>OU015526.1:3256176-3953676 GCA_907165065.1 Caprimulgus europaeus | reverse complement strand
CATGATCATTACAGTTGGGGTAATCCCAAACTATGGGATCTGATGACAAATAAACCAGTTTAGAGGCTGTTTTTTCCATTGCCCTGCTGTAGGAATTAAAGAGACTGGTTGCAGTAAGGAAACCAAAACATGAAAATACAGATTCTCTCTTCCAGGAGGGATCTTTGCTGGCAGAGATGAAGGACTGCAGTTTGTCCTGGTCTGTAGCTGGGACAGAGCTGGTTTCATTTTAGCAGCTAGGACAGCGCTGGGGTTTGGTTCAGCTGGGATTGGTTATGAGAGAAACACTGAGAACATCCTGATGTTTTCAGTTGTCACTGGAAGTTGAAGGACTTTGTGTTTTGCCAGTCTACAAGTGCAAGATCTCAGGGGGTGAGGAATATTGCAGTGAATCAGTTCCATGGGCATTGGGCTCTGCCAAGGGGCTGTTCCATCTCCTGTCCCCCATGGGCAGGAGATCCATGAGGGGCTCTTCCTCTCTGGCTCTCTCGGGCTCTGGCTCTCCCGGGATTGCGGTTTCAGGTCGGGATTGTCGCTCCTCCGGGATTGTGATCTGGGAACGGGCCGGGCTGGGTCGGTGGGTGGTGAGCAGTGGCACTGGGTGTCACTCATTTGCATATTTTATTACTATTATTATTATTATTACTATTTTAATATCAGTATTATTTTAAGTTTTCTTTTATTTCAATGATTAAATTGTTCTTATCTCAGCCTATAAGTCTCCTTACCCTTGCCCCCCAATTCTCTCCCCTGTCCCCTGGGGTGGGAGTGAGTGAGCGGCTGGGTTTGGCTGCCAGCCCAGTGCTGGCCCAGTGACACCACCACAGCAGTAAAAGCAGGAGCTCAGTCATTCAACTCACCAGCTTTAACACAGCTTGTCCCTGAAAATGTCATCTCCACCACAGAAACACATCCCAGACTGGAAAACCCAACTCAATTCACCCCTCACAGCACTCACCTGGTGCCCGTCACCCGTTTATAGTTTTCTTTTGAATACACAGCCAAAATGCTGACCCCTGAGCCAATGTTCACCAACAGCAGAGGATAAGGATTCTCCAGGTTGAATGGGAGCTTCTGACACCTTTCAGCATCCGTGGGGTTTTCAAAGTAGTAGCACTCTGAATGCCCATTGAATCCAACGGAATCGATGTACAGAACTCCTTTAATAAGGCAATCGAGCTCATCGAGCTTACAAAGCTGGAGGTCACCCATCTGGTGGGGGTGGGGAAAAAAAAACAAAAAGAAAAATATTCAAGAAGTTGCCAAGGATGTGAAGTGTTTGTGCTCAGGGCTAGAAAAATGCATTCCCTGCCAGCTCAATCCAGCTATCTCCATCACTCCCTGTGGTGGCTGAGAGAGAAGGACAGATTGCAGAAGGGCTCTGTCCTTCTCCACGCACGTGGATGGAGAACTACCCCGGCTCTGAAGTGTGCAGACATGGAAAAGGGGGGGAACTAACAACTGGATCCCACAGATGGACACCAAGAGAATCCCATCAACTTCCCTGGGTCTGATTTTGGCCCTGACTCTGAGGTATTAGCATGAAAAACAAATCAAAATGAGAAGGGACTTAACTGTTGGACCAAGGAAAAAAAGCCAAACCCAACCAAAAAAACACCCAGAAAACAGAGGAAGTTATGAAATCGTTTTTCCCTCATGTCACTGCCCTGACTGCACAAAAAGCCTCTTTATTTGGTGCATTTTTCCAAGCCCTGGCTAAATAAAGTATTTATCACACATGTTTTTCACCTATGAACAAGAATCAAACAAAGCCACATGATGATGTCAGATCCCAGCTACTAACCTCCTTGCAGTTAATTCAGCAGCAAATTTGACTCAATCTCGATCAACTCACTCACATAGATCTTAGAAATGAAACCACATGAGCAAAACAACAATAAAACAAGTTATTAAGCACGTGAAAGACAGCAATGAGGAAAAAAACAAGCCCACAAGACTTAAAATCAGCGTAATGAGAGATTAATAATACAGAGAAAGTCTTGTAAGAGGACAGGCCATGGAAGTTAGTGAGGAATTTTAGATTTATAGGAGTGTTACATGCACTTTCAGGAAATAAAGTATCCTAATTTGGAGATGTGAACTGGACTCCACACGCTGTTTCCTGAATCAAGCTTAATTTGAGTTAGGTATGTTCTTCCCACACTAAGATTTAGAGAAGCTTTAGAGTTTGCAGAGATAGTTTTTTTTAAAAAAAATAAAAGAAAAGAATAAAAAACAAACCCACAAGACTTAAGATCAGCTTAATGAGAGATTAATAATACAGAGAAAGTCTTGCAAGAGCACAGGCCATGGAAGTGAGTGAGGAATTTGGGATTTATAGGAGTGTTACATGCACTTTCAGAAAATAAAGAATCCTAAATTGGAGATGTGAACTGGATTCCACACGCTGTTTCCTGAATCAAGCTTAATTTGAGTTAGGTATGTTCTTCCAACACTAAGATTTAGAGAAGCTTTAGAGTTTGCAGAGACAGTTTTCTAGTTTTAAACTTTAAAAATAAAAATGAATAAATAAATAAATAGAAATCTCTACCAGATTCTAAGTGTATAGAAGCCAAAAATGCATACTGTGCGAAAGTCCTGCTCAAATTTGTACGCTCCGCCTCCGGTGGCACACAAGGTGGTATGGAGGCTCGAGAAGTGCTTTTCGCTCCCCATTTGAATAAAAGCTGGCATGTCATGGGTAGGAAAGCGGATAAAGTGCAGATTGCCTTTACGTCCACACAGGGTGAGGTCCCTGAGCTCCAGGTGCACATCTCGAATGCCTGTCGAGCCGTAGGCGACGTTGGATGTCAGGTATTTGCGGATGCTTTTGAGGTTTTCCACTTCTTCCTCTTCTTCTTCAGCCGTGATATCTTTCGGTTCAAAATAAACAAGTTTGACCAAGGTCCCTCCAATATCCAAGCCAAACCATGGAAAGACTAAAAAGAGATTAAAAAAAAAAGAAGAAAAGAAACAAGGGGATGATACTGTCAGATCACCAGCAAAACAGTTATAAACTGAATTATACACTGAATTAATTCATGCTAGGGACACCAAAATGCAAGCCCACTTGATCTGTTATTTTCTAAAAGTGGAAAATACAAGAAAAAAAAATGTGAGCAGTCTGATTTGTCTATCACCAGTGTGGCTGAGACTCCTCTGTACATGAATTTAACTCCTGTTTTGAGACATCTCGTGTTCAGGAGCTCCCAAAAGCAACCCTCAAAATACTTAACACTGCCACCAGCCAGCATTGAAGATACTCCAGTACCCCTCCACCCACTACAATAGCTGCAATTTTAATCCCCAGCTATTTCTTTTACAAAGTTCTGATCCAGAGCCAGAGCCAAGGATAATACCAGCACTTTGACATCAAAGGGATGCACAAGCGTTAACTAATTACAACACGTAACTGAGGTAGACAAGTAATCTAAGATGCCCCAGGGAGACAAAAACAAATGTCTAATTAGATTATTTTATTAGTCAAACTCTCCCATGGTACAAAATATGCATTAGTGTCAGGCCCAGCAACATTTACAGCTGTATTAGATAATGAGCTTCTTGGAAAAGATCAAGAGAAAACCCCTGATCAGATGGAGTCTGAGATTAGAGAACTGGAACAGATTAATATTACTATTAATGAGCTAAAGGATAGGCTAGAGCTAGCGAGATACAGGGGCTCCAGAGCAAAGGGAAAAATGAAGCCACATGTTATGGCTCATGGCAGCAGGATTAAACCCTTATGGGTTTTCCACAAGATAAAAAGGAATGTTTCAGAAAATGAACCTGAATGCAGCAGAGATGTGACTCACTTTGCCCTGGAAAGAAGGATCCCAGGCTTTAGGAAAATTCATATATGTCAGAGACAGGCAGGGTAACATTCCACTGTTATTTGGGCAAAATAAATTGCTTTATCTGCAGACAGATAAGCATGCAACAAGGAATCACAGAATCCCAAACTGCTTGGATTGGAAAAGACCTTTAAGATCAGGGAGTCTCATCGTTAACACGAAGAAGCTCTCGTTCCTACCACCACTTGGAAGCCAGTTTCCCTCTGGTTCAGCTCAGGGAAGCAACAGCCACCCCCAGAATGAAGAATGGCCCAAGTGAGAGCGTGTTCCTCGTCCCTCCATCCCAGCAGCACCCTGAGGAACACCTCAGCTGGAGCTGCTGGAGCACTGAGTCAGAGAGCAAAACCCACATCTGCAGAGGCAGCTCTTAAGAAAGCTGAACAGCAAAGAAAACCACTGAGGGACACGGGGGGAGCTCGCTGCCAAAGAAAAGGATCTTTGGAAAGCCCCAAGCCAGGTGAGCACATGTGTGAAGAGGACATGTTCTCTCCTCAGCACGCTGACTCGGTCACTGTACAGAGTAGAGGTCACTCAGGCCCTTTCAGAGCACCACAGTCCCCAGGAGCTGCCAACGCTGTCACCTCCCCAGGTTATTATTAAATCCCTCTGTTATGTTTATGTATGTACACAGAGGCCACCCCCACCCATCACCACAATCAATCTTGAAAGCAGATGCAAATCTATTTTAGGAGGCACATCCAAATCCCAATCACTCTGCTTCTAATGAATTTACTTCAAACAACAACAGACAGAAAAAGAACTGAAAGCGAGAGGGAGAAATCTGAACTGGGGCCAATGGGAAAAGCAAGCAGGAGCAATTCCAGGGCTTTTTCATGACCATTTCTCATTCTGTTCTCCAGAGTTCAGAACTGCAAACTCTGTGAGCATCTCAGGATGGAAAATCTACCAAGTGCTTTACTTGGCTTGCATCAGGAATGGTGTGGCCAATAGGAGCAGGGAAGTTCTCTTCCCCCTGTCCTGGGCACTGGTGAGGCCACAGCTCGAGTGCTGGGTTCAGTGTTGGGCCCCTCACTCCAAGAAGGACCTGGAGGTGCTGGAGTGTGTCCAGAGAAGGGAACGGAGCTGGGGAAGGGTCTGGAGCACAAGTGTGCTGAGTTCCCGGCTGAGGGAACTGGGGGTGCTGAGCCTGGAGCAAAGGAGGCTGAGGGGAGACCTTGTGGCTCTGTCCAAGTCCCTTGGAGGAGGGTGGAGAGAGGTGGGGGTGGGTCTCTTCTCCCAAATAACAAGTGATGGGACAAGAGGGAACAGCCTTAAGTTGTGCCAGAGGAGTTTTAGGAAAAATTATTCACTGAAAGGGTTGTCAGGTACTGGAACAGGCTGCCCAGGGCAGTGGTGGAGTCACCATCCCTGGAGGGATTTAAAGGATGTGTCGATGTGGTGCTGAGGGACATGGGTTAGTGGGGAACTTGGCAATGCCAGGGTTACGGTTGGACTAGATGATCATAATGGTCTTTTCCAACCAAACTATTCCATGATTCACAAGTTTCCCACTCTTAAAAACACTCAGCTGCTTTGTTGTCTCTCCTCTGACAAGGGACTAGTTCCAGAAAGCTCCTGTCCTGCTGCTGGGAAACCTCCTTTTGATTTCTGGAACACATTTGTTCCTGTCAGGACGTGCAAATTTTTTTTTTTTCTGCATTTTTTTTTTTAAAGCATCCCCACCTTCATGTTTAGAGACAGCAATGCTCTCCCCAGCCACACTTTGCCAGGCTACACAAGGGTAAAAACAGGGAGAGGGCACAGGGTGGGGTTTCAAACATGCCCTCCTTGGGGAGCTGCAAAAAGAAAAGCATCCAAAAACGAAGGCACAGTTCAACACAAGCTAACGAGCTTCCACTTCAGAGCAGACACTCAGCTGGTGGGAACATGCATTTGTTCTATAAAGTAACACCAGTTCATTTTAAAGTTGGTTGCCAAGTTCACACACCAAACTCTGACATTCAGGAACACAAATCTTCCAGATTTTAGGGCAGGAGAATCACCAACTTGGTCCACCAGTTTAGGAACCTTCCCGAGTCACAAAAAAAGACAGCAGCTCCCCAGAAACCATCTCAGCTCATTCTCAGTGACCTCAAGACCTTATTTTTTTTCCATCTGTAGATTTATTTTTTATTCAGCTGTTGTTATAGCTCCCACTGAACTAGGAGAACATCAAACTTGGGATTACACCACACCAGTTACCCACTGTCTGGCACACCAGAAGACACAGCTAACGGGGAAAGAGGAATGAGGCCGGCAGAGCTTGGTGTAAACAGCAGTCAGGTTGGGCTCAATCACAGAAGCATTAAGGTTGTAAAAGACCTCTAAGATCATCAAATCCAACCAACAATGCAACACCACCATGTCCACCAACCCATGTCCCTCAGCACTGTGTCTACACGACTCTTCAATCCCTCCAGGGATGGGGACTCCACCACTGCCCTGGTCAACCCCTTCCTGGTCAACCCCTTCCAACCCCGTTGCCTCAGAACCCTTTCAGCAAAGAAATTCTTCCTCACATCCAATCCCAACTTGTGCTCCAGACCCTTCCCCAGCCCCATTGCCCTTCTCTGGACACGCTCCAGCACCTCCAGGTCCTTCTTGGAGTCAGGGGCCCAACACTGAACCCAGCACTCGAGCTGCGGCCTCACCAGTGCCCAGGACAGGGGGAAAGAGAACTTCCCTGGTCCTACTGGGCACACCAGTGCTGATCCAGGCCAGGATGCCCTTGGCCTTCTTGGCCACCTGGGCACTCTGCTGGCTCATGTTCAGCTGCTGTCGACCAGCACCCCCAGGTCCCTCTCTGCCCAGCAGCTCTCCAGCCACTCCTCCCCAAGCCTGTTGCGCTGCCAGGGGTTGTTGTGCCCCAAGTGCAGGACCCGGCACTTGGCCTTGCTGAATTTCACAGTTGGCCTTGGCCCATGGATCCAGCCTGTCCAGATCCATCTGTAGAACCTTCCTACCCTCCAGCAGATCAACACTCCCACCCAGCTTGGTGTCATCTGCAAACTGACTGAGGGTGCACTCGATCCCCTCGCCCAGATCATGGATAAAGGCGTTAAACACAACTGGTCCCAGCACTGAGCCCTGGGGAACACCACTGGTGACTGGTCACCAACTGGATTTAACTCCACTCACCAGGACTCACTCAAGACTTACAAGTTTTCAATCCACACTCCCTAAATCCCAGCTGGCCCCAAAAAGAGCATCCAACCCCCGGTGCTGGGAGACAGCCTCAGAGCAGAGCTGGTTCCACAGCTGCAGAAAGCCTCTGCAGGGAGCAGCTGGTGTTCTCCATCTGCCAACGGCTTGGTCACACCTTCAGCAACTCACCAGGGATAAATTCTAAAAGATAGCCCATTAAGGTAATTAACTGCAACCAAATGATTCTTAATTATGGATCTTTCATTACAGACATCCTAGCTACAGGTTAGGAATCCAGGGAAGAAGCGTGATAGCTCAAAATTAACTCCTTCTTTACCACACCACAAAGGATTTTCTACTCAGTAAAACCTGTGCAGAGCACTCGCATCAGCTTGGGCTTGGACAAAAATCCCCCTACAAACCCATTTTTGTAGGAAAGAGCTGTGCCTCAAAAACAAGAGGAGGAAATTATCTCAAAGACAGAGAACTGGTTTCTCTTTTCCTTACAGTCACAGGAAGTCAGCCAACACGAACAGGCAGGGCAGCGGCAGCTCTGCTGTAACTGAGAACTAGAAAGATCCACGGCTTCGAAGGGAGGAAGGAGGAAGCTCTCTTGGACGAGCGCCATCACCATCTGCTACTGAGATTTCTCTTAAAACACTGATTTTTCCCAACATCTACACTGCAGTTGAAAAGCAAAAAAGATATTGGATGGCTCTGAAGCATTTTTTCCAAGAGAGCTGCTGCAGAAGACGGCAGATCTAGAGCAGCATGAGAACTGGTGGCACCCAGGAGCCCTTGGGCAGCTCGGAGGTTGGTTGTTCTCAGTCAGAAGGTTCTGATACAAAAACCACAGCAAGAATCACAGAACTGCCCAGATTGGAAAAGCCCTTTATGATCATCCAGTCCAACCATGAACCCAACACTGACCAGTCCCCTATGACTGACCCATGTCCCTCAGCACTGTGTCTACACGACTCTTCAATCCCTCCAGGGATGGGGACTCCACCACTGCCCTGGACAACCCCTTCCAATGCCTCAGAACCCTTTCAGCAAAGAAATTCTTCCTCACATCCAATCTCAACTGCCCTTGGTGCAACTTGAGGCCATTTCCTCTTGTCCTGTCCCTTGGTCCTTGGTTGAACAGACCCACCCCCACCTCTCTCCACCCTCCTTGCAGGGACTTGGAGAGAGCCAGAAGGTCTCCTCTCAGCCTCCTTTGCTCCAGGCTCAGCACCCCCAGTTCCCTCAGCCGGGAACTCAGCACACTTGTGCTCCAGACCCTTCCCCAGCTCCGGTGCCCTTCTCTGGACACGCTCCAGCACCTCCAGGTCCTTCTTGGAGTCAGGGGCCCAACACTGAACCCAGCACTCCAGCTGTGGCCTCACCAGTGCCCACGACAGGGGGAAGAGAACTTCCCTAAGTCCTACTGGCCACACCAGTGCTGATCCAGCCTTCTTGGCCACCTGGGCACTCTGCTGACTCCTGTTCAGCTGCTGGTAACCAGCACCCCCAGGTCCCTCTCTGCCCAGCAGCTCTCCCCCCACTCCTCCCCAAGCCTGTCACGCTGCCAGGAGCTGCTGAGGCCAAAAGAAGACCCCAGCTCTTAGGGCCACGGCAGAAGATGCGAACGCCACCTCTCTGCACCACCTCCCCGTTGGTACTCTGAGCTCTCCGTGTTGGGAAGGTTCCTCACACATCTCTCCTCTCCCAGTGCTCACCAGCCAGAGAGTGATGGGGAGGATGAGAAACCCGTAGCAGAGCACAGGAAGAGCATCATGGTGTGAACCTCCTGACCCTCCTCCCGCCCAGCACCTCCTGGGCAGCATTCAGTGTTAATATCCAGTGGACATTCACAAGAAAGGCAGGAAATCCTCTCCTCAAAGCCAGAAGTGCTCTCCATTCAACACCTTCTACACTCTTCTTCCTTAAAGAAACTCTGTACACTACTCTGTTAGCACAGTGACAGCCACTCTCAAACACTGTGTGACACAAAACTGAAATGCCACAGGACTGAGAGTGAAAAGCAGCAGTGGTACAGAGGTGCCTGAAGGAACTGGCATCACTCAGCAGATCAGGCACACAACCATGAACCTTATTTTCCTTTGCTCCCCTAATGCACCAGCAGTTGTAAAGCACTTTTAAAGTAAATTTTTTCTCCAAGAAAAAGAATTGTTAATCTTTTGGCCTGATAAAGGATTGTTTTCATTTCATTTTCATGTACATTTTCATACACACAAAGTACACACAGCTTAAAGCCTTATAAATGAACTTTTTTTCTAATGGCCAGATCTATGGATACACAACAACAAACAAAAGAGCAGCCTGCAAACAAAGTTAAGGGCTTACAGCTCTCTAAATAACCCCACAGACAGAAAAGCTCCAGAGTATTATGTGTTCCCACAGCAAGAGCTGCTGGGTACCCTCTCTTGATCTTCAAATCCCTTTTGGAGTGAGTCTGGAAGCAATATGGAGTGAGAAAAAATCTAATGCCTTTATCTGTTATGTAAATGACTTTATAAAATTGGACAATGTATAAATAATAATAATAATAATAATAAATCCTCAATAGACTTGTTTGGAAAGCCACAGAAGTGTCAAGATGAAAGAGGTGATATAATTAAAGATCTCCACAGTGGATTTTCTTCCTCTGACAAGCAGCTCAAGTTGTATTTCAGATTGATCCTTAAGTTATGAGCCAATTAGCCCAGAAGCTAAAAAGATTAGCCTGCAGAGGAGCAAGAGACTGATGATTTAGTTGAGCATCTCTATGCTCACTCTAAAATATTCAACATTATATTTGAAGAGCGTTGTACCACGATGAAAATTTTACAGTTGAGGGGGGGAAAAAATAGTATTTATCAGCATTTAATATGAAGTGACACTAAGTCTACATATCCTCCCCATCTCTAAAAATAGGCTTCTGTTAGGAATTAATATTTTATACACAGTTCCAAAATATTCAAAGGTATTTAAAAATCAAAGCTTAAATTCTGTACTGCAAAAGAGCTGCCAAAATAGGATTTTATTTGCACCTCTACTTGCACACTGTGTATATTGAGAATTTAAAGCAATGTGTACATTGTCTTTGCATGATTCTGACCTAATTAACTAAATACTTTAAAAAACCAAAAGGTATCAGTTGAAAGGGCTGCAGAATGGATGAGGATATGCTGGTTTTGGGTCGGTTTTTTTTTGGTAAACCACACATGTATTCATTTCTAGAAACTAAAAATGCTGTTTTAGGTACAGGATTTCTCTTGCAATTCATGAATATGCTATAATACAAATAGACTTTACGCAACTTATTTCCCCTCCCTTTTTGTCAAATGGTAAAAAATTAAGGATGATGCCTGGCAAAAGCATCAAAATAAGATTTATTTTTTATTTATTTATTTCAGAGACCTAACAAACAGGCTACAGGATGGACAAGCACACTTTGTTACCCAGGGAAATAACCTAAACTCATCTTTCTCAAGGAAACCAGGTTTTCAGGAGGGAGCAGAAGAGCAGCTCAGGAGAGCAAGGAGAGACTGGGGGGAGAAGGGTGGTGACCTGAATCGCTGACCTATTTCTCTTATCATAAGGAAGATTCATTACTACAAATTATTCCCCTGCTCATTAGGAACGGGTTATCATCAGTTTTATACCTGGCACTTAAACCTACCCACAGCAAGCCACTGGGTATCCCACAGTTACCTTAAAGTAAATGCAAAGTGAATATCCTCTTTATTTATCCGAGGTATTTCCAGAGCAGTTTTTAAGTGCAGATTTCACTGACGGTACCAAAAATTCATTGCCAGAAAGGAATTGCTCTGTGTGGCCTGGGGAGGTGGTAAAGCTTTTCCCACATGTCCTGGTTTGTAGCCAGGACAGAGCTGGTTCCTGTTCAGCAGCTGGAACAGCGCTGGGGTTTGGGTTCAGCTGGGATTGGTTATGAGAGAAACACTGAGAACATCCTGATGTTTTCAGTTGTCACTGGAAGTCGAAGGACTTTGTGTTTTGCCAGTCTACAAGTGCAAGATCTCAGGGGTGAGGAATATTGCAATGAATCAGCTCCATGGGCATTGGGCTCTGCCAAGGGGCTGTTCCATCTCCTGTCCCCCATGGGCAGGAGATCCATGAGGGGCTCTTCCTCTCTGGCTCTCTCTGGCTCTCGCTCGGGCTCTCGCTCTCCCGGGATTGCGGTTTCGGGTCGGGATTGTCGCTCCTCCGGGATCGTTCTCTGGGAACGGGCCGGGCTGGGTCGGCGGGTGGTGAGCAGTGGCACTGGGGGTCACTCATTTGCATACTTTATTACTATTATTATTATTATTATTATCATTATCATTTTTAATATCAGTATTATTTTAAGTTTTCTTTTATTTCCATTATCAAATGGTTCTTCTCTCACCCTACAAGTCCCCTTACCCTTGCCCCACACTCCTCTCCCCCATCCCCCAGGGTGGGCTGTGTTGCCTGCCAGCCCAGTACTCCCAGTGAAACCACCACCCCATATTATCATTTCTGCATCTACTAATAATCCTGTCAAGCTCCACTTCACATCCCACCAAAATCATATTCCAAAGCAGGCAGGAACAGCAACACATCACTGCTTCACAGCACTTCCACAGACACCTCTCACTCCTTTCTGAGAGCAGCAACGTCCTTGACTTCTCCCCCTTCTGCCTGCGGGGTAGTGACAACCACAGTGTCTGCAATAAAGCTCTTTAGTTCCTACCAAGAAACATCTACTGGCCTGAGGTGCAGGGAGGCACACAGCTCAGTTGGTTGTACTGCTGCAGGTCAGGTTATTTCAGATCCATTCCATCTAATTCTCCTCTGTCTCAGACCTTCCCTGATCTCTGCAGTGAAACAAACCCTCGCTGCACGGACAGACAGCTAGGGGAGGAAGAAAGATCATGAGTGTGAACTGCAGCCTGCTGAAATCCTTTCATTCCTGGGGAAGCAGGGCTCATCTGCCAGGGCATCTGCCAGCACAGGCAGCAAGAAAAGCCTCAAGGTCACCCAGCTTGTTTGCCACATACCAGCAGCAAAGTGGGAGCTCAAGTAGGACATTTCTGACCAGACGCCCATTAAGCAGTTTGCTTTCATTTAGGCTTCCTTGTAACCTTCCTGAAGGTGGGAACGAGCCTTTTAACTCCAAAACATAATTTATTCTGACATCAGACCTTGTCTCTATTAAGGGATGTACTCACTCAAGCACATTTCTCTTCCAAATATCACAAAAATCATTTAGGAAAGGCAGCTACATTGTAATCCCAAATCACACTGCACTGCCCTTCTAGACTGGATCTAAATCCTGACTTGGAAGCTGCCAGAACACCCATTTTCCTATAAGTATCCCACACTGGCCTCTGCATTGAACTTTACAGCACCAAACCAGACCCTCAATGCCCAAATTCAACCTAAATTTTTCTGTAGAAGACACAGAAACTGCCCTCAAGCGAGGCAGAAAAGTATCATCACCTATTCCATCCCAGTCCATCCTAATTCTCCTACCAGAAATCTCCTTCCATTTCCCTACAGCTGGCTGCAACCTATTAACTAGCATGTCTCTAATTAGCAACCCCACAGCTCCCACTGGCATGTTTTGCTGTGATTTCCTCACAACAGCCAGCACACAAGCAGAATTTCACCTACAAAGTTGTTTTTGCTGCATCTAAATCAGAAGGATGCTCACCACCCCAAGTGCCATTACACCTCTCTACTAAACTGCTCTTGCATCCTATTAATTCTCAGGTAAGCAGAGAACCCCACAATCACCTTAGTTATTTAAAATTAACTTCACAATCATTTCCTGGTGCAGGATCACTCCTGTAATCTAGCATGATCTGGAAATGAAGGGGAACACAGGTTAGCACAGCCACGCTGACTGCTGAGCTGCACTTGCCTGGAATGAGTAACACAAGCAGCATCCACTTCAGCAAACATCTCTGAAAGTCTCTGGGGATATAATTCCTATTTTTCAAACTAAAGGCAAAAGAGAAGCTTCCTTTTTTTTTTCCAGCCACTAAGAAAAGAGGAAGAACATTATTTAAAAATTTATATTAATATGGTAACTTGCCCATCTCAGCATTGCCAGGCACCAGATCGAGTCTTGCTACGAGGTGCAGGACAATCCTGATTCCTGTTTTCAGCCTGGACTCATTTCCTGACACCCTTTTAATAGCTGTGCAGGTAACAGGGAACCCTGCTGATGCGATTTCATCTTCAGAGTACGATGATTTCCTTCCAAGAGGAAGGGCTTGAGCACAAGTAAAGAAATAAACACTCAGTTCCACTTCAAACATGGCTGAAGAAAGTCACCAGCCACAGCCACCTGAACGGCAGCTCCTGCTGCTGCCAAAATGAAGGCTGCCATCCATTTTGCACCTCACTCTCTCCACAGGCTGTTTCCAGTATGGCATTTAAAAACGTGGTTCAGGGGATGGTTTTTCTTTACAAAACCCAGTTTGGTCTGTGCCCAGTCCCCACCAGATCCACAGGGGTCTCCCCTCCCCACATTTACACTGTTCTCTTTGCTCTCTCTTGTTCTTCCTCCTCCAGTTAGCAGTCCAGCCACACGGCCCTCACCCCTGGCTCTGGCTGCACACCCTGGTCCCTCGGTCTGTCCTTCTCCCTCCTTCTTCTCACCCTCTGTGTCCTCACCAGTGACCTTCCAACTCCGGCTCTGCTCCAAGGTCCCTGACTGGAGCAGCTCAGCACCTGCCACGGCCCCAGCCTCTGTGTCCTGCCCCTCCAGCAGTGTCACCTTGCAGAGTCACAGCCTGGTGTGCGTTGGAAGGGACCTTAAAGCTCATCCAGTTCCAACCCCCCTGCCAGCAGCAGGGACACCTTCCACTAGACCAGGTTGCTCAAAGCCTCATCCAACCTGGCCGAGAACACTTCCAGGGAGGAGCAGCCACAGCTTCTCTGGCCAACCTGGGACACTGTCTCACCTCCCTCACACCAAAGAATTTCTTCCTCACACCTCAGCTCCATCTCCCCTCTGCCAGTTTGATGCCATCTCCCACAGCTCTTCCAGCCCAGCCCACCCCGCCCACGGGCCCGTGTCCCCACCCCACCCTGATGTCCCCACAGCAAGTCTCCCCCTGCCACACACCCCCATTAAGCCCCACCCACTTAGCTTGACCCCGCCCACCTTGCCCCACCCATATTAGCCCCGCCCACCCCAGCTCATTACCATAAGACCCGCCCCTTCCCCATAGCCACCGTTAAGCCCCTCCCCAAGCCCCGCCCCCGCCGCAGCCCCGCCGCCCGCTCCCCCCTTTCCTCCCTCCCCCTCCCCCCCCCCCGCTCCCGCCGCCGCCGCTGCTGCACTCACGCGGCCGGTTCTTGCGGACCGAGTCCCGCCGCTGCCGGATAACCGACCCGCCCCATTCGCGGGGCTGCGGCCCCGTCGCGTTCTCAACACCCGCCGCGCCGTTACTCCGCCGCCGCGGGGGTCCGGGATCCGCTGTTCCCCCTTCCCGCCGCCGCGACGGCTTCTCCTCGGCTCCGCCGCCATTTCGCAGCGGCTCCATCCGCAGCACGGCCCGGCCCCATGGGCCGCCCGCCCCTCCGCGCCGCTCCGCTCTGCTCCCCGCAGCCGCCGCCGCAGCCACCGCCCGCAGCGCGCCTGCGCCACACGGCCCCCCGCGCCGCGCGCGCGCCCCCGGCCCCGGGAGGGCGGGATAGACCGTAAGGGAACCTCCAATCCGCGCCCGCCGCAGCGCGGAGCGACAGGCGGATTCGCCAATCAAAGACAGAGATTAGATGGCAGCGGGGCACCAGGCCCTACCCGCGCGCTCGGCCGCGGAGAGTGACAAGCGCGGCTAGCCAATCGAATGCGCGAGCTCGGTGTGGGGCGGGGATTAAGGCGCCCGCGGGGGCGGGCCGATACGCGGCCGCGCTGGCCTATGGCTTTCCTTTGCGAGGAGATTGACAGAACAGCTGTCCAATGGCGTGAGGCAGCTGCCCGGCTGGGGCGGGAGAAGGGCGGCTGATTGACAGGCTGGGTAACTATGGCAACGCAGGAGGGGGCTGCAAGGAAGACCACAGTAGGCCTTGGCCGCGCGGGGGCTGCTTTGCATATGATTTGCATATGCAGATCCGTGGCCTCCTTCACCCTGTCACCATGGGGCTGCTCTGTGGTTCCCTGGCCCCCGCCATGTTGGGCCTGCAGCCCCCAGCCTCCCTCAGTGACAGCACAGGGCCTGGGGCCTAAACCTCCTCATCCTCTACCTCCATCTTGGCTCTGCCTCCAGCTCCTCCTCCATTCACCATCTCTGGAAGCTCAGGGCTGATGCTGCCTGTGAGGAGGCTCCATCTCCTGAAAACCTGCTCTTCAGAGGCCGCCTCTGCGGGCCCCGTTACCGGCACGGACGTAACGCCAACAGAATCAGACGTTTCTGAGCTGCACTCATCCTGGAGGAGAGCTCCAGCCTTGCAGAGTGGAGGTTTCCCTCCTCCAAAGGAAGAGACAGACACATCAAAATGGGAACCAAGCCAGGAGATTTAGGAGGAAAGACAAAGAAACAAGGGTCAAGGCTTTGGGATACGTTCAGAACCAATCCTCAGCTCCCCTGTTAATCACAGTGTAATTCAAGTGCTGATGCATCCTCAGAAATACAAGTGTGCTGAGTTCCCGGCTGAGGGAACTGGGGTTGTTGAGCCTGGAGCAAAGGAGGCTGAGGGGAGACCTTCTGGCTCTGTCCAAGACCCTGCAAGGAGGGTGGAGAGAGGAGGTTTTGGTCTCTTCTCCCAAATAACAAGTGATAGGACAAGATGGAACAGCCTTAAATTGTGCCAGTGGAGGTTTAGGTTGGATATCAGGAAAAAATTATTCACTGAAAGGGTTATCAAGCACTGGAACAGGCTGCACAGGGAGGTGGTGGAGTCACCTTCCTTGGTGGCATTTAAAAGCCGGGTAGACGAGGTGCTGAGGGACATGGTTTAGAGGTGGAATTGGCAGTGTTGGGTTTATGGTTGGACTCAGTGATCTTAAAGGTCTTTTCCAACCACTATCATTCTATGATTTTATGTTCTTTAAATTCTCCCCCTACATTTGTCAATGCTGAGCTAACAACTACAGCAGCAGCTATCCAGGCAGCAGAAAAACTGAGGTGAACATAAAGAGGAGTGCAAGTAACAATCAACAGGATGACATTCAAGAGGAAAACAGACTCCTAGATGATATATTATGCCCTAAGAGCTCCTATTGTAACACAATGGAGGTTCCTAGGTGGAATGTTAATAGATATCCCCCATACCTAGAGCAGGGCCAAGTGTGGACCTGCAACCCAGCGACCCACAGTGCTCTTCACCTGCATATGAGTTCTGGTTGCTGTGGTGAAAACAGGACAAATAGATTGGTCAAATTTAGTTTGTATGATTTTAATATCCTGTTTCCATCATCCTGCTCAAAAGCTTCCTGCTTGTCCCCAGAAGGTGTGTGCTGCAGGCTGGCTCACCCCGAGGGCTCCCTCAGCACTGAGGGGTGATCCAGAGCCGGGCACAGCAGTGGTTTTGGGGATGCTGGTATCTCTTTTCTGCAGGTCAGGCCAAGCCCAAAGCTGTTCAGCTGACAAGGAGAAGAACCTGAGGAGCAACAACCGTTGGTCCCTGCACACCAGAGCTGAACCCAGGGTGAAAAAGGTGGCCCAGCTCCTTTTTCTGTGCAGGAACCTGGGATCAAATTCAACCAGAGAATCTTGGAGACTGTGGATCATGGAGAAGTGTGAGCAGTGTGCTGGGCTTGGTGTGTACTCTCCACCTCAGCACACATCTGCTCCTGGTGCCCACCTGGTTACATCCAGTCCAGGGGGTCTTTCCCTCCCAGCCTGCCACCACTCAGCCACAGCTGCCTCCAGCCCTGTTTCTCCCAAGCACTCCTCCAGTTTGCAACGCTTTGCAGTCAGACCTCTGCTTAAAAACCTTTGGTGCATTTCTGTGCCTAGAACTTGTCCAGTTCCTCTTTGTCAACCACAACATCCTGAGGAAACAACTTCCACAGCTCAGCTATGTGCTGCCTCGAGAGCCACCCTCCCCATCTTCATCCTGAACCTCTGACCTCCTATCATGGGTGTCCTCTAGACCAGGACCTGCTCTTGCTCCAAAATGAGGATGGAAAACCCTCCCTAAATCCTGTCCAGCTCTTCCTGATATGGACCGATGGCCTCAGCCTCGCTGGTCGCTGCCAGCAGTGTCCCTCAAAACATTCCCTCTGGCCATGGTTCCATAAACCTCCTGCTCCTCCAGACCCCAGCACAGATCCAGATGCCGCTGTGAGCAGCAGAGAGGGATTTACCTGCCCCTTTCACTACAGGTCAGCAGATTTGGGGTTTCCTGGCACTGTCTGAGTGTATCCCTGTGACCATGGGCTCCCCTGTGTGTTGGGATTGTGTGGGGGGGATGGTTTTTTGGTAGTGGGGGAAGGGGCCACCTTGTGACAGCAAAAGCTCCCCTGGCTCCAAGGGGGAGACCCCCCAGCCCAGGCTGGGACAATGAACACTAGAGAAATGCCTCTGGGAATCCATATTGGTGAGGGGAAGAACTGGCCTGAAAAGAAGAAGTTGGGGGTGAACCTGGAGGAGAGGCCATTGACCTGAACAGAAGACAACCATCAGCCAAAGAACAGGACAGACAGACAGACAGTTTCATTTCATTGCTGGAGGAAAGAGGAGGAGAGGGGACAGAGGAGCTCAAGACACCCAGTTCACCTGATGGGAGTAGGAGAAGGTCAGTGAGGTCCCTGCAGCCCATGGAAGTTCAACGCTGGAGCAGAGACCCACGTGTAGGCCATGGGGGACTCCACGCTGGAGCAGAGAGGTTGAGCATGAGACAAGTGTGATGGGACTGAGACCCCGAGAGTCACTTGCTGTCAGAGCAGGGGTGCACCCCCAGAGTGGGGGTGAGTCTGCAGCCTGTGGATGTCCCCATGCTAGAGCCAGGAGCTGAGCCCAGAGAGGTCCATGGCTCCATGGGAAGCTGAATTGGAACACTTTGTTCCTGGACTTCCATGCTGGGAAGAGCAGCAGAGGTGACCTGACTGAACCCCCATTCCCTGCCCCCTGTGTCACTGGGGGGGAGGTAGAGAAATGGGGAGCAAAGTGCTTGGAGCCCGGGAAGAAGGGAGGGGTGGGGGAAGGTGGTGTCAGATGTGGTTGTTGTGTCTACTCAGATGATTTGCAATGAATTAAATTGATTTTCCTTCCCCAAATTGGGTCTGTTTTGCCCGTGACCATCACTGGTGAGTGAGCCCTCCCTGTCCTCATCCCATGTCCCCTTTGTTGTGTCTGCCCTCCCATCTCACTGGGTCAGGGGAGTGAATGCAGGACCACGTGGTCCCACTATGGGTCAAACCACCACAACAATTGTCTCATTAACCTTTGAACTTTGTTAATTCACTATTTTCTATCAATAAATAAATGTTACATCTCTCTTACTGGGCATAACTCATTGTAACTCTCTACCCCCAAACTCTGGGAGGTTTCACCTCTAGTTTCTGGGAAGCTGGAACAGGAGGTGTCACCTCAACATGCCCAACACACAACCCCAAAGATCAAAGCAAGGGTCTTACCAGAGCTGGCTGCTCAGAGGCAGGCTGAGGAGGAGGAACAAGCGAGGAGGCCAATTCCACAGCAAGGAAAACCGTTCAGCTCCCACGGATGGAGTCGCTTGGGATTGCATACGGCAGAAGTTGTGCAGACATCTCTGAAAGCACCCATCTTCTTCAATGGGAAACCAAGGTGTGTGAACTGCTGCAACCCTCCCCAAAAAAAAGCAGAGGAGAGCTGTTTGGATCCTTCTTTGCAGCCTCCACTTACCCTGAGCAGGTAAATTAGGTGATTAAATTCTCCAGCCAACTCCAGTCTACGTGAAAATTTTCCTTGCTCCACACAAGCTTCCAAAGCAGAGATCCTTCCCCCTCATCTTACAAACACACACAGCAAGCAGCCTCACGAGCTGGGTGTGAAGTGGCAAAAGATTTTATTATACAGTTAGTAAAAGGTGCTTTTTAATTTAGTTTTTTTAAAAAAAGAGATGCAGGTTCCTCCTGCTGACGACACTTTGAAAGCGTGACATTACAACTGTGAGAATACCGGTGTTTCACAGCAGAAAACTGAGTGTGTGCTGAAAATACAGGGATTTCAGAGCAGAAAACTGAATATTTGCTGAAAATACAGGGACTTCAGAGCAGAAATCTGAATATTTGCTTAAAAATACTGGGATTTCAGAGCAGAAAACTGAATGTGTGCTGAAAATACAGGGACTTCAGAGCAGAAAACTGAATATTTGCTTAAAAATACAGGGATTTCAGAGCAGAAAACTGAATGTGTGCTGAAAATACAGGGACTTCAGAGCAGAAAACTGAATATTTGCTTAAAAATACAGGGATTTCAGAGCAGAAAACTGAATGTGTGCTGAAAATACAGGGATTTCAGAGCAGAAAACTGAACTGATCGAGTCTGAAGTGGCGATACACCAGCAGTTTCACAAGAGCAGTTCGATGTGAAAAGGCAAAGAGTACAAGCCACTGCTCAAAAGGAGTGTGAAAATAGGTGAAGAATCTTGCAGGCAAGTAAAGCACCAGAGAAGATGGGCCTTGGTACGGATGCTGCTGGTTTGGGATCTCACAGATGTCCTCCAGATCACGCAGAAAGCGTGTGGAGAAGGCACCTGCCCCCTCTCTCCATCAGATTTTTGGATGGATTCTGCAGTGTGGTTACACAGGCTCAGGTGCTCTGCTTTAGGACATGCATTCTGCTTTATTTCAGTGCAATATTCACCACTAAACACCAGCTTTTTAACAAAGTGAAAGGATTTGGGGAGATTTCCTGCAAATAAAAAGCCATTCTCATTGCTGAAAACGGCAGCTTTCAGGAGGAGGTGATGGGTTTGTACATAACCCTCACTGACAAAATTCTGAAAGCTGAGGGGAAAAAAAACCAGCTGCTGAGGAATGCCAGGTTCTTGTCCCTGCTTGCACGGAGGTTTTGGACACGTCACCCTGTTGCCTTCAAATGGGGAGAGGAGCCCCCACGTTCCCTCTCCCAGCAGAGGGGGACAAGTGTATTTAAAAGCATCGTCCCTTCCTGCAACGGATAAAGCGCTGGGCACTGAGCAAGCGATGAACATCTCAAGTTACCTGGAGAGCAGCCCTGTCAGATCAAAATCAGCACCTCACCATCGTGGATATTTATTGTCCTTGCTGTTTAAGGGAGGCACTTCTTGCATCTTTGAGCAAAGGGAAAGTGTTAGGAGGGAGGAGCTGCTGCTCACTCTGTCCTGGGACTGATGGACCCTTCCCACCACAGGCCAAGCTCCAGGCACTTTGCATCCAGGCTCTCAGGAGCTCCCCTGGCAGTGGGAAGGTATTTGGGAAGCTGTGCCAAACAGCAGGAATGCAGGAGGAATGCTGGATACAGTAAAGCAGGGAAGAAGCAGGAGCCTCTCAGGAGTGCAGCCTGGCTGTCAGCACCAGGCCACTGCAATGGTTTAAAGCCCACAGCATCCTCATGGGCTCGCTGGATTCAAACCGTGCCAGCCCATGGCAGGAGCCTTCTGCTGGGCAAATCCAGCCCCAGATCACCAAGTGTTTTGCCCCGTCCTGCCTCCTGCTACAGCTCCCCCCTTCCCAACAGCAGATCACAGGAGGGTGGGACAACCTGAAAGTCTGCACTAGTGTCTTCAGAGCTCAAAAACCCCAAACAAAACCCTCTAGCTACAATAACCCTCTAGCTACAGAAAAGTAGTTTTGTTACTTCTGTGCCCCTGTGCTTTTGGGAGGGAGCAGATGAGATGGTGAAAAACCTGCAGCGACAGAAGAAGTGGGCTGCATGGGTGGGGATCACTAAACTCTGCCTCAAGTTCCAAATACGTGCCAACAGGGACAGAGTGGAGCTGCTTCTGCATCCCAAAGCTGCCCTGGGCAGGAGGAAGCTGGGGATATTTATTTGGGTTTGAGGATTTTGTGATAGAAATCTTGCAGCTCAACCCCCTCACATTCCAAGCTGATCCCTGGGGATAGCAGGGAAATCAGGGACTGCAATTTCAAACTGGACCTTCAATACAGAATCCCAGAATCATGCAGATTGGAAAAGCCCTTTAAGATCACTGAGTCCAACCATGAACCCAACACTGACAAGTCCCCTATGACTGACCCCTGTCCCTCAGCACTGTGTCTACACGACTCTTCAATCCCTCCAGGGATGGGGACTCCACCACTGCCCTGGCCAACCCCTTCCAATGCCTCAGAACCCTTTCAGCAAAGAAATTCTTCCTCACATCCAATCTCAACTGCCCTGGGCACAACTTGAGGCCATTTCCTCTTGTCCTGTCCCTTGGTCCTTGGTTGAACAGACCCACCCCCACCTCTCTCCACCCTCCTCCAAGGGACTTGGACAGAGCCACAAGGTCTCCCCTCAGCCTCCTTTTCTCCAGGCTCAACACCCCCAGTTCCCTCAGCCGGGAACTCAGCACGCTTGTGCTCCAGACCCTTCCCCAGCTCCGTTGCTTTTCTCTGGACACACCAGATGACCCAGAGCATCTCAACCACCGGATACAACCTCCCTGCACTGCGCAGCATCGATCCTATTTGTGTCCCAGCCTGGACACGAGCTTTCTATATTCCTATCCCATAGCACCAGGTATCAGGAGAAGCAAGAACTACATCCACCCTCCAAGCCAGGCCCAACAAATAGAGCCTAAAGATCAGGGACACCCAACAGTCCTCTGTGGGACCGAGTCCACTTAATGCTGGCACTGTGTGAAATGATCCTTGTGAAGCCTAACCCCCCCTTGGGAGGTGAAATGAGGTTGACTCTCCAGAAAGCTGGTGAGATGCAGCTCTTTCCTGACCCTCAGCTTCATCCCCAGGGTGTCAGCGCTGCACGAAGCGATCCCAGAGCCCATCCCTGACCCTCAGGACCGAGGGAGGATGCTCTGAAGCCAAGCACTGAAGCAGGATGACAGCTCCTGGGAGATGGGACAGCTGGTATGTGGTCTGGTCTGGTGCATTCTCATCACAGGGGTGTCTCTCGTCACTAATGAGCAGAAGGCAGAGTGACTTGGTGCACCCAGGTCCTGCCTGTGCACCCAGCACTGGGAGAAAAGATCAGCAGAGACGAGCTCAGGTCCCAGCAGCAGAGCCAGAGACACTGAGTAAGGCAAATCCAACATCAGGCACCTGGTGAAGGAAGCTGCACAGGCCCTCAGGTGTGTTTTCAAGTGAAGATGAGCAGAGCCAACAAAATCAGGTCCATTTTTACAGGACATCTGCAAAACCTCTCCTCACTGCACTGCCCAGAGGGACCTGGGAGCCACCCTTTGGACCACCAGGACATGTTTGGTCCCAGGAGGCCTCAGGGAAACAAGGAAGACGTGAGGACTTTCTATTTTGAGTCATGGGATCACTCCCTGAACAAGACCTTCTCTGTGGGTGTAAAAGGAGAAGGCTACAGACAAGAAGACAGTTGGGAAATGGAGGGGAACAGACCCAAACCCAACAGCATCACGTAACCAAGGCCTCTTCCAGCAAAACCTTCCAGAAAGAGATTTAACAATGTCCCCATTGTCCCCACCCCGCTGCTCTTCAGGCTTCAAACACATTGGCCAGATTCCTGCTATGAGGAGGAATCTCCCAGGCCGAGTGATGTTGGTGACATCGCAGCCCCTCCGGCGCTATTTGTGCAGCCGAGCATACACCAGAAACGCCACCACTGAAATCACAGCGATGCCCACGGCTGGAAGGAGGTACGGCAGGGACATCCCACTGCTGTCCCCTGAAGGGACTTTGGCCTCAGAGGAGCTGCTCACAGTGCCATGGCCCCTGCTCAAGTCAAAACCTGGAGTGTTTCCAAGGGGATCAGCTCCATCGCGGGGGTCACTACCTGCCCTGAGCTGAGTGCTGGGGTAATGGTCCACATGGACCTCATGGGTGCCCAGGGAGGTGCTGTTCCAGCTTGGAGCCGGGTGGGAAGCTCTACTTGCTCCACCTGCCTCATCTCCCCCAGGGTCTTCACGAGGCACTGGAGCTGGGCATCCCAAGAAGACTCTGGAGCGTGGTTCTCCTGAGCTCGAGCTCTCCGTGCTCACCATGAGTGGGTCACTGCTGAAGGTGAGGCTATTTGACATCCCAGAATAGGGGTCCCTGGGCCCCTGAGAGCTTGGGCATCTGCCAGCTGCTTCTGGGCTCTCCCCATCCATGGAGAGGAGGACACCTGGCTTGCTGAGCTCCACATCCTTCTCCGTGTTGTTGCAAGATGCCCAGATGCTCGTGGCAGAGCTCACCCGGGATGGTGTCTTCCCAGAGATGCCTTCAAAGCTTCCTGCAACGGTTGGGAGAGGGTTCACCGAGGCCAGGAGCACCTTTGGGAGACAATGAGAGGGGCTGGGTGCCACAGGGATCACCCAATCAACCTGGTCTTGGGCATCTATGTCACACAACAAGCCCACCTGAGTGCTCAACCACCACATCTCCAGCCACTACCAGCAAGGCTGGGTCACCACAAACTCCCAGGGCTGGGAGAGTGAGCGGAGCAGGGAGGTCTTGGGGCTCTGGGGGGGAGGCTCTGGGATTTGGGGGAGACATGGGAAGGAAGGAAGGGGAGACAAGCAGGGAGGAGAGCAGTGGAAAAAGGCAACTGGAAGCCAGGAGACCGACTGGGAAGTCAAGGAGGGGAAATAAGGAGTCAAAACCCAAGGTTTATAAATACCTGAAGTGTGGGGGCCACATGGATGGGGCTGGGCTTTTTTCAGACAGGACAAGGGGCAATGGGCACAAACTGGGACACCAGAAGTTCCAGACAAACTTCAGGAAAAACTTCTTCCCTGTGAGGGTGTTGGAGCCCTGGGACAGGCTGCCCAGAGAGGGTGTGGAGTCCCCATCTCTGGAGATGCTCAAAACCCACCCTGTGCAACCTGGTGTAGGGAGCCTTCTTTGGCAGGGGGGTTGGACTGGATGATCTCCTGAGGTCCCTTCCAACCCCACCATTCTGTGAAAGCTTGGCTCCCTTCTCCCACACCCCACCACACAGCATCTACACAGGGACATGAACACAGTGGGGCAAAAATCCCTGAAAAGACTCAGCACCAGCTCAAAATCTCACAGGGCAGCAGAAAATCTCCTGGACAGGGGGAGTTTGCAAGGACCTGAATGAAATGCAAGCAGCAATGGGAAAGGTCACCTACTTTCTCCTTGGTTGGCATGGAGGGGGTGCTGCAGGCCATCTCGCCCACCAGCAGTTTTCTCTCTTGCACAGGAGGCTTCATGGAGGTGTCACAGGATGGGGAAGCGTCTCTGGGTGCAGAAGTCACGACCGAGGTTGTTTCCATCCGAGCATCTGTCAGGGAGAAAACAAAACACATTGAGTTAATCAGGAGACCTCCAAGGTGTAGTTTGCTCTTCCCCAAGGACGCTGAGACAGGATGTTCCTGGAGTGGAGGTCACACAGGGAGTGGGACCCAGCACAGCTGGGTGCTGCCCGTGTGGCCCTGGCTCTGCTGCACCACCAAAGCTCTCCCAGTAGGTGCAGGTAAACCAGAAAGCACCAGTCAAGCCAACACACCCAATCTGTTCCTCCCTTCAGGAGTGGGGTGGCCCCAGGTTGCTGAAATGGGAATGCAGAGACATTAAATTGGGGCATTTTACATCAGAAATGGAAACTTCTGCCAAGTCCTGGTCAGGATGTTGTGCCAAAATACAGCAAGTGACAACTGCAACAACATCTAGAGGGAAAACAAGGGGAAAAAAAAGCATGCAGGCTGGATTTTGGCATAACCCAACCTTGCTCCTTCCCTGGAGGTCACTGGGGCTGAGGAGATGGGTGACAACAGCACCAAAAGCTGTTCTCTGCACCTCCATGAGTGCTCCTGCGCCACAAAAGCAGATGCAACATTGGGTGTCCTGTACCAACAGCCACAGCTACCACTGTTCTTTGGGAGGGTCCCCACAGGCTCCCGGAGGGGCCGTTCCCAACGTCTGCACATTCGCTGCCACTCTCCATCCCCACAGGATCCCAGAATTGCCTGGATTGGAAAAGCCCTTTAAGATCATCCAGTCCAATCATGAACCCAACACTGACCAGTCCCCTATGACTAACCCATGTCCCTCAGCACTGTGTCTACACGACTCTTCAATCCCTCCAGGGATGGGGACTCCACCACTGCCCTGGACAACCCCTTCCAACGCCTCAGAACCCTTTCAGCAAAGAAATTCTTCCTCACATCCCATCTCAACTGCTCTTGGTGCAACTTGAGGCCATTTCCTCTTGTCCTGTCCCTTGGTCCTTGGTTGAACAGACCCACCCCCACCTCTCTCCACCCTCCTACAAGGGACTTGGACAGAGCCACAAGGTCTCCCCTCAGCCTCCTTTGCTCCAGGCTCAACACCCCCAGTTCCCTCAGCCGGGAACTCAGCACACTTGTGCTCCAGACCCTTCCCCAGCTCCGCTGCCCTTCTCTGGACACGCTCCAGCACCTCCAGGTCCTTCTTGGAGTCAGGGGCCCAACACTGAACCCAGCACTCGAGCTGCAGCCTCACCAGTGCCCAGGACAGGGGGAAGAGAACTTCCCTGGTCCTACTGGCCACACTGGTGCTGATCCAGGCCAGGATGCCCTTGGCCTTCTTGGCCACCTGGGCACTCTGCTGACTCCTGTTCAGCTGCTGGTGACCAACACCCCCAGGTCCCTCTCTGCCCAGCAGCTCTCCAGCCACTCCTCCCCAAGCCTGTAGCACTGCTCTCAAGCAGGATGGACATCCAGCAGCACCTTCAGCCCCGCTCCCCATCAGCACAGTGGCTACACAGAACTGCCAGGAAGGAAACTCACCTGCATCTCCTTTGGGCTGCTGCAGCATCTCAACCTGCTTCTGCTCCACATCGAACTGCTGCTGTATGAGGAGGGGGCTGCGCACATCCACAAAGCTGCTCGGCAGCTCGTCGTGCTTGGAGACGTGTTTTCTCGGCAGTGAGCCTGGGGGCTGTGGCTCCCCGCTGTGAGTGGCCTCCTCCAGCCTCGGGGGTGACTCAGTGGAGATGTAGAAGTTCTCCTCGGGCTCATTCCTGCGCTGCTGGGGACTGCGAGCAGCACCTTCACCCCTCGGTGGAAGGGCCCTGCCCAGAGCCAAGCCTGTCACGCCGCGGTGCAGGTGGTTGGCGTTCCCAAAACACCCGTTGTCCACACAGACCGGGTGCTGCTGGCGGCTCAGCCAGTCCTGGCCCCACTCAGAGGGGACAGTGGGTGGCACGGCCACGCTGGCTGCCCTGGGGGTCCCCGCTGCCACCTGCATGGTCTCAGTGGAGTGTGAGGGATGTCCCTCTCTGCTGCGCCCATCGCTCACTCCATCACAGAATGTGCTCCCAGGTGGACTGGGACTCTCTTGCTCCAGGAAGGTCTTGGGGAGCTGGAAGGAAATGAGCTGTGTTAAATCACTGAGGATGAGGGGATTTGGGACCACTGAGGTGACCTGAACTTAGATCCTGTGACATGTGAGGCTGGCAATGAGGGGGTCTCTCCCTGGCACCCACCACACAGCCCACGGGAGGTCTGCAGGGGATCAGGGAGCCCAGACTAACAGAGCAGACCCAGCACTCCCACCTGTGGAGGGGAAGCAGGAGAGGGGAGCAGTTCTAGGGCCAGACACGGGCTGAAACTGGACTGTAAACTGAACACAGCACAAGGGCATCCTGGCCTGGATCAGCACTGGTGTGGCCAGTAGGACCAGGGAAGTTCTCTTCCCCCTGTCCTGGGCACTGGTGAGGCTGCAGCTCAAGTGCTGGGATCAGTGTTGGGCCCCTGACTCCAAGAAGGACATGGAGGTGCTGGAGCGTGCCCAGAGAAGGCAACGGAGCTGGGGAAGGGTCTGGAGCACAAGTGTGCTGAGTTCCCGGCTGAGGGAACTGGGGTTGTTGAGCCTGGAGAAAAGGAGGCTGAGGGGAGACCTTGTGGCTCTGTCCAAGTCCCTTGTAGGAGGGTGGAGAGAGGTGGGGGTGGGTCTGTTCAACCAAGGACCAAGGGACAGGACAAGAGGAAATGGCCTCAAGTTGTGCCCAGGGCAGTTGAGATTGGATGTGAAGAAGAATTTCTTTGCTGAAAGGGTTCTGAGGCATTGGAAGGGGTTGGCCAGGGCAGTGGTGGAGTCCCCATCCCTGGAGGGATTGAAGAGTGGTGTAGACACAGTGCTGAGGGACATGGGTCAGTCATAGGGGACTTGTCAGTGTTGGGTTCATGGTTGGACTCGATGATCTTAAAGGGCTTTTCCAATCCAGGCAGTTCTGTGAGAGATCAGCAGTGAGAGGCTGCTTGGGGTGCCCCTGAACAAGCTCAGCCCTACCATGGGCTCCCCACACCCCACTGCTCTGGTCCAAAAGGGACCTTTGTGTCCTTGCCTCATGCACGTCCCACTCACCGATTCCTGCACTGGGGCCCTGGCATCCAGGTCTGTGCTTGTGGTGCTGGCAGCACTGGGCAGGAGCGGTGGACGGCTGCCCACGGGCAGGTCTTGGCGCGGCTGCTCAGCCACCCCGGCACTCGGAGCAGGGTTTGGCCGCAGGGATGGCACCTGGGCACCAGCGGAGGAGACAGCAGGACAGGGATTGCTGGCTGCGGGAGAGAAGGAGGCAGCAGCAGGAGCTGCAGGACCTGGAGGAGCCAAGGCAGTTGGTGAGCAGGGACATTGGGGAAAAGCCGAGGAGACAGAGAATGAACATGGGGCTGAGGCAGCCCCTCACTTGCCCCTGCTCTGTCCCCACATCGGCCGAGCTGCAGCACCCCTTGATTCACCTTTCTACTTCCCCTCAGGCAAGAAACCCAACCCAGTGCCAACCGAAGCGCTTTCAAACAAGGACCTTGCCATCCCCAGGCACATCACCGGGGCGAGGGACATCCCTGGGGACAGTCACAGATCAGGGCAGGGGGAGAAGCCAGCTGCTCAGAGGACACCAGGAGATGTGGTTTGGGTCCCCAGCTCCACCAGACCCCTGGAGCAGCAGCACCCAGGGAGGAGGAGGCTACATACGGGCTTGCCAGGAGTCATATACATGCTGCAGCTCGTCAGCCAGGTGCCCGGCGTTGTTCTGGTGCAGGGCATTGATGAGATCCAGCACCCAGCCCTGCCGGCACTTCAGGTGCTGGTAAAACTTGTAGACGGTCGCCTGGCTCCCCCGTGCTTCCTCCCGGGCGTGAAGTTCATCCTAAAGAAAACACACAGCAGATCTAAGAGAGGGTCTGGCTTCGAGGTAAGGCAGCTGTACGTTGCCTGAGCTATACATTGGGGAAGGAGCCCGACAGGACTGGGGAAAGCAGGACGTTACTCTGTCAGCATCGGTCAGGCAGCTCAGGGAATCGGTCAGTGATGGCACATGGATGTTCTTGAAATTCTTGAGGTTTCTTGAGATGTGCTCAAACACTTTGTCTTCAGCAAGACCCATTGTGGCTCAGCACCTGCCGAGACACAGAGAGACTTAGTGTGAGTGGAGGGCTGCTGGCAACACTCGGCTTTCCTGTAGGAGCTTGGACTCTTCCATAGAGCAGCTTGGACTCTTCCATAGGAGGTTTGGCCCTTCTATAGGAGCTCTGGCTTTTCTAGAGGAGCTCGGGCTCTTCTATAGGCGTGTGGCTCCTCGGCACACACAACCTCGCCACAGCAGTGATGGGCGGAGGGGGAAATCCTGGGCGGAAAACACGCCAAGGAAAGCCACCCGAGTGAGGTTACAGCTCGACTCTCGATCCGCTTTCCCCACCCGGACACCCGTCTGCGCCTACCCGGGCTCCGCCTGTTCGCGTTCGCTGGCAGCCGGGTGGGTCCCAGCCCCGCTCTGGTCGCTGGGCGAAGGGGGCCGAGGCTGGGCTCCTGCTTCGGGCCCTGGGCGATGGGGCTGCCCGCTGAGGGGCTGGTGGAGGAAAAGCCATTAACGCTCCTTCTCCCGGGGCAATGGCCGCCGGGGACCGGGACAGGCTGGGGCTGGGACCGGGACAGGCTGCGGCCGGGCCCCCCCACTCCCCTTGCCCCGCAGCTCGGCCTTCCCGCTGCCGGGGCTCGGCGGGGAGCGCTGGGAAGCTCTGCGCTGCCGGGCAGACCCGACAACGACGCCCGGAGCTCGGCGGGTCCCGCTGCAAACCGCCCCCCTCCCACCGCGGAGATCCCCTACCTGCGCGCGCCGCCGCTCCGGGAAGCGCTCTGACCCCGCCCATCCCTATGCATCCAGGCGCTGATTGGCCGCCACGCCCGCCCGTCACGGTGATTGACAGGCGATGTGATGGCGAAGTGCCCGCCCTCTCCTCCCCGCCGTGATGGCAGGGCGGGGCCGGTCCCTCCCGTCACACCACAGGGTTCGGGGGTTTCCTCCCGGCACCGGCAGGTGGCAGCACGGTAACGGGAACCCCCGCACCTGGCGGAGGGCTCCGCCCATCGCCCCGCCCTTCGCCCCGCCCCGCCCCGGCCCTGTCAGCCGCGCGCGCCCTGCATGGAGCCGCACCATGGCGGCGGCAACGGCAACGGCAGCGGCGGGAGGGCGGCTGCGGGGCCGCCGCTGAGGGCCGGCAGCCCCGCGGCGGGGTGCTGAGGGGCGGCGGCGCCTCTTCCTCCTCCTCCTTCCCCCCCTTCCCCTTCCTCGCCTTTCCCTTCCCCTTCTTTCCCCCGCGCGTCCATGGTCGCGGCGTCGCACCGGAGGCGTTGGGCGGCGGCGGCGAGAGGCAGCGAGGGAGAAGGAGCGGGCCCGGAGCCCGGCGCCGCCCGCCGCGCCGCAGGTGAGAGCGGCCGACCCGGCGGGGAGAAGCGACGGGGACGGGCCCGGGGTTGTGATGGTGACGGGAGGGGAGGGGGGAGCCGGGCGGGGCGCCCACGCGTGTCCGCGGCCTCGGCGTGGGGCCTGGCCTGGGGTTACACCACCCCCCCCCGCTCCCCCCGCGTGGGGTTTATTTTTTAATAACAACAATAATTAATAATAATAAGTGAATGTCGGATTGGGGTATCTGAACTTCCACGCGTGGGTCTGCAGTGACCCACGGGCCCTGCCCGACACTCATGGGGGTGGCCAAAAGGGGGGGGTCCGAGCTGGGGACACCAGCTGACAGGGCACATGGCCGGGCCGCAGCCAGCCCCGCCATCGCCAGCCGCCTGCTCCCGCCACGGCCCGACCGTCCCGGGCAGCGGGACCCCCGTGGGTGGGCACACGGCGGCAGGGGCGGGCCGGCCCTGTGGGCTCCTGGCCCGGCTCCCGCCCTGCGCCGGCCCTCGGGAGATGCTCTGCGTTGGAGGGGACCCCCGTCCTCACCCCAAGGTCCAGGGGCTGTGTCCCCTCCTTGGGCCGTGTCCCCTCCTCATTACGAGGTTCAGGGACTGTTTCCCCTGCTCAGATCGTGTCCCCTCCATGTTATGAGGTCCAGGGGCCATGTCCCCTCCTCATTACAAGGTCCAGGAGCTGTGTCCCCTGCTTGGGTCATGTCTCCTCCTCATTACGAGGTCCAAGGTCTGTGTCCCCTGCTCGGGTCATGTCCCCTCTTCATTACGAGGTCCAAGGTCTGTGTCCCCTGCTCGGGTCGTGTCCCCTCATTATGAGGTCCAGGGTCTGTGTCCCTTCCTCGTTATGAGTTCCAGGAGCTGTGTCCCCTGCTCGGGTCATGTCTCCTCCTCATTGCGAGGTCCAGGAGCCGTGTCCCCTCCTCGTTATGAGGTGCAGGGGCTGTGTCCTTTCCTCAGGTCCTGTCCCTTCCTCATTATGAGTTCCAGGAGCCGTGTCCCCTCCTTGGGCCATGTCCCCTCCTCATTGCGAGGTCCAGGAGCCGTGTCCCCTCCTTGGGCCATGTCTCCTCCTCATTACGAGGTCCAAGGGCCTCCTCATCAGTGTCCTCACACATCCCAAGTGGGAACATACAAGCTGCCACGCTCTGGGCTCTCCCACGCTCAGGCAGATGCGTCCTCCCTCCTCCTCGGTCAGCTCTTGCTTATTTCTGATCTTGGATGTCATCAAGGGTGGAAAATGTGACAGGAAGGAAGGGAGGTTGTTTTTTTTTTTTCCTCCTGCTAAATATGGACTGACATTAAAATCCAAATACTGTCGTGAAAGGAATCCCAGCCTCTGGTTATTGGAGGAGGGGAAAAAAAAAACCCCGATGTTTTCTGGCTTTTCAGCTGTGAGGTTCCAGCTGGGAAGTTTCGTAAGGAGTGGCGGGTTCCTTGCTGAGAGCCTCAGGAATTTACTTTGCTTGTTCGCAGGACGCTCTCCGCAGCGTATTACGCTGAAAAAAATTAGTCATCCCTTCTCTCTTCCCTGGCCGTGGCTGCCAGCGTGCAGGCTGCTTTGCAAATACTGAGGGATTTTCTTTTCCCTCTTCTTTACAAGGACTTCTAGAAATGAAAAGGATGCAGGCAAAGAAAACAGCAGCTCCAACAGGAGTTTTTCATCTTTATTTATATATTCCTGTTGCTGCAGCAGCCGCTGGCGGGGCAGGAGGTGCGCGGGGTGGCTGCAGCCGATGCAGGGAGCTGCCGGGTTTGCGAGGAGGATTTGTGTGTCTCTCTCCATCCAGAATCAGTTGCAAATTCATGTTGTTATTCCCATGGTGAGGTTAGGAAATTGGCTTGATGTGGGGCTCTGAGATGAGGAATGTGACCCCAGGAATGGTCACCAGCTCCCCTGATGACTGAGGTGAAGAGCCAGGATGGTTTTTTGGGGGGGAATGACCACACCTGAGGGTGCTGTGTGAGATTTTTAGGGGGGTTGTCTGTGGGAAGCTCCAGGGTTTTTGATTGATCTTTATAAAAACAGTTTGTTAAAGCTTGTGGGGGGCGAGGGGGATACTGGGAGGTGCTGAAAATAGAAGTTTCCCTTTCCAGGGGCATCGCTGTCCTGGCCTTGGCGGCTGTATTGTTTTCCAGCTAATAGGATACATAGCTCTGCTTCTCTGAAATGTCGCCCTCAAATAACTGATGCTTTGTGTGGATCTGTGAGACTGGTCCAAGTCCAACATCAACATCCTTGTGGAAGATTGGTTTGAATTCCCTCTCTCCCCGACGACCCACATCAGTTCTGCTCCAGCCCTCTGTGTTTGCAGCGGGATGGCAGATCCCCATCCAGCGGGATGGATGAGGGTTGGGAAGAACTGTTCCCAAGGGCATGCAGTGATAGGACGAGGGGTGATGGTTTTAAACTAGAAAAGGGCAGATTTGGGTTGGATATTGGGAAAAAGCTCTTCAGTATGAGGGTGGTGGGTCATTGGAACAGGTTGCTCAGAGAGGTAGTGGAGAACCCATCCCTGGAGATATTCAAGGTCAGGTTGGATGGGGCTCTGAGCAACCTGCTCTAGTGAAGATGTCCCTGCTCACTGCAGGGGGGTTGCACTAAGTGACCTTTGTGGGTCCCTTCCAACCCAAACCGTGCTGTGATTCTGTGCCTGACCTCTGTTGTTCTTGACCCCTGGGCCTGCTGTCACAGCTTTGGGTAGGGCAGTGCTGAGCCACAGATCTGTGGTCCTGGTCTGCGTGGTGCCTCGAAACACCACGGAGCGTGGGGTGGGTTATTTTGGGTCCAGAGTGGTACAGCAGATGCACGAGCTGCTGGCTGGTGCTTGGTTGTGGGTTTTGGATGGAAGGAGGTTGGCTCTCACAGCTGCTTTCTGGTCTCATTCACAAATCACGTTTTGCTCTTGAAATAAAACAAATCCTTGGGCTTTCCTGCCGCGGTGGAAATCATTTGAATGCCACCAGGTCCGTAAGCATCTCGGAAGCCTGCGGACAGGAAGAAACACTCAAGAGGTAGGAAATGTCCACGACTGTGGCAGTGGGCTGATTCATCCCCCTGTGCTTAACTCTTTCCCTCCTGCTTTTGGTGAAATCCAGCTGGTTTGCTTCCAGGCTCAGAGGCAAAGTTGAATATCACCAGCTCTCCTCTAGCTGGATCATAAAATCCTGCTGGGTTTTGTACCTTGTGTTTACGTGGCTTGGGGTGAAATGGAGCGGGCTGCTGGGGTGTGCGGTGATCCAGAGCGGATCTGACCGGAACATCGGCAGTCACATTAGGAAAGATTAATATTTAATATATGGGGTATGAACTATTGTGCTTAATCACTGTCTGAAGGGCTTAGGAAGAGATTTACTGGTAAGCAAGTGATTCCCCAACTGTCCAGAATGATTTCTTGCATCTTCCTCAGGAGCAGCTGGTCCTGGATATCACTAGAGACTGGCCTGTTGTAAGTGGGTAGAGTGGCTTTCATCACCAGTGCTTTCTTCTCATCAAACTCACAAAAAACACCAGGAACCCTTTTTCTCTGGTGAGACATGTGGCTCTGCTGTGAGCCCTGGTACCTGCTGGTGCTTGACACTCAAACGTGTAGCCAGAGCTCGTGGGAAACGTCCCGTGGGCTCGGTGGATGCTGTCACTGTCACATCCATCTGCCCAGCCACGCGTCTGGAGCTGCCTCCTTCATATTTTTCTCTGACTAATGTCTTCAGGAGACCTTGAATGTCATCTGTGCCTCCAGCGTGGCTCTGGAAGCCCTTGTGACAGCGATGCTGCTTCCCACGTTGACCCGTGTGGGGTTTTTTTGCAGCGTAAGGTGTTTTGTAGCACAGCAAGGCGGGGGCCACCCCTCGGGGCTGGGTGCTGCTATGTTTGTGTAGGGAGGAGGTGGTGGCTGGGGACACGTCAGGGCACACAAATAATCCCTCTCCACCACAGCCTGTCCTGTGGGATGAAATGTAACCTCCAGGCACCGTGCACCGACAGCCCAGGGCACTCATGGGGTGCTCACCTCTTCCATACCCCAATGTCCACCCCACCCGTGGTCCTCGAGCTCGCCACGTACACAGTGTGACTGCAGTCGTGGGTCTGTGTGTCCTGCAGGTCGGTGTTGAGCTGGTTGGAGGTTGGGAAGTGGAGATGGGAGGTGGAGGTATCATTGTGACTCTAGTGGGTCTGCTGGGGTTTGACTAAATTTGAGGGTTTTGTCTTCATGTGTCTTGCAGACAACACCCAGCTGGGTGGAAGTCTTGATCTGCTGGAGGGTTGGGAGGCTCTGCAGAGGGATCTGGACAGGCTGGATCCATGGGCCAGGACCAATGGCAGGAGTTTCCATAAGGCCCAGTGCTGGGACCTGCATTTTGGCCACAACCCCCGGCTTGGGGAGGAGTGGCTGGAGAGCTGCTGGGCAGAGAGGGACCTGGGGGTGTTGGTCACCAGCAGCTGAACATGAGTCAGCAGAGTGCCCAGGTGGCCAAGAAGGCCGAGGGCATCCTGGCCTGGATCAGCACCAGTGTGGCCAGTAGGAGCAGGGAAGTTCTCTTCCCCCTGTCCTGGGCACTGGTGAGGCCACAGCTCGAGTGCTGGGTTCAGTGTTGGGCCCCTGACTCCAAGAAGGACCTGGAGGTGCTGGAGCGTGTCCAGAGAAGGGAACGGAGCTGGGGAAGGGTCTGGAGCACAAGTGTGCTGAGTTCCCGGCCGAGGGAACTGGGGGTGTTGAGCCTGGAGCAAAGGAGGCTGAGGGGAGACCTTGTGGCTCTGTCCAAGTCCCTGAAAGGAAGGTGGAGAGAGGTGAGTGTTGGTCTCTTGTCCCAGATAACAAGTGACAGGACAAGAGAGAATGGCCTTAAGTTGCACCAGGGGAGGTTTAAGTTGGATATGAAGAAAAAATTCTTCACTGAAAGGGTTCTGGGGCATTGGAAGGGGTTGCTCAGGGCAGTGGTGGAGTCCCCATCCCTGGAGGGATTGAAGAGTCGCGTAGACACAGTGCTGAGGGACATGGGTCAGTCATAGGGGACTTGTCAGTGTTGGGTTCATGATTGGACTCCATGATCTTAAAGGTCTTTTCCAATCTGGACAATTCTGGGTTTCACTGTGAGGAACTCCACCTCAGGCTGCAGGAGGGTCTGTAGCTGCGTCCCCCTTCCCTCCCTGCCCCGAGTCAAATCTCACCTCACTGAAAGCATCAGCCGTGGCCACCAGCCCCACTTTTGCTGTGGTTACACACGTGGTACCACGGTGTCTGTGGTGGCTGCAGATCTGATGGTGGAAGTGTGGGTTGGGTTTTGGTGTGTTGGTCGTGTAGGAAATCCTGGTGGCTACTGGAACAGGTTAGAAGGTTTGTTTTAAATGGAATGGGTGCTGCTTTCTCCCCAGTCCATGTGTGGGAGAACGCCCCTGTTATTCCATGTACAAATTGCTCGCTCAGGCAGCCAGTCCTCTTCATTACAGAATAATTTGTTGTCCTAATTCCTTCCTGTTGAAGCGACTCCATTTTGCATGGAATAATTAGTACTAATTTGGACCTGGGATGGAAAACAAGAGTTCTCTGACTTCAGAAGAGTAGAGAAGAGCATAACCTCTGCCTCTCCTGCGTGAGTCAGGTCGTGCTGTGCCTTCCCTCCTCTAAAGCACAATTAAAACCTGTGTGTGAGAGCAGACACCCCAGGTTGGTAGGAGGAGCAGGAGATGTAGGTGTCACCAATTTTAAGCCTTCTGCTATTGCAGGGAGCTGAGGACATCTGTGGTGAGGGGGAATGGACCACCACTTCCCTCCTTGTTGGTGAACACTGAGGAATAAACAAAGATGTTCCCACCATGCTGATGTGGAAGCTGCTCCTGAGCCAGTCTGGCGTGGTGGTGAATTCCTGGCGCCCCTGGCCAAGTACTTGAGACATTTTTATTGCCGTACCGAGGACTTCCACATCCTGCTCCATGGTCTAACTTGAGCTGCAGCTATTTTCTCCACCTTCCGGGAAGACATCCCTGTTCTCCCTTCCTTTGCAGCGAAGGGAAGCCAGCCAAATCCCTTCCCTCCCCCAGATCCCTGGTGTTTGGAGAAGGGGAGGTGCAGGAACCCTTCCCGGCTTCCCCGGCGTTTACCTGGGAAGCACGAGGTGAGTTACAGCGTGAGGGTAGGATCTCCCCTCCTGTCTCACAGCTGCCTTCCTCAGCACTGGTAGGTTCATTTCTGCTGATGGGGGTGCTGAGCACTGAGGCTGTGTCCTCATTTTTTCTAGAGTGCTTCTTGGACATCCCTGGAGTTGGTGGGAACGGGGGGTGTCTAGCCTGGAAATCCCAGCTGGCAGGAGTGAGGTGACCTTCCCAGTGTCTGCGTACCGAGCACTAGAAACCTTGGCTGATGGCTGCTACCTGCCCACAGGGCTAGAGGAGAAGTTTTAAGACCTGTATTTATAACTTGGGGATCCAGAACACTGTTGAACACACCAAGCTAGATGGATAAAAGCACGTTAGAGGCTGATGGCAGAGGTGCAGCGGCAGCATACCAGTGTGAAAAACAAGAGTTGGACGTGTTTGAGCTTGTAGGTTTGTGTGTCTCGGAGTTAAGTCATAGGTGACAGGAAACCTGGATTCAGGTATGAGCAGTGAATCAATCAACACTGTATTGCTCTTGGCTTGAAGCAGCCTCCCCTTGGCGTGCCTGCCTTCCCATATCACACAGCCTGGTGTTTCGAAATCACCTCTCCCAGTTACGATTGTTCTGATGATCTAAAACCCAGGGGTTTAGCTCACTTTGGTCTCCACCCCGTTGGCAATGACCTTGCTGTGGAGAGAGCAGCAGATGTTTCTGGTTTCACTGATGAAGGTAGGATGTCTCCCTGGGTCTGTGTTCAGATGCTCTCCTTCAAGGAGCTGAGGACCAGAAGGCAACTTGTAGAGTCTCCCCAAAACTGATACCCAACCATCCTCACTTGTCTTGGGTTCATGCACTGTGTCCTCTTCTGTGTCTGTTATTTTTAGTGCACAGTCTGGTGTGCTCACACAGGTTCACCTTCAACTTTGATTGCCCAGGTGGTAGGAAGAGCAGTGACCAGAGGTGGTGTGAATGGGATGTTTTAGGCAGCTTTTGGGGCTTCTCTGGAGTGTTGCTGCCCTTGGGAATGCTGACAATAGCTGCAGCTACGTGGTTCAGCTGTAGTGGTCAACTCTGTGGTACTTGCAAAGCGAGGAGCAGATCCTCCTTCAGTCCCTGGGACTGTGGGGGGTCCATCCTTTACTTGTGACCCTGAGTTTTCAGAGTGTGTGTCTCAATTCCTACTCTGGGGATTTCAAACACTTCATTCACAAACTGCAGCTGGCTGAGGGCTGATATTACTAATTTGTGTTAGTAAATTACCTCATGGTACGTGTCAGAGAGCGTTCTGCAGCCAGGAAATCTGTTCCTGGCCTCAATGTGTGTTGCAACCGGCTTGAAGTCCTGCTTGCTCCCAGTTGGACATCTCTTACTTCACCCTTTGACATAGCTGTCTTATCCTGGTGACCTTGCAGGTGAGCACTGAAGTGGTAACTAGTGATGTGATCTCAGGAGAGGTCGTGGCAAATCTGAGGAAGATTCTCTGGTTTCTCATATTTATTCACTACTCCTATTTATTTACTACTATAATTCTCTAGATTTACAACATCTAGGTTTACTAGATGCTGTGCAGTCCCTGGCCAGGGACAGGAGGAGAAATGGAGATGACAGAAGGAGCCACCTGCCTGGACAGTGAAATAGGTTTGTGGAAGAAAAGCCAGGAAGGCAACTGAGGTCTGGCTGCTGGTGGCAAGGTGGCCTGAGGGGCAGAGGGGACAGATATGACGGTCATGGTGCTGTTAGAGATTTCTAGGAGGCAGAAACCCTCAAGTAAGTAAATCTTACTGAGTAAGAAGAGAAATATGAAGGTGATGATTTGCTTTGTTGGTTTTTGGAGGGTTTTTTTAAACCATTTTAGTGGTTTATAAAGATTCCAGCAGCACTCTGGGACAGGGCAGCCTCTTGTTGCAGGCACCGCGCACGCAGCACGGGGATATCCTGGCTCTCAACCTAAAACTTTTGAGGTACCATCAATTTTTCTCATGATAAGCCTGTGGCAGGACAGCATGCAAAACTTTCCTGCTGTTTTACAATTTGAATAATGTTTTTTTATCATGCCAGCAGATAATCATCTCACTTTTGTTCCAAAAATGAAGCTTTTATGGATATGTTTGAGAAGCCTGAAAAATAAATATATTCACATGTGTTTTCCAGCGTCGCTTAACACGTGGTTCATTGCAGAGCAAAAGGATTTCACTTTCTTGCAAACTGGCCAAAGGCTCAGAGGTAAAACTTCAGACCTGCTCTCAGCTGTGCTTGTGTTTATTTAGTTTGTCTCTCACTGGGTTTAGTCTCCCCTTGTTTCTCTGCATTTCTAGACCAGAAGGACAGCGCTTTAATCTGTCAGCGGCAGCCCAAGTGCTGCAGCTTCACGTCTGTCTCCTAGAAGACGCTGATGCCAGCCATGCTCAGGCTGGAATGATGAATTAGAGATGAACAGAGATGAGTTGGAAATGAATAATAAATTGGAAAGCATGGATAATCCTCCAGATTTTCTCTTGAGGAGACTTTAAATCTATTTGGCTACAGACAGAGAGATGGTTTTAATCCCAGTCGCCGTGTTCTGGTGGCAGGGTGGGAATCCCAGGGGGTCTCGGGTCGACTCAATGGCAGCAGCTTGTTTTTAGGTACTCAGATAACTGCAAGACTGTGGCTGGGATTAGAGAGGTTAAATTATTTTCTAAGGTTATCTAGAGGAGTATATGGAAAAGAAATTAGACGATTGTTTTCATGGCTGGCATGGTTTTCACTTTGCAGTTTTGCTGGTAGTTTTGCTACTTTTTGGTTCACTCAGTTCTTCAAAATCTTTGAACCCTTTCAGTCAGGGTTACAAGGGAGCTTGTAGTGATACAGGTGTGAAAACCACGTTGGAGCTGCATGTTGGACTTGATCTTAAAGGTCTTTTCCAACCAACATGATTCTATGTTCACAAAGGTGGCAGATCTCTTGATCCGCCCAAGAGAGGTTGTGTAGACACCTGAAGATCTGATATTGCTTCTTGTGTCATAGAATCACAGAATGATGTGGGTGGGAAGGGACCTTGGAGCTCATCCAGTTCCAACCCCCCTGCCAGCAGCAGGGACACCTTCCACTAGACCAGGTTGCTCAAAGCCTCATCCATCCTGACCGAGAACACTTCCAGGGAGGAGCAGCCACAGCTTCTCTGGGCAACCTGGGACACTGTCTCACCACCCTCACACCAAAGAATTTCTTCTTCACATCTCATCTCCATCTCCCCTCTACCACTTTCAAGCCACCACCCCTTGTTCTGTCACTCCCTGCCCTTGGCCAAATTCCCTCCCCACCCTTCCTGGAGCCCCTTCAGGTACTGGGAGGCCACTAGAAGGTCTCCCTGGAGCCTTCTCTTCTCCAGGCTGAACAGCCCCAACTCTCTCAGCCTGTCCTCCCAGCAGAGCTGCTCCAGCCCTCGCATCATCCTGGTGGCCTCATGGACCATTAGGTCCATGTCCTTCTGTCCATGTCTTATCCCCTGTGTGGTGGAGGATTTACTCTTTACCTTCCTTTAAACTGGTTAAACTGAGCTCAGTCCCTGTGCAGAAATAGTGCCTTTTTTTTTCCAGGGTGCAGCTTCTTCTGCAGGGGGTGTTTGACTTTACGTAACTTCCCGTGTGCTGCCCTCATCGTGCAGAAACATGAAGATAAATTGTGAAATGCAGGGAGCTGCTTTAAAAGGAGATACCCTCAGCTGGATCTTGGCCTGTTTGTGGCAAGAAAAGAGGAACCCAGAGAGCCCTCTGTCCTTCTTTTCTCTCTTGTACAGCTGAGTGAGCAGCATGGGATGGAGCACCTGATGCTGTCCCATTGCCCAACGCTGTGATGCTCCTCCAGGAATAGGACATGGTGCTGTCAGCAGGCTCGGGAGCAGGCACAGGCTGTTAGAAAGGGCAGGGTTCCTTCACGGAGCTGCTGCAGCCCCAGCATGGTTCCCTGCAAGCCCTCTCCCACTTTCCAAAGCTGCTGCATTCAGAGAATCCCAGAATTGCCCAGATTGGAAAAGACCTTTAAGCTGATCGAGTCCAATCATGAACCCAACACTGACCAGTCCCCGACTAACCCATGTCCCTCAGCACTGTGTCTACACGACTCTTCAATCCCTCCAGGGATGGGGACTCCACCACTGCCCTGGGCAACCCCTTCCAATGCACCAGAACCCTTTCAGTGAAGAAATTCTTCCTCACATCCCATCTCAACTGCCCTTGGTGCAACTTGAGGCCATTTCCTCTTGTCCTGTCCCTTGGTCCTTGGTTGAACAGACCCACCCCCACCTCTCTCCACCCTCCTTGCAGGGACTTGGACAGAGCCACAAGGTCTCCCCTCAGCCTCCTTTGCTCCAGGCTAAACAACAAATCCTGCTTAGTGGATGAAGGAAGGGCTGTGGACATTGTCTGGACTTCCCTACAGTGCAGCTCTGCCCAGCACAGAGGTTGGTGGTTTTGGTGCAGCCTTTAGTCAGTGTTAATTGAACTCATTATCTGGACCTGATCTTGCCAGGTGCTGCTTGGTCTCCATTCCCACTTAGATCGAGGGGGTCTGAGGCCACTCAGTGTCTTGCAGAACAGGATCCTTTGACTCCTGTGGGACACAAGCCCAGCATCTGGTGGGAGATTCATGACTCTTGTTCACTGCAAACTTGAAAGAAGCCATTCAGCCATCTGCCCAGCTTGTTCCTGCTTGTCTTTTTTTGTTTAATGGCTGTGTCACAAGCACAAGAGTGATGGCAATCACGATGCTGCCAGAGCCTGCCGCCTGCCTCTACTGAATCATTACACAGCCTGTAAGGAGAGTGCCCAAAAACATCCATCTCCATTCCTTCTCCAACCCCCCCAGAGCAAAACCAAGAAGCTCAGCCCCCAGACAACCCCTTTTCACTTTGAACTTTAAAGTTGACAAACTGAATTTTTTCTCTGAAAACTGTTTTTATTTGATTGGTGAACAGAGAATGAGGAAGTCTGTGCACAAGTGCATGAGAGAGGTGGAAAGTCCTGAGGGGGAAAAAGTGCTTCAGAAATGAGCCACGCAGGTCTGATGATAGTTAGGTGGAAACTTCAGCCAGGGCTCCTGGGCAGCCTCAGCAGTGACGGGAAAGCTGAGCTCCTCAGCATCCAAGCCCAGGAATTGACCTATTCAGTGGTTTTTTGGGGTTTTTTTTTTTGAAGTTACTGGAAGATCACGACTATTTTTACAAAGCTGAGGACTTTGCAGTTGCTCAACACTTGCTCAGCTGCTTTTGGATGGATTATTTGGAATTATTTTAATTTTTGTAGAGTGGATTTAGAGTTGCCAGCGTGGGATCTTTGGAGATTAGTGTGTTTAGCTGCTGTGGAAAGAGGTGGCGCGGCGTGCAGCAGTGCAAGCCTCTCTGAGCTGCTGTCAGGAGTGCAGGGTTGTCCTCTCTCACTGGCTGCTGCTGTCCCAGAGAGCTGGTGCCACCCATGAAGGTGATTTGGTGATGGTAGTAGAGCATCCCTGGAAACATTCAAGGCCAGGTTGGATGGGGCTCTGAGCAACCTGCTCTAGTGAGGATGTCCCTGCTCACTGCAGGGGGGTTGGACTCAATGACCTTTGAAGGTCCCTTCCAACCCAAACCATTCTGTGATTCTGTGGTGGCATCGTTGAAGGTGACCAATCCCTGGACACACTAGCACCCTTTGGACTAAAAGACCAAAGGTTTAGTTTAATTTAAGCTGTCTCTGATCCCCAGAACGAGTTTCTGCCTTGATCTGGGGCAGCTGGGTGTGGAGGGGGGAGATCTCACCCACTGCTAGTTTGGCTCAGTTTGGGTGAGAATCTTTGCAATAGTGTTTTGCAGCAGTTAAGGGTTCCTCCTCCAACGGCACAGGGAGGGTGGTGAGGTGTGCATGGGGGGGTTAATTGGGGGCTGTTCAGTGTCCCACGTGCCAAGAAACACCATTTAAGAGAATTTGGGTTCCTAGAGCCCTGTCTGCTGAAATACCATCCACTTGGGTTGGAGAAGACATTGTTGGCCAGCTGAGATTGCCCCTTTCATCTTGATGTTGTGTTTTTCTTTCTCTGCCACTTCATTAAGGCGCTGTCGTTACAGAAATGTGAGTAATTAACTAATGAAGGACCCGGGCTGGAGCCAGCTTGCATGGGTGCATGGATGTTTTTGTCCCAGTTTGAAGTCCAACATGGATAGGTCATCTTGGGATACATCTGCCACACTTAAGGCTGTGACCAGTCTCATCCCATGGCCAACACTTTTTGTGTCACTTCAGCTGTTTGCAGCCCCCTGAACATTGTGGCAGTGGGTCTGATGTCCCCCCTCCAACGCCAGCATGCAGGCAGGCTCCCAGCCCTGCCAGCAGCCCTGCCAGCAGCAGGTCCCAAGCCTGGGGGAAGGAAGAAAGCTGCTGCTTCCACCTTTCCCCCCCCATTTTTCCAGTTCAGTAATAGTTACAGATCTTTTAAAGCATTGCTTGAGCTTTGTTGTCACTAAGAGGACTGACCTGTGGGTGCAGGGCATTTGCAGGAGGATTGTTTTGCTGTTTAGGTGACAAGTGGCAGCTCAGCTCCTTTGGGAATGCTTTGATTTGACTCTTGATGAGGTTAGCCTCCTGAGAGCTCAGTCCTTGTGTCCCTCCCGTGGTTTAAAACCGGGATTGGGCAGCATAAAAGGTTAAAAAAAAAAATATTCTTTTCAATTGTGATCTCCCTGCAGTGTGAGATGTTCCTGCCTCTCTATCTCCCTGCCCCAGCATCTCCAACAGTGAGGATCTACAGCGTGGCAAAGCCTCTGGTTCAGGGGAGGTGGCTTCAGGCTGCTTTAGGAGGGTTTTTCTCCCGTCCTTTGATCCCAAGCACAGGCAGCAGTTTGGCCCTGGTGTCTGGGTGCCAGTTTCCAGCCTGAGGAGCAGGCTGCAGGACTGTTCCATGCTGGTGGAGGATGCATTTCCCCTGAGATCTTGTTAGAGCAGTGCTGTCAGCAGCCCTTTCCCCATGGACAAGGACCTGCCTGGGTCCCCATCCTGACCCTTGGGAAGAGGGGTGCTGGAGGGTTGGGGACCACAGCAGATCTTGAGCTGCACTTGTGTGGGTTTGATTTCACCTGTGGCTCTTCATCATGTGTTTCTGTGCAGCGTGGTGAGGAACTGGAGACTGATTTTGTTTAAAAGATGGAGGTGCCACACTTGGCTGTAGGGTTGAAGCCTTATTTCAAGGGCTGAGTAGATGCATCATGAACAGCAGGGACATAAACTTCCCTTCTGCTGCCCTCCAAAGGTGCTGCAGCCTCTGCTCTGGAGGAATCACAGTCCAGCCACGGGGTTCATTCAGTTTTGGTGGGTTTTTTGAGGTTTTGGGAGAGCTAAGGCTTCATCAAGCCTTGGGAGGCAGCGTGGGTGGCCTCTGCCAGGTGCTGTGGCACGAACCCATCATTTGGGACTTGGGCTACCAACTTCCATCTTTGGGCCAGCTCTCAGATAACAGTGACTTTTGTCAAAGATATGGAGATCTTTTATATCTCTCTTGAATGAGGCTCTTCCAGTGACCCCTGTTGTAGCTCTTCAGTGTTCTTCAGCCAGTTCTCCAGCATCTCTGACTGCCCCAGTTCATCTGTGGTCACTTGATGTGTGGTTACAAATGACCCCATCAAACCATAACGTTGGTTGTTACCTTAGAATCAATTTTTCTCATTGCTGATGGTTTTGCTTTGTATATTTTTTTGGAAGCTGGGACCTAATTTTACTTTGAAGCAGTCAAAACATTGAATAAAATGCCCCAAAGCTTTTAAAGCATTTGAACTGCATTCTCAAAGTAGCTTCTGTCCTGGATCTGACCCTTAATACAGGCTCTGAGCTGTGCCCAGGTGGCAGAGGCACTTGGATCTACCTCTGAGGAGAAGTGGGAGGCCCTGGGGAACATTGGGAAGGGATGGTATGGGGGAAAGGAGTTAAATGTGTGTGTGGTGTTTCAATCTGTTCTTGCTGATAAGAGCCACTTGAATTTATTTCTGAGCACAAGTTTGGTCCATCCTGTTCTGGAGCTAAGTTCATAGCTTGCTTTTTGGGTTGTCTCCTCCTTCCCTCCTGTTCCCCAGCTGCCAAACCCTCCCTTCCACACTGTGCCCTGCCATGTGGCATCACAGTGTCTGGAACTTCAGGACTGCAGATGTGCCAGCTGGGGAAACTGAGCTTGTACAGGTGTAAAGTCTGGAAGCATCAAAAAATGATGACATCAGAAGAACCTTGTTTCTGAATTTTCTCTTTGCTCAGAGCCCAGCAATGTTGAGCAGGTGTCTCAGAAGTTTGGCTTCTTCCAGCCTTTGTGCAGCGTTGGGCTTGCTGCAGGACAGCTCCCAGGCCTTGCTGTGGTTCTTCTCACAGATGTCCTCTGATTGGCACTGTGGTCTGCTCAGGTCTGCTGAGATCAGTGCTTCTGGTTCACCCCAAAATCTCACAGGGCAAATCCATCCTGCAGTACAAGAGTGAGACACCAAGAAGCTGTTTTCATGCATTTTCATCTCCTTGCTGTGAGCTGTTCTCAGATCTTGCCCCTCCATCCACACAGCCAAGAGCCCCTGACTCCAAGAAGGACCTGGAGGTGCTGGAGCGTGTCCAGAGAAGGGCAAAGGAGCTGGGGAAGGGTCTGGAGCACAAGTGTGCTGAGTTCCCGGCTGAGGGAACTGGGGGTGTTGAGCCTGGAGAAAAGGAGGCTGAGGGGAGACCTTGTGGCTCTGTCCAAGTCCCTTGGAGGAGGGTGGAGAGAGGTGGGGGTGGGTCTGTTCAACCAAGGACCAAGGGACAGGACAAGAGGAAATGGGCTCCAGTTGTGGCCAGGGCAGTTGAGATTGGATGTGAGGAAGAATTTCTTTGCTGAAGGGTTCTGAGGCATTGGAAGGGGTTGGCCAGGGCAGTGGTGGAGTCCCCATCCCTGGAGGGATTTAGAAGATGAGCACATGTGGTGCTTAGGGACACGGTTTAGTGGGCATGGTGTTGTTGGGTTGATGGTTGGACTTGATGATCTTGGAGGTCTTTTACAGCCTTAATGATGTACGTGGCAGAGGTGAGCTGATGTAAGATGTAGGTGTTGGTGTTCTCAAGAGTTTATTTTTCTGTTCTCTCCTTTCTGCACGTGTTGGACCACATCTGAGCACTGAGTAAGGCAGCTCAGCTTGCTGACCTTGGCCTAAAGCCTCTCTCCCCAGCACGGCTCCCTTTCCCAGGTGACGTTTTGGCAGGTTAGGAAGGCGAGCTGGCCTGCTGTGGCTGACACAGAGCCTGGCACGGGCAGCTGTGGGATTGCCTGGGGTGGGGAGGTGGAGGAGAAGGGAGCTCTCACCTGGTGGCAGTGGCCTGGGTGATCATCTGGTTTGGAGGACCCCGAGTAACCCACCAGAGAACTCCCAGCTCCAGCCAGTGCCCTGCCTGCCTGACTCTCTCCTCCTGCAAGGCTGAAATGAAATGTGGAAGCCAGATGTGACCTGACAACACTATCTTGTTTAACTATCTATATCCAGATGTTTCCAGCTTGTACCTCTAATTTCCACTTACAGTTCTCCAAGAGCTGAATCCAAGATGCTCAGTGCCTTCGTGTCTGGGAAAAGGAGTCCAACTAAACTTAACCTTAGTCCTGTGATCCCTTGCTTTGCTCAATCCTACATCTCTGGCGTCCAGGTAGGACAAGGCTGTCCATACCTAAACTGTCCCATCCATCTAAAAATCTTCTTGTAGTAAAGATTTGTCTTCATGAGCTGGAGGAGAGGACTGAAAAGCAAGAGGAATAAGACAATTTTGAAAGTATTATTTCAGGGTAAGTCCATTTGCAAGGGTTTTTCATCGTGTCCTTTTCTGCAGACAGCATGAATAGCTTTCTCCAAGGGATGCTCTTCCCTTGAGACCTCACATGCCTGTCTTAAATTTCCCTGGCACGTGACCACGGGGCACTGAAGGACTCATCTGGATTTTTCTAATCCCTTGGAGAGGCAAGCTGTTGTCCCAGCCTCTCGCAGAATCCGTGTGACAGGAGACGCTGTCACCGGGCTGCAGCGGGAATTGCATTGGTAATGTGAAAGGCAGAACAGAGGCTACGATTCTCATCCTTGCCTGGCTCTGTGGGGACTCAAAGTAGTAAAAAACAAAACAAAACACCAGAAAATCCCCCAAAAAACTCAACAAGCCCAAACATCGCTTTTGACATTTGAAATTGGTCTGGGCAAAGCATTAGGAAACTGCGTACTCTGGGGGACAAGATGATCTAATCCAGCTGATTTTAAAGAAACATGCTCCTGTGGAAACTTGTTCCTGTGCCTATTCCAAAGCACTGGCTGCTGCCCTCGTCTCCCCTGTCCCCCCCAAACCATCTCAGCATAGTCAGCAAGTTCCAGTTAAACTTCTGCCTTTATCCTGTGCTTGTACCTGAGTTAGCCCCGTTCCGTGGTGACCAGCTCCTTCTCAGAAGAAAGGCTTCCAAGATGCTACTGGCACCTTACTGTCTGTTCCTGCAGGAGAACTGCTTGCTTTTAAGTATTTTGCCTGAGATCTTGACTGTTCCAGTGCAGCTGAGGCTTCCTGTGCTGGTTGATCTTTGTGGGATGAAGTCCCAGCCACCCACATGCACTGTCTGCGTTGATCTTCACGAGACAAGCCTGGAGAACCCATCTGCGCCGTCGGATTTCGCCACCAGCCCTTTGTTGTTCCTTTGACATTGCAGTGGTGATGTGGGATGATCCTCAGTGTAGCAACCGTGATTGACAAACTGGAGCTCTCCCCTGGTTAATGCTGTTGAGTTTTGAAGGGTGTGGAGATGGCAGCTGGGCTGGAACGAGCTTCAGGAGTCAGATCTCTTCTCTCTGGCCACCAACACCAGGAGCAGAGGACATGGCAGGAAGATGTGGCAGGGGAGGGTGAGGTTGTCCATGAGGAAAAGGTTCTTGAGGCAGAGGGTGGTGGAGCACTGGCACAGGCTCCCCAGGGAGGTGCTGATGGCACCAAGCCTGACAAGATTCCAGCAGCATTTGGCCAAGGCCCTTGGGGACATGGTGTGAATGTTGGGACTGTCCTGTGCAGGGACAGGAGTTGGACTCCATCATCCTGGTGGGTCCCTTCCAGCTCACAACATTCAATGTCCCCAGCACTGCAGGAAGTCATGGCTGGAGCTCAGTGGCTTGGCCTAGGGATGCTTCTGTGATGACAGGTCCTCCCTGGTCCTTCCTTTACCCATCCCAGACTGCAGATCTGACCTTTGTAGCTTTTCATTACAAAGGCAGCGAAGGGGACTTGGCATCCCAGGTGCAAATGAGCTTCTTTGCATCTGAGTTACTCAAGGTTTTCCTTTACTGAAGGTTTGGTGTTCCCTCTTTGGCTGGCTTGAAGGCTGGGCTGATTTTTTTCATAGGTGTGACATGGACTTTCCCAAAAGGACATTGCTGATTCAGTCCCATTCCTCTTCCCTTGTGCTGTGTAAAGAATATAATAGACTTATTTTTTCAGGGTCTGATTCTTACTGGTTTATTCAGGAGCAGGTGGCAACAGCCACCCTGGATGTGCATGAAGTGATACAGGAGAAGTTTATCTGGCATTGCTTGTAGCCTCCTCTCTGCCTCTGAAGGATTTGACCTCCTTGAGAGGTTTCCATTTTTATGAAATCCACCTGTAGGAATGAAAACTGGGGGAAAAAAAGAAATGAACTCCAGGCTCCAGCAGACTGGCTCGTGTTTGGGTGAATGAGGCAACAGCAGCAGTGACAGCACCAGGACTATGGGCATCACTTGGCCACCGTGTTCCTGTTGTTCTGGTGGCCTGTGTGTGGCTGTAGGAGCAGCTCTTGCCTCTGTCCTGCTGCCTGTTGTGAAGTGGGTGTTTGGTGTGCTAAACTGTGGAGAAAGAGGAAAAAGCGAGGTTGTCTTGGTTGGCAAAGGACAAGTTTTCTGCTCCTTATGCTCTCTGCTGGCTGTCCCCAGCTGCTAAGTCTCAAAACTCTTAAATCTCACAGATTTAAAACCTGAGGAGAAATCCTCATAAAAAGCAGAAATGGGATACAAGCGTTTCCCCCCTCCTCCCATTTCCCTGGGAGAGCAGGAATAGTGCTTTCTTTCTGTAAAGAGCAGCCACTTTTCTGAGCTCACATGCATTTTTCATGGCACACTGGCTGAAATCCCTACATCACACTGGCTGCACCTCCTCCTGACCTCTTCTCCGTTTCATTTTCAGTCACAGACCTTGCTTTGTCAACATGCCACTGGCACTTGACGCGCTTCTCCACCTCCCACGTCCTGTCTGTGACCTCCTGTGGAGCGATGGAGATGCTCCCCTCGCTTCTGTCACTCACTTTTTCCTTTTGCTGAAGCTTTACAGCCAGGGTGCATGTTTGCCACAGTGTCTGGATGTTTCCTGTTGGTGGGACTCTACAGTACATATCTTCTCTGCTTATTGTTTCCAAAAGGAGGACCAGAAACATGCAGAGATCAAGACCTTCTCTGAACATAACTTCCAGTATCATCATGCTAACTGATGACTGGAGGGAGCTGTGCCTAGTCATGGCACAAATAGATCTTTATAAATCAGCATTTACACTCATGCAAGTTGATTGTAAAGTCACTTAAAGTGCAACAAAATGAGAAGTGTTAGATGGTAGGAGATTAGGGCTTTGAAGGTAGACAAGTACCTCTCTAGAGGCTGTGGAGGACTGGCGAGTGTGAAGTTATGGTACCAAACACTTGGGATATGTCCTTGGTGAACGTTCTTGGTGTCTCAGGACCATGTTTTGCACACTGGGCTCTTATATTTTTTCATTCTTCATCCCTTCTTCTTGAAAGCACACAAGGACCTGCAGTAACACTGCAGAGGAGCAGATGTGCCTGGGTGCTGGAGGTACATCCTTGGCTTGTCAGCACTCAGGAGTATCTGTATGGAAACTGGCGCTGGTGGAGATGGGAACCATCCCGACTGAAGTCAGAGCAGATGGGATGTGCAGGCTGAACCAGCCCGTCTCGTTTATGCTTTATTAATTAGACATGTTATCACAGTCATCTCTTATTTTCTTCCCTTTTTTCTCTTTCCAAACCAGTTCTTCTGCTTCTTTGCCCGCAGAGGAGCACAGTTGGAAGCTTTTAAGACTTGCATGGAGATGTTTCTTTGTCGTGGTTTATATTAACGCTGTAAAAACTTTGAGGTGAGAACTCGGTGGAGCTTTTACGAGCTGTGAGTATCATAATATTTGGAGTTGATGGTACTGTCCTGGTAGCACATCCTCCTACCATGTGCTGGTGGTGTTTGTAAACACCTCCACCCCACGCTTTCAGCTGTGCTGCTCTTGCTGTAGGATGCTTAAAAACTTAGATGGATCGAAAAGGTGACTGGATAAACTCATGGAAAGAAAGTGGAAAAAATCCCTGGGGACAAACAGCGCTGGAGACTGGGAAGTGTTGTGGGGAGAAAAGGGTACGTGCTGGTGTGGGTCTGACCTTGCTTCCTAGACCTGCTGCTGGTTGGTGTTGAAGGTGATGAAGTGAACACATCTCAGATGTGCTCTGTCGTGTTTATTTGGACAATCTCAGGCTGTCACTGTGCACACTCATTTTTAAGTTTTCATAAGGGCAGTTAATGGCAGGACAAGGGGAATTGGCTTTAAGCTGAAAGAAGTGAAGTTTACATTAGATATTAGGAAGCAATTCTTTGGTGTGAGGGTGGTGAGACAGTGTCCCTGGTTGGCCAGAGAAGCTGTGGCTGCTCCTCCCTGGAAGTGTTCTCGGCCAGGTTGGATGAGGCTTTGAGCAACCTGGTCTAGTGGAAGGTGTCCCTGCTGCTGGCAGGGGGGTTGGAACTGGATGAGCTTGAAGGTCCCTTCCAACCCAAACCAGTCTGGGATTCCATGATAAGTTTACTGAAGGAGGAAAAAACCTTTTGGGGGTTAAAGCACACAGGCAGGAGCTGGGAATAGAGCTTTCCCAGATTTCTCTTTGGATCTCTGTCCCCTGGCAGGTTCATACCTGCACCCTCGATGGCAGCGCCATTACCTGTGTGCAGAGGGTGAAGGGGACTGTGACACCCTTCAAGTCTGATGTGGGAGATGGCAAAACCCCGTGAAGCCAACCTGGGCCTTTCAGCCACGTGGGGCTGGTTTACAGCTGCAGTTTGGGGAGGTAAAGGGGGGTTCTGTGGATTTGTGTTCTGTCTAATGAGATTCCAGGGAAAACCACGTGTTCACTGAATGAGCCACAGGATCAGCCCTGCACAAATGGAGGGGAAATGGCTGTTACCGATGGGTTTGTCAGATGGTTTGGATATTGCACAGATCCATCCCCTTACAGCAGCACAGGATGCTGAGCATGGCCAGGCTCTTCCCTTGCTCACACACAGAATCCCCAAATTGCCTGGATTGGAAAAGACCTTTAAGATCGAGTCCAATCATGAACCCAACACTGACAAGTCCCTGACTAACCCATGTCCCTCAGCACTGTGTCTACACGACTCTTCAATCCCTTCAGGGATGGGGACTCCACCACTGCCCTGGACAACCCCTTCCAATGCCTGAGACTCACAGAATCCCAGACTGGTTTGGGTTGGGAGGGACCTTCAAGCTCATCCAGTTCCAACCCCCCTGCCAGCAGCAGGGACACCTTCCACTCGACCAGGTTGCTCAAAGCCTCATCCAACCTGGCCGAGAACACTTCCAGGGAGGAGCAGCCACAGCTTCTCTGCCCAACCTGGGACACTGTCTCACCACCCTCACACCAAAGAATTGCTTCCTGACATCTCAGCTCCATCTCCCCTCTGCCACTTTCAAGCCATCACCCCTTGTTCTGTCACTCCCTGCCCTTGGCCAAAGTCCCTCCCCACCCTTCCTGAAGCCCCTTCAGGTACTGGGAGGCCACTGGAAGGTCTCCCTGGCGCCTTCTCTTCTCCAGGCTGAACAGCCCCAACTCTCTCAGCCTGTCCTCACAGCAGAGCTGCTCCAGCCCTGGCATCATCCTCGTGGCCTCCTCTGGACTGGCTCCAGTAGCTCCATGTCCTTGTGCTGTTGGTGGCCCCAGCCCTGGAGGCAGCACTGCAGGGGGGGTGTCAGGAGAGCGGAGCAGAGGGGCAGAATCCCCTCCCTGGCCCTGCTGCCCACGCTGCTCTGGGTGCAGCCCAGGACACGGTTATTGGCTCTGTGCTGCCAGCGCATGGTGCCGCCTCATGTGGAGCTTCTCGTCCCCCAGCACCCCAAGTCCTTCTCCTCAGGGCTGCTCTCATCCATTCTCCACCCAGCCTGGATTTGTGCTTGGGGTTGCCCTGACCCAGGTGTGGGACCTTGGACTTGGCCTTGTTGAACTTTGTAAGGGGTGCACAGTCCCACCTCTCCAGCCTGTCCAGGTCCTTCTGGATACCATCCCGTCCCTCCAGTGTGTCAACTGAACCACTCAGCTTGGTGTTGTTGGCAATTTTCTTCACATCCAATCTAAACCTCCCCTGGGCACAACTTGAGGCCATTTCCTCCTGTCCTGTCACTTGGTCCTTGGTTGAAGAGAGCCACCCCCACCTCTCTCCACCCTCCTTGCAGGGACTTGGACAGAGCCAGAAGGTCTCCCCTCAGCCTCCTTTTCTCCAGGCTCAACACCCCCAGTTCCCTCAGCCGGGAACTCAGCACACTTGTGCTCCAGACCCTTCCCCAGCTCCGTTCCCTTCTCTGGACACGCTCCAGCACCTCCAGGTCCTTCTTGGAGTCAGGGGCCCAACACTGAACCCAGCACTCGAGCTGCGGCCTCACCAGTGCCCAGCTCAGGGTACTCCCAGCGTTTGCTGCCCCTTTCCCCCCCGTGCCTGTGCGCACAGCGTCTGCCGCGTTAATTGGCTGCTCGTGTCTTATATCAGCGAGTTAATTGGGTCTCTCGGTGCCGGGATATTTCCTGCTGCTGCATCCTCTTTCCAGAGCTGTGTGTCTACCTCAGGTGCTTCGCTGCTGATGGAGATGTGTGATGCTGAGCTGCCTGCCGTGCCTGAAGCCAGCGGAGGTTAAATCCCAGCTGAACCTTTGGGATCCCTTTCAGGCTCTGGGGGATGCACATGCTGAGAACGCTGCTGGAGTCATTTTAATTGCAGCTTACTGTAAACACAGCAGGAGACTGCTGCTTCTGCAGAGCCTGAAAGCCACACATCACCCTCCAACCATGCATCGATCCTCAGAGCTACAGGGCACAGGTATGTGCTGGTAGACATCCCAGCCGCTTTGTTTCCAGCTGAGGAGGAAATCTCTCCAGGTCCTGTGTTTCCTGCTTCACTTGTGTCAAACTAATGATTTTGTAACACAATTTTGTAGACTGATTCCTCCTCCTGAAAGCAAGCAGCCCTGTTGCTAGGGGGGGAAAAAAAGAAAAAACAATAAAAAAAAACCCTCAGGAATATTAATCTTCAGTGATCCAACACTGGAGATAACATTGAGTCACTGCTGAAAGCCTCAAAGCAAAACAGATGTTCAGTTTCTTGTGACTAAGTTTTAAAGGTACCAGATGAGCAAAGTTTTAGCTCAAGTATTTAATTTGTGGTTGGTAACTGAGACAAAGCATGAGCAAACAAGGTGCAAGGCAAAAAAAAAAGAGAGCCTCGTTTGTGTCTTGGAATCGCCTGGGTGTTTTCATTAAAACTTGTTTCCATTTATTTCCCTTTTTTTTTGTTTTTTTCTTTTTTTTTTAACTAGGTCTTTCCTGCTTGACTCATTCTCACTGTGGTTGTAACCTTTAGTTCTGGGTGGGAAGGCAATTATTTTGCAAGGCACAAGACCAGCAGTAGGGTGAGTGGGCTTTTGTTGGTGCTTCTGTCATCTCACTGTTTGACAGGTCACTTCTCTAGGAGCGTCTTGTGGCTGTGAAGTTGGGGATAATGATAGAATTGTTCTCAAAAATAAGGAAACTGGACTTCATGGTGCATCTGCTGAGCCTTTACTTTTGAGTTCATGAGTAGAAAACTTTGAATGTGACTGTCATGCAGCTGCCAGCCTTTGAGTAAGAGGCAAATTTGGAAGAGCTGTGTTCTTAAAAATAAAATAAGATCAGAACTGTGATCCCAGGAACCTGGGCTCTTTGGGCAACACTGAAAGCTCCTTGAGATACTTCTGGTCTAGCTCTTAGATTTCCATCCCTTTGTTGGCAAGAAACCTGCAGTGTTGTCTGGCTGTTTGAAGCAGAAAAGTGCTGCGTCCTTCCTTGCCACTCCAACCTGAGGATTCTGTGGAGAAGTGCATAATTTACTGGTGGAACATAGAAGGGAAGAAATTATGTCCTGCTGCTCCTTCTCAGCAGCGTGTGCCATGTGTGTGCTTGTGGGTTTCTCAAGTCCAATGAATATCTAACGTAAAACATGTAACAGGACCTGAGAAAGAGGACCATGGCCAGAGCTTCCCTCCTAGGTAAGTCCATTACTCCTTAATCTGTACTTTCTGGTGCAGTGACTTGCACATTTGGCTGCTTAGCATTGTAGCATCATCAGGGAAGGACAGAAAAGACCATGGGATGATGAGGTGGGTGGGAAGTGGGTTTGATCTGCTAAGCTCAAGTGGGAGCTGAAGCCAGGGCTCCATCTCGCTGGTCTGGCAGGATTTAGCTTTTCTAATTGACAAATTCTGGATGTTTTCTGTTCAGAAAAAGGCTTTTTGGATCTCTTCAGAGGGTGCCTCTCTTCGTAGGCTTTCTCAGGAGCCTGTGTGTTGAGCACTTAAGGGAAGAGGGGCAGACACCAAACCTTGTTGGCGCCTTATTTCACTTAATTCTTGCATTTAATTGTTCTTGATTGGGCTTTTAAGAGAATCTCTGCCAAAATCAAGAAGCTTAAAAATTAAAATAATTATTGTGGAGATGGAAGCAAAGAGGCCATCAGGTTTCTAGTCTGTGTTTCCAGTCTGTGTGCAGTGGATGAAAGGAGCAAGCTGGGTTTGATCTGATCTCCTGGGACATGCTGACCTCCAAGAGTTAATTTTGCCCCTGGCTTCTCTGTCCATGAGTAATCCATTTGTGCTGGAAGTAAATGGCAATTTCTTGCTGTGAGGACAGACTGGAGAAAATGATGTGTATTTATCATCCATATAGCTGGTGCTCTCTGTGCCTTTGTCACTTGTTCATCTAAACTAAACTCTGTGCTGATGAGCTTGCCTGTGTGATATCAGATTTTGTAGTGACCTACAAGTATTTTTCTTTCTTGCATGTGCTATCTCCCTGCAATTTCTAGTATCCCTCAAGAAGAATGGGTAGATAAATGTGAGATTCTCCAGACTTTTTGAGCTAAAATTATAAGTACAGGTTGGAGATGGAGCAGTTCATCCTGGAAACCATTTCCAGGCACTTGATGGATGAGAAAATCATCAGCAGTGGTCAGCATGGGCTCACCAAGGGGAAGTCCTGCTTGACCAACTTGAGAAACTTCTATGATGAAGTGACTGGCCTGGGAGATGAGGGGAAAAGAGTGGATATTGTCTGCCTGGACTTCAGTAGGGCCTTAGACCTTGTCTCCCAGAAGATCATGAGGCTTTGAGCAACCTGGTCTAGTGGAAGGTGTCCCTGCTGATGGCAGGGGGGCTGGAACTGGATGAGCTTTAAGGTCCCTTCCAACCCAAACCATTCTATGATTCTATGATCATTATAGAGAAGCTGTTGACAGGATGAGCAGACAGTGAGGTGGGTTGAAAACTGGCTGAATGGTTGGGCCCACAGCGTGGTGACCAGAGGCACAAAGTCTACCAGTGAACCCCAGGGGTCAGTACTAGGTCCAGTCCTGCTTAACATCTTCACTAATGATCTCAATGACTGGGCAGAGTAAACCCTCAGCAAGTTTGCTGATGACACCAAACTGGTGTCCAGCTGAGAGGAATGGCTGATACACCAGAAGGTCCTACTGCCATCCAGAGGGACCTCACCAGGCTGGAGAAATGGGCCAGCAGGAACCTCATGAAGTTCAACAAGGACAAGTGCAAAGTCCTGTCCCTGGGGAGGAACAACCCCAGGCACCAGTGTGTGCTGGGGCCACCCAACTGGAAAGCAGCCTGGCAGGAAAGGACCTGGGGGTCCTGCTGGACACCAGGCTGACCATGAGCCAGCAATGTGCCCTTGCAGCAAAGAAGGACACAGTGGTGTCCCGGGCTGTGTTAGACAAAGCATTGCCAGCAGGTCGAGGGAGGTGATCCTTCCCCTCTGCTCAGCACTGGTGAGGCCACAGCTGGAGCCCTGTGTCCAGTTCTGGGCTCCCCAGTACAGCAGAGACATGGACAGACTGGAGAGAGTCCAGCAAAGGGCCATGAAGGTGATGAGGGGACTGGAGCATCTCTGCTGTGAGGAAGAGCTGGGACTGTTCTGCCTGGAGAAGAGCAGGCTCAGGGGGGTCTCATCCATGTCTACAATACCTGAGGGGAGGGTGCAGAGAGGACATAGCCAGGTTCTTTCCAGTGGTGCCCAGTGACAGGACAAGGGGCAGTGGGCCCAAACTGAGACACAGGAGGGTTCCTCTGAACATCAGGAAACACTTTTTGGCTGTGATGGTGACCGAGCACTGGCACAGGTTGCCCAGGGAGGTTGTGGAGTCTCCATCCTTGGAGATCTTCAAAATCTGTCTGGACATGGTCCTGGGCAACCAGCTCTGGGTGGCCCTGCTTGAGCAGAAGGTTGGACCAGATGTCCTCCAGGGATTCCTTCCCACCTCAACCACTCAGTGATTCTGAGACAGGGAGATGGAGGTCCTGAGGAGATCCAGGGCTGGGCTGTGACAGGACCTAGACACAGATGGAGTTTGGATCCCGCAGCTCGAGGTGACCACATCTGCGTCGTTGGATGCGATGCTGCGTACACGTGGAACGGCTGAATTGTTCTTCTTGCTCCTCTGGATTAATCTGTAGCTGTGAGGGGTTTTTTTTTGCTTTCTTCCTCCTTTCACCTTCCCAGATGTCTCCTCGGAGCAAACTTCCGTGACTCTTATTGTTCTGTTTGTTTTCATTCTCCTTCTTGGGTAAATATATTCTTACTTTTTCCTAAGTGGTTTCCTAGAGCTCTGCAAAATCCTTTCTCTGCTACATTTTGTGTTAATTGCAAAAGAAAGGGGAGGGAGTCCTAATTCAGGTGCATTTCTTTCTTTATCATTTTTTTTTCCTTTGAAAAAGTGACTAAACCCACAAATAAATAATGCTAATTTCTGCTGCCATCTGGGATTGCAGGACCGAGCTGTCTGAGTGGTGTTTTAGCGCTTTATCTGTTAAGAAAGGAAGAAATAAAAGCTTTTTGCATTAGCAGCACTAACCTATCTCCCACAAATCGGAGTCTGCCCTCCCATCTACCACGAAAACCCAACACAAACAACGCTCCCTGCAGAGGCAGGAAGTGTTTTGGGTGTCATTGCCGGTAGATCTTTGCTTTCACGTTTGGTTTTTTGTTTGGTTTCACCCATAAAAGGCAGCTGAGCAGCGCTGTGGTTCACTGGGGTGGATTTCTCAGGAGCTCTCGCTGTGTCCTCTAATTCCATGTTTTTTGGCAGCTTTGTGAAGTTTAAAACATCCTCTGCAAAGTGTCTTTCCTGGCCAGGAGAAATGGAAACGTCCCGTGGAGGGGAGGGGAGGGGAGGGGAGGGAAGGGGCCGGTGCGCGGCAGCGCGGGTGAGCTACGCCCTGATGACAGCTCTGCCTCCAGGCTGCTTTATTTTGGCCTCCAGCCTCTGTTTTTGTAATCCTGCCCTGATCCCTCGCCTCCTGCCTGGATCCCAGTCAGAGGACACTCCAGTTTGACCGGATCTAACTGGGAAGCAGATCTCTTCCCATCATCTGAGCCAAGAGATGGTGGTGCTGGTGGATTCAGACAGCCTTGGCTTTCTCAGAAGACCTCACCAGTACCAGGAGCTGATTCTGGGAGGCTGAAAAAAAAAATCAACTATTGACTATGATCCAATAAAATATGGAGCAGGTCTGGTTCCTGGAGCTCGTGGTGAATAGCTGCATGGTGCCACAGTGCAGCCCCACGTTGGGGGTCAGGTCTCCCAGTGAAGTCCTCCTGGCTTTTTCTCCTCTGTTGGTTTTTTTTCTTTGTGTGAGTTTACCAAACCATAATTGGTCTGTGATTGAACATCAGCTCTTCAGGGCAGCTTGTCACAACCACGTGTAATAGCGTAATAAAACCATAACTGCTTCGCTTTAATGTGTCAGAATTACCCACTTAAAATACCATATTGGAGATAGGAGGGTCTAGAAGATAAGGAGGACTTCCATGGGGAAGGAATACTGAGTAATGAACCCACAACAGTAATCAGGGGGGGAATATATCTTCCCTTTCAGATCTGAGGAAGTGGTTTATCTGCCTGCAGAATTGTTTTGCTCCCCCGTGTGCTGCTCGGTCGGGCTGGCAGAAGTCAGCACTTGCCTGGGTAGATGCCTGTGAAGCGTTCAGCTCCTTGGCAGCCCTCTCTGTTGTGCAAGTTGTGTGATATGTAAACTGCTTAAATATTGATCCTCTTTCCATAATTCTTTTAAAATAAAGCTTCTTTCTAAAAAGCTTCAGTATTTTTGGTCTCATCGTCTCTTTATGAAGCCTGCAGGGATTTTTCCCCTGTACCTCAGTCTGTTTAAATGATACTTCTCTCAGCTTCCTCCACGTGTTCTCTGCTTCCCATGTCTAATACTGCTGTTATAAATAACTGCTTTAGTGAGTCCTAGAGGCAGATGCCACCTGCATTTCTATATTACTGCAAGAAGGACATGGAGGTGCTGGAGCGTTTCCAGAGAAGGGCAACGGAGCTGGGGAAGGGTCTGGAGCACAAGTGTGCTGAGTTCCCAGCTGAGGGAACTGGGGGTGTTGAGCCTGGAGCAAAGGAGGCTGAGGGGAGACCTTGTGGCTCTGTCCAAGTCCCTGCAAGGAGGGTGGAGAGAGGTGGGGGTGGGTCTGTTCAATCAAGGACCAAGGGACAGGACAAGAGGAAATGGCCTCAAGTTGTGCCCAGGGCAGTTGAGATTGGGTGTGAGGAAGGATTTATTTGCTGAAAGGGTTCTGGGGCATTGGAAGGGGTTGTCCAGGGCAGTGGTGGAGTCCCCATCCCTGGAGGGATTGAAGAGTCGTGTAGACACAGTGCTGAGGGACATGGGTCAGTCAGGGACTTGTCAGTGTTGGGTTCATGATTGGACTCAATGATCTTAAGGGTCTTTTTTTAATCAAGGCAATTCTGGGATTCTGTGGAATTTGAGATCCCACGGGTTGGTGCATAGTCCTGCTCTTCTGGGAGCAAGAAACTGAGATGGAAGCAGGGAAAACATCCATGTCCCTATAGCTCACCCCCCTTTCCCTATAGCTGATGTCCCCTGTCTGAGTATCGAGCAGCCGTGTGCGTCTCCTCCCGTCCCACAGGAGGCCAGGGCAGTGGCAGACAGCCGTGCAAAGGATTATTCTGTTTGATCAGGCTTTGAAACAGGCTGGAGATAAAGCCCTCGGTGTTGACTTGGCCATTAAACATTTATTAGCCTCTCTCCCAGTGCGTTGGTAGCACTGTAAATACGAGCTGTGATTAAAGTGAAGAGCGGGCTCAGCAGTTGCCTTCTGCACCGGTGTTTGTCAACACAGAAGCAGGTCGTGTAATTTTTTAAGAGCTTGGTTGGGGGGGAAGCATCTGCCCAGATTCCTTGGAGAGAAGGAGCAGAGGAGCTGCCAGAGTGGAGCTGCTCGTTATCACGAGGAAATGCTGAAATCGGAGGAAGTAGGAGAATTTAAACAACAATGAAAACAGGTTTTGGCCAGAGCGAGGAGTTCGTTTATCCCTGCCCTTCCGAACAAAAACACTTCATGCCCTCGGATCGGAGTGGCTTTTGGATCTGGGTTTCATTAGGTTGAAGGAGGGTTCATGCCCCAAATAACCCCCCAGCCCCGTCCTCTGTGCTCAGCCACCGCTCGCCGAAGCCGCGGTTTTCCCTCATCGGCATTTCCATCATCAGACTTTGATGGAATCACAGCATGGGTGAGGTTGGAAGGGACCTCTGAAGGTCATGGAGTCCAACCTCCCCACTCAAGCAGGGGCTCCTAGAGCACCTGAACCAGGATTTTATTTCCCTTTTACCCCCTCTTCCCAAGCTTTAACAGAGGGAGGAGAAGCGTCGCCGCAGGGCTGGGACTCAGCTGGTGGGGTCTGAGCTGCAGCACCTGGGTGGGTGAGAGAGGTTTTGAGAGGAGGGGTATGAAGGGATTGTTCTGAATTGGTGACTCATACCACAGGAGATCCCTCTGAAGTCAATGAGATTGTAAAGCGTGTAAATCCGTACGGAATTTGGCATTTTCCTAGAAAAAGGGGGGGATATTTGTTTTACTTGCATATAAATTCCTTCTAATAAGACTCTATAGACCTGACTGATCCTTCTAATCACACCGTTGCTCCTCGCAGTCCCAAAGTTCCTCTTGCTATCCTCTCATTTTAAATCATTGTAAAAATAACTCACTTGTGTGGGAAATGTCTGTGGCTGCTGCTGGGCTGTGAAGCGTTGCTGGGAATGACTCAGGCGGGAGCGTGTCCTCGTGCGCTCGGGACCTGCCGTGTGAGTGCAGAAAGGAGATGGCCTTGTTTTCACACTCCCTCATTTTGAGTCTCTGCCATGTTCCTGTTCCACCATTTAGATGTCGTCAGGCTCTGGGGTAATTAGAGGGAGCCTGTTTTGCTGCAAAGCCAGACTGGGAATCCACATTGCCGTGAGCAAGGCTGGGTTGTTTGTTGGGGAATGCGAAGCGATGCAGTGGGTGTTCGGGGAGCATCACTGCACCACGGGGGAGAAGATGCTCTGCTGCTTCTTCTCTGTGCCTGCAGAATAGATCTCCTTTCTGCTACAGTTACAAATGAAATAAAATTGATCATCTCGCTCATCAAATGCAAATATTAGAATCACAGAACCACAGCCTGGTGTGGGTTGGAAGGGACCTTAAAGCCCATCCAGTCCCAACCCCCCTGCCAGCAGCAGGGACACCTTCCACTAGACCAGGTTGCTCAAAGCCTCATCCAACCTGGCTGAGAACACTTCCAGGGAGGAGCAGCCACAGCTTCTCTGGCCAACCTGGGACACTGTCTCACCACCCTCACACCAAAGAATTGCTTCCTCACATCTCAGCTCCATCTCCCCTCTGACACTTTCAAGCCATCACCCCTTGTTCTCTCACTCCCTGCCCTTGGACAAAGTCCCTCCCCAGCCTTCCTGGAGTACCCTTCAGGTATTGGGAGGCCACTAGAAGGTCTCCCTGGAGCCTTCTCTTCTCCAGGCTGAACAGCCCCAACTCTCTCAGCCTGTCCTCACAGCATGTTCTTGACCATCTCCCGCAGGCTGGTGTACCTGCAGCTCTGCTTGTAGTGTAAGACTTCAGTAAACTCATTGTATACAGAGACCACACTGGTGGGTGGGCCAGTCTCAGTTGGATGGGACAGTCCCAATCATCCCCAACAAAATTCAAGCAGTTGGGGCAATTAAAAGGCCGTTTGCTTAATGGGGCTGATCCATGTGGAGTGACTCACTGGTCTTGGCACAAGCCATTAACTGGGTGTTTCTCTCTTCCAGGGCGCAGGGAGAATAATCTTCAGCCTTACTAAGGATTGGTTGTGTGCTGCCCATCGCCCTCCCGGCTCGATATCAATCGGAAAAGCTTTGACCGTCGCGTTGGGGAGGTGAAAAGTTGAATGAACGTCCCTGTTAAGGTACAGTAGAAACAAAAATGAGGTGTTTTGGGTATGAAACTCCTACTGCTGTAGCCCATGCAGGAGAGCAGCAGCCTTTGGAGGTGCTGAGCGTGCAGCTTTCTCATGGATTCACATCTTTCAGTCTTACAACATCTACATGGTGAAACCTGCGCTCCATCCTTCTCCTGTTTGATCTCAATGGGCAGGATCTTCTTAGGCTGAGGGGTGGTCTTTGTTTTGATGCAGACTTTCATGAATTCAGTATTTTCTCTTTGTTTACTCAGAAGAATCTTTCATGTTTTAACTTTAAGTTTGTGTTGCAAGGCACGAAGAGTTTGGGTATCGCTATTTGCACTATTTTTAGTGCTTTTCTTAAGGCTTTTTTTTTTTCTTGGTTATACAAACCAGTTTGAGACTGAAATACACTGAGCTCTGCTATTGCCTTGGCACAGAGGGGTGCCTAAATCTGGCCTGAGGGATTTATTAAGGAGAGGGAAAGGAAAAACCCAGAGTCTTTTTGAGGAAGGGAAGGTCATGGAGTAAGAAGGAACATTACTCAGGACAATAGCAACTTGAAGAAACAACATCCAGCAAGGAGTTTGTGGGCAGTTGTTCTGGTTGAAGTTCTTCCCATGGTCTGACTTGAGGAAAAGTTTGAGGAATTTTATTTAAAAAAATAAAAAATCTTACTGTAAGATTTCTTGGTTGGGATTTCAGAGGATTCATTCCAAGCCAAAGGGGTTCGATGCTGGGATGGTGTTGCTGGAGTAGCACATTGAGATGTGCATGTGAAACTTGGTGGTTTTTATAAATGAGGTCTTTTTTTAAAGCATTTCTTGTTGCTGTGGCATTCACAGATTCACCCTGTCTGGAGATGAAATTTGTATATGTGGTTTGATATTTCCTTAAAGCTTGCACAGGGGTCCTGCTGACACTCCCTGCTGCACAAACTTGACCCAGTTATGGTTGCATATAAAAATTCTTTGAACCCTTGCAAACCTGGTGCAATACCTCTGTGCCAAACTGTGGTCAGTCAGAACTTTTATGGGTGACTAAATGCTTCCCTTTGAATCTGTGTGATACTTAGATGTGAGTTTCAGATCTCTGTGTGTGTATGTACGTACTTCACTGAATTTCATGTTGTGTTTTGCTATCTTTTTTTGTTTGTTTGGCTCACTTTTGGATTTGGGAACAATTCCTGTTGAGGTCAACAGCTGAATTAATCCTACTGGTTTACAGAGAAGTGGCCAACTCTCCTAGAAGAAGGATTTTTGTCTTCAGTGCATGCTTTCTCCATAGCTGATCCCAGAAAAGGGTTGAGTTCAGTCAGACTGTAGTCAGAAATACAGAATTGATTTCCCTGGGGTGCACACCGTAGATGTTAATAATCTCAACTCCAATATTCAGCTTTTCCTTGTACAAGAAAAGCCTTTTTAGAGAAGCAAGAGACTGGATATGTTCAAATATCCACCAAAATACCACAGGTCCTATTGTAACCCAGTGAATACGTAGGACAAACACAACCTGCACCTAAAAAAACCTGTAGTCTGGATGTGCTGTCAAGGCTTCTTCACTGTTTGGGGTTGGAAGTCAGCAATTCAGTGGCCAGATGGGATCCTAAAGCTGCTCAGATCAGCAAGATGCACCCAAACAAGAAATTCTTCACTGTGAGAGTGGTGAGACTCTGTCCCAGGTTGGCCAGAGAAGCTGTGGCTGCTCCTCCCTGGAAGTGTTCTCGGCCAGGTTGGATGAGGCTTTGAGCAACCTGGTCTAGTGGAAGGTGTCCCTGCTGCTGGCAGGGGGGTTGGAACTGGATGAGCTTTAAGGCCTCTTCCAACCCAAACCATTCTGTGAACTCATGTGAAGAGGAGCCCCCTGGGGCTGATACATCTCCATGGCCAGTGCTTCTGTTTGACTTGCCAGCATAAATGATGTCAACAAGGTTGCTTGCAGGAGAGCGGTTGTCTTGCATGATGATGGATGTGGCTCTATCAGCTTGAGTAAAATAGTCCAACAGCACTTTCCTTCTGTAGCAAAAGCCTTTTGGAACAAGGCAGCAAGGTCCACACTAAGGTCATGGGACTTGTTCTGCTCTTTCAGGTAGTGTGGGCTGCTAGGCAAGATGCAGAGCTAGATGCTGAGGTGCCCATCATACCATGAGCCTCTTGACTCTTGTGGGCTTCTGGAAAGGCTTTTTGGGCTGAGTGTTTTATTTCTCTAAAACTGAGGTTATGAAATAGCCAATGTCAGCTTGAGCACCCTTTTATAGAATCATTGAATCCCAGACTGGTTTGGGTTGGGAGGGACCTTAAAGCTCATCCAGTTCCAACCCCCCTGCCAGCAGCAGGGACACCTTCCACTAGACCAGGTTGCTCAAAGCCTCATCCAACCTGGCCGAGACCACTTCCAGGGAGGAGCAGCCACAGCTTCTCTGGCCAACCTGGGACACTGTCTCACCACCCTCACAGTGAAGAGGGAGGTCAGACTCTGCTTTATGCTTTTATGAGTTGCTTTTTCAAGGGTTTCATTATCCATCTCTCATTGATTCCTGTTACAGGTCTAAAACATTCAGATTCAGGTTAGGTGGGCGAAAAATAATGCATGAAATGTGTACAAAGCTGGGATGTATCACCAGATTTCTGGGCTTTGTTTTCACTGGTCACATTCACTTGTCACAAGTTGCCATCCTCTTTTTGTCAACCATGTCAGCAATGTCACATGTTTAGTGTAGCTCAGACTTAGCATGGGGTATAATGCTGGCTCACCAGGGAGCAGAATGCAGGTAAGAAGACTTCAAAGTTTAGATCTGAAACATCAGTTATGTTCTAAAAGGTTCTGCATGTGTAACTGGAAACCTTGGCAGGCCAGATATCTTGGTGCTCCCAGGTCTGGTGGCTCCTCTGAGTAGAGTGATGGTGGTCTCAAGTCAGAATTGTCTGAACTGAAAACACAGTGGAGGAGGGGCAGGAGGGTGGGAGGTAGATACAGACCCACTAGCAAACACTTGCCCCCTCTCCCAAAGAGCATGAGTGGGAATCATAGAATCAGAGAATATTTGGATTGGAAGGGACCTTCGAAGGTCATCTAATCCAACCCCCCTGCAGTGGGCAGGGACATCTTCAACTACATCAGGTTGCTCAGAGCCCTGTCCAAGCTGACCTTGAATCCTGCCTCTCCCAGCCAGGGATGATTGCACTGGCTCGTTACTACCCGATCTCCCGGGGCTTTGGTGTCTGTCCCAGCTTACCCTACTGGATAGGACGGTTTCACTGGGCCACAATTGGTTTTTCCACCATAATTATTTGACTGATCCCAACAGGTTTACAGGAAGGGTAGGGGGAAAGTGTCCCTGATGACATGCAAACACTTCTAATGAGAACAAGGACAAGCTTGTCTTCTCCTCGAGCCCCAGGCCACCAGGCTTTGCCTTAGGCTTATGTAAACAGTTGTGTCTAGAGAAATGGAGGGCATTGTTAGAAAAGGCTGTGCTGGTTCATCCCACCCCCCAGGAAGGGATGTGGCACGGGGGGCAGCTTCGTGAGGAAACGCAGCTTTGAGCAGCCGCCGCCGCGCGCAGCGGCTCCGCTCCCGGCAGCGGCTCCGCTCCCAGCAGCGGGTCGGGAGCTGCGTTTTGGGGATCGCTGCCAAGAGACGTTTCTTGGAAACTCTTCCGAGTGTGCAGTGCGAACAGCAGGACGGGGAGGTCTTGATTTGAACTGGAGATGATCAAACCACTGAGGTTTTGGCAGGGCTGCCTGTTTGGATGCCTTGTTCTTGGCCTTTCTCATTCGGGTGTATAGGTGAACCCCTGCCTGGGCTGGCTCAGAAGCTCCCATCTGCCTTCGTAACGAGCTAAATTTTCCACTGAACAGGAAAGTTTTTTGGGAGTGAAACAACTCTCTATTTTTTTTTTGCATGGAATTCTCCAACTCTTTGGCTATTTTTTCTGAATCAAACTGGTGCTGAACCTACCCTACAGGGTCATTAATTTTTCTTAAAGCTGACGTTGTTCTTCCACGTTTGTCCTCCCTGATGGAGTTGAAGATGTCCCTGCTCACTGCAGGGGGGTGGGACTAGATGACCTTTGAGGGTCCCTTCCAACCCAAACCATTCTGTGATTCTGTGATTTGCTTTCTGCTGCCCCAACTGCTGTGGAAGAACTTCAGAAGAATAAATGGAAAATGGTTGGAGCTGTGGATGGAGCCTGGAATGTCCATTTGTGCTTAGCCTGGATCAGACTTTCCTCAGTCTTTTCTCTCTGTAGGTTCTCCATCGCTTTCTCTGAATCCCATCCTTCTGTTTTTCAGGAAACTCTTAACATTTGTGTGGAGAAGGGAAAAAAAAATCTCTTCCTTACTGCAAGGGCCAGGTCACCACCTTGTTTTCAAAATCCCTGTGGGAGCAGTTTGTCAGAAAACGTGGGGGAAGCAGAGAGCTGAGCCTAGCAGAATCAAGCTGAGCTTGAACGCTCCCTTCGCTTGAGCTCATCTCTATCAAGGTGCAGTGGGAGCTGAAATCTTTATCAGTGACTGTACAGGATCAGAAGGAGAATTTCCCAAAAGTTAGGCTTCCTCCCTAAGCTTTGTTCTCCAAGGAGTCCCTAAGACAAGCAGATAGACTGGGAAGGTGGGAACTCCAGACAAGTAGGTGCACGCCCCGGTGCGCATACCCACATGTGCGGACATGGAGTGCTTTCCCCAATAGCCCAGAACCTGAGAACATGGAGATAAAATCAAAAGACAATTGAACTTCATCATGTTTTTGAAAATTTGTGGGATTTCTGAGCCCTCACAGAGCAATTTCAGGCTGTGTGAGGAGGAAGGTTTGATTGCTGTGCTCGTTAGTGTCTCAGTTGTGACTGTCACCTCTTGCTGGTGTCAGATAATGATGGCTTTTGGGCTACAGATGACACAGATGTCACCACCAAAACACAGTTACCTTCTCATTGCAAGTTCTTCTTTATGTCCCTTGGCTGTGTGTTATATGTGTCCTTTCATGGTGATGGAATCCTACCCTTGCTCTCTAAACTGCACAGTGCAAATTTGGATTCAATATCAGTTTTGGCTTCAGATTAAAAAACAAACCAGCCAACCATTTTGGCACGTGAATCAACTTTGTTGTTCTTCTTCCACCCACATACCTTCCCTTTTTCTTTTCATCCTCACCAGAATCTGGCCTGGGTTTTGGTTTTTAGGCAATGGTGAGGTTGCTAGCCTCACTTTGAACTTAATGAACTGTTCCAAATAGCCTTCAGAAAAAGCCACATTTTAAGAAATCTTGGATATCTCTTTGGTTTACAAAGGAATTAGGATATGGCCAAACCCTTACAAACACAAGATGTTGGACACTTGGGGGCTTACAGGTGACCTGGTGTGGAGTAACTGAATTAGAAATACATCATGATGGTTAAATGTCTTCCTTCCTACCATGTGGGCTTGAGAAGCAGAAGGAAGAGCCATGCTTTAACTCTAGAAGAAGCAAAGTAATTAGGGATCTACCAATGGGAGATCACAAAATACACAAAGCTGTATGGGACAGTTCTTCATTTAGGACAAGAGCAAATGGCCTCAAGTTGCACCAGGGGAGGTTTAGATTGGATATTAGGAAAAACTTCTTCACCAAAAGGGTTGTCAGGCATTGGAACAGGCTGCCCAGGGAGCTGGTGGAGTCACCTTCCCTGGAGGTATTTAAAAGATGGGTAGATGTGGTGCTTAGGGACACGGTTTGGAGGTGGACATGGCAGTGTTAGGTTTCCAGTTGGACTCAATGATCTTAAAGGACATTTTTCCCAACCAAAAGGATTCTGTGATACTGTTCTTGCTGTGCCCTTCTGCACCCGGGTGAATTTAAGCCAAGAAGTGCTCCACTGACTTCAGAATTTTACCTGACCTGACCTTTGGGTCTGCAAATCCGTTGTAATGAAGTGCCATCAGGTGGGTTGGTACGTGAAATTGCACTGCGTGGTTCTTGGTGTGTTCACAGAATCCCAGAATGGTGGGGTTGGAAGGGACCTCAGGAGATCATCCAGTCCAACCCCCCTGCCAAAGCAGGGTCCCTGCACCAGGTTGCACAGGAAAGTGTCCAGGTGGGTTTGAACATCTCCAGAGATGGAGACTCCACACCCTCTCTGGGCAGCCTGTCCCAGGGCTCCAACACCCTCACAGGAAAGAAGTTTGTCCTCATGTTTAAGTGGAACCTCCTGTGTTGAAGCTTGTGCCCATTGCCCCTTGTCCTATCACTGGCCACCACTGAGAAGAGTCTGGCCTCATCCTCTTGACACCCACCCTTTAGATATTTATGAACACTGATGAGATGCCCCCTCAGCCTCCTCTTCTCCAAACTAAGCAGACCCAGCTTAGCCTTTCCTCACATGGCAGATGCTCCAGTCCCCTCATCATCTTAGAGGCCCTGCACTGGTCTCTCTCCAGTAGTTCCTTGTCCTTCTTGAACTGGGGAGCCCAGAACTGGACACAGTCAATGTTCTTGTGTTTGTTCAGAATTGTACTTCACCAGTATGTGATATTATTAAAAAGATAACACTTACTTGGTTTTAATGCCTTCAGATGGAAGATCTTTCTTCAAAGGATCATGAATGAAACAAGATGGTGCCTCACAGCAGGTATTAAGGAAAAAAAATAATTAAAAATAGTCTTTGGAGTGGTCTTTCCCTCTGGCATCTTCTGTCAGGTTCTGCAATCAGGAATTCAGAGGAGGTTTTGTGGAAAGGAGAGGTGAGATACAGGAGTTGATACGACTTCCCCAAGGGTGAGAACTTCTAGAGCTGGGACCCAAGCATTAATCTCCTTAATTCCAGCTCAACACTTCACTGTGAGATCATTCCTCTGTTTGATTGATCTCTGCAAGGCCTGGAGAGCCTCTGAAGCCGTAACGCTACGTAAGCATTGAAGGATCCTACTGCAGGTGCTTGTTTGAGTATCCAGGAGCCTTTTGCCATCCCTGACACACTTTTGCTTGAACTTGGAGTACAAGGAAGTGTTTCCTAGCCTTGGTTGGTGTGACTGTTGATTGACATGAGCCAGCAGAGTGCCCAGGTGGCCAAGAAGGCTAATGGCATCCTGGCCTGGATCAGCACCAGTGTGGCCAGTAGGACCAGGGAAGTTCTCTTCCCCCTGCACTGAGCACTGGTGAGGCCGCAGCTCGAGTGCTGGGTTCAGTGTTGGGCCCCTGACTCCAAGAAGGACCTGGAGGTGCTGGAGCGTGTCCAGAGAAGGGAACGGAGCTGGGGAAGGGTCTGGAGCACAAGTGTGCTGAGTTCCCGGCTGAGGGAACTGGGGGTGTTGAGCCTGGAGCAAAGGAGGCTGAGGGGAGACCTTGTGGCTCTGTCCAAGTCCCTTGGAGGAGGGTGGAGAGAGGTGGGGGTGGGTCTGTTCAACCAAGGAGCAAGGGACAGGACAAGAGGAAATGGCCTCAAGTTGCATCAAGGGCAGTTGAGATTGGATGTGAGGAAAAACTTCTTTGCTGAAAGGGTTCTGAGGCATTGGAAGGGGTTGTCCAGGGCAGTGGTGGAGTCCCCATCCCTGGAGGGATTGAAGAGTCGTGTAGACACAGTGCTGAGGGACATGGGTCAGTCATAGGGGACTTGTCAGTGTTGGGTTAAATATTGGACTTGATGATCTTAAAGGTCTTTTTTAATCAAAGCAATTTTGTGTGATTCTGTAATTCTGATCCCACCATCAGGGCTGCTGTGCTGCTGGTGTTCACCAGGGAACAGTTTTCAACAGGGACAGAGTTCTTAGTGCAGAAGTTGGCCCAAATGCTGTATTTTGCTAATATTTGGTAGATACCTTGTAGCAATGGCAATGTCATTTATAGTTTTCATATGATGCTGAGTGAAGTGGTGTGTTCTAAAGCTTAATTTCCTAAAGACAGGAGAGCAGTGGCAGGACACAGGCTGCATTTGTCAGCCCTCTATCCCAAACAACCTTCAAACCCCTGAGCAATTTCAGCCACGTTTGAGAAACTTCAGTCTTTAAATCTTGCAAGTTCTGTGAAAAATGAGTAGCAGAGAGGTTCAGTGGAGAGATCATAAAACTTCCCAGGCTTCATAGAGTGTCTGCAGTGCAGAATGGCTTCTCAGGTAATCCTTATTTGATTTGTAGGACGATGCCAACTCCCCAGTTGAGATCATGGTATTACCAAAGCCTCACGTGTGATCCTGGGCAGTTGCTTTGTCCCTCTGCCCCATTAACCCCTCTGTCACCTAGGGATGACTTTGGGTGCACTCAGAGGCACACACTGCCTCTTTTATGGGCATTTGCAGATTTTCCAGCAGCACCTCTCACATCTACAACACCGTGTAACTGTCTCAGTGCCCACCTGGAGACCCCCGAGCATCTAATGCGTCACGTTGCAAACTGTGAAGTTGAAGATTCAGCTCCACTTCGATGCCTTTAGCACTGGAAGTGGCAGAACTAATGTAGCTCAGCAGACTAATGAGGGTGGTATTTCTTGTTAAGTGCCAAACTTCACCCTTGAAACCTTTCTGGGAGGCTGGTCTTCTTCTCAGGCTGAGCCTTGCAGGGTCCTCAACAAACGAGCAACTAAAGCACAACAGGCAATGGCAGGAGAAAAAACCCAACTTGGTGACTTCCAGGGAAATAGCCCAGAACATGAAATCACACAATCATCGAATCAAAGAATGGTTTGGGTTGGAAAGGACCTTTAAAGATGATCTAGTCCAACCCACCTGCAATAAGCAGGAACATCTTCAACTAGATCAGAAATCTTCTGTGTAATTTATAAAAGACCTTAAGTAAGGAAGGAGGAGGGATTGATGTGATGTTGTTCTTCCTGGGGAGAAAGAAGGTGAAACCAAGAAGAGACCTAAATCAGAAGGGATAAAATTGAGGTGCTAACAGCTTATGGTATCGCTTGGGTGCATCCAACATTGCTGATATCTTCATCTGGAGAACACCTCCTCCAGCACTGTCTCTTTGGGTCACTGTCATCTGTTAGTTTTGATTGGAAAATATTGATATGAGTGGAAGTGTCACTTGTAACCTTCTCTACACTTGGTAAAAAAGCATTTAGAGCTAAAGAGTGGTGTTGGTGTTACCTGGAAACACTGAATAGAGAAGGCTGCATTGAGAAGAAAAACCACTTTATATAGACAGGACTTCAAAAACCAGCAGGTTTGTTGGGTGCTGCATCGTTAGGGGCTCCCTGGGAGGGAGATACACTGACACACCTCAGATCTGTAATCTGGGCAGTTTAAATTCTCTGTCTAGGAAGCGGGGAGCGAGTCCAGAGGAGGCCACCAGGATGATGCCAGGGCTGGAGCAGCTCTGCTGTGAGGACAGGCTGAGAGAGTTGGGGCTGTTCAGCCTGGAGAAGAGAAGGCTCCAGGGATACCTTCTAGTGGCCTCCCAGTACCTGAAGGGGCTCCAGGAAGGGTGGGGAGGGACTTTGGCCAAGGGCAGGGAGTGACAGAACAAGGGGTGATGGCTTGAAAGTGTCAGAGGGGAGATGGAGCTGAGATGTGAGGAAGAAATTGTTTGGTGTGAGGGAGGTGAGACAGTGTCCCAGGTTGGCCAGAGAAGCTGTGGCTGCTCCTCCCTGGAAGTGTTCTCGGCCAGGTTGGATGAGGCTTTGAGCAACCTGGTCTAGTGGAAGGTGTCCCTGCTGCTGGCAGGGGGGTTGGGACTGGTTGGGCTTGAAGGTCCCTTCCAACCCAAACCAGTCTGGGATTCTATGAATACTTGGCAGAACTTTACTTGCAAGGATGGCTTCCACCAGGAGGGGAAGATGCTGTGGACAGAGCGTTCGTACCAGAGGGTGGGGTGGTTTCTGTGAATTTGAGTAATTTCACACCAACCCCTGGAAGCTGTCCAGGTTTGAAATGACAAATCTCTAAATTATGTGTGATGTAATAGCCAAATTACTTAAAATCAAAATGATCTCCTGAATATCTGTCCTCTTGACTCGATGGAGGGCCTCCGAGAGCAAAAATGCTTTCATTTAGATGCCCTTAGCTGTGAAATGTGCATCAAAAATCCCAAATGTGCAAATTCTACTCTAATTACTTGACATTTCCACATCTCCCTTGTCTATCCCTGGGATGATCTTGATTTGTTTCCACCGAGAACATGAAATTCCTGCTGAACCACATGGTGCAGAACCCGGAGCAGCGCGTTGCCACGCTGTTGATTGGGAACCCAAAGACTTTTAAGAGCCTGATGGGAAATTAGAGCAAACAAGAGCTGTTGGCAACCAACTTCCAGATCTAAATCCTTCTTGTGCACAATACTCTACAATTACAGCAGCTTTCCCAGGTCAGGAAACCAGTGCTGTGACTGCTGTATTCCTGTGTGTGGTATTTCTGACACACAATGTTATCTTGGTCCTTGTTACGTTTGCTTTTCTGGAGTGCAATTAGGGTGGGGCTGAGGTTAATGGTAGTGTTAATCGTTTTCATGTTCTTAATTTAGCCTCTGAATGCTGTCGTTCAGTCGGGAGTGAGTAACAGAAATTATTCATGCTGTTGTGCTGCTGTCACATCTGGGCTGTAGGGAGATGGCCACGGCACAGCCCAGGTGGCCCCAGTCTCAGATTTAACCACAGAAAAGCTCATTCACTTCAGCTTTGGTGTTTTCTCCTGTTATTCCACCTTGGAAGGTCCTGAGGGTCTTCATGGATGGACTTTGAAACCAGCCCTGCTCTTGGAGAGGTGTCTTGCCTGTGTGGGCTTCATCCAGCTGAACTTCAGTTGAGGGAGAGAAACTATTTATGAAGTTCAGAGAAACTCAGTTCTTCCATAATGACTTGAATTCACTCAAAATTTCTCTTTTCTGGGATGTATTTTGGAAATGCAGTGGCAACTGGTGCAGAGCCCAGGGGCAGCTGGTTCCAGAGCTTTTTTCTTTCCCACTAACATCCATGAGTTGGGATGTGTCTGGCTACAGGCAATATACAACATAACAAACTCAAACTATCAAAAACTAACAAAAATAATTTAAAAAACCACCACAAGACCCAAACCTCCTCAACTTTTGTTTAGTGACCACTCCTTAAATACTTTTACTCATCAAAATAGGCACAGAGCGTGTTCTGAGTGTTGGTTGAGGGGAACAGCTCAATGAAAACTGAAGAAATTAGGAGATTTGGTTTAGTTTTTTTATTCTGCTGTGTGTGGTGAGAGTAGGAGAAGATGAGGAGAGTGATTGTTATCACCAGGGTCAGGTCCTGCTGCTGCTGGTGGATCTCACAGGACCTTTCTGCTGTAGCCTTTACGGGAGGAGAACGCAGGTTACTGAGGTCCTCAGCTTCTGGGTGGGTTGAAATGCATATTTTTGCACCAATTGAAAGTTAAACAAAGACTTTAAGTGCCAGTTGGGTTTTTTTTAATAAACTGACATGTCTCAGCCATCTTCTTCAGGGAGTTCCAGGAGAAACACCCACAACCATTTTGCTGAGGATCAAACTTCTTTCTTTTTTCCTTTTGATGCTCTCAGTTCCCAAGTAAAAAAAACTTGTTTGCTGAAGACTGTTTGGTTTTGCTGCAACCAGACTGTGCTCAGGAAGCACAATTTTAGAAGAAAAAAGAAAAAAAAAAAGAAGAATTCAGAGAGTGCTGTTCATGTTGTACTTCCTTGGTTGAGGACTCCAAGTCTTTCACAAAACTGAGCAGCATCCCATGGGGCCACAGCCGGCCTGGGGTGGTGGATTGAATGACTTAAGTATCTTTTTTTGGTCTGATCTGTAACTGTAACTTTAATTTATTGCGTCCTCTGTAAACCACAGATATGTTTGTTATTCGCCATTACATCGTAAGACAAAAAAAAGAGGAAGAAAAAAGAGCTTTATTTGGATTTTTAAGTCATTCTTTCTCTTTGCCTCGGCGTTGGTTGCAATGAAATCCTTGTGGAAGGAGCTGGGTTGAAATAGCTTCTCGGCAGGACACGTGATGGGCAGCACTGGTGAAAGGCCAAGGGGGAAAGGTCAGAACCACAGTTTTATGGGTTCATTGAGGCTGGTTTGTGCAACTTGCACCCAAGTCAATTTTGCACCTTGGATATTCTGACATTGTAGCTTTATTTTTACCCTAGAAACTCTCTTATCTTAAATTTAAGCTACCTACAGGAGTTGAACTTCACTTGCTCTTTCAAAAACACATCCCCATGATGGGCAGATCATGGTCTGGTGATGGTGGCCACCATATGGACATACTTCAGTTCAGCCACCAGCCTGCTTGTTTGTCATCTAACACAGCTTTGGAATGTTTACACTGCAATTTTCCTGCATGGATTATAATTTCTCGGCTTTACTGGCCTGAGTCTGGTAGATTAAATGTTCATTTTCAGAGTAGGGAGAAATTTCCAGTCCAAATCTGGTAATTAGTGATAAAATACTTTCAATAAATTTAGCAAGTGGCCTTTCATGTTGGCTTCTAGTCCACCAATCTCTTCCAGAAGCAGAAAGCTGTGTAGTACCTGGGTGGTTTCCATAGGTGCCTGAAGCATGTATGAAAGGTCATTCAATGCCCAAAGAAGGCACATTGTTTTGTTTAACCAAAAAGCTTTGTTTTTGTAGAATTCTGTCCTGAAGATCACAGTTATTGACCTCAGCCTTCAAGAGGCACTGATTTTAGGAAGGTCTGATGTCTGGATTTCAGACTGGTGGAGAAGATATCTCATCCACGGTGTGGTGGAGTTGTAGGCTTAGTGCATAGTAGCAGCTAGACGTGAAAAATTGTGAAAAGATGAGATTGTTCATTAATATTTTATTACATTTAAAAAATGTAGCCCTCTGATTGCTTTCTAGAATTACTTTCTGCCTCTGTGGAAGTCACATTTGCCAACATGAGACCCAGTGGCAACGGGGGAAGGACTGAGTGGGAGAAAATGAAGTTCTCACTCGATCAGTACCACATCAGCTCAGTAATAATATTTTGATTTGGAAAAGTATTGCAGTGTGCCCTCAAAGAGCAGAGGCTTCCTTGTGCTTTCTGAGTCCTCTAGAGTTGTTTGAGGAAGGCTGAATACTGCATGGCTTAAAAATACCAAATCACTAAGACCTCACAGGAATGGATCATCTATTGAAAACTGTCATCTACTGGAAGTCCTTTATATTCCTCCAGCCTTGGCATCTGGGAGGAAGCCAGGAGCTCCTCATTATTAAATAAATGGCTTTAAGCTGAAAGAGGGGAGGTTTAGATTAGACATTAGGAAGAAATTCTTTGGTGTGAGGGTGGTGAGACAGTGTCCCAGGTTGTCCAGAGAAGCTGTGGCTGCTCCTCCCTGGAAGTGTTCTCGGCCAGGTTGGCTGAGGCTTTGAGCAACCTGGTCTAGTGGAAGGTGTCCCTGCTGCTGGCAGGGGGGTTGGAACTGGATGGGCTTGAAGGTCCCTTCCAACCCAAACCAGTCTGTGATTCTGTGACGTAAAATTGCTGCTTCTGGCTTTCTCTGGCCACATTTCATGTAGGAAAGGACAACTTGTGAGCACAGGGTCAAATGTGTCAAAAAGCCCTTGAGTTGGAGGATTATCAACGCCAGAGCTCAGGGTGGGCTCAGGGCTCCAGCCATGGCTGCTGCTGCTGTTTCCATTGGTCCTGGGCATGGAGATGGTGTGGCTCCAGTCACAGAATCACAGCATGGTTTGGTTGGAAGGGACCTTCAGAGGTCACCTACTGCAACCCCAATGCAGTGAGCAGGGACATCTTCAACCAGATCAGGTTGCTCAGAGACCCATCCAACCTGACCTTGAATGTTTCCAGGCATGGGGCTTCTACCACCTCACTGGGCAACCTGGGCCAGTGTCTCACCACACTCACATAAAGACTTTCTTCCTTATATCTGGTCTAAATCTCCCCTCTTTTAGTGTAAAACCATCACCCCTTGTCCTGTTGCTACAATCTCTGCTAAAAAGGCTGTTCCCATCTTATTGGCCCCTTTAAGTATTAAAAGGTCACCAGAAGGTCTTGTCCAAAAAGTCTTGTCTTTGCCCTTGTCCAAAGTCCCTCCCCAGCCTTCCTGGAGCCCCTTCAGGTACTGGGAGGCCACTAGAAGGTCTCCCTGGAGCCTTCTCTTCTCCAGGCTGAACAGCCCCAACTCTCTCAGCCTGTCCTCACAGCAGAGCTGCTCCAGCCCTGGCATCATCCTCGTGGCCTCCTCTGGACTGGCTCCAGTAGCTCCATGTCCTTGTGCTGTTGGTGGCCCCAGCACTGGAGGCAGCACTGCAGGTGGGGTGTCAGGAGAGCGGAGCAGAGGGGCAGAATCCCCTCCCTGACCTGCTGCCCACGCTGCTCTGGGTGCAGCCCAGCCATCGCTGTGTGCCATCAGCCCCATCTTCACTCCCTGGGAGCACTGATCCCGCTCTGCTCAGAGCTATGCACAGAGGAACGCAGGGGAAAGCAGTTTTTCTCCCTTTTTCCTCCCTGGAACATGGGTTGGATGGAAGTTCTCAGGGACAGGGTGTCCAGGGCTCTGCAGACCATCCCAAGGAGGACAGGCCTTCTGCCCCACTGCCTCCACACCTGCCTTCAGGGTTACCTCTCAGTCCTACTCTGGTGTCAGTCTGAGAGCAGCAGATTCCAGGCTTTCAGGCAGTGTGGGGCCATGTGGAAATGATTTGATTTCTTTAAGGGGGAGACTGATCACTTCTCCAACAGTGCTGTTGTTTCGAGATCCAGGCACAACCCTGCAATCCTGGGCTTTGGGGTGTGACCTGAATTACCAGACTCAGCCCAGGCTGCTCTCCACCGCGCCGCTCTGAATGAGGAGTAAACTGTGACAGGAGATGTGCAGGAGCAATAGCTGGAGGTGAGACCCACGGGGTGCAGGTTCTCTGTACCCTTCACCCCTTCCCTGACCACACTCCACGGGCTCCCTGCCCACTGCAGAGACCTGCCTTCTGGTGTCCAAAGCCACCTTCTTCATCTCTCCATCCCCTGGCTCAGGGGGCAGTGGTACCTAACAGGCACCAATGGCTGTGGCACCTTGCCACCGGCCTCACCAATGACCACAGGGAAGTCCCTCTCCCTACTGCTGTTTAAAATTGAGAATAAAGGACAGTATCTTAAAAAAAAAGAAAGTTTTGAAGGTGGGTGGGTCTGTTCGACCAAGGAACAAGGGACAGGACAAGAGGAAATGGCCTCAAGTTGCACCAAGGGCAGTTGAGATTGGATGTGAGGAAGAATTTCTTTGCTGAAAGGGTTCTGGGGCATTGGAAGGGGTTGTCCAGGGCAGTGGTGGAGTCCCCATCCCTGGAGGGATTGAAGAGTCGTGTAGACACAGTGCTGAGGGACATGGGTCAGTCGGGGACTTGTCAGTGTTGGGTTAATGGTTGGACTCGATGATCTTCAAGGTCTTTTCCAGTGGAGGCAATTCTGGGATCCTGTGATGCTTGCGTGTAGCTCTCTCTGTTCTGGGTGGTGATGTTGTATATTCCAAAGCTCTCTCTCCTTCTGATGCCCTCAGATGTTCTCATCCTCTGAAGTCTGAAGGCTTTTGTGCAGCGTTTAGCAGAGAACTGCTTCAGCACTGCAGCGCGCCGGGCTTCTGGCAGCGTGGGGTTTGCAGTTGTCAGGCAGTTAATGGTCAGATGACAGCGAAAGGAAAAGCAAAGCCCTTTGCTCGTAAAATGGGTGGAAACCAATCAAGTTGGGCATAAATCAAGAGGTTCAGGCAGCAGCGTAATGTTGTCGCTGGAAAAGTTCATGGGGATCTCAAAACTAATGGGAACAGGAATGCTGAGCAGCGCAGGGTTGTATTGGAAAAACAAAACGTTTGCTGCTGCTTTTGTTTCTTTTTGATGTTGGAGAAAAATTGTGTGGGCAGGAGGAGTGGTGGAGTCTGCACAACTCTAGCAAGAAAGCTTCTCATAGGTTTCACCTAATGTTTTCATGGTGAATTGAGATCGTGGGGCAGATAAAATCATCCAGCTCTAAAAAAATGCCTGAAGGTTCCCTGGCAAAGGGTGGTAAAGTGGATTTCTGAGCTTTGAGAGAGCAGCCAGGGGGGAGTTAATCAGGAAGCCGAAGCGATAAATCCAGGATTACTGCTCGGATGTTTGCTGGTGGTGAACAGACCCGCGAGACACACAACAGCAGCGGGAAAAGCCGTGAGCACCGATGCTGGGTGCAATGCAAATCTCCACGAATTGGTTAAAAAAAAACCCAACAAAAAAACCCCTCAGTGCTGAAACTCGTTCTGCAGGCAGAGGAGCTTTGCTACCCAGTGATGAAAAGTTGTTTCCTGAGTTGGAGGCTGCGAGGATGGATCCTATAGTGTAGAGGAGCACGGGGACGGGCTCTGCCGTCGCTCGCGCCGTTGCCTTTTTGCTGGGCCATATTTATTATTTCACTGGGGTTATAACTTCCTGGTCGGCACACGGGGGTGTGGGAGAGGGGAAGGAAATGACACTTGCTTTCTTTACAGGCTGTTTCGAAGATTTACAGATTAAAAGCTGACTGTAAGAGCTTAGGTGTTACCGGAGAGACGGGAGGAATAACGTACAGCAGAGAAAATCCTTCCAGGTGAAGTAACCTGAACCCAGGCGTTCGGGGTGCGGCAGGGGAAGATTGCAACCCGGCCAATTTTGCTTTGTAACGTAACACACCGTGGAAAAGAGCCTGTTGCTTTTTACATTTATTTATTTATTTTATAATTTGCAGTGTCTCAGTGGTTTTTGGGCACTCCCAAGCTCCTGCCTGGTGGGAGCTGAAGGTGGCTGTGCTTTGTTTGTACTGTTGTCTCCAGAGCCTTGGTTTTCCTTCACACAGTCACAATCAGGCAGGAAACGTGTTTCTTGTCTGCAGAACCAGCCCAGTTTTCTCAACAGCCAAAACTCCCTCCTTGCTTTTACCCTGGGCCCTGCTGGGAAGATCTCCAGCTCTTCTCACCCCTACGCTTGTCCACGCAGTTCCTCTGGAGCAATGTCACGCCAAAGCTTTGGGTCACTTAACCTCACCTGGCTCTGCACCATGCTCCTTGTAATTTTTCTTTACATTGCACCCCCCCAAAAAGAAAAAAAACCAAACACTCTTGCCTGCTTCTTTTCATATCATTGTACAAAATGTGTCTGTCACACCCACCGGCTTCCTTTTAGGTTTTACCCAGCGCTGGACTCCGGGTGCCTTGAATAAAACATTTTCTGCTGGGCCGTGGCAGCGGCAGGCTTTCCTCCTGGCATGACCAGACTCTCAATGTGACATTCAGAGCTGTGAAACACTCCCTGACAATAGCTGCTGTTGTTCAGAGAGCGACATCAATAATCAAGGGGATTTTTTTTTTTTTCTCCTTTTTTTTACATCTCCCCCGGGCTGGCCGGGGAGGGGACGGGCTGTTTGCGTGCACAGGGCTGGGGGAGACGTGGTGTAGTGTGGAGGGGAATCACAGCAAAAGGGGTGACATCAAAAGGTGAGACTTCACGTCATTGTCTAGAAGGTTTTCAACATTGTAGTACTGGGATGTGTCTTAAATGAGGTTGGCTCCTCACTCCAAGAAGGACCTGGAGGTGCTGGAGCGTGTCCAGAGAAGGGAACGGAGCTGGGGAAGGGTCTGGAGCACAAGTGTGCTGAGTTCCCGGCTGAGGGAACTGGGGGTGTTGAGCCTGGAGCAAAGGAGGCTGAGGGGAGACCTTGTGGCTCTGTCCAAGTCCCTTGGAGGAGGGTGGAGAGAGGTGGGGGTGGGTCTGTTCAACCAAGGACCGAGGGACAGGACAAGAGGAAATGGCCTCAAGTTGCACCAAGGGCAGTTGAGATTGGATATCAGGAAGAATTTCTTTGCTGAAAGGGTTCTGAGGCATTGGAAGGGGTTGCCCAGGGCAGTGGTGGAGTCCCCATCCCTGGAGGGACTGAAGAGTCGTGTAGACACAGTGCTGAGGGACATGGGTTAGTCATAGGGGACTGGTCAGTGTTGGGTTCATGATTGGACTCGATGATCTTAAAGGTCTTTTCCAAATCTAGGCAAGTCTGGGATTCTGGGATTCTCTTGGGGTCTCTGTTATGTTGTACACCCATTTTTGCACAGAATAAAATAATTCTGTCGTTGCAATTTTTGTGTGTTTGTGGGGTGACGGTCTGACTTGGTGGCCGAAGCTTTAGCTGCAGATGGGATAGCTGGGAAGACCAGCTCATAGGTGATTTGTGCAGTTAGGTGAGGCCTCAAGAGATCTCCAGTCCAACCTCCTGCTCCAAACAGGGTCAGCTGTGAGGCTGCACCAGGCTGCTCAGTGCTTTTTCCAGCTGGGTCTTGAAAACATCCAAGGATGGAGATGGCACCACCTCTCTGGGCAACCTATTCCTCTTCTTGGCAGACCTCACGGTGGAAAAGCTTCTCTCAGCAGTTTGAACATGGAATCACAGAGTGATTTGGGTTGAAAGGGACCTTTAAAGACCATCTAGTGCAACCCCCCTGCAGTGAGCAGGGACATCTTCCACCAGATCAGATTGCTCAGAGCCCTGTCCAACCTGACCTTGAATATTTCCAGGGATGGGGCTTCTACCACCTCTCTGGGCACCCTGGGCCAGTGTCTCACCACTCTCCTCATAAAACATTTCTTCCTTACATCTGGTCTAAATCTCCCCTCTTTTAGTTCAATCTCCCCTTGTCCTATCACCACCCTGCTAAAAAGTCTGTCTCCATCTCTCTTATTGGCCCCTTCAAGTATTGACAGGCTGCAGTAAGGTCTCCCTGGAGCCTTCTCTTCTCCAGGCTGAACAGCCCCAACTCTCTCAACCTGTCCTCACAGCAGAGCTGCTCCAGCCCTGGCATCATCCTCGTGGCCTCCTCTGGACTGACTTCACTAGGTCCATGTCTTTGTTGTGCTCAGAAACATCTTGTTTCATCTTCTCCCCCCTGTCTCGTGTCCTCCTACCATGTTGTCCTGTGAAAAGCCTGTTCCTCTCTTCCACCTGACCTCCTTGGAGATGCTGGAAAGCTGCTCAGTCCTCTTTCTCACCTGGTGCTGGTACCTGAGTGTGCCCAGAGAGAAAAAGGGACAAATGTGTCCGTATTTGTGCAGCTACCACACACCTCAAGTTCTTCCTTGTGCTTCCATGTGGACCTGGGTCTGTCTCACCTCCATTTTATTCATAAATCAATAGCACAGGGGAAAAGCTTTTCTGTCTTCATTTAATCTTTGGTTTTCTCAACTTAGAATCAGTTATATTAAAAATAAAAATACAAATTTTTTTGAAGAAGCCACCAAAGCTCTGGATTAGCAGTTGGGTGAAATTTCACCCCAGTCATTAGCCCATGTGTCTGGTGACTCAATTCTTCTGAAACTTCAGTAGCAAAAAGGTGTTCCTAAGATTTTTTTGCTTCCAGTCTTGACATTCACTGATTTCATTGCACCTAGTGGGTGATGTGGTACTGTCACCCTTTTGGCAGTTAGCAGCTATTTGGTCCTGTCACCTGAATATGGGGCAGAGTAAATGCTAATTTCATCCCTTTATCTTCAGCATGATTTTTCTGTCCTTTCTTGGAATTCTTAAAAAAAAATCAAGAATGTCTGTTAGAGCATCCTCTTTCTTGGTATTTTTTTCAATACTGTGGAATTAAATGTAGTTTTTACAGTGAATATGCAGAGGAAAAAGCTTTTGTGCATCCTTTAGACTGAAGCTGACCCCAACTTCATCTATTAAAATTTAATCTTTGGGAAAAGTGATTTAAATATGGTTATTAAAAAAAACCTGAAGTGGTGTAAAAATAAACTGAAACTGGGGAAAACAAAACAAAACACCCCAAAGCGAGGCCGCAGTGGTGGCCTGGCACAGACTCTGCTGGGCACGTGAGGTGGGTGTGAATGAGCCCCGGCAGTTGTGTCTCCAGACTGGATTAGGCGCAGTTGCTACTGGTTACAGTGGAGCCCGGGCTCGCCTTTCCTCTCTGAAAGCACCGCCGGGGCCCGGGAACACCGCGGGGCGGTGAGGACGTGCCCCAAGCCGCTGCTGTCGGGGTAGGGCTGAGCTCTGAGTGTCCCTTCAGGTCACTTACTGGTGTTTTTGATCCTGAATAGTCCTTTGACCTCCAACGGCTTCCAGGGGAAGTTTTCACTTCTGGGATTTGCTTTGGGTGGAACTGGTCGTATCTTTATATTCTTTAAAAAACCCAAATCTCTTCACAGGATTGAAAGCCCATGAAGTCTGGGGTTTTTTTGTGAAAAATCAGTTTGGTTTTGAGCCCGGCCGCTTGCACAGGCAGTTGTTCCAGAATCACAGAATCCTAGACTGGTTTGGGCTGGAGGGGACCTTAAAGCTCATCCAGTTCCAGCCCCCCTGCCAGCAGCAGGGACACCTTCCACTAGACCAGGTTGCTCAAAGCCTCATCCAACCTGGCCGAGAACACTTCCAGGGAGGAGCAGCCACAGCTTCTCTGGCCAACCTGGGACACTGTCTCACCACCCTCACACCAAATAATTGCTTCCTCACATCTCAGCTCCATCTCCCCTCTGCCACTTTCAAGCCATCACCCCTTGTTCTCTCACTCCCTGCCCTTGGCCAAAGTCCCTCCCCAGCCTTCCTGGAGCCCCTTCAGGTACTGGGAGGCCACTAGAAGGTCTCCCTGGAGCCTTCTCTTCTCCAGGCTGAACAGCCCCAACTCTCTCAGCCTGTCCTCACAGCAGAGCTGCTCCAGCCCTGGCATCATCCTCGTGGCCTCCTCTGCACTGGCTGCAGTAGCTCCATGTCCTTGTGCTGTTGGTGGCCCCAGCACTGGAGGCAGCACTGCAGGTGGGGTCTCAGCAGAGCGGAGGTGGAGAAAGAGTCAGTCCCAGTGCAGGCGATGGTTTTTGAGATGTGGAACAGAAGCATCTCATGGTTGGTGTGTGCTGCTTTCTGCTGTCGGGAGGGAAGCAGCAGCCTTGTTCTCAGCCCATTCCTGCCCTTGCCTCCCTGTGAGTCCATTGAACTGGCTCCTGTCACTCAGTGATGCTTCAAAACCAACACATGGGATAAAGCTGCAGAATCATTTCTGTGTCAGCTCTGGAGTGGTCACTGCACAGCTCGGGCTGTTGATGGACAGACGTACCCACGTGTGATCATTTCTGCACAATCATTTTTGCCTCTCTGAGATGTGCCAGTAGATGTAAGAAAATAAAAATGCCATTGTCAGAGGGGATTGTTCAGGTGGAGATAGCGAAGGGCAGGGTGGCTTCGAGCACCCCAGGTCTCAGTGCTCTGATCTGCAGCAGAGCTCAGGTTATTTTCCCTATGAAAGTAATCCAGATCTGGGAGCTCTTGGATCCAGTACGTGCTTCTCTGATAAAACCAGCTTTAAAATGCAGCCTTGCTCAGTGGAGGAGGCACAGGATGGTGTGCAGTCCTCTCCAGCAGTAAGATTACTGGTGTATTCCAGGGTTAATCCGTCTGCACAGAGGATTCCTTTGGCTGCAGGCTGGATCTCCCCTCCCAGTGCTGACCTGCCCAGCGCAGGCTGAGCAAAATGCCTTCAGGTTTTGTTTCACCCTGGCAGCTTATTGTAAAGTCAGGCTGGCAAAAGGAGTGGGCTTGAGAAAATAAAAGGTGTAGAAGCAGTGGAGATTATTGAGTGCTGGGTTCAGTGTTGGGCCCCTGACTCCAAGAAGGACCTGGAGGTGCTGGAGCGTGTCCAGAGAAGGGAACGGAGCTGGGGAAGGGTCTGGAGCACAAGTGTGCTGAGTTCCCGGCTGAGGGAACTGGGGGTGTTGAGCCTGGAGCAAAGGAGGCTGAGGGGAGACCTTGTGGCTCTGTCCAAGTCCCTTGGAGGAGGGTGGAGAGAGGTGGGGGTGGGTCTGTTCAACCAAGGAGCAAGGGACAGGACAAGAGGAAATGGCCTCAAGTTGCACCAAGGGCAGTTGAGATTGGATGTGAGGAAAAACTTCTTCACCAAAAGAGTTGTCAAGCATTGGAAAAGGCTGCCCAGGGAGGTGGTGGGGTCACCTTCCCTGGAGGGGTTTGAATACGTATAGATGAGGTGCTTAGGGACATGGTTTAGAGGTGGGATTGGTATTGTTGGGTTTATGGTTGGACTTGATGATCTTAAAGGTCTTTTTGAACCACTGTGATTCTATTGGAGGTGTTAGAGCAGCGTGGGGGAAATGCAAAGACACAGAAATAATAAGAGGTGACTTTGGGGCAGCAATGTGTTTTGGAAAAGGCTCACTGAACTGAGAACACCTTTATGAAATTTATGCATTTGGAAGAAGCCCTCAAAGGTGAGCTGACCTCCTTGTAACTGTTTGTGTGGGCACAAAACACACAGACAACTTCCCATCCCCAAGCTGACTCCTGAAATAATACTGACCTCGCAGCCCAAAAGTCCTGCCTGGAAAAGGAGAACGATATGAGTCCAATAAATGAGTCCAGGGTTTGGTTGTACACAAAAACCCACTTGCTTCCCATGTTTTCCTCAGATATTTGTTCATATTTCGTTCTCATGGAGTGCTGTGCTTTAGGAAAACCACCAGTGACCTTGTTTCAGTAGATGCTATCGCTGTGGGAAGCTCTCAAGGCACCACTGCCACCAGGGACCAGCCTTGTCTTCCTTCTCTCTTGCCAGTGGAATTCTCAGCCCTTGCAGAGCGATAACCTCTGGTTTATACCTATAAACCTGGAATTATTCCTCAAGCCACGTTGTGCAACAGGGAGCATGATTCCACATGTGTTTCAGAAAAGCAGAGTTGGATTTTGGGTGTTGTGTTGGAAAATCAAAGCCCTGTTTGGGGGAACTTGTGGTCTGATGATCCAGTTGGACAAGCTCAGCTTTCCCTGCAAGTTAAATGTGCTCTAGCAGAATTGTGATCGTGCTGGTCTCCATAACTGTGTTTTAACTCTTCAAGAGTGTGCAGGGTTTAAGAGCTGTCATCAATCTCCTGTTAAAATGATACGGCCTTCAAGGAAAAGAAAAGCTTTGCACGTGTGTGTGCATCACCTTCTGACTCCTCTGGAAAGCTTGTACAGCTGCCATAGAATCCCAGAGTGGTTTGGGTTGGAAGGGACCTTCAAGCTCATCCAGTCCCAACCCCCCTGCCAGCAGCAGGGACACCTTCCACTAGACCAGGTTGCTCAAAGCCTCATCTTCAACACTTCCAGGGAGGAGCAGGCACAGCTTCTCTGGGCAACGAGAGAAGAATTTCTCTTCCTTGTGTCATTTAGGATAATCCAGAATATTTCTGGCACAGCTCCAGGAGATCCTTTCCTCCCCACTTGCCTTCTCACAGCTTCCCTGTCCCACGTGGAAGTGGGGATCTCCCTCTGAGCGGAGGTTTTATGTTCAGCCCAGAAGTTCCTCTGCATTTTTGAGGTCAGCTATATGATATCTGTAACATCTTGGCGCTTGGATTCTGTTTTCTTGTTCTCAGTTTTTGCTGGCACTTGCGTGCTCAGAAGTACAGCAGTTTCCTGACTAAATTCCACCAGAATAAACAGTGTCTAGAGAGAGAGCTTCCAGCTTATTGCGTGTATCAACAGCACTGCAGAACCAGCTGTTCCCATCAGGGAAAAAACTCCCTGAAAATCGTTATCTCATTTATTAGAAGCAAAAATAAAAGAAATAACCTGCTAATGCTTCAAGTATCGGAGTCAGAGAAGGGACTGTCTCAATTTTGGTTTGTTATGGTATTGTGGGAATGCAAATTTAATCCCAGCTGGAGTTGCTGCAAAACCTGTACCCTGGAAATGCTGGAAGCTTCGCTCTTGATTTCCCTGTGTGCAGTCAAACCCCCTGTGCACACTTGCTCATAGGTTATTATTCTGCCGCTGGTGAAAGTTTCTGCAGCAAAACCTTCATTTGAATAGACAAGATTTAGGATGGTGAGGAAAATGGGGATAGATTAGAGTCAAACAATTGGATTTTGTTAATGCTGCAGGCCAGTAGTGGAAATAGAAAAAGAAAATTAATCTCCTTTTTCCCAGGAGGCTGTCTTACCTGGAGCAGGTACGTTCCCTAAGAGGTGGTAGGTGGATTTCTTTGTTTTTCACAGAATCACAGGGGTTGGAAGGGAGCTCAGGAGATCATCCAGTCCAACCCCCCTGCCAAAGCAGGTTCCCTACACCAGGTTGCACAGGAAAGTGTCCAGGTGGGTTTGAACATCTCCAGAGATGGAGACTCCACACCCTCTCTGGGCAGCCTGGCCCAGGGCTCCAACACCCTCACAGGGAAGAAGTTTTTCCTCATGTTTAAGCAGAACCTCCTGTGTTCCACCTTGTGCCCGTTGTCCCTTGTCCTATCACTGGTCACCACTGAGAAGAGCCTTTTCCTCGGGCTTGTGAAAAGTCTGGGATTTGGGCAAGAGCAGCTGTGTACCTCGAGTTAGCTGTAGATGTCTCGTTGTAGCCTATCTTATTAATGCCTGTTGCAGCTGATGCTCCTGGTGGGCTGTGCCCATCAACACGTAGGGTCTTCTGCCACTGTCCTGGACCGTGCAACAGCCAGGATGAGTTTCACTGCTCAAGTGTCTCCATCAGACGTGGTGGTGAGATTGTGCCTTGGCTACACTCGGGCTGAGAGGCAAAGCCAAGCCAAGCTCCTCCTCTTGCCCCAGTACCTCCCGCTGCCAAGTCTGGAAGATCATCTCAGGCACCAAGTGCCTGACCATCATATGATCTGCAGAAACAGGTTTCACTTCCTTGGTGCCTAATGCAGCAAGGAGCATGATCTACAGAGGGTAAAAACCACAGTTAGCCCTGCCAGAGAAACCTCTTCCATGCAAATCAGCTGCTTAATGTCATCTTTGTGCTTCCCACATGCCCTCCTCCCTCTGTGAGGTTGTCTGGAGAATGGGGGCAGGAGCCTCTGAGTTGGTTTTCTACAAGTAGGAGTTTCTTCTGGTGATGATCACACGACATCCCAGCCTGGTGGGTGCGATGCTGAGAGCTGCAGCGGCTGCCTAAAGCCGTATCTGGTCCAGTGTCTGGTGTAGCTGCTGCCAATCACAGAGTCACAGCCTGGTTTGGGTTGAGAAGGACCTCAAAGCTCATCCAGTCCCAACCCCCCTGCAGCAGCAGCAGGGACACCTTCCACTAGACCAGGTTGCTCAGAGCCTCATCCAACCTGGCCCAGAACACTTCCAGGGAGGAGCAGCCACAGCTTCTCTGGCCAACCTGGGCCAGGGTCTCACCACCCTCACACCAAACAATTTCTTCCTAAATCATCATATTCACAACTTAAAAGACTTTCAGATCTGTTTGCACCAAGGTTTTGGAGTTTGCAGTGCTGATGCCGAGGGTGTTGATGGGAGGTTGAGTACTTGGCACCTTCACTGCTAGATTTTTCTGTGAAAGCTTAGGTAATGGATCCTACCAAACAAATCATGATAGCTAGGGTAGGAACATGACATCTGCGTGGGACGGCAGTCCTGGTTGGAGGCTTGCTTTCTCTTGGGTGAAGGACCTGAGCAAATTTGAACTGGAAATGTGTGGTTTGAAATTTACAAAAATAAACTCAAACAACCCAATTATTTAAAGCAGCATTTTCTGTTTTTAAACAAAGAATATGGTGGTATGGAGAGGACTTCCAGTGAACCAAACAGCTTGTTTTACAGCTGGAGCAGGGTCTCCACTAATGAAACAAAACAGAAAGCCCTGAAGAAAGCTGAGCTCTCTTGTGTTTGGTTGTCTGAAGACTGCAGGAGATCACTCGGTGTATTGAGGTCCTCTGTCCTTTCCCTTCCTCCTCCTTCCTCTGGCAACAAAGCTCTCTCTGTGTCTCTCTGTCTGTCCTTTGTTCAGGCCAATGGTTGTCTTTTGTTCAGGTCAATGGCCTCACCTCCAGGTTCTCTCCACCTTCTTCTCTTCAGGACAGTCCTTCCCCTCACAAATATGGATTCACAGAGGTGTTTCTCTAGTGATAATTGGCCCAGCCTGGGCTGGGGTGGTCTCTGCCTTGGAGCCAGGGGAGCTTTTTGTTCTCACAAGGTGGCCCCTTCCCCCACTACCAAAAAAACGACCCCCCCCCACCCCACACACACAAACCCAGCACACTGTGAGGGTGGTGAGACACTGGCCCAGGTTGGCCAGAGAAGCTGTGGCTGCTCCTCCCTGGAAGTGTTCTCGGCCAGGTTGGATGAGGCTTTGAGCAACCTGGTCTAGTGGAAGGTGTCCCTGCTGCTGGCAGGGGGGTTGGGACTGGATGAGCTTTGAGGTCCCTTCCAACCCAAACCAGTCTGGGATTCTATAAGCAGAAGCATGGACAGCTCTAGCAAAACTTTTGCAGAAAAATATTTGAGTCTGGGATCTTTGACTGTTGGAGGAGAATTGGGGTAGTACAGAGCAGGAGGTGGCTCCTCCAGGGCTGTGTCTCCAGAAATGTGCCTAAGCCCTTTTGTGATGTACCAACACCCCTAACGAGATGTTTAATGCTGTTAAACGTGATGCACATCAAGATTTTATGCTGTAATTCTCCCAATCCTTGGGTCTGCTGAGTCACCATGGATTTCCGTGGTGTTTGGAGGGTGTGTGTGTGTCAAACCTCTGAAGTTTATCCAGCCTAAAAGCTGCACCAGAGCCAACGTTATTCTTTGATGCAAAGTGCTGAGCAATCCACAGGAAATAAAAACTTGTGTTTGCTGTGTCCAGAGGATCGTCCTTTTTGGAACTACTGCGAGGTCAACCCCTGTTCTCTGTGGGTGTGTGTTGTTTCAAGCCATTTATAAATAAATAGAAGCAAAAAGAAGTGTTGGTAGTTCTTTCTCCTATATAAAATTAAGTGGATTTCTTTGCAAACTCTATTTTGAATCTAAAATCAGAGCCTGATGGTCAAGGCTGGAGATGAAACTCTTCCATGAGCACACTGAAGTGGTGAAGAGCCGGTGCCAGAAGCCAAAACCCTTTTTCCTTCCACCTCTGCTGCTGTGGCTTAATTTTTATCACCCCTGTTGACCTTTGCTTGTGTTAAAAGCCTTCTTCTTCCCAGTTTGTTTGTTTGTTTGACATTCAACTGGAGCAGGACCAAGTCAGGGTGCCACAGAGGTGTGTGACAGTGTGTCCTGAGAACTGATGACAGATCTCAGATCACCAGCTCCCAAAGAGGGGCCGTGGTTGTTGCATTAACCCTGAGCCTGACACAAAAGGTGCTGAGGAATTCAACAGCCATACAGGAGCTGTTGATTTTGCAGCAGCAGGACTTGCTGTAGCTCTAAATTTGTGACCTGGAGGAGAAAAGCACAATATCCCACAACTCCCCTCGTTGCCCCTCCTGAGCTTCTCCTGGCAAACCCAGGCTGTGCAGAGGATGGTGGCTTTATGCAAATGTTGGGGGTTTTTTTCCCCTCCTTCATAATTATGTTTATTCATTAAGGAAGCTGAAAGAGAAAGAGGAAGAGGAATAAAAAAGGCTGCAAATGTTTTGCTGGGTTAGAAATGAGACCTCAGTGACTGGGCTGCTTGTTGCCCTGTGTGTGATGTGTCCAGCAGCTCTAGCGACCCTGGCGTGGAGCTCAGGAAGGCTGATGTGCCCTCCCAAGATGCCTTCAGGTAGGGTCACAGCTTCTTTACCTACCTACTTATGTCCATGTTGACCCATATGCCAAGATTTGACTATCAAATCCTCACTGATGAACACCTCTCCAGCATCTGCTGGCTTCCCAGGACGTGAGTTTGGTGGCCACCTCTGCGTGCCTGGGTTTCTATTTGTGTAGAGGCCTCTTCTCAAACAGCTTTGCCTTGCATCTTCCAGTATTCTTCTGAAAGAGGGAGACCTAAATTTTACAGGAGAAGATTGGGGGGTGCTCCTGCTTCCCTGGGACACGGGTGTCAGCCCCACAGCCTGCTGGCAGGAGCAGGGCCAGGAGGTAGCTCGGGAAAGGCAAGGGAGTGATTTCCACACGCGTACGCGGACACAGTGAGGACAGGGAAGGAGAGAGCTCTGCCGAGGGAAACGATCTCGTTGCACACAGCGTGTTCTCTGTGTGTGTGTTCCCCCTCCTTCAGGATGTGTGACTGGGTTTGGAAGGTTTGGACCCGTCTGGTTTATCTCTGGGTGTGTCACGGTGAGAGAAACCCTTCAAACAAAACCCTCTCGTGTCAGTTTGTGTGTGGTGAGCCGTGGCCACGTGTCGAGCCAGGGTTTGGTGTCTGCGCCGGGGTGGAAAAAGTCCACAATTAACGTGCTGACAGGGAAGCTGATTGTTGTGTGTGGTTGTCAGTAAATGATTTTGGGTACGGATGAAGCCCAGTCCTGTTTAAAATCTTTATCCATGATATGGATGAGGGGATTGAGTTCACCCTCAGTCGTTTGCAGATGACACCCAGCTGGGTGGGAGTGTTGATCTGCTGGAGGGTTGGGAGGCTCTGCAGAGGGATCTGGCCAGGCTGGATCCATGGGCCAGGACCAATGGCAGGAGTTTCCATAAGGCCAAATGCCGGGTCCTGCACTTTGGCCCCAACAACCCACAGCAGCGCGACAGGCTTGGGGAGGAGTGGCTGGAGAGCTGCTGGGCAGAGAGGGACCTGGGGGTGTTGGTCACCAGCAGCTGAACATGAGCCAGCAGAGTGCCCAGGTGGCCAAGAAGGCCAAGGGCATCCTGGCCTGGATCAGCACCAGTGTGGCCAGTAGGAGCAGGGAAATTCTCTTCCCCCTGTCCTGGGCACTGGTGAGGCCGCAGCTCGAGTGCTGGGTTCAGTGTTGGGCCCCTGACTCCAAGAAGGACCTGGAGGTGCTGGAGCGTGTCCAGAGAAGGGAACGGAGCTGGGGAAGGGTCTGGAGCACAAGTGTGCTGAGTTCCCGGCTGAGGGAACTGGGGGTGTTGAGCCTGGAGAAAAGGAGGCTGAGGGGAGACCTTGTGGCTCTGTCCAAGTCCCTGCAAGGAGGGTGGAGAGAGGTGTGGGTGGGTCTGTTCAACCAAGGACCAAGGGACAGGACAAGAGGAAATGGCCTCAAGTTGTGCCCAGGGCAGTTGAGATTGGATGTGAGGAAGAATTTCTTTGCTGAAAGGGTTCTGGGGCATTGGAAGGGGTTGCCCAGGGCAGTGGTGGAGTCCCCATCCCTGGAGGGATTGAAGAGTCGTGTAGACACAGTGCTGAGGGACAGGGGTCAGTCATAGGGGACTGGTCAGTGTTGGGTTCATGGTTGGACTCAATGATCTTAAAGGGCTTTTCCAATCCAGGCAGTTCTGGGTTTCTGTGAAGGGAGGTTAGAACCATGAGGGAGGATGTATGGAAGCACCAGCACCAAAATGAAGGTGACTGCCTATTCGAATTGTGGAATCATTTAGGTTGGAAAAAACCTTTAAATCCAACCACAAAATGAGTTCCCTTGGTTAGAAGTGCAGGAAAGCTTCACCTTCGGAAAACTGCCGGCTTGTTCAGTTGGCGGGGTGGCAGGCAGATGCTTTCTCTACTCTCAGTCCCTCATTTCACTCCAACATACTTTTTTTTTGGGATGAAAGGAAAAATATGAACCAGAGAACCAGCAAGAACTGCCGGCGTTGGTCGCTCTCGTGCCTGCGTGGCGGCACTGCCGGGATGGCAAAGGGGCAGGTGGAGTAAATAGGCTGGATTTTTTTAATTCTTTTTTTTTTACAAGAAAGGAGATGACTGTTGGACCCTGTCCCATTTTCAGCTGAGGAATTGTTTGCCAGACTTGAATTACAGGAATTGCCGTAACGAGGCAGATCAGCTCCTTGTGCCATTAACTCGGAGCTGCCAGGGGCCGGGGCAGCTCCACACGCCGGATTCCTGCCTTGTGCTCCCATCAGAAATGATTAAATAAAATGTTTGTGATGGAAACAAAACCAAATTGATCTTCTGCTTTAAGGGGAAATAAAACAGTGAAGAATGACTTTATTGAACTTGGTTTTTAAATCTTGCTGTATTCCCTTCTTAGCAGCAGAAACTGTTCAGACTGCTGGTGCAGCCAGCTCCTATTTGTATTTGGCTTTGTTTCCATCACAAACAAGTGTCTTTAATCTTTTCTGAACTGATTATGGTATGGAGAGTCTTTGAACAAAACCTTTTTTTTTATATCTTTGGCTTAGCTGCGATCCAGAACTGATCTGCTGGTGACAGATTTAAACTAATGATCACCAAAGGGTGGAGGGAAGAGTTTGTAAAGCTGCTGCTGTGCCAGGGTGTTGGAGGTGCTTGGGAGTGACTGGGCACTAAGATGCTGGTGCTGGATCGTGCCAGTGTCCATATTACTTCTTAGGGAGGGAGAGATGAGTTTGATTTCACTGCTAAACTACTTACAGGGTGTTCTGCTTAAAGATAAGGGGGAAAAAAGCCACCAGCCAGGCACTTGTGCTGGGGGGGAGCTGCAGAAGAGCAGAAGGGGTTTTTTTTCTTCATCCCTTGCTAATTCATCGAATCTTAGAGTAGTTTGGATGGAAAAGACCATTGTGATCATCTAGTCCAACCATAAACCTGGCATTGCCAAGTTCACCACTAAAGCACGTCCCTAAGCACCACATCTACACGTCCTTTACACCCCTCCAGGGATGGGGACTCCACCACTGCCCTGGGCAACCCCTTCCAATATTTGACAACCCTTTCAGTGAAGAATTTTTTCCTAATATCCAACATAAACCTCCCCTGGTGCAACTTAAGGCCATTCCCTCTTGTCCTATCACTTGTTATTTGTTATTCCTTCAGCCCCACAGCTGGGGCAGCACAATTTTGCTCCCTGCCCTTGCTGCTTCTGGAGCCTCCCCCGATTCCCGTGTGCCCACGCTCTTTTAGTATTTTCACCTTTTCACCCTCCTTTTCCCTTTCCCTTTCCTGCAATAACTCATTTTTTATCCCTGTTTCCTTTGCCTTGGGTTCAGGTTGGGCTGCTCCCTGTACCTGCTTGTAAAAGGGTTTGTAGCTTTGATTGTTGATCCTCCAAGTGACTCTGCAGGTCTGTGTAATGATTTCAGCCCGGGAGGTCTGTGGAGCACGGCGTGTCACCGTGCTGTGGCTGGACATCTTCTGGGTCCCACTGTAAAAACCATCTCTTGATATTTATAAGGTCAAAGCAGCAAAAAAATGCAAAAGTGCAGGAACATTGAGGTCAAAGACATTCAAAACCTTTTACCTGGGTGTGTGTTCCTGGGCTGCTTTGGTATTTAAGCACCATTTTTTTCTGATAATTGGTTATTTTTACTTTGTACTGTCTGGAGGGTGTAGTATTTGCTCTCACCTCTGGCATGGTGAGTGTTATCATATGGTTTGCACAAAGTTGGTGGTTTTTAATGCTTTTAGTGGTAGGTTAGTGCTTAGTGCTCTTCTGTTGTCTGTGTTTTAACCAGGCAAAGTGCCAGCGTGTCTGTCAGGGGAAAAACTCCTGTCTGGATCCTAGAGAATAAACTGAGCTTGAGTTCCCTCTGAAGGCAAAGAGCCCAAGTCCCACAAGTAGGATTTTTCATCATCATAATCCTGTTTGGCAGCTAAATTAGTGACCAGTTTTGGAAGGAAAATTGAATGACGTCAGGAGCATCACCTGGTGCCCCTAAGGAGGAGGAAGGTGCAGTGAAACACCAAACCAACCCCCAGCCCCAGGAACTGGAGCTGAGCATCACCAGCAGCATCACAACACCATCCTCTGCACAGGGACACCAACCACAGCCCTGCATTCAGGGCTCAAGCTGCAGGATACCTGTAGGATATCTAAAAAAATCCATGTTTTGATGAGAGACCGTGAAGGTCTACCATGATAATTCTCTACACTAGGTAGACCTACACATGTATGGTGATTTATCTGAATCTCAGAAAGGAGAAGCTGCCCCTTTGCAGTTTGTTTGTTCCTCCATTATCCTTGTTCATTCAGCTGCTAAGATGTAGGGTTTTTTATATTACCATAGAATCACAGAACAGTTTGGGTTGGAAGAGACTTTTCAAGACTATCTAGGCCAACTCCAATGCAGTGAGCAGGGACATCTTCAACCAGGTTGCTCAGAGCCCCATCCAACCTGACCTTGAATGTTTCCAGGGATGGGGCACCTACCACCTCTCTGGGCAACCTGTGTAAAAAATGTCTTCCTTAGATCTAGTCCGAATCTCCCCTGTTTTAGTTTCAAACCATCACCCCTTGTCCTATCACAACAGGGGTCATCAGGGATACTCTGTGATACAGCCGCGATCCCGACGAGCATCCCGACCTCTGTTGCAATTCAGGTGAGGATTGGAAGGGGTAAAGTGCAGCAGCTCTGGTTTTTGTGAGGAAGACTTCTTTCTTCACAGTAGGTCTCATGAAGCAAAGTGCAGAGGGTTTGGGTCTCCTGCTCTTTATTTGTCTTACATACACCTTGGTGTTTGCACCCTGCTGGTTTATTTTTCTAGCAGCTTCTTTCTATAAATCCATAAACCAACTTGTTTCATGCATCACAGGGGAGGAGAGGATGTTGTGTTTAGGAAAGAGAGTTATTTTTTGAGGGTAGCTTAGAAAAGAGACCAGCATTTCATATGAAGCACATCCCAACAGGTCTCCTTGCCCCTTCTCCTCCGTTATTTACTCTTGCTTTGGGTCCGTGTGTGACCGTACCTGGGATGCTGGTAGAGCACCAACCCATTCAGATGCAGCAGCTCGTTCCCCATGCTGTCCCAGAAGGCTGTGGCAGATTGCAAACACACTCAGCACAATCATACCATCCCAATTAGCATAATGACGCTGCCTAATTTATGTGCAAATTGCCCTAATTTATGTGTGTCAATACATCTGATTAAACCAAGCTCGGGTGGAAACAGGGTTCGCTCTCAACCCAAGCGGGGAAGCCTAAAGCTGCGTCCACCCCAAAATGTCTGAAAGGTCCCAAATTTCTTCTCCATGTTACTAAAATATGGAGCTTTGTCTTGTTTTGCTCCCACAGCCCTGGCAGCACGGAGGGGTGCGGGGCAGGACGAAACTCGCAGCAGGAGGCAGGAGAAGAAAAGATTCCTGTGCTGGGATTTGCATGGATTAAAGCCTTGGTGCGCTTGGCTTCCAGGTGGATTCTGCAGGCGGTGGGATTTGGGGCTGTCTAGCCAACCTCATACCTGCCTTCCTCTTATTGTAATTACTTTAATAAGAGATGGAGGAGCCCTGTAACTGTGAGCCACCTGTGCCAACCCCAGATCTTGAACATTTCTGTGTGTAACATTTGATACCATTAATGTTCTCCATGAACAAGCGCGCTGACGTTGCCTAAAGTCCCACCTGGTGCAGCCATTCCCAAAGCACTTTCTCAGCGGGGTTCTTCTGGAAGAGACCTCTTAGTTTGTGAGCTTCTATTCCTTTTGTGTGTGTGTGTGTGTGAAATAAATTATATTGTGCCATGAAATTGTTCTATAGCAAGCAGGATGATCCAGTGTGCAGCTTGAGTGAAGTTCTCAGTTTGGATGCCTCCTGGGCCACCGTGCCCACCAAAGTGTTCATTGCCTTGACTTTAAGTGTGACCATTTGCTATGGAGAGCAGCACAACCTCACTGCAGAGGTTTAGCAGCTTTAATGTAGGGGGTCAAATAAGGTTATAAGCCATGAACAGGGTTTGGGCTCTCCTACCAGTGTGGTCACTGACCTTCTGCTTGAGCTATTCTGGGAGAGAAGAAACACCAAGGAATGGCACCTTTCTGAAGGTCCCATCCAGCTCCTTGTAGATATTGTTTGCAGATGTAATTTGTTTTCAGAGAAAGAACATCCTGCAGTTCTTTATAACTCATGACAGGGCCCTGACCTCAGCTCAGGTGTCTGGACACTGCTGAGTTACTAGGAGCTGTTTGTTCACTCCCAAGCACATAACTCACCATCCACAGCATTTTGGTGACCAGTGATAGGACAAGGGACAACGGGCACAAGCTGGAACACAGGAGGTTCTGCTTAAACATGAGGAAAAACTTTTTACCTGTGAGGGTGTTGGAGCCCTGGGCCAGGCTGCCCAGAGAGGGTGTGGAGTCTCCATCTCTGGAGATGTTCAAACCCACCTGGACACTTTCCTGTGCAACCTGGTGTAGGGAACCTGCTTTGGCAGAGGCTTGGACTGGATGATCTCCTGAGGTCCCTTCCAACCCCACCATTCTGTGATTTTCCTGATTGATGATGGGAAGCCACCAGTCAAGCTGCAGGTTTGGGGCTTCCAAGCTTGGTGAGATAATCTGCTTCTGTTATTTGTTGAGGTACAAATGTGGTTCAACTCTCTCCTGGCATTAACTTATGCTCTGCCAGTTGGTGGACTGACACTTGAACCAGTCCATCTCCAGGGGTTGGAGCCTACAGATGAGCTTGCAAGGAAGCAGCTCTTAAAAAACACACAAACACAACCAATTCACCTGCCATCACACCAATAAAACTGTTTTATCTTGGGAATCTAAAATATAAAAGTATATGGTAGACCTTCTCCAAAAGAGTGGTCAGACATTGGAACAGGCTGTCCAGGGCAGTGGTGGAGCCACCATCACTGGAGGTGTTAAAGAAACAAGTAGATGTAGCACTCAGGGACATGGTTCAGTGGACGTGGTGGTGATGAGTTGATGGTTGGACTGGATGATCTTAGAGATCTTTTCCAACCTTACTGATTCTGTGATTCTCCTTCACCATGTTTGCCAGGTGTGCAGAGGAGTCTGATCTTTCAGCACAGCACTGGACAACACTTGTCTGCTGAGTCTGAGGGTCTCTTTCATTACTGAAACTCTTTCTGAAGCAGCTTTCTGTTACAGCATTGTCCAGAAACACCTGGATGAGGTCAATGTTGGGTTTCCCAATGCTGCCAGACTTGGGAAACTGAATTTTGGCTGTAGAGAGTGGAAGCTCCTTCCTGCAGCCAGCCTGCCTTCCTTACTGTTCATCTACTGTAACAGCGTGTACATCTACCCCTGAGCTGGGCACTGGTGAGGCCACAGCTCAAGTGCTGGGTTCAGAGTTGGGCCCCTGACTCCAAGAAGGACCTGGAGGTGCTGGAGCGTGTCCAGAGAAGGGCAGCAGAGCTGGGGAAGGGTCTGGAAAACAAGTGTGCTGAGTTCCCAGCTGAGGGAACTGGGGGTGTTGAGCCTGGAGAAAAGGAGGCTGAGGGGAGACCTTGTGGCTCTGTCCAAGTCCCTTGGAGGAGGGTGGAGAGAGGTGGGGGTGGGTCTGTTCAACCAAGGACCAAGGGACAGGACAAGAGGAAATGGCCTCAAGTTGCACCCAGGGCAGTTGAGATTGGATGTGAGGAAGAATTTATTTGCTGCAAGGGTTCTGGGGCATTGGAAAGGGTTGTCCAGGGCAGTGGTGGAGTCCCCATCCCTGGAGGGATTGAAGAGTCGTGTAGACACAGTGCTGAGGGACATGGGTCAGTCAGGGACTTGTCAGTGCTGGGTTCATGATGGGACTCGATGAACTTGGAGGTCTTTTCCAATCCAGGCACTTCTGGGATTCTGTGATCTACCTGGTTAAGTTGTTTTCATCCCATCACACACAGCTAACAGAGAAATAATAATTCTCAGTTACAATCACACTGTTCCCCAGGCCGGTGGGTTGCAGCCGTGACTTACCACAGTCAACCAACTGCTCCAGATCCTCAGGATACCTCATTTCTGGAGGATTATCTGACAAGCTGGTTCCATTGCTGGCACAGTGGGGCACGGTGGGGTTGGGGAACAGCAGATGAGTGGAAGGGCTGGTGTGTGGCTGGGGCTGAAACAACCCAACATGGGACACGGCACCTCCTCTCAGTTCTGTCGGACGTTTGCTGTTTGGCACTCGTGTTTCCTCTGCTCCCAGGCCGTATGGCTCGTTGCTCAGAACAGATGTGGATGTCAGATGTCCTTGTAAGTATTTATAACAGAAGATGTTTCTGCTCTTACACACTTGAGTGCCTCCTTACCTGTCAGAAGGAATGAGGTTTATGAGTCACTGCGAGTCACGCAGCAGGAATTACTCTCTTCATCTGTTGCTGATCTGTTTTTACAGCCATCTGAAGAGCAGCCAGCTCTAAAGCCCATTCAGACATGTTGGGTTGACTTTTATAAGCTTTTATAAGCTCTTTTGTTTTCATTCTACCTTTGTGTTGCCTTTTCTTCATGACCTCCCAGTGTACATCTTTCCTAACTGAAGGATGGAAGGACCTCATCCTCACTGCACAGGGAGCAGAGGACAGGCTGAAAGCTGGACTGTGTTTCTGCAGCCCCCAGACCCCTCTGCTCCAGGACAGCAGCATTGCTGGGGGGTGTTGGGGAACGCTGGATCATAAACCCCAGGACAGGAAGGAGATGCCAGTGGTGCAGGTGACCAGCGCGTTCGGCATGGCTATGGGTTGCTCACTTTAGGCCAGAGATAAGAGAAGGTAGATGCTTCAGCCATTCTCCAAAAAGAAATATTGGAGAAGTGACCCAACTCTCCTCTTCCCTGCCAGACCCAAATGTCTATTTAATGTGTTCTCAACTTCTCTTAAAATGGAAGGTGCTGGTTGCTGGTGGCCTGCTCAGCTTAAGCAGCAATTCTGGCAGAATTCAGAGCAGACATGATCTCCAGGGCTCATTGCTTTGAAGCTTCTGGTTCTATCATACTCACTAAATCAGACTTTTTCTTCTCTGTGGAGGTAAAAATCAGCCTTGTGAGCCCATCTGATTGAAGTGCTGAGACTTGTCTAATTGAACAAGTTCTCGAGTCAACACTTGAGTAGGATGAAAAGCAATGAGGAGATCACCCAGGGATTATGTCTGAGCTCCACAGCTACTTGGCACTGACAGAGCAGATGGCTGGGTCACATCCTGCCCAAGGCTGGGGAGAAAAGATGTTGAGAGGCAAAAAATATTAATTTGGTTAAATATATTCAACTCTAAATCAAGAAGTGCCTCAGGTCTCTCATTTTGTACTTTATAGCATCAGCCCAGATGGGATTAGTGAAAGGAGGAGGTGGTTCTGCAAACTCCTGCAAGGAGCACGCTGCTGCCTCAAAGCTGATGTAGGTAAAAAATATTTTGGGGTGGAGAAGAGAGATGGAGAGAGTGGGAGCATCTTGGCTTGTGGTGGAAAAGTGGGGATCAGCCAGGAACAGCCTCGACTTCACGAGTGAACTGTGAGCCCCATGGTGCAGCGTTGCTGATGGAGTGAGGAACCCACACCCAAGAGCTGGTGGGGAGGGAGGCTGGTTTGTGCAGAGTTGTGAGAACATCACAAACATCACCCTGCTGATGACACCCAGCTGAGTGGTGCAGTTGATACACTAGATGGAAGGAATGCCATCCAGAGGGACCTGGACAGGCTTCAAAAGTGGGCCCATGAGAACCTACTGAGGTTCAGCAAGGCCAAGTGCAAGGTTGTGCACTTGGGTTGGGTCAGTCCTGGGTCTATGCACAGACTGGGAGAAGAACTCATGGAGAGCAGCCCTGAGGAGAAGGACCTGAGGGTCCTGGTGGACAAGAAGCTCAACATGAGCCAGCAGTGTGTGACTGCAGCCCAAAGGCCAACTGTGTCCTGGGCTGCATCAACAGAGGGGTGGGCAGCAGGGACAGGGAGGGGATTGTCCCCCTCTGCTCCACCCTTGTGAGGCCCCATCTGGAGTGTTGTGTCCAGGCCTGGAGCCCCCAGCACAAGAAAGATGTAGAGCTGTTGGAGCAGGTCCAGAGGAGAGCCAGGAAGATGGTCAGAGGGTTGGAGCACCTCTGTGCTGAAGAAAGGTTGAGGGAGCTGGGCTTGTTCAGCCTGGAGAATGGAAGGCTCCAGGGAGAACTCATTGTGGCCTTACATAGAATCATAGAATGGTTTGTTTGGAAAAGACCATTATGGTCATCTAGTCCAACTGTAAACCTGGCATTGCCAAGTTCACCACTAACCCATGTCCCTAAGCACCACATCTACACGTCCTTTAAATACCTCCAGGGATGGTGACTCCACCACTGCCCTGGGCAGCCTGTTCCAGTACCTGACAACCCTTTCAGTGAAGAATTTTTTCCTAATATCCAACAAAACCTCCCCTGGTGCAACTTAAGGCCGTTCCCTCTTGTCCCATCACTTGTTATTTGGGAGAAGAGACCAACACCCGCCTCTCTCCACCCTCCTTGCAGGGACTTGGACAGAGCCACAAGGTCTCCCCTCAGCCTCCTTTTCTCCAGGCTCAACACCCCCAGTTCCCTCAGCCGGGAACTCAGCACACTTGTGCTCCAGACCCTTCCCCAGCTCCGGTGCCCTTCTCGGGACACGCTCCAGCACCTCCAGGTCCTTCTTGGAGTCAGGGGCCTTACAGTACTTGAGCTTAGAAACAGGAAGGAGAGGGAGGTTTGACATGGGCAGAGAGTGACAGGATGGTTTTAAACTAAGAGAGGGGAGATTTAGGTCAGATATTAGGAGGAAATTTTTCATCCAGAGGGTGGTGAGACAGTGTCCCAGGTTGGCCAGAGAAGCTGTGGCTGCTCCTCCCTGGAAGTGTTCTCGGCCAGGTTGGATGAGGCTTTGAGCAACCTGGTCTAGTGGAAGGTGTCCCTGCTGCTGGCAGGGGGGTTGGAACTGGATGAGCTTTAAGGTCCCTCCCAACCCAAACCACTCTGGGATTCTTTGACCACTGAGGGTTACCTGAACCACAGGGACAAGCTTCCCTTTAGGATTTCACTTGATCCTACAGTCAAAGTCTGTATCCAGAGAGGTTTGGGCTTGGGGAAGTCTGCTGGTGGCTGTCTCACTGGTATTTGGCCATCAGAAATCCTGGTGACCACCATGAGGCTCTATGGCTCCTTCCCTTGGGATGGGAAAATGAACATACACAAAACTGCTTTTGAAAGTGCCCCAACCACTTGTGTCTGTGGAAATGCTCACTCATCAGAGCCCAGGGTGAATGTGATGCCTTCACTATGAGAAAAGCTATTTTTTTCTTCTAACTGTGGACCTTCCTAAACTTTCCTTCACCCCACACATCAGTGCAGGTGTCAAGTGAAGCTGTGAACATCAGAATCTCCTTCTCATTTGTAACTGCTGCTGCTGACCTGTAATCACCTCCTGCTGCCTCTGCCCAAAAACACTTTTAACCCTGGAAACTCCCACAGTTTTGCCTTCTGTATTTAAAAAATATTTCCATTTATTTGAGTGTGGCTCTGGCTTGAGTGAGAATGAGAAGCTGTGGTTTGCATCCAGGTGAAATGAGCTGGAATCACCTCGCTGGTGCCAAGAAAGAGACTGTTTTTCCAAAGAATTTTAACTCTTGGGTTTTTCAAAGCTTGTTTTTTGGTTTGTTTGCAGGGGGCATCACTGGAAGAACCTTTATGGGCTCCTAATGACATGCAGGTGGATGATTTACTTATGATCATGAAGGTAGGAAGAAATGTTGTTAATTTTGGCACCTTGGCATTTGTCCTCTCCTTGCAATAAAATCACGCTCGCCACCGGCCGGCCGCTCATTGCTTTACTTCAGCACACAACCATGGCAGTGTGGAGCAGCACATGGCCAAGGCATTAACTTCTTGGGTTTAAAGTGTCCCTTTAAACACAGGGGGAAGGGAAATCTTATTTAAGAACTACCTGGGAACATAACTAAGTGGAAAAAATCCGACTTCCTCCCCCAAAGGATAATAAGGTCTCTGTTGGTGCAGAGTTGGAAGGGGCATGACTCTTATTTGAGAGCACTCAACACAGGGATTTTTTTGTTCCACTGAAATGTAGTGGTTGAGCTGGAATTCAGGTTCTAACTTGCCTTCTCAAAAAAAAAATCAACAAAAATATATTTTATTAGTTTATTTTCATCATCTTGAGCTTCTGTGGAAAGCTAGTCTATCTCCAAATGTGTCAAGAGAGTACTCAACTCTTGATTAATGGAATGAAGGAAAATCCCTGATCTTAAAAGCACTAAACTGTTAGACAAACTTGGAAAAGAAAATAGAAATGTACACAGAGTGAAATGTATTTGTAAGTGGTTTTTATGATACTTCAGTATCTGGATTCTTGTCTTGCTGGGTCATTTCTGCCACAGCCATGCTCAGAAGCATCACCAAGGTGGTGGGATTGCTGCTGGTCTCTGCCTCCTGTTGCAGCAGGGAGGAGGGTCTTCACCATAGTCACCTAAATGTGAGCCAACCTTTCCTGTTGTGGTCAGAAAACCTCAAAAAGCCATCTTGACTTCATTCAGGCAAGAAGACCCCACGTGTGTCCAGGCTTTGCTCCACACACTCATAACGTTTCCATTTACGAGCTTGAAAAGGCGGTGGAGCTATCTCTGAGTTCCCACCAATACAACAAACCTCTGCAATGTGCCAATCCCCAAAATATAGCAAAAGTGGGTGTTCTGCTTTGGAGAGACCAACACCACAGGTGGGGTTTTGTTCTGGCATTTCTTCAGGCTGTTAAACGCGTCAGGAGGTCATAGCGGGTGAACGTGGGGTGTGTTGGGTCCATCGTCCTTCGACACAAGCGCTGCCTTATCTTGCACTTGGGGTTTACACTGCTCATTAGCAGGGGTGGGATTAGTGGTTTGGTTTGTCTGGAGTGGTGGTGGAGAGTTGACTGGCTGAGTCGTTGGAGGGAGCGGGGGGAAATTCAAGCTGTAACAAGAGTAAATTCTTTTAATCCAGGTTTACAGTTCTCCAGTGTATTTTGTACTTTTTGTTTGGCTTGTGATAAGATGCACAACTGTGGAATTTGCTTGGAGCAGGGATTTGCATGAATTATTGTTTCTTACAAAATGAACATCTGTGCAGGCCTTCTCCCTGTGCTCCACCGTAGCAGAGCACCCATTAGGAGAAGGATTTGTGTGCCTGGATGGAGCGGTCAGCAAAAGCCAAGTGCAACCCCTTCCAATGCCCCAGAACCCTTGCAGCAAAGAAATTCTTCCTCACATCCAATCTCCACTGCCCTGGGCACAACTTGAGCCCATTTCCTCTTGTCCTGTCCCTTGCTCCTTGGTTGAACAGACCCACCCCCACCTCTCTCCACCCTCCTTGCAGGGACTTGGACAGAGCCACAAGGTCTCCCCTCAGCCTCCTTTGCTCCAGGCTCAACAACCCCAGATATTATTTATAATAACAATTATTATAACAACCCCAGTTCTTACTTAGACCCCAGTATTTAGGAACTATCACACCAGCAATCACCAGAGGTGCTGGTGGAAATAGCATGGCCCAAAAATACCTAAGAGCTGGGAGTGAGCAGTCACTATGGATGGTCTCTTGATTCTGCACTTGAAGCATTTCATTTGAAGGGTTTCATGTTCTCATAGAGAGATCTCCCTATAAATCACTAATTAAGCAAATTAGCTACGCTGTCATCAGTCTCTCTACAAAAAGCAAGAAGCTGATGTTTTGAAGAAAACCTCAAGCTGCAGACACAAATTATCCAATATTTAAAATTATGATGTCTCATAGGAATGGGAAGAGCGATGAAGGAATTGCTTGAAGTTTGGGTGACTTCAAACCAGATTTCATGTAGAAAGGCAGGGGTTTTCTTTCACTCAAAATTCTACATGGATGCTGAACCTGGCATTGCCAATTAAAATTTGATTAAACCTAATGGTGTGAAATAATTTGCTTGTAATGCTTTGGGGTTTTTTTGTAGGCGTGATCTCATGCCAGGAAGAGCAGCAGAGATGAACTGACTGAACCCCCATCCCCTGTCCCCTGTGCTGCTGGGGGGGAGAAAGGAAAGAAATGGGGAGCAAAGTGATTGGAGCCTGGGAGGAAGGGAGGGGTTGGGGAAGGTGTTGTCAGATGTGGTTGTTGTGTCTCACTGTCCCACTCTGATGACTGGTAATGAACATTGGTAGCCTGTTGTGGAACAGGCTGCCCAGGGAGGGGGTGGAGTCACCTTCCCTGGTGGGATTTAAAAGACAGGTAGATGTGGTGCCTAGGGTGGTGAGACAGTGTCCCAGGTTGGCCAGAGAAGCTGTGGCTGCTCCTCCCTGGAAGTGTTCTCAGCCAGGTTGGATGAGGCTTTGAGCAACCTGGTCTAGTGGAAAGTGTCCCTGCTGCTGGCAGGGGGGTGGGAACTGGATGGGCTTGAAGGTCCCCAAACCATTCTATGATTCTATGACATGGTTTAGAGGTGGAATTGGTAGTGTTGGGTTTATGGTTGGGCTCAATGATCTTAAAGGTATTTTCCAACCACTGTGATTCTGTGATTCTATAAATTAAATTGATTTTTTTCTTCCCGAAGTTGGGTCTGTTTTGCCCATGGCCAGCACTGGTGAGTGAGCCCTCCCTGTCCTCATTTCAGCCCATGAGCCCTTTGTTGTGATCCTCTTCCCACCTCACCAGGTACGGGGAGTGAGTGCAGGACCTCATGGTCCTATCTGTGGGTGAAACCACCACATTTTTAGGTGTACAATGAGCTGGAGACGTGGTGTTGTGTTGAGGCACCTGTATTTGAGTGCACAAAGGTGCCAAATAAGGTGATTACTAACAGCCAGCTGATTACTAACAGCAGATACCGTTTGGGCTGTGTGTGTGTCCTGGCACCGGTGGGTTTCTGAGTGTGTTACGGTTGTGTGTCGGGTTGGAGATAAGCTTGGGCTTACAGTGAGCTTCTGAAAAGGGCAGGAAACCACCCAGGCGTGGAGGTGACAGTCATAACGATACCAGTGCAGTGCTGAGCCGGGTGCTGTGTTATGTTGAGAGGGTGAGTGCTAAAACCACATATCTTCTTCCAACAACGTCCATCCAAAGCCATTGACTACCTTTGGACCATCCATATCCTTCCCTTCACCTTTTCCAGCTGCATTTCCAACATCTTGTGGGAGGTGGGAACCAAGTTGACGTGCCCTGTGGATTTGCAGAAGAGCTTGACACGTGTGGTTTTCTTCTCACTGGTTCCAGCAGTGCTGATCACCAAGCTGATGTTGTCAGGGCTACCCACAATAACTGAAAGATCTTTCCTGTGAGATAAGAGTCAATAATTGTGGTTGGCTCATTCTTCTGGTACGTGTTCCCCTATTATCTTGAAATTGAATTTGTCGTTGGAGTGCTGCTGCTGCTTCTGCGCAGCTCCATCTCCTCCAGCACGGGCAGGGGAGGCTGCACAGAGGCACCAACTGTCACAGCAATCAGATCCTGCACCCACTCACTTGAGATTTGTTCTTCAAAAACCTGCCTTGGTGCCATAGCCTGATCTTCTCACTGAGGACACGCAGTTGTGAGCAAACTGTGGGAGAAACAACGAGGAGCTGACTGGTCAGGACCCATCCCAGTCCTGCAGTTCACCCTGGTGGCTTTTACATCAGATGGTGACCAAGCCAAAAAAAGTGCTTTTTCCCCCTCTTGGAAGATTTGCTGCTTTGGTTTCAGTCAAAGCTGTGGCTCTTCTCAAACCATTAAGGGTTGCTGTCAGATTTTGTCATTTGTTGATCACAGAATCATTGAATGTTGTGAGTTGGAAGGAACCCACCAGGATGATGGAGTCCAACTCCTGTCCCTGCACAGGACAGTCCCAACATTCACACCATGTCCCTGAGGGCCTTGGCCAAATGCTGCTGGAATCTTGTCAGGCTTGGGGCCATGAGCACCTCCCTGGGGAGCCTGTGCCAGTGCTCCACCATCCTCTGCCTCAAGAACCTTTTCCTGAGCTTTGAAGGGCTTTATGGAAAAGCAGAGATTGCCCTGAAACCAGAAATCACAAATTACTGGTGCTCCTAAGTCCTATAGGCACTTCTCCCCACCTCTTTCCTGGGAAGCTTCAAACATCTACGCTGGATTTGATGTCACTGATGTGACTGACCTGGCCTACTGCGTGCTAAAAATACCCTGGGGTTTGTACCAGCGCTTTCCACCACCATCAGCCCTGAGCAGACACCTCCAGCCTTCACTGTTGAAGCTGACTGAGGGCTGGGGATGTGAAGGAGACAACTGCTCACAGAAACCACACCAGGCAGCATGTTGGGACCTGCAACCCATACCTGGAGCTGCTGGGTATAAATAAACACATCCACCCTGGGTCTTATTTCTGACAACGGCCTCCCTGAGCAGTAATTTATTTTCTTTGTCAGTAGCTTGTTCTGCAAGCAAGTCTCCTCTTGCAGGTGTTTAGGAAGACCTCATGTTTATGGTAATTTGGTGTAGCTCTCACTGCACTGCATCAATTTCTCTCTGAGAAGTGTGATTTTTTTTCTTGAAATTCAGTCCTGAAAACCTGCTACCAGCAACTGATGGACCTGTCACCTGAGTCAAGACGAGAAACTGCACGGAATTGGTGGTTGCCTCAAAAATACGTTGGCCAGCCCTTGTTGTGCAGGGTTTGGCAACCACAGCTTCAGCTTTCAGGAGGGCTGCAGCTGTGTTCTGCAGCTGGGGTTCAGGTTTTCAGGGGTATTTAGTTTTGAGGGCTTCCTCAACATCATGTCTCCACTGAGATCATAGAATGGTTTGGGCTGGAAGGGACCTTAAAGATCATCTAGTTCCAAATGATCATCTAGTTCCAGATCTAGCAGTGCTAATTACAGCTCAACACAGTTACTGCTAATACTGCTGGACCTGGGTCTAGAGGATCCATTTTTTTCATCTTGATGGCTTCAGACAGGTCTCTGCTTTGATTATATTTGGTCCCATGAAAGGATTGAGGTGATCCACATCTCCTTCAAAAGAATAGATCCTTCAAATTGGGCAGATAACGTATTAGGTGGTTTAAATGGATGGACGCACTCAAGGAGTTGTGGTCAACAGTTCAAAGTCCAAGTGGAGATCAGTGACAAGTGGTGTCCCTCAGGGGCTGGTGTTGGGACAGGAACTGTTTAACATCTTTGTTGGCAACATGGACAGTGGGATGGAGTGCACCCTCAGCAGGTTTGTCGGTGACACCAAGCTGTGTGGTTGGTTGACACGCTGAAGGGATGGGATGGCATCCAGAGGGACCTGGACAGGCTTGAGAGATGGGGCTGTCCTAACCTCATGAAGATCAACAAGGACAAGTGCAAGGTCCTGCACTGGGGTCAGGGCAACCCCAAGCACAAATCCAGGCTGGGTGGAGAATGGATGAGAGCAGCCCTGAGGAGAAGGACTTGGGGTGCTGGGGGACGAGAAGCTCCACATGAGGCGGCACCGTGCGCTGGCAGCACAGAGCCAATAACCGTGTCCTGGGCTGCACCCAGAGCAGCGTGGGCAGCAGGGCCAGGGAGGGGATTCTGCCCCTCTGCTCTGCTCTCCTGACACCCCCCCTGCAGTGCTGCCTCCAGTGCTGGGGCCACCAACAGCACAAGGACATGGAGCTACTGGAGCCAGTGCAGAGGAGGCCACGAGGATGATGCCAGGGCTGGAGCAGCTCTGCTGTGAGGACAGGCTGAGAGAGTTGGGGCTGTTCAGCCTGGAGAAGAGAAGGCTCCAGGGAGACTTTCTAGTGGCCTCCCAGTACCTGAAGGGGCTCCAGGAAGGCTGGGGAGGGACTTTGGCCAAGGGCAGAGAGTGACAGAACAAGGGGTGATGGCTTGAAAGTGGCAGAGGGGAGATGGAGCTGAGATGTGAGGGAGAAATTGTTTGGTGTGAGGGTGGTGAGACAGTGTCCCAGGTTGTCCAGAGAAGCTGTGGCTGCTCCTCCCTGGAAGTGTTCTCGGCCAGGTTGGATGAGGCTTTGAGCAACCTGGTCTAGTGGAAGGTGTCCCTGCTGCTGGCAGGGGGGTTGGAACTGGATGGGCTTTAAGGTCCCTTCCAACCTAAACCGTTCTGTGAGTCTATGATTTTATGAAATTACTGTTTTTACAACTCAAAATGAACCTTCTGACCAAGCAGTGCTTCCTAGCCCCAGCCAAACCTGCCGTGCTCTGGTTGATCAATAGTGTGTGACAAGTGTGAAGGTGAGTTCCTCACCACTGGAGAGTTTGTCTCCTCCTGGTCAGAACAGTCAGAGGAGATGACAAGTCACAGAACTTAAGATGTGGAAGGGATGATGTTCATGCTCCTTCATCATTGCTGGCAGCCAGGAGGTGCCTGTGAAGGATGGCATGGCATCACCTTTGTTTTCAGTCGGTGGTGCCCATTCCTGCTTTGTCAGGGCATCCTTCATGCTAATGTTAGCTTTTCCTTCCCCCATCCTCACCATTTGGGGAGAGTGTGTTAACAGAGAAGATCCCTGCTCTCCCATGGTGGAAAGCAAACAGAGAAGAGCAGATGAAAGGTCTTCTTCAACCCCAGCTTTGGGTGACAGTCACCTCCCTGTAGCACAGCTTTCATCAGCTTTGGGTTTGTTGGTAGCGACACAAGTGCAACTGCTTCAGTGACAATTTTTTCATGGTACCAAATATAGAGGACAGTGAAGCTGGAGAGGCCAGTGGAGAACATCTAGTCCCAGCTGTTATAAACCAAAAGCCATAAAATGATGGAACTGCACCCAATAGTTTTCTTGCCCCAAGACCTTACCATGTGCTGTAGACCAGGAATACATTCAGTCAGCCGGATGCAGGTCAGCGGTGGGATAAGACAGGTTGGTGGTTACTACCACCATGAACTTCTCCTATCTCTTTTGCCAGTCCTCAATTGCATGATGTTATTTAAGTGTTTTGTAATCCAAATCCTTCAAGTTCTCCACTGAAAACTAAAATATATGAATCCTCTCAGGTCCTTCCAAGAGCAAAGCATGGAAATCCCCTGTCCTGGAGCTGGCACCATCACTGATATTTTCCTCTCTCCTTTGACCGGTGACTTTTCCTTTATTATTGCTGTCTGAATCTTCTGTGGCTTAGGCCACAGTGATTGAAAAGAAAAACCAAACCAAACCAAACCAAACCAAACCAAACCAAACCAAACCAAACCAAACCAAACCATATATGCTACAGGAATTTGGCAGGCGGCGCGTGGAGCTCTCGCAGTTCCAGTCGGTGGTCAGACGGATTTGTCATGCTTCTATTTCACACCTGTGTGATCTACTTGTGGTGAGGAACCGCTGGTGCTTGGTCAGGGACCTGTTCCCTTTTCACACAGAGTCATTCTGAGGACAACCAGATGTTTCCTTACATATTTTTTTTTCATATGTGGACCTACATGAGGAGATAAGACAGGCTGGGATAATTAATTACTCTCTGGGACAGCAGAGTATTTCCAGGTGCTGTGATGCTTTACCCATGATGGTCTCAGGTAGACCTGTTTTATGGAGAACAATATCTGGTAGCAGGTAAACTCCTGCAGTTGGGGAGAGGCAGACAAGCTTTTGATGCGTAAATCCTCCAGTTCTGAGACAAAATGCGTTATCGGTCTCACAGCTTCAACCAGTTGCTCTGAGCTTCATCCAAATATAAAAACACTTGGAGGGAGAGGAGGACAGGTGGTACCCGTGGAGCTGAGGGATCTGCTCGCTGGGGAAAGAGGTAAAATATTTCTTGGGGGACATGGAAAGGTTATCTGGGGACCAAGGAGGAGGACAGTTACACACTGTTGCACGGTGACAGTGAATTTAATTCCTAAATTTGCTTTTTGAGTGTGTTTTCTAGATACCCCTCAAGGCTGATGTGTTCTGCAAGAGCTGTGTCCTTTCCCACCCATCCCCTTCTCTGTTAGCAGGTGCTTCTGCCTGGTGTATGAGTTGGCTCTGGGGTAGTGCAGGAGGAGGGTGGTGCACCAGGTGAAGCGTATGAGATTTGGGGAAGTTAATGCTGTAATCCAAAGGGTTTTGCTGCTGCAGAGAGGATTGGTGGGGATGGGATGGGGGCTGTGTGTGAGCAAACGTTGCAGCTTGGCCAGGTTCTGCTTCCATTTGATGTGGTGCCTGTGTCTTGATGAGCAATTCAGCAAGGTCAAGGAGCTTTTTGAAGAGCTAGAGGGAAGGAAAAAGCTCTTGAAAGTGAAATACTTCAAATGTAGATGGAGTTTATAGTACAATAAATGTCTGTTTTACTGCTGCACAGCTTTTTCCTTTCCCCACTGCAAGGTGCCTTGCTGGTCCACCATCCTGTCTTGGCTGCACCTCTCTTAGCAGATGTTCTTGGCAGCCTCAGGTCTTACCTTGGGCTGAGCTTTGAGGAAGCTTAAGGTCAAGCTGCTGTAGTTCTAGATGGATTTTGTAGGTTATAAATTCAACTAGACCTGATCCTTAAAAACAAATTTAAAAATAAAAAAGAAAAGCCAACACATTCTTGTGAACTGCTTCGTCTTGTACAGGGGGTTGAAGTCAACAAGATCATGGAGTTGAAGTCAACAAGACCACACTGCTAAGGAAATCAGATAGCCACGTGCCTTAGTGTTTGCAAAAAGCTTTGTATTTGAGACAAGCAAGTTTTGAGGGTGGTGAGACAGTGTCCCAGGTTGGCCAGAGAAGCTGTGGCTGCTCCTCCCTGGAAGTGTTCTCGGCCAGGTTGGATGAGGCTTTGAGCAACCTGGTCTAGTGGAAGGTGTCCCTGCTGATGGCAGGGGGGTTGGAACTGGATGAGCTTTAAGGTCCCTTCCAACCCAAACCACTCTGGGATTCTATGATTCTATGATTAAATGCTGCTGTCCCCTCCAAATGAGTGAATATTGTGGCATCTAAACTGGCACCTGAGGTACAGGTGTGACTGAGCGAGAAGGTCTCTGCCGCTGCGATCCGTTTGGGTTTCGTTATTTCATGTTATTGTGTGCAGTGTTCCTCCTTGCAGAGAAAGGAGTTGAGGGGTTGTGAGAGCTCTGCAGGAGGAGAGGGGAATTACTCTGGAGATGAGGCAGCAGAAAGATGATTTGAGTAAGTGTTGAAGCTGGGTTGGGTTGTTCAGGAGAGAAGCTGGTCAGGATGCACGTTGTGTTGGTGCATTTTAATCTCTGCAAGAAGACTTTGGAGAGGTGTGTTCAGAAGTGTGCAGGAGGAAGAAGTTATGGGTGTTGAGTGGGCGCTTGCCAGGATGCCCAGCTTCTCGTTTTCCACCCTAAGTTATAGATGTGGTGGGGCAGGTGGTGGGACATCATGATCAAGAGCAGCAAGAGCTTGAAGGATCTGGAGGGAAGGAGTTAAATCTGAGCGAAAAGCAAATTATCTGGAAGGGCTGGAGCTCTGCTCTTGGATACTTCCCCAAACCAAGGATGTGCAAGTCAGGAACACCAGGAATGGCTCCTGCACCTGGGGGTCCTCATGGAGGGCTCCACTGGGATTGATGGTGTTGGCTGGATGTTTTCTTCCAAGTGTGCATCTTCAAATGAACGTGCAGCCTGAGCCACTTGGAGAGGACAGGGATTCTGCTTGCGCACTCTCCTCCCGTTGCTAGACCAGGTGTCCCCTTAAAGACACCAGTTACAGTGAAAAAAACATCCTGAAACTACAGTCATAGTGGACCACCACCTTCAGCTGCAGGGCCACCAACCATGCACGTCAGGCCACCTCGCTGGCTTGTCACCACTCTTTAAAATACTGCTGTTGAAGAAAGGCAGAGCCCTGGTCCTGCTGTGCCCTGTGGCTGCTGGGGTGCAAGAAGACCTCGACACCCACACTGCTGGTGTTCCTACCAGAGCTGTGAGGAGCTCAGAGCTGCTGTCTGGGGGCTCAGACACACGTTACACATCGTGAAGGTTCATTTCCTCAAACGACCGCTCGCAGGAAATTAATTTTCTGCTCTTCAGCTGCCAGCCCAGCCCATGGGGTGTGGTGGGGCTGCCCAGCTCCCACTGCGCCTGGCTGGGCATGGGTGCCATCAGCAGCACTGAAGCCTGGGGTGGTTTCACCCATAGATAGGACCATGAGGTCCTGCACTCACTCCCTTACTACCTGGTGAGGTGGGAAGAGGATCACAACAAAGGGCTGGTGGGTGGAAATGAGGACAGGGAGGGCTCACTCACCAGTGATGGTCACGGGCAAAACAGACCCAACTTGGGAAAGGAAAATCAATTTAATTTGTTACCAGTCATCAGAGTAGGACAGTGAGACACAACAACCACATCTGACACCACCTTCCCCCACCCCTCCCTTCTTCCCGGGCTCCCATCACTTTGCTCCCCATTTCTCTACCTTCTCCCCACACAGTGGCACAGGGGACAGGGAATGGGGGTTCAGTCAGTTCGTCTCTGCTGCTCTTCCTGGCATGGAAGTCCAGGAACAAAGTGTTCCAACACAGCTTCCCATGGAGTCATGGACCTCTGTGGGCACAGCTCCTGGCTCCGGCATGGGGAGCGGTCCCATGCACCTCCTCACCCCCCGGCTCTGGGGGTCCACTCCTGCTCTGGCATTGAGTGACTCTGGGCTCTCAGTTTCAGTCACCCTTGGGCTCAGCTTTTCTGCTCCAGGGTGGAGTCCTCCATGGCCTACACGTGGGTCTCTGCTCCACCGTTGAACTTCCATGGGCTGCAGGGACCTCATTGACCTTCTCCTACTCCATGGGTTGAACTGAGTGTCTGAGGTTCTCTGTCCTCCTCCTCCTTCTCCTTCCTTATGAAGCTCTCTCTTTATTTAGGCTGATGGTTGTCTTGTTCAGGTCAATGGCCTCTCCTCCAGGTTCTCTCCTCATCTTCTTTTCAAAACCAGTTCTTCCCTCATAAATATTGATTCCAATTTCAATATCCCTATCCGTTTCCCTATCACTAATTGGCTCAGCCTGGGCTGGAGGCAGGTCCACCTTGGAGCCAGGGGAGCTTCACGAAGCTTCTCACAGGGGCCATCACTGTAGCCCCTTCCCCAACTACCAAAAACTGCCCCTCACACACAACCCCAACACAAAGCCACCCTCAGATATTGCCATGGGGACACTAGCAGGTGTCCACAGGCACAAACACAAACTGGGGAGCCCAGTATAGCACTGGTTTTGAGCCAGCTGCTCAGTGGAAGGTCAGCTTTGCTGGGGATGCTGCCTCTTCTCCTTGGTGGCTGCTTCCCCAGTTGCACTGATTTGCTTTGGAGGTGAATCCATTCAGTCTTCTCCTGAGCACCAGCCAGACTCTCGATCGAAACCCATTTAATGTCTGTGTCTTTATTGTTATGGGCTTTGAGCAGAGCCTGAAATGTATCATTTGGGAAGATGTTTCAGTGAGATTTTGGGTGGCAACCCACGTTCTCCTCAGCATTAACTGCTTTCAAACATCTACTCCTCGATCCATTTTATTTGCCCTTTAATAAAAAAATGATAATACCTGCTAGACACTAGGTTTTTTCCTCCCTCAGGCAGGTGTTTAAGAGTTTACATTGGTTTTAGAGTCTCTGTTTCTGGTTTGTTTGGGTTTTTTTTGACAGGCTGTCATCTTGCAGAAGATGATGATTAATCTTTATCAAGTGCTTCATTGAAAATGCTGTTAGTGATGAGATGCAGATCATCACCGGGATGTTCTGGATCACCTTTGGTCCATGTACTGTGCTTTGAGCATCGCTGCTTTCTAATCTAACCAAAGCAGCCCTGGATTTTGAGTGTTAGCAGGGGGAGAAGCTCTTCCTCAGTGGTTCATGTCTTGCTTTTAATAAAATGACTTTATTTTCTTATGCAGCAATCATGGTAATTTTAATAAACTTTTCTCGGTCACAGAAGGGATGTCATGAACTGATTTGTTGCTTCTCTTCACCATGAGTCAGATTTTTCCTTTTTAAGAGGAAAAATACCTTTTAAAAGGAAAAATACCTTTTAAAACCTGCCTTTTCAGCCTCTGTGATTGAATTATTTCACCCATACACCTATTTTTATTAACAGATTTGAGAAAGAAAACCAAGCACTTTTCCGTAGGCATCGGTACTTTCTTCACTCTGAGCTCATCCCAAGTGCAAAATACTTTCTGTGCAAGCTAAAGAGAAAGCAAAAGTAACCAAGGTGGAAGCTTTCCTACTGGTTAGAAAACAAACTGACCTCTGGAGAATGGAAATGGAACTGCTGTGTTGGAGGGAGAGCGGTGGGGATGGCTCCATCTGGCTTCAATAGACATCTGCAAAACCCAACGTCAGCGTGAATTCCCCTTTGCTGTGATTCTGCTTTTAATTAAACAGTCAGAGCTGGAGAGGACTCAGTGAAGAGTTTTGGTAGATTTGATGCCTAAATGTTGGTAATTTTAATTTCTTCTTTACATCAGATCCTTGAATTCAGATTCTGAATTATGCTCTTCTCAAAACTGTTCAAACCTTCACTGGGATTTTTAACAATCAGATGCTCCCTTCCACCCAACTGTTGTCCCAGCCCTTTTCCTTGGTGAGAGCAGAATAGATCTTTTAGATGTTCATGGTGGATAACAGGCTATTAATGCTAATTATGTGTGTGAGAATGATGGGGACCAGCCAGAAGAAACAAGGTCACTGGCTCTGTCTGTCTTCGGGATAGCAGGGGCGTGCGTGGAACAGGACAGGGTGGTGACTGGGAAGTGCAAGGCTCATGGAAAAATGACTTTCAGACCTTTTGAGCTGTTGATTTGTCCTGGTCTTTATTCTTGGGAGTAAAAATATGGAACCATTTTCTGTTTGTTTGGGTTTTTTAACATTTGGAGACCTTCCAGTGGCCTTCCAATACCTGAAGGGGCTCCAGGAAGGCTGGGGAGGGACTTTGGCCAAGGGCAGAGAGTGACAGAACAAGGGGGGATGGCTTGAAATCGGCAGAGGGGAGATGGAGCTGAGATGTGAGGAAGCAATTCTTTGGTGTGAGGGTGGTGAGACAGTGTCCCAGGTTGTCCAGAGAAGCTGTGGCTGCTCCTCCCTGGAAGTGTTCTCGGCCAGGTTGGATGAGGCTTTGAGCAACCTGGTCTAGTGGAAGGTGTCCCTGCTGCTGGCAGGGGGGTTGGAACTGGATGAGCTTTAAGGTCCCTTCCAACCCAAACCAGCCTGGGATTCTATGAGAACTGGGTGAGTGGTTGGGTGACCCGTTGTGAAAGCCACCATCTCCATCATCTTGATGATCCTGCTCCTCTTATCTCAGCATCATTCACACTGTCCTTGCGAGTATTTCTGGAGGGATTTACAAAGCTGCTGAAGTGATTTAAGGGCTCAGAAGTATTTGAATATCCCAGTACGTATTTATCTGCAATTAAGGTCTTGTGAAAACATTGTGAAACATGAACCATCATCTGTGTCCTGCTTCCCTTTCTGTCAAACTGGCAAATGCCGGGCTTTGATCAGCTCTAGTCCCCGTGGATTAGAGCCATCTCCTTTTTCCTTTGCATGGAGCACTCACCAAAGCCTCTGGGGCTCAGCACGGGCTGTTGCAGCCCTGACCAGCCAGCAGCAAAGCTCATCTCGGCAATTGTCAGGTTCCTCAGTGCCTTTTGTGAGGTGGAACCAGCTTTGGTACTTCAAAGAAAGGTCTCAGAAATGCAAAAAGGAGCAATTAAGGATTAATCTGCTTTGTGGGGATGGGTACCTGCCTCCCCCTCCTGATTGCTCTGTAAATTACTGCTTGACTTGAGCCCCATCGCGGAGCTATTTATACCTCGCAGGGTTGAATTATAGCCGTGTAGATGATATCATCCCTTTGTTTAATCCTTTTTTCCTTTCTTGTGTCACGCTTTTGACCTCAGTGATTTTCAAAGGAGTCAAGATTCACTTCCTATGGCTTCCTTGCGATGGTATTTGTATCCAGGAAAGGGGAGGAGAATTGAAATGGCTTTTTCTGAACCATTTTATTTTCTCTAATGCTCTCCCTTACTCATTTCCTCATTCAACAGCCCAGTCTTTATTTTTTTAACCTTTTCAGCAGTTTTTATATCACAACCATCATACCCTTTCTAGGGCTTTTTATTTTCTAAGGCTTCAAAATGACATGCAGAGAGCCAGGGGCCAGCCTGGATTAATATTGCACCTTATGGGCTTGAGAGCTGCTGCCACGCACCTGCCTGCTTGTTGGACCTACGCCTCTCCTTCATTCCCCCCCACCAAGGAACAAGCGATGTGAGGGAGGATATTGTTGCTATTGGATTTATTGGCTGTGATTTTGCAAATAAATGCTTTATAATCACTTCCTCCCTGTGCTTTGCAGCCAAGAAAGGGAGATGTGCAGCGAAGGAAGGGCAGGCTGCCTCCGTGTGCTCCGGCTTTCCCTTCGGATAGGCACTTCCCATTTCCCAGACTGCTTTCTTCTAGACTTCTAATAAGTGTCATTACATTTAGAATACAGATTTATTTTTATAGCTCTCTATAAGTTGCATTTTAAACAAAAAACCAAAACCAAACAAACCCCAAAGTTGGCCCCAGGCCAGGTGACTGCAGTGGTTCCTGGCTCTTTGCTTGCTCACTGCAATTTGGATGTTCCCATATTTCCTGTCCAAGAGAAGCCATCAGAAAAATAAAGGGCACAGGAGATGTGAACACAGCTGAAGTCAGCTGAATATTTTTAAATATTAGACCATGCTGTACAAGGGTGGGAAATAAACTTTGCTGCTACTGCAAACAGATAGTCCCTGTACAGTGTGAGCTTCCCTCCCCATCCCTCTCAACGGGGATTTCTATCTGGAGCAGCCCTCCCACCAAAAATGCTCCCTTTGGCTTTCAGACCCTTGTATAGCAATGTGGTTTTATTTGGTGAAGCACTAAAAGTACGTAACACACCTGATTAAATGCTTTGAACAAGAAGGAATGAAGATAGCCGGGCAGCAAACCTCCTGAACATGAGGGTAGACCTTTGAAACTTGAGGTTGAGTTGAGCTGGAGACCAGCTGCAATGAGAACAGAGGCAGAAGGAACACTTGTGTGATGGAAACAGCTTTTAATTACTTGTACCATGGCCAGGCTGAATGCCTAACCTCTAAAAGAGGGGCCATTGCCCATTGACATCCACATGTTAGCACTGCAGGCCAAGTCAAGTCGTGTAGGTAAATCCAAGAGGGCAATTCCAACCATAACTTCTTTTTTCTTACGCTTTCCAGTCTTACCTGGGAATGAAGAACTTGCAGTTAAATTGATAGTGAAAAGAAACCTTAAACATGTAGGCTGAGAAAGTGTTGAGTTTTAATTATCATTTATGCTCCTTTTTGTGTTAGTTGGACAACTCAGACGTAGGACCCTAAAGTAGCAGAGGGCTTTTAAATTGAATGAGTCATTATTGTGTTAAAGTGTGAGAATTTCCATTATGATTAAGCCAAAAAATAACCATATTTTTTCATAGAATCATAGTGGTTGGAAAAGAACTTTAAGATCATTGAGTCCAACCATAAACCAAACACTACCAATTCCACTTCTAAACCATGTCCCTAAGCACCTCATCTAACCGTCTTTGGAATAACTTAATAACTGCACTTTTAATAACTTGGAATAGCTGTTACCAACAGCAGGCCCTCAGACAGGTGGATCTGGGTGTTAAATTCAATATTGAGGACTGCCAGGGAAGGGCTCTGGAGTTTGGAATGGACTTTCCCAATCAAGACCTTTCTTTAGGATGTTTTCAGTCGAAGCTGGTGCGTTTGTGATGCCTTTTACCAGTATCTGCTGTATCCAACAGCCTGGTGGATATTGGGGGATTTGTCTCTTGCAGCTGTTTCAGTTTTTTGGGGGAAAAAAAAAAAAATTATTCCACACAAGCTTCAGGAAAAACTTCTTCCCTGTGAGGGTGTTGGAGCCCTGGGCCAGGCTGCCCAGAGAGGGTGTGGAGTCTCCATCTCTGGAGATGTTCAAACCCACCTGGACACTTTCCTGTGCAACCTGGTGTAGGGAACCTGCTTTGGCAGGGGGGTTGGACTGGATGATCTCCTGAGGTCCCTTCCAACCCCACCAGTCTGTGATTTTGGAGCAGCATTTTGGACCTTGGTCCTTTGTGTTTCAAGCTGCTACCCATGATTTGGCCAGAAGTCAACCTTTCTCTCCCTCAGTGCGAATTCAGTGTATTTGTGTGAAGTGGAATCTCTTGCCTGCTGCAGAAAAGCCAATCACTGGATAAACCCACATTCCATGAGTGAGGAATATTCATCAGGCAAAGCCGGTATCCTAACCTGAATTTTCATACGCCTGGGGAGTGCTGGAAGCAATCAGACTGGTCTGGTGGGATGAGTCCCCCTCTTCTCTCCTCTTATCCCACCCTTTCTCCTTTCTTCTCTGCCTTCCTTCCCTCTTCCTCCAAAAAAGGAGGAGGGAAAGGAAAGCAAAGGAACTCGTATGGATGGAGGGGAGGTGTAATTATGAGCAGCGGGACCAATTTAAAAAGGGAAGATTTCAGAGTGACTGAGACTTTCTTTGACATGTTGGGGTTTTTTGTAGAGGATAAAAGGAAAATAAACTAATTTATTCCTAAATTGTAATTCCTTTTTGGTATTCATCTGTTTAATTAGTGTAGTTCATGAATACACATATGCAAGGGAGAGAGGGACTGCAAATTGAAATTAAGATATTCTTAAAAGGAAAGTCTGATAGGAGAAGCTTCCTGGCAGTGAGATGTTTTAGGCTGAGGGGAGAAATAACATCCCAAGAGAAAAGGTGGAAACTCCATCACTTTGGACTTTTATAAGTGAAACTGGATGGAGTAATTTGGGAAGTTTCTTGTAGGGAACAGTCTTTTTGCTGCGTGGTGGGTAGGACAAGATGATCTAAACAATCTCTCCTCTGTCCAGTTCATGTGGTTTTCATTTCCTTCTGCGGGGAGGTGGGGAAGGGAGGTGGGCTGGTGAGGAGCCTGGTGGTATTAGGGATGGGATTCACGGGGTTAATGTTTTTCTGAGCTGTGATTCTGCTACTCCAAAATATTCTAAATTAAAAAGGACTTTTTAGCCCTTGCTCTATTTCTAGATGTAGAAATGTGTAACCATCTTAGCAGTGATTGCTCTTCAGCTTTCCTGAAGCTGCAGTTGAGGTATCTCCCAAAACTGGCTTGTGTCTGTAGGGTGTCAGCCCCAGAGCTTAATTAATAACTGAATACTGTTCCACTGAGATGGGAACAGCTTCTTCTTTGCTTTCACCCAGAAGAAGTCCTGTTTCCTATTTGCTCCATGTAAGAATGGGTCAGAAATTGGGTCAGAACATAACTGGCTGTGAATGGTTTGTTTCCCCTCTCTTCTAACCTTGGTCACCATGCAGGTTGGTGTTGAGATAACCTTCTGAAGCATGTTAGGATTTGACCTGCTTGTAATGCTAAATTACATGGGTAATGGCTCTTGACATGTGGCTGAATCATGACTTGAAGGTCAGAAATGACCTACCACCAGCTTTACTTATCTACCAAGGTTGCTGTTTCTGTTGATGGGAAGGAAAGCAAGGATATGACTTTGTAGGAATTCCTGAGGAGGAATGGAGAGATCTGAACAGAATTTCTTGCCTAGGAAGGGTAAGAAATTTCTAGCAGCCAAGCTAGGAATGTCATGATGGAGGAAATGGTTGGATGGCCTGGGAGGAAGGACAAGGTGGGAGAGTGGACAGCATTTAGGAAGAAGATGCAGTCAGGTTTGGTTTACTGCTAAATGTGAAAGTTGGTCTTGGGCTAGAGATAGTTGGAGCAGGGAAGATGAGGACTGTAGAGCGTCGGATACAGGAGCAACTTCAGCTTGGGTCTGTGGTGAGGTCAAGCAGTAGGATGCTGGGTTTGGGCATTCCAGCTAAGCCCAGCAGGGCTCATGTGGAAAACTTGTCTGAGGAAACCTTGTATTTCCTCCCCAGCAGAAGAAAGATTGGTCATTACATCTCTGTAGAGTATCAGTAGCTTGCTGCACTTGCTGGCTTCATGGTTCCATTTGTCCTTGAAGCATGGGTGTGTGTAAACACAGTTTCCTTGTGTCTGGTTTTGAGGCCATGTGAACTATAATGTCCATCTTTATTTGGTCCTCTGCTATAGGGCTTGGATTTCCTCATTTCAAATCTGAGAAATTGAACCACAGATAGTGAGCATGTCCATCCCTGGTGACCTCTCCTAAGGAAAAGCCTGCAGAGACCTCCCCTGGATCCATGCTCATGAGCAGGGTGCGCTCAGAGCACATCCATCCCCTTACACAAGTGCAAGGTCAGGGTTCTGATGGATCTGGTTTTTCCCTTGGAAGAGGAGATGGCTTTTCAGGAGGAGAAATCCATTCTCCTTGACAGCAATTTTAGCCCCCTGACAACTTTAATGCCTTCTGAATTCTGCCAGTTGTGAGGGACAGCAGAAGTTGGATGCTGCATCATCTCCAGTTCCCTGCCAGTTTTGCATCCCTCCTCTCAGCACTGATTTGTAAATAGCTCCCCCCCAATATTTTAAAGGACATTTTAATCTTCCCTGGCAGAAGGAGGAGTATTTTTCTGGGACTCCTGCTGTCTCAAATGTTGTTCTTTGTTTAAAATTGATATTAAAAAGAATAATCCCACCAATGGAAATGCAACTTTGGTGTTTTCCTCTTCAATTACCCATTCACTGACAGTCCGGGAGCTGCAGCTTTGCTACCACTTGAGACCCAAAATGTGAATATAACTGGAGATCTTGTGGAAATCAACCCATCCATTTTCTGCTCTCCCATGTGAGGAGCAAAGGTGCACAAAGGGAAAACCAGTAACAAAGATACTGGAATTTAACACTTGGCAGAAAATGGGGAAGCGATTGCGGGCTGCGCTCACACCGATCGCTCGGGGCAGGGCGGTGAGATTTTGGGGTGTTGCTTCAATTTAGCTAATTCCTAGCAGCATGGTGGTCATTTCATGGAAGTTATTCTGCTCAGGATGAAAACTGCAACACAATAAAGACAGATTTTTTTTCCTGATAACAATTTTGACCAAGGTTTCCTTTTATCCTGCAAACTTTTAAATAATTTTCCCGCTTGCTCTTTGCTTTTTATTGTACTCGGGATATGATAAACTTAGATTGTTTTGTAAACAGCTAATTTTAGACACATCTTGATGCTCATTGTTCCCTTCATTGCCCTTTTTTAATACCATGGCAGAACCTCTGTAGAGAAGCGGAAATCATCTGTGTCCTGAGATTTTTACATCTAGAAGGGTGACAAAACTCAGCCAGAGCAGTGACCCACCAACCTTTTTTCAGGTCAATTTGCCTTCCTAGTTCAAAATTCACAATAATATTAAATAGCATAATATTAAATAGCAGAAATTGGACCAGAAAAATTCTAAATATACCTATATCAAATGAGTGTGATATCAGAAGCAGCTTTCCAAAGCAGTAGATGTCTAAAATAGCCAACGCGGGCATCACGGACACAATTGAGTTGCTCAGGCAGAGCTTTCCAATAGCGCCTCGTATAGCCCCGGATCCTCTAATCATTCCGCTTCAGGGTAAATGAACAATGAGGAGAAGATAAAAGCTTGGCAACCCATTTGCTTAGAGGGGTCAGTTTATCCCAGCTCTTTGTAGGACAGTGTCATTTTAGGCTTTTACACGTTGGGTAATGCCCTTCCCCTTGCAGGAACACTCGTTGCAGCGCTTCCGTAACTAGGTCAGGAGAGGACAGTGTGTCGTGCAGTGTGGAGAGCGATGCCAGAAAAGGACCTTCCTTCATGTGGATTATATTTTCTCAATGAAAATAAAATGGTTTTGTCCTTATTCACCCAGTTTGTGAAAAGAAAACAACTAGGTCAGTTGGACAACTGCTCGTACCAGCAGTGTGTTTGGGTGTGTGGTGGTTGAGATGGGAGAGCTCCTGGAGCCTGGCTTTAATGCTTTCTTCAGCAGCAGCAAGGACTGATGGTTTTTTCCTCCAACAGGAACTTCTGAAATAATATCTAGCAGGTGTTTCACCTTTCTGAACGTTGTTCTGATATACTGGCCTCGTTTGGCGTGGGTTGTAAACCACTCGTGGGGCTATTTATCAGCTCCAGCACTTCTGGGTGACCTTGGATCTCATCTTTGGAAGCAGCTTAATCCCAAAGACATCCAAAAAGAAGGATCTCAGTTTTCTTTAACACTTTCTGTATTTTTTGATACAGTGACAAACTACAGCTGTTGGGCATGGTCAAGGGCTTGGCTACAGGGGCAGAAGACAGGTTGGCCAGAGAAGCTGTGGCTGCTCCTCCCTGGAAGTGTTCTCGGCCAGGTTGGATGAGGCTTTGAGCAACCTGGTCTAGTGGAAGGTGTCCCTGCTGCTGGCAGGGGGGTTGGAACTGGATGAGCTTTAAGGTCCCTTCCAACCCAAACCAGTCTGGGATTCTGTGAAGACACAGCAATAATGGGGTGAAGTTCCTCATTCCTCCTCTCCCCACCTGCAGGCTACTAATTACTCGAGGAGGAAATAGGAGGACTCTGGAAGGCAGAGCGTTGGCAATCAGATGCCAAGGTAAATACAGCCTGGGTCCTGCCTTTAACCAACTCAAGGCCATCATGATCACACGGGGAGTCCTGCTTGAAAACAGCTGGGATGATACAGCCTGAGGTTAACAAATGGCTTTGAACATACACAAGCCAGCGATGCAAAACCCTGGGAGCTTTCTTCTCTCCCTCAGCGTACGAGAGAGCAGCAGGTTGGGACCTGTCCTCTCAGAGCTGCTGAAGAGCACTTCGGATCAGAACACTACAAAGGATCCATAAAACAAGTAAATAAATAAATAAAAATCCACTTCTGTCTCCTTTAACATGAATTTTGCTCCAAAAACCACACAGGAGGTAGATGGATAGATGGACATGTGGGGAGGATAAGGAGTCGTGTTGGAAACCTCTAAGTCTTCTTCCACCCAAACCACAGACTTTGTTGGTGGGCATGGGACAGCCAAATGCTGGAGATGCTTTTCATTTTGCAGCCTTGCTGGGGAACAGGAAGGGAAAAAAAGGCCACTTGTGTTCATCCGTTTTGTGGGAACACCGGGGCTGGGCTCAGCAGGGACTCTGCTCCTCGTTGTGGTTGCTTCACTTCCCAAGTAGAGCTTCTTTCATCTGACACAGCCAAAGAACTTCCAGGGTAAGACTTTAAATCAAATTTTCCTCTTCCAGTAAGGGTTGTTTGAGGATGAGACAGTGCAACAACACTTAAGTAGAAGCAGAAGGAGCTCACTCTTATTTTGTCACCCAGTTCTTTCATCAGTCCCAACATAGGTCTTTTTTTCCTCTCATTCCTCTGCTTCTCAGCATCTTCTGGGCTGGCCCTCAGTTACATGGCCAGAGGCTCCAGCACAGTGGAGTGACCCCTTGATTTGCTCAGCCCCCGTACCTGTTAACACGTTGTCTCTTTGCTGCCACTTCTCCTGTTACCACCCTTTCACATCAGACACTCACCACTCCCACCCAGAAGCCTCCTTTGATCCTTGTGCTGGTTTCCTCTATAAAATGGGTGGAAAGAGACTGAAAGGCAACTCCCTTGGGTCAGGAGAGGGAAGGTGGGTACTCAGCAGGACACACAAAAAAGTGGAAACAATAGCTGGCTCTGTGAATCCAAAGCTTCTGTGCAGTGAGGAAGGATGTAGATGACAGTAAAGACCAAAGGCTGGGACTCAGGGTACCTCACTGTCACCTTCTTCCCAGCTGGCTGTCCATCATGGCAAGTGAGCATGTCCTCATACCGTAGGTGTGGTTTATTTTGCTCCAGGGATCCACTCAGTGTGGACAAGAGGCGCCAGATTTCCCTTCTCCTGCCCCACCAAGTTCTCCGGTTCCTGCAGGGCTCGTGCAATGAAGCGTCCCCGTGTGCTCGTGTGACTCATCCTTTTGCCTGTCAAGCTGTTAAACCCTCAATTTTGGTGTGCAGCATCACAGCTCAGGTCTTTTGAAATGGAAAAGAAGCAAAAAGTGCCCCACAGAAAGATGCTGTTGGGTCACGAGGACCTTGTAGCACCCAGGGACAAGCCAGGCGTGGTGCTGTGAGAGGAGACAAAGCCTGCACCAGGTGGGCTGATCTTAGTGCCCATGGAGATTTGATGAGGGAAACCATGTGTATGGAAGCCATCATGGAAAGAGGTCATCATGGAAGGAGGTCATCAAGGAAGGAAGGCCACAGCTGCCTCTGTGTGCTGGGGTGATGGTGGGGTGTCCTGACTGTGGCATCAGGGTTGGGCACACCCTGAGAGGTCCTTGCAAGTTCTCCTTCACTGCTGAGCTGGTTCCACCCTCATGCCTGGACCTACCAGGGGAGAAGCTCTGGTAGGTCCAAAAGCTCTGGTAGGCTCCAGGTTGGATGAGGCCTTGAGCAACCTGGTCTAGTGGAAGGTGTCCCTGCTGCTGGCAGGGGGGTTGGAACTGGATGAGCTTTAAGGTCCCTTCCAACCCAAACCAGTCTGAGTCTGTGATTATGATTCTGAGCTGTGCAACCCTCCCATGAGATGGAGTAAATCGAATGCAGAAGTGTTCCCTTCTTTTCATACAGTGCCAACAGAGCAGTTAACACCACAAGGACATCTGGGGCTTTGGGGGGTTTCTTTGCTGCTTTCTCAGAGAGTTTTCTGCTGGTGAGGTAAAACTAATCAGCCATGGCTTGCAAAATGAAATTCTCTTGGACCACTAATCCATATCTTGTCAAATGGCACCATCTGTTTGCTCCACACCTTCCTGGCACAACTAAAACCTTTAGGGTCTTTGCTGGAGATGACCCTTCTGTCTTCATCCTTCCCAGTGAGGAATCCAGCTCTCCAGGACTGAGTGCTTCCTTGGTTGGTGTTAAAGGTCTCGTTTGGTTTGAGTGCTTTTGGCACCATGTCTGATGTGGCTGAAGAATGACAGTTGATCCCAGGGCTGGCTGCATGGGTACCTGTCCCAAAAAGCTGCTTGGAGGTGAGACCACCCACCTGCTCCTTGAACTGGAGATCCCAGCTGGGTACTTTCCTGCAGCAGTGAGGCAGGAAGGGGAGACACCAACCACCCGTTGTGTTTCTGGTAGCTCCTCTCTGACACTGGCTGCAGAAAATATCCAGGATTTTTTTTTCTCTACATTTCCCTGAAATCTATAAACTGAAGTTTTTTTTTTCCTGAAAACTTTGCCTGTTGAGGGAGAAGAGGAGAGGTGGGGAGGAAGAAATAGCGATGTCTCTGTTCAATGGAGCTCCCCTAACAGACCATTTGTGGTGTTTTTTCCCCTTCCAAACACACAGATCTGATCTGAACATCCAGGGTTGAAAAGCACAGATGTTCAGTCTGACACACAGACGTGGCATCCTGCCAGCAAGGGGAACAGCTTTGCTGCTGGTGGGTTCAGAGGAGCTCATCGGGGATGAGAGGACTTAAAGCTGCTCAGCAAGAGCTGCCTCTTTGAAACGGGTCACCCAAAACTTTCCTTCCCTTCCCTCCAGGTGAAGGGGTCTTCTTTGTACTAAAGCAGCTTTCAGAGATGTTACTGCTTCTGCTGTCCCTCAAAGTGTCCTCTGGGACACTCAGTGGCACCATGTTGGCTTCAAGTTGTCTTATCTCCGTGCTCAGATAGATCAGGGGGAAGATGGTATTGGATTAATTGGAGCACAAGTGTGCTGAGTTCCCGGCTGAGGGAACTGGGGGTGTTGAGCCTGGAGAAAAGGAGGCTGAGGGGAGACCTTGTGGCTCTGTCCAAGTCCAAGGAGGGTGGAGAGAGGTGGGGGTGGGTCTGTTCAACCAAGGACCAAGTGACAGGACAAGACGAAATGGCCTCAAGTTGCAGCAGGAGAGGTTCAGATTAATGTCAGGAAAAATTTCTTCACCAAAAGGGTTCTCAGGCACTGGAACAGGCTGCCCAGGGAGGTGGTGGAGTCCCCATCCCTGGAGGTGTTTAAAAGACAGGTAGATGAGGTGCTCAGAGATAGGGTTTAGCAGTGGACAGGTATGGTTGGACTCAATGATCTCAGAGGTCTTTTCCAACCAAACAATTCTGTGAGTCTGATTCTGTCTGTACATAAATCTCGTGGCCAGAGACGCGCTGGGTGCGAGTCGGGGTGGCTGAGCCGTTTATTTCTAACTCATTAATTTTAATTGCAGTCCACAGCAGCAAGGATTACAGGTCACTCCATGGCTGATGTTCCTTGCTTGACTATGAATGAGTATCTCAGCACCTGCCATGTATAACTGGTTCCACCAGCTGATTTAAGAGCATCCCACTCCTAAAATGCCCTTCTACCTGGAAAGAGCAAGGGCTGCCCCACTTTTGCCTCCACTCTCCACTTCCAGACTGTGTCTTCTCAAATGGTGCACAATCTACTTTAGAGGTTGAGCTGTGCCTGTTACCTTCACCACCAGCGTTGGAGCTGGGTGGTGGTCAAAATGGCACTCAGAATCATGCTGGCAGCCTCTGCAAAGTGGTGGTTGGGATGTGGGAGCTTTCCTTCAGCTAAGCAGCCAGGCAGCACTTCAGGGTTAAACTCGTTTCTTATGCTGCTCATAGGATCATTAATTAATTGAGAATGAAGATGCCACCACATTTTCCAAAGCCTCCAAGTCTGCCTTTCCTATAGTTCATGCTCTACACCAGAATTGAAGATGTGGAAGAGGGTACAAGTCAACATCCAACCTTATAACTGACTGTACAAGGATCCATACAATGGAGCACTGGGGATATAAAGAGATCCCATAACATCTGGAGAACTTGTTTTTTAAAGCCAGTGAAATCACACCCAGAACCCTGTAAAGCTGTAGGGTGAGAGGAGTTAGAGGCCAGTTGGAGACCTGGTGCAAGCACTCTGTCATGTGGCTCACATTTATGTTAAGACACTTCTGGAACTGGTGTCTAGATTACTGAAATTATTTGGAGACAATGCTTTTGAGGTTGGTGCTCTAGGGGAAAGGTATTAAAGAAGAGCAGCAACAGATGTTCTTTAGTTGCCTCCCAAGGTGAGAACCAGAAGACCAACCACCTCAAGTGTGTGTATACTGACCCATGCAGCCTGTGGAACAAACAGAGGGAACTGGAGCTCCATACCCAGTCAGAGAGTTATGATACCATGGGACTAACTGAAACGTGGTAGGACAGCTCGCACGGCTGGAGGATCGTGACAGATGGCTGGGGGCTGTTTTGTAAAGACAAGCAGGGAAGAAGAAGAGGAGGAGTCATGCTCCATGTTAAGGAGAACCTTGAATGTACAGAAGTCAACTATGGCAATTGTGGAAGCCCTATCAAATGCCTCTGAGTCAAGATCAGAGGGATCATCTCCAAGGAGGATTTTGCAGAAGGCATCTGCTACCAGCAAAGAAAGCCAACAGGCTGCTGGGTTGCATCAGCAGGGTCATCACCAGCAGAGACAAAGATGTCATTATCTCACTCTACTCAGTGCTTGTCAGGACACACCTGAATACTGTGTTGAGTTTTGGTCCCTGCTACAGAATGAAGATGTGGTTGGGCTGGAGCAGGTGCAGATCATCCACAGAAATGATCAGTGGGGTGGAAACTCTCTGCTATGAAGGAAGGCTGTGAGTTGTTCAGCCTGGAGAAGAGAAGGCTCTGGGGAGACCTTTTTGTGGCCTTTCAATACTTGAAGGGGCCTGTAAGAAAGATGGGGACAGAGTTTTTAGTAGGGCCTGTAGCAATAGGACATGGGGTGATGGTTTGAAATGAAAAGAGGGGAGATTTAGACCAGATGTAAGGAAAAAATATTTTACTATGAAGGTGGTGAGACAGTGTCCCAGGTTGGCCAGAGAAGCTGTGGCTGCTCCTCCCTGGAAGTGTTCTGGGCCAGGTTGGATGAGGCTTTGAGCAACCTGGTCTAGTGGAAGGTGTCCCTGCTGCTGGCAGGGGGGTTGGAACTGGCTGAGCTTTCAGGTCCCTTCCAACCCAAACCATGCCATGGTGCTATGAAAACGAGATGAGTTTGTTAAGCTGAGCCTTGGTGCTGCCAGATACAGTCCTGATCTCCAGCAACAGACGCTGTCTTGTGTTCGTGCAGCGACAGAAGCTCTCTGTGCTGTGTGCGAGCTCCTGTACCACGGAACGCCTGGTCAGGGGGGTCTCTTATTTAACAGCCGCACTGAGGAGCCTTCTGTGCATTCTCCTCCTCCTCAGGGCCTGCTGGAAATGGGTCTTTTTGTAGGAAATTTGCTTTTCAAAGCCTTTTCAAAAGGCTGGGACAGCAAAGACTTGGAAGGATGGGGATGTCTCTGTCACTCTCCACTCTTTTGCTGTTGGAATGATGATATTGGAGCTGAGTGGGGTGCTCTGTCCTTCCAATAGGTTTGAAATTAATTTGATTTAGCATAATTTTGATGACACTTTGGCCTCCATGCCTAATACAGGGGGATTTGAGCTCTGTCCTGGCCTCTTAATATTTATTTAATTATCACTAATATCAAAGTGACACGAGTTGATATTTAGTGCCTGCTTGGGGAGACCTTGCTTATTGGCCAAAAACCAGAATGGGCCATAAAAACTGAATTCCATAGGATCATCGACTGTTGTGAGCTGGAAGGGACCCACAAGGATGATGGAGTCCAACTCCTGTCCCTGCACAGGACAATCCCAACATTCACACCATGTCCCTGAGGGCCTTGGCCAAATGCTGCTGGAATCTTGTCAGGCTTGGTGCCATGAGCACCTCCCTGGGGAGCCTGTGCCAGTGCTCCACCACCCTCTGCCTCAAGAACCTTTTCCTCATGGCCAACCTCCCCCTCCCCTGCCACATCTTCCTGCCATGGCCTCTGCTCCTGGCGTTGGTGGCCAGAGAGAAGAGCTCAGCGCCTGCCCCTCCTCTTCCCCTTGGGAGGAAGTTCCAGACCATGATGAGATCTCCTCTCAGTCTCCTCTTCTCCAGGCTGAACAACCCAAGTGCCTTCAGCCTCTCCTCATCCCCTTCCCCTCTAAACCCTTCCCCAATGTTGTGTTCCTCCTCTGGACACTCTCCAGCAGCTTTAGATCCTTTTTCTCCTGTGGTGCCCAAACTGCCCCCAGTGCTGGAGGTGAGGCTGCCCCAGTGCAGAGCAGAGCGGGACGATCCCCTCCCTGGCCCGGCTCGCAGTGCAGGGCTGGGTGCCCCCAGGACACGGGGGTCCCTCTTGGCAGCGTTACCCTGACTCTGTTCTCTCGTTCATGTCTGTCCATCTGCTGTCGTCAAGGAAACTTGAAATTCCTTCTTTGTCTGTTTTTTTGTTGGGTTTTTTGTTGTATTTTGGGTTTTTTTCCACATGAAGTGGCCAAGATCTGCCCCCTGACCTCTGCTTATGTGTGTGTAAAAATATTTATGGTCCCAGTGCAGGTCAAATCTCTGAATGTTTCAGAGAAGCCGTTCCTTCTGGCCACCACCGCTGCTGTGGTGCCTCGTTGTACCTGATCACAGCAGCTCTTCCAGGCTTTTGAGAAGTTTTGGGGCTGAGAATTGACCCACCAAAGGAGAAGAAAATGATTCTGGGGGGCTCTGTACCTTGAATATGATTTGCTGTGTCCAGGCTGTTCTACTGCTGTGTTACAAGAGGGAATAATGAATCTGATGATTGGTTGGTTTTTATGAAATTCCCATGGCAAACTTGTCCTCTTTTCTATTGCCAAGCTGCAGGTCAGGAGAAGATGCTTGGAGATTATGGGATGTATCCACCTTCCTTTTGGAGAGGGATCTCAGGCTTCTCCTGGAGCTCCATCTAGAGGGGAGGAACATGGGCTGGTCATGGAAGCTGGTGACCTCTCTGGACCATCATGGTTCTGGTGTCCCCTTACTGGACCTTCTACCCTGTGGCTTTACTGGCCCCGTGGTCACTCTTGACCCTGGAGCCACTTTGCTACTGGAAACCCTTGCTGCAAAGCCAGCAGCTGTGTTTAGCGGGGAGAGCACCATGACCAAGCCCAGTTCCTTTCCGTACCACCACTGGGGAAGGGATTTCTCTACTGAACCCCAAAAGCAGGGGCTGCTCCCTTGGCTAAGGGTGTAGAAACCACACAGTGCTCTGCGGCTGCTTTTGGGGTTGATTTCACAAGAGAACTCATTGTGGCTTGGGCTGGGGCTTTCCTTGAGAGGAGGTCCCAGCTGGACATTCCCTACATCTGCACTGTGGCTGTGTGGGCAAGGTGGCCAGCATCTCCATGGACCTCTTTGCTCTAGCAGAGCTTGCTCCTCCATCTTCTCCAACTTTTTTCTTGCCATGCTGACAACACCATCCAGCCCTGCGGCACAGATCATTCCCAGCAGCCATCTGCCAAGCTTGTGAACATCTTAGCCATAAGCACTGCAAGAACCTGAGGGTTACACCACAGAGGCCTTCAGTCCTGGTTCACCTCCTGCCCTTGCTGTAGCAAGGCATGAAGCCCAGGACTGCAGAGGCTGGAGCATCGCGTGGGCTTAGGTAGAGAGTTGCCTGCTGCAAACACCAGTGTGCTCCAGCCATTGGCTTTGGTTTGAAGTCCCCTATGTGATATTAGAATCATAGAATGAATCCCAGACTGGTTTGGGTTGGAAAGGATCTTAAAGATCATCCAGTTCCAACCCCCCTGCCAGCAGCAGGGACACCTTCCACTAGACCAGGTTGCTCAAAGCCTCATCCAACCTGGCCGAGAACACTTCCAGGGAGGAGCAGCCACAGCTCCTCTGGCCAACCTGGGACACTGTCTCACCACCCTCACACCAAAGAATTGCTTCCTCACATCTCAGCTCCATCTCCCCTCTGCCACTTTCAAGCCATCACCCCTTGTTCTGTCACTCCCTGCCCTTGGCCAAAGTCCCTCCCCAGCCTTCCTGGAGCCCCTTCAGGTACTGGGAGGCCACTAGAAGGTCTCCCTGGAGCCTTCTCTTCTCCAGGCTGAACAGCCCCAACTCTCTCAGCCTGTCCTCACAGCAGAGCTGCTCCAGCCCTGGCATCATCCTCGTGGCCTCCTCTGCACTGGCTCCAGTAGCTCCATGTCCTTTTGCTGTTGGTGGCCCCAGCACTGGAGGCAGCACTGCAGGTGGGGTGTCAGGAGAGCGGAGCAGAGGGGCAGAATCCCCTCCCTGGCCCTGCTGCCCACGCTGCTCTGGGTGCAGCCCAGGACACGGTTATTGGCTCTGTGCTGCCAGCGCACGGTGCCGCCTCCTGTTGAGCTTCTCCTCCCCCAGCACCCCAAGTCCTTCTCCTCAGGGCTGCTCTCCAGCCATTCTCTGCCCAGCCTGGATTTGTGCTTGGGGTTGCCCTGACCCCGGTGCAGGACCTTGCACTTGTCCTGGTTGAGCTCCATGAGGTTGGCACAGACGCACATTTCAAACTCCATCCTGGAGGGAGAAGCACAGTGGGGCCGAGTGTCAGGTTATTTTTTCCTATGAGAGCCCTAATTCTCCCCTGGCTTTTTATTGAGGGTGGCACCAGGATTCCCAGCTACCCAGCTGTGCCCACCCCCAAAAAAAAGGCTGATTGAAACCTTAGCAACAGGGTATTATTGTTTAGGTTGTGTTTATTCTCCTGTGAGAGTCATTGTTCTCTCCCATGCCTTGACCGGTTCGAAGGCTGATGATAAAAGCCCTCGCTGACAATAATGCAGTTGAGTTCAGCCTTTTGTTGGGGAGATTAAAATAGAGAATGAATTGTGAATAACATGGGAGGGCTAAAAGTCGTCCCAGGCTGTTGCTTAATCACTTTAAGGATAAGAAACTGCTTTTTAATTATATTAAGGTTTTTTTTTTTCAGAACTACTGAGCTTTTGTGGTGGTATCTGCAGGGGCTTGTGCCCACCCTGTTGTTTAAGACCAGGATCATTGCAGAATCTTGTGTCAGCAGGAAGGAGGTTTATAGCAGTGATATTAGATTTATGATAGGCTTATAGCTCTACATATATATATATATAATAAGTGTATAGCAGTAGTAATGATCAAAGATGCTTGTTGTGGTGGCTCTAAGACCTGTTCCTACAGCATCACTACATGTTGAATGAGGATAAATGGATGGAAAGGAAAAGAGATGGAAAAAAAAAGATGGATGGAAAAAAAAAAAGATGGGAAAAAAGATGGGGGGAAAAAAAAAAAGATAGAAAATGGAAATAGAGCCACCAGAGGTAGAGTTGGGTCCTTTTTCAGGAGAGTGGGCTGAGGAGAAGTAATATTTGGGACACAGATCTGTTTGAAATGCTGACAGTGTAGGTGATAATGATTATCACCCCAAAACTCTGCTGGCCCCATCACCCTTTTCTCGCTGAGGATATTTCAGCAGCTCTTGGCCACGGGCTCCATTCTGCTGGGATATTTATGTTCCTGGTGAACTTCCCGCTTGAAAAGCTTCACATCCCTCCTCTCACCCAGCCTCTCTGCCCAGCTGCTCCTACCTGCAGTCCCCCTAATTCTGTGCAACCTGCTTGAGGTGACCCTGCTTGGACAGGGGGGTTGGACTGGATGATCTCCTCAGGTCCCTTCCAACCCCACCACTCTGGGACTCTGTAATTGGCAGTAATTTCCCTGATTACTCACAAAAGCAGATGTTTTCTCTCTGGTCACATTGAACCAGCTTCTCCTGTACTCTAGACATGAGCACACGGCATTAAAGGACTAATTCCTGTCAATAAGCCTATTAAAAGGTTAGAAATAATGCTTCCAATTAAAAACTCAACGATGGCAGCTGGTTTGATTAATTTGTTATTTGTAACGTGGCAATCTCCATCTGCTGGGGACTGGGATGTCCTCGTGCTTGGCCAGTTGATCTTATTTTATGGTTGGTGAATGTCTCAGCCTACAAGATCAGCCCTTTGTTTTGTTTCCTGCTAATAAATCACATTTATAGGTAATTAACACTGCACCTAATGTATTACTGGTGAATGGGAGAAGAGACCAGGTCATGCAATCACGAGCTGGGGACTGCACCTTTGAGACTTCTCCCTAGAGAAGAGGAGGCTGAGGGGAGACCTTGTGGCTCTGTCCAAGTCCCTTGGAGGAGGGTGGAGAGAGGTGGGGGTGGGTCTGTTCAACCAAGGACCAAGGGACAGGACAAGAGGAAATGGCCTCAAGTGGAGGAAGACAGATTAAATCCCCTGTGTTGACATGGAGGGTTGTCAAGTGGAGGGTCAAGGTGTGACAGCCCAGTGGTCTTAGACTGGAAGATGCTGGCACCACTCAACTCCTGGTGGAGTCCTCCTGAGGCCGTGCCTGAGCTCAGGAAACAGCTTTTGCCAGCAATTTGGTTTTCAGCTTCTCCATCCCCTTTGGAGGTGGTGGCTCCTGGTCCTCCTCAGTGGAGCTGGCTGAAGTCAAGCAGCTGGACTTGACTTCATTTGGTGGCCCTGGTTGATGGAGAAATGCAGTGTCTGCCATTGCAGTAGAGAATATTACAAGCTAGGAACTCAGTTTTGGTCCTTGGCCCCACTTATTTGTCACCATTTCATCTTCTGGGTACATTCGTTGTCCAATGAGAATGGAAAAATCAAGGTGTTTTGTTGAGCTGACTTTTTAAAGCAGCATCACTCTGGGTTTGCAGCTCCAGCAATACCTGTCAGACCATTTTCCTTTTGCCTGGAAATACACTTTGATATCTTATTTGTAGGTTGTGTCAAAAACACTTTTGTCTAGCAGCAAACTGCTCCCAGCCAGACTTTTCAGCTTGAAGCCTTCGGCAGAAGACGTGCCTCAAAACGCTTTTGGCACTCGAGTAACAGATTCTGAGAGGGAAAACATTTCCAACTCCAGTTCCTCCTGTTTGCAAACCTCATTTCTAGACCCTTACAGCCACTGGTAAAATGGTGATTTGGGGTTTTTTTCAGTTAATAGGAGATGCAGGGGATGCACCCATAGCCCTGCTCCGGCTATCGCCGTTCATACGTCATCCTCAAGCCTGGAGTTGTTTTTTCTTTCATTCTAATACATATGCAAATATATGTAAAGAGTAAAGACTGTTCCACTGAGTCTTGCACATTTGTTGACAGAGAAGGAAAACAAGATGAATTTACAGGCAATTTGCAAGCTGAATTTTAAGACCTGGGTCTAAAAAGACTCAAAAAGGATCTGGTGGCGGTTGCCGGCGCTGACCGAGGCACCGCTCTCTGGCATCTTTATTTTCCCTGTGCTTGCAATTGGAATGTCATTAATATGGAGCTTTTGGAGAATTGGAGTATATCCTAATTAGCAGCCTTGGATTGATTGATTGATTTATTTTCTAGTTTCATAATCAGGGATCTTGGCTCCACCACAAGTGTTACTGTGGCAACAGGGCTGAGCTGAGCAGCGGTGCAGAGTTACTGCAGGTAAATTGATGATTTTTTTACGGCTCCACGACACTTTCTTAGCCCAGGAGCTGCTCCGTGGGATGGGCTGGCTGCTCCCTGCTCCATCCAGGTGTCCCAGGTGGATCTCAGGGTAAGCACAACCAGTGATTAAGCTGCATGACCCAAACGCATGTGTTTTCATCGGAGCTCAGCCTCTGGAATGAGATTTTAGTGCTGTTGTGGGAATGATCCTCTCCAACACCTTTGTTTGAAGTAGGATGCTCTGAGTGCTCATCACCCCAACGCTCCAGCTCACCAGCTCGACCTTGGCTTGGAGCTGGGAGTTCAGCTGAGTCCTGCAGAAAGGGCTGTGCCCAAAAGCTGAGCTTTGGGTTTGTTTTTTTTAAAAAAAAAGCTTGTTTCTTCTCCTCACATACCATTCACTGTCCAGAAAACATCTTGTTATGCTAAATGATGACCGTGCTTCATCCTCACTCCTCCATCAAGAGTAACCTGTCCTTTAAGTAGATGGCACACCAACTGCACTCATGCTTTCTTTGTCCACGTTGCAAACAACTCCTGGAACAAAGAAAGAGACACCCTAAAATAATCTTTAAAAAAGCATATTCCTGTATGACTTGACTTAAAAAAAAATATATATATTTATTAATTCATTATTTTGAATAATGAAATGAACCTGATTCACTCAAGCCTTTTGGGGCACCATGTTGCAGCTGTGATGTTCAACCCATGGTGGAAAGCACACCAGGAGACCGTGGGTTTTGGTCTTATACTAGCCAGGAGTTTTTACAAGCTCTGGGGGTGTTACTTTGGCAGATCCATTTTGCCAAGGTCTCAACTTCTTCTCTCTTTTGCAGCTCAGCTCCTGCTGCCCCACCAACCCTCACCAGCTTGGCCTGCAGCAAAGCCCTCCATCCCCAGCATCTTCCTCCTGGTTGGGGCTCAGAGCCAGTCCTTCATCTTCATCCATCCTTGGTCTTGGCTCATTTCTCTCCTCTTTTTTAGGTCTTCATGTTCTCTTGGCTTTTGCCTGTCCCACCTTGATGCCATGTCCTTTAGGAAACCCCTTCCAGCTGATCATTCTCCATTGCTACAAGTCCAAGAAGCTCTTCAGCCAAAAAAAAAAGTGTTTCCTGATGTTCAGAAGGACCACCATGTCTGTTTGTGCCCACTGAGACCCCCCTGAGCCTGCTCTTCTCCAGGCTGAACAGTCCCAGCTCTTCCTCACAGCAGAGATGCTCCAGTCCCCTCATCACCTTCATGGCCCTTTGCTGGACTCTCTCCAGTCTGTCCATGTCTCTGCTGTACTGGGGAGCCCAGAACTGGACACAGGGCTCCAGCTGTGGCCTCACCAGTGCTGAGCAGAGGGGAAGGATCACCTCCCTCGACCTGCTGGCAATGCTTTGTCTGACTCAGCCCAGGACACCACTGTGTCCTTCTTTGCTGCAAGGCCACATTGCTGGCTCATGGTCAACCTGGTGTCCAGCAGGACCCCCAGGTCCTTTCCTGCCAAGCTGCTTTCCAGTTGGGTGGCCCCAGCACATACTGGTGCCTGGGGTTGTTCCTCCCCAGGGGCAGCACTTTGCACTTGTCCTTGTTGAACTTCATGAGGTTCCTGCTGGCCCATTTCTCCAGCCTGGTGAGGTCCCTCTGGATGGCAGCAGGACATCAACATCTCAACAACTCCTCCCAGATTGGTGTCACCAACAGGCTTGTTGAAGGTGCTCTGTGCTCCATCACCCAGATCATTGAATGAAGATGTGAAACAATGCTGGACCCAGTAAGTTGTTCTTAACTGAGGTCTCAACAGTCCTTGCAAACATTTCTGAATGAATTAAACCTGTTATTCAAGTGGGGAATAAAAGAGCCAATGGTTGGTCAGGGTGCAGCACAGGGTTTCCCAGTTTCTGGTGGCAGAGGTAGGAAGGGAGCATGGAGAACCTTTTTCCAGGATCTGGTTGTTGAACACCTGATCCTCTCTACATCCACCCACGATGGTTTCACACACATAGCTGCTCTCAGTGCGTGCCTGATGTCCATGGGATAGACTAACATCTCACTAAAGATGACCTCCATGAGAAAGACTGATCCTGGTTCAGGCCAGCAGCTTGTACCATCATCCTAACAGTGCTAGCTCTTTCTGGACACCCAGGATGCCAGGCGGGAGTAGGGTTGGATTCCTTCTATGCACGTGTGATGATCTTGCTCTTTGGAAGAGGATTGTGTGTTCTTCTGTTGAACTGAGGGCCACAAAAATGGGCAGAGGGATGGAACACCTCTCCTATGAGGACAGGCTGAGAGAGTTGGGGTTGTGCAGCCTGGAGAAGAGGAGGCTCCAAGGAGACCTTCTAGCAACATTTCAATATATAAAAGGGGCTTATAAGAAATATAGAGAGAGATTTTCTCATGGGGCTTGTAGTGACAGGAGAAGGGGTCATGGTTTTAGGCTGAAAGAGGATATGTTGAGGTTGGATGTAAGGAAGAAATGTTTTATGATGAGTGTAGTGAGACACTGGCCCAGGTTGCCCAGGGAAGCTGTGGATATCCCATAGCTGGAGGTGTTCAAGGCCAGGTTGAACAGGGCTCTGAGCAACCTGATCTGGTTGAAGATGTCCCTGCCCATGACAAGGGGGTTGGACTAGATGACCTTTGAAGGTCCTTTCCAACCCAAACCATGCCGTGAGTAAATACTGAGGTGGAGGAAAAGGGTGATTGGTTGAAGGTTGGGCAAGTGAAGAAAGCAAAACCTCAAGCCCTTGCCGCAGACTTGTCCTCTTCCTCATGCACCGCTTCACAGCGGCTGTCGCTCATGTGGAAACCGCTTGTTTATTTAAAAGCAAAAAAAAAGGGGAAAAAAAGCAAAAAAAGGCAAAAAAAAGAGCAAAAAGTGGATTTTCAGAAGGGGTGAATGGTGGCTGTGATTCATCTTTTCCGTTGAAGAGTGGAAAAGCAGAGGGTGGGGTGGGGGAATAATGTTCAGTGACACATCCAAGGCCTCGTTTCAGCTCTGGAGACACATGCAAAGAATTAGTCACTGCGTCTTGGTGCAACAAAACCCTTTTTCCTCCCTAAACTCAGCAGCTCCTCTCCCTGCCATGGCCAGCTCGACACAGCTCTGGTGCAGGACGTGACCCACACACCGTTAGCCACCTCCACGTGAGTTGGAGCTGAAGCTGCTCCTTGCACAAGGTGAAAGAAGAGAAGAAATTCGTGTTGCCAGCAGGTCGAGGGAGGTTCTCGTCCCCCTCTACTCTGCCCTGGTGAGGCCACATCTGGAGTGTTGTGTCCAGTTCTGGGCTCCCCAGTTCCAGAGGGACAGGGATCTTCTGGAGAGAGTCCAGTGGAAGCCACAAAGATGCTGAGGGGCCTGGAGCATCTGCCTGACGAGGAGAGGCTGAGAGAGCTGGGACTGTTCAGCCTGGAGAAGAACAGCCTAAGAGGGGATCTGATCAATGTCTGTCAATATCTAAAGGGTGGGTGGCAAGAGGAGGGGCCCAGACTCTTCTCATTGGCACCCAGCAATAGGACGAGAGGCAATGGGCATAAACTGCAGCATAGGAAGTTCCACCTGAACATAAGGAAGAACCTTACTGTGAGGGTGGCTGAGCCCTGGGACAGGCTGCCCAGAGAGGGTGTGGAATCTCCCTCCCTGGAGATATAAAAAACCCACCTGGATAAAACCCTGGTTCATGTGCTCCAGGAGTCCCTGCTTGAGCAGGGGGGTTGGACTCGGTGACCTTCAGAGGTCCCTTCCAACCTCTACCATGCTCTCATTCTGTCAGGAGCCCATGGAAGACCCCTGGCCCCAACCTGGGTGATTTCCCAAAGGGACCAGGCTGTGCTCTTTGCTGAGGAGCTCCCAGCACAGGGCTCATCCTGATCATTATTTTTACCTCAGTTGCATCTCATCCAAAATGAGAGATGTGGGGTTATGGGGAAGGGGAACCCAGTGCCAGCAAAATCATTCTGCCATGGGATGAGCCCGTGGGCTGCTCTCCTCTGCCACGGATCACAGCTCCAGCGAGAGGCTGGGAAACCACCAAGGGGATTGAAAAGGAGCAGAGAGGAGCAGAGGGGACAGCAGGTTTGTTTTCCAGGGTGGCTGAGCCATGCTGATGGCTTAATGCCACCAAGAAAAAATAAATGAATTAAATTTTTTCCCTTTCTTTATGCTCATGCTTGTTCTCATCCTACCATGAGCATCTTCAAAGGGCTCATCGCTGCAAACACAAACCTTGCTCCTGGCTTTGCCCTCTTCCCTGCCAAAAAAAATAAGAGAAAAAAACAATTTATTTGTGAACAATTTATTTGTGAACAATATTTATTTGTGAACAATTTGTTTTCTTTTTCATTGGGATTGAAGCAGCACCAGGCAGTCGGGTGGTCTCGACTGAGCCACTCCATTTTAACATCTGACTGATGAGCAGCCGTGGTTTCTGGGGTCCTGGAAAGTCAGGTAGAAATTCAGGTGTGGTGTCTCCTCCTTGTATGGTAGAAAAAGATTGCCTCATTTTCCAGGAATTAGGAATATGTCAGAGGTGGGGTAAATCCTGCCTTGGACGTGAGTGGCTCTATCCAGGTAGGATCTGGGCAGGTTCTGCAGCACCAAACACTCATTCTTTGCTTTCTGGAAGCAGGGGGAGGTGGTCCCACAGCCAACCCCCCCCGACCCTGCAGCAGCAGCACCCACAGGACCATTTTTAACCCACTTCCTACTTTAGAAAGAGATTATTTCATTTTAATTTCTTTTTTCCCCTCCTTACCATCAATCATCTTGACAAGATCTGCTTATTTTAAAATATACATCCTGCAGCCTCAAACCCGGCCTCTTCCACAGGAGGCTCCCAAGCAGTGTACAGGAGAATGCAATGCACATACACCCTATAGATATAGAGATATTTGTATATCTATTATATATATATCTATAGAAATATTTTATTTATATATATTTTTATATATCTATATGAATATATCGAAATATAGATGTATATAGATAGATATATAGGTATATATAGATTTATATCTATATATAGATCTATAGTATCATAGACTCATAGAATTGTTTGGGTTGGGAGGGACCTTAAAGCTCATCCAGTCCCAACCCCCCTGCCAGCAGCAGGGACCCCTTCCACTAGACCAGGTTGTTCAAAGCCTCATCCAACCTGGCTGAGAACACTTCCAGGGAGGAGCAGCCACAGCTTCTCTGGCCAGCCTATGTATAGACAGTGAAACTATCACAGATGTGTATAGATATATATCTATATATGGACATCTATCTAAAAATAGCTATACAAATATCTATGAAAATATCTATAGTTTTATCTATATTATTTTTATCAACAAAAATCTATTAAAATATCTATATTTTAATATAGATATTTTAAGATAGATATCTATATATAGATATATATCTATGTACATCTATTATAGTTTCACTATCTATATTAGTTTTATCTATTAAAATATCTATGAAAATATCTATAGTTTTATCTATATTATTTTTATCTGTAAAAATCTACTAAAATATCTATATTTTAATATAGATACTTTTAGATAGATAGCTATATATAGATATATATCTATATACATCTGTGATAGTTTTATCTATATACATCTATATTAGTTTTATCTATAAAAGTATCTATGAAAATATTTATATTTTTATCTATATATCTGTAAAAACCTATATTAATATCTATATTTTAATAGACATTTTTAGATAGATAGCTATATATAGATATATCTATATACATCTGTGATAGTTTCACTATCTATAGATATATACACACATCTATATCTATATAGACATATAGATACAGAAATATAAATACATAGATAAAAAATACAACTGGGAAGCCAAATTATTCAGGTTTCTAGGGGTGTTTTTGGCACAGAGGCGACGCTGAGCACCCCAGGCCGGGGCGGCAGCGGTGCCGAAGGCGGCCCTGCGCGGGCCCGGGCGGTGCCCAAGGCGGCCCTGCGCCGGCCCGGGCGGTACCGAAGGCGGCTCTGCGCCGGCCCGGTTGGTGCCCAAGGCGGCCCTGCGGGGTGCCCAAGGCGGCCCTGCGCCGGCCCGGGCGGTACCGAAGGCGGCCCTGCGCCGGCCCGGGCGGTACCGAAGGCGGCCCTGCGCCGTGCCGGGCGGTGCCGAAGGCGGCCCTGCGCGGGCCCGGGCGGTACCGAAGGCGGCTCTGCGCCGGCCCGGGCGGTACCGAAGGCGGCCCTGCGCGGGCCCGGGCGGTGCCCAAGGCGGCCCTGCGCCGTGCCGGGCGGTGCCCAGGGCGGCCCTGCGCGGGCCCGGGCGGTACCGAAGGCGGCCCTGCGCCGGCCCGGTTGGTGCCCAAGGCGGCCCTGCGCCGTGCCGGGCGGTGCCGAAGGCGGCCCTGCGCCGTGCCGGGCGGTGCCGAAGGCGGCCCTGCGCGGGCCCGGGAGGTGCCCAAGGCGGCCCTGCGCGGTGCCCAAGGCGGCCCTGCGCTGGCCCGGTTGGTGCCCAAGGCGGCCCTGCGCGGGCCCGGGCAGAGCCGGCGCCGTGACGTCAGGGCTGTTGTTGTGCAGAGCCCGCAGGATGTCGCGGCCGGCCAAGGGCTGTGTGGATGTGATAACATGACAAGTATTTCCTCTTCGCTTCCGACACCAGCAGGGAGGGAGCTGAGGAGGGAGAGGGGGGAAGGGAGATTCGGGTTTCTCCCGAATCTGGAGGGATTTTCTGTTGAGAAGCGGGTAACGGAGAATCGCTGGAGTTTCCTTCTCCTGCCGTTGGGAATAGGGAGTGTTTGATGGGAGCTGGCACAGCCGCCCCTTGCACAGGGCTCCTGCGCTTGCTTGCTGCTCCAGATCCAGTTTTAAGGTGATGAAGTGACGCTGGCAGCTGATTGTGGGTCACAGGAGCAACTCCCGGGATGTTTGTGTAATGCTCTGTACAGCGAGAGGTGATGCTCTTGTGACAGGTGCAGGGAGTGACAGAACAAGGGGTGATGGCTTAAAAGTGGCAGAGGGGAGATGGAGCTGAGATGTGAGGAAGAAATTCTTTGGTGTGAGAGTGGTGAGACAGTGTCCCAGGTTGGCCAGAGAAGCTGTGGCTGCTCCTCCCTGGAAGTGTTCTCAGCCAGGTTGGATGAGGCTTTGAGCAGCCTGGTCTAGTGGAAGGTGTCCCTGCTGATGGCAGGGGGGTTGGGACTGGATGGGCTTCAAGGTCCCTCCCAACCCAAACCAGGCTGTGATTCTGTGCCCTTGGGGCTGCCCAGTGTCATGCCCGGTGTCCTCACCAGGCACTGGTGAGGCCACAGCTCGAGTGCTGGGTTCAGTGTTGGGCCCCTGACTCCAAGAAGGACATGGAGGTGCTGGAGTGTGTCCAGAGAAGGGAACGGAGCTGGGGAAGGGTCTGGAGCACAAGTGTGCTGAGTTCCCGGCTGAGGGAACTGGGGGTGTTGAGCCTGGAGCAAAGGAGGCTGAGGGGAGACCTTGTGGCTCTGTCCAAGTCCCTTGGAGGAGGGTGGAGAGAGGTGGGGGTGGGTCTGTTCAAGCAAGGAGCAAGGGACAGGACAAGAGGAAATGGCCTCCAGTTGTGCCCAGGGCAGTTGAGATTGGATGTGAGGAAGAATTTCTTTGCTGAAAGGGTTCTGAGGCATTGGAAGGGGTTGGCCAGGGCAGTGGTGGAGTCCCCATCCCTGGAGGGACTGAAGAGTCGTGTAGACACAGTGCTGAGGGACATGGGTTAGTCATAGGGGACTGGTCAGTGTTGGGTTCATGGTTGAACTTGATCATCTTAAAGGTCTTTTCTAACCACTGTGATTCTGTTTCTTTAGACATTCACAGTAATAAAACCATAAAAACTCATGATCTTCACGGACTCTCTGCATCCAACTTTCTTCACACAAACAGGACAAGTTTTTTCTCTGCATCCAACTTTCTTCACACAACAGACCTGGGGAAGTTCAATATTCTCTCTCCTTGCCAACCCTTTCCTCCAGATGTGATGTGCTCAGGGATCAATGGACTTATTTAGCGTCCTGGCAGGGGGTTTTACGGACAGGCAGCTGCCTGCTCACTGATGATATCCCAGAGCATCAGAGCTGCGATGCCAGCTCCACGAAGGAGGGACCTGCATCAGTGGTTGGACTCAATGATCTGAAGGGTCTTTTGATACCAAGGGAAAATGTGCTGAGGAGGGGGCAGAGGCCAACAGGACATTCAGCTGTTGGCCTTAGAGGGGGTGCAGGGTTGGTATGGGCTGATCCATCCGTCTTTCCTTCCTTAACTTTCTCAAAAAGACTCCAGGGACCACAGACAGGAGAGGATCTGGGTCTCCTGGTGTCCATCCCCAGCTCTGCCACCCCTTTGCTGAGTGAGCATGAACAAATTGTATTTGAGATGTGCTGCAAGATCCAGAGCAGGCAGTTCAGAAGATCCTTGAAGTCACTGAGAGACTAAGAAGAGACTAATCTTAATCTCTTCTCTTATTGGGAGAGATTAAGATCTGTATAGATTTCCAGTGATCAATTAATTATGGGCCAGGTGGTGTGGAACAAGATCTCAGTGTGAGGAGCTGGTAGGATGCCACTGCGGTGGGACTGGCTCTGGTAGTGACTGGTTTCTCTGCTGGTTTCTGGCAGGAGGAAGAGGAAAAGAGCCACATCCCCCTGTGAGAATGGTGTTTCTGTACAAATATTCATCAAAAACACAGCAAACAGTCACTTTTTTCCCAAGTAGTGTTTGCAGAAGAGCCAGGTCTTTCCTTTTACCTTGGTGTTGTTTTCTTGCTGTGGTAGTGATGGGTTCCCATCAAGGGAAGCAGTTGCAATGATGAGACCTTGGCACCTTCATCAGCTTCTGTAAGGTTTCAGGAACATCCCAGTGCCACACTTACATTGGTTTGGAGATTCAACATGGACTTAGGGTCCTTCTGCCTTTGCACATGGGTCTGGTCATGAGGAACACCCTATTTCTGTGGGTTTCCACAGTGGGATGCTCGAAGGATCTGTCTCCTGCAGTGAGTTGATTTCATTCTTGCTGGCAGTGCAGCTTCGTGTGCTTCCTGGTTGTAATGAAGCATGAGGAGGACACAAGCTCCTCTCCCTGTGCTATGGGGGTGGAAAACCTCTTTGGCTTAGGACCATCTCAGCTCCAGAGTGCAGTTGCTTGCTGAATGGCCTTGGAGCAAAAGCTGCCATCGTGGGGTGTGTGCCACTGTGCTTTTCCCCAAGCTCCAGCTACGCTGGCTCGCTGTCAACCCTGAAAACATAGAACCACAGAATATAGAAGCATGGCATGGGTTGGCTTGGCTTGGGTTGGGTTGGGTTGGGTTGGATTGAGTTGGAAGGGTCTTTTAAAGGTCATTGAGTCCAACTACCCTGCAGTGAGCAGGGACATCTTCACTAGATCAGGTTGCTCAGAGCCCCATTCAACCTGACTTTGAATGTTTCCAGGGATGGGGCTTCTACCACCTCTCTGGGCAACCTGGGCCAGGGTTTCACCACCCTCGGTGTAAAACATTTCATCCTTATAAACATCAGGATTTTTCTCTAAAGCCAAACTGGTTTAGACCAAACACATCTCAGGCCCTGGTGGGTGATTGGACAAGTTGCATGGGGTGTGTTAAGCACCAAGATTGGAGCATGTCATCAAAACCTTACCGGTTGTGGGTTTTTTGGACATCCCACCATGGAGCAGAGCCTTGCAGGAGGCATTGCAGGAGCAGTCCCACTCTCACCAAGCATCAGGAGAGCTGAATCCATTCAAATTCATCCAGATGAATATTTTAACTGGTGATTAAACCCTCTGGAAAGTTGACTGCTTGCACCAGTGGAACCCCTTGGAGAAAGCCCTGCCCTAGGGCTGGCTGTGGAGGGAGCCAAAGGAAAGCTCTTATCTCTGGAGCTTGGTTTCCTTCTGGTCCAGGGTTTGTCTGACCTTTTGGTCACTGAGTAAGTTCATTTTTTGCCAGGTTTTCTTTCAGAGAGGGGGGGAGGAAAAACATATAAGTGGGTGGTGCTGGTGGGAGGATTCTCCTGGGTGGGGTGGGGAGGATCTTGTGTTTCTGATATCGTTTCCAGCGCGTTGATGACTTCAGTGTTGTCCTTTTGCCCGGAGTTTGGGATGGGTCTAGATGGAAGCAGATTTAAATAAAGACAAGGAGAACAAACAACACAAGATGTATTTAAGAGGGGGGAGGCTTAGGGGAAATAAAACCCTTTCTTGGCAGCGTGACGAGTTGACTTGGCGGTGAGATCTCACAGCCTTCTCCCAGGAGATGCTGAAGATGCAACTGGACCCGTGACAAGAGCCTGAAGGACAGCAGAGAGTTGTACAGCAGCTGCTGGTTGATGGCACGTAGCAGAGCTGTCTCTGAGTCCTCTCTGGGCTCGTAGCAGATGGGGAATGCTGACCCGTCCTTGGGAGGCCCCAGGGTCTGGGGCTTGGCAGCTTTGGGTTCTCTTCTGGCCAGGATGATGATGTCTCACATCTCACTGGCGTTTGCTTCAGCCTCTGGACCCGTATCTGTTTGGGAGGAGATAACTGTACCCATTTTTCAGGAGCTTTTTGAGGTCTACAGAGGAAAGAAATCACCATCAAAAGCTTGGATTTAAAAGGGCTGAGGGAGAAGGTCTGGGGGAAACCACTTGACTGATGTCATCGTCCTGTAATTCTGCAGGACGTTTCGTGGAAGAAATGTCCAGTACAACGAGTGTGCAGCCTGCGCTTGCAGATCATCTTGGATCAGGATTTGTTTCACCCACACGTGCAGGGAAGGTGATGGGGTTGGAATGGAGTTGAGCCTGACCTTGTGTGGGTGTCCTGCTCATGCTCAGGAACAGGCAGGGGCTTCAGGGAGCTGGCAAGGCACTGCCCACAGGAGGAGGTGACCCCCAGTTCCAGGACATTTTGGATCAAGGCTCCTTGCCGTGGTCCTCACATGGATTTCATTCCAGTTTGCTCAGTGCACACTCGTTCCATGGACACATGATTCATTTCCTTTAAGCCCAGGTACTTTGGTGCTCCAGCTTCACAGCTCCTTCCTCTCCTGCTCTCCCACAGTTCACCCATTCCCTGCTTCATCTCTGGTCACCTTTGTTGATCCACCAGACTGGGATCTCTCCATGTCCTCTCCCACTGGGGTCACCCTTCCCATCCATATACCTGCAGGGGCTCCAGCCACACGTTCCTCCCCAGCTCTGCACACACGAGATGCACAGCAACGTCCCCAGTTTGAATTATTTGGGGGATAATACTGGATGGGGGTTTAAATAACTGTTCTTTGCTCTCTTCCCCAGGTCAACATGGATTTGTGGTTCTTTCTCCTTTTGCTTGGAAGTGGCCTGAGAAGCGTAGGTGCTAACAACGTTACGACAGGTAAACTGTGGTCATCATCTCCTCTCTTTGGTCCATAAACCGTTTTTAGGATCAAAGGTGCTCAGTGACTTACTCCTCTGCCCTCCACTTAACTGTAATATGAAGTTTGCTGATGACACCAGTCTGAGTGGTGCAGTTGATACACTAGATGGAAGGAATGCCATCCAGAGGGACCTGGACAGGCTTCAAAAGTGGGCCCACGAGAACCTACTGAGGTTCAGCAAGGCCAAGTGCAAGGTTGTGCACTTGGGTTGGGGCAGTCCCAGGTCTGTGCACAGACTGGGAGAAGAACTCATGGAGAGCAGCCCTGAGGAGAAGGACTTGGGGGTCCTGGTGGACAAGAAGCTTGACATGAGCCAGCAGTGTGTGACTGCAGCCCAAAGGCCAACTGTGTCCTGGGCTGTGTCAACAGAGGGGTGGGCAGCAGGGACAGGGAGGGGATTGTCCCCCTCTACTCCACCCTTGTGAGGTCCCATCTGGAGTGTTGTGTCCAGGCCTGGAGCCCCCAACACAAGAAAGATGTGGAGCTGTTGGAGCAGGTCCATAGGAGAGCCAGGAAGGTGATCAGAGGGCTGGAGCACCTCTGTGCTGAAGAAAGGTTGAGGGAGCTGGGCTTGTTCAGCCTGGAGAAGAGAAGGCTCCAGGGAGACCTGACTGCAGCCTTCCAGTACCTGAAGGGAGCTTAGAAACAGGAGGGAGAGAGACTTCTGCCATGGGCAGAGAGTGACAGGACAAAGGGAGATGGTTTTAAACTGAGAGAGGGGAGATTTAGGTTCCAGTGCCTCACCACCCTCTGGTGGCCCAGGTTGCCCAGCGAAGCTGTGAGTGCCCCATTCCTGGAGGCATTCAAGGCCAGGTTGGATGTGGCCCTGGGCATCCTGATCTACTGGTTGGCAACCCTGTCCACAGCAGGGGAGTTGGAACTGGATGATTTTTAAGGTCCTTTCCAACCCAAACCATTCTGTGATCCTATTAAGTGTTGGCAAGAAGGTGATGGGCTGGAGATGCTCATAAATGGGACCTGCAAGTTTTTCTTCCAGCAAGTACTGATCCTCTCTTACAGGGTCTCTAGTCTTTGCACCTCCTCAACACCATAGCACCTGTCCAGGTTACCTGCTTCTGCAAGGTTCACTGGACAAAGCATTCCCCGTCCTGACTTGGGAGTTTTTCCCTGTTTTATCCTTATAGTTACAGTCACACAAAATTCTCCCATCTAAACCCTCCAGTGGTGCAGAAAGGTATCTCATGGAGGTTCCCTTGTGCTTTCTCCTCTCACAGAGCCACCCACAACAGTGCCCACCTCCCCCAGGAGCTCCACCAAAGTTCCTACAGCAGGTCCTGAGGATGGGACTACGACGAGCGCCAACAGGCTCAACGTTAGCACTCCAGTGACTCTTTCTACCATGGCAACAAAGCCACCTACAACCACAGCCACCAGGATCTCCCCCAATGCCACCACTGTCAGCCTCAACACCTCCACCCTGGGGACAACTGTGCCTCCAGCCACCTCCCTGCTACCCAGCGTGACACCGTCTGCTCCTCACTCCGCTCTCCCCAGCACAGAAGCGGAGACGACGGAGAGGAATTTCAATGCAACGGTGACAACAGAAGAGACCTCTTCTGCTTCCCACAACGGTAGGCATCTCCTTCACCTCTTCTTCTCCAGGCCACCCTGCCTCTGGGTTTGTTTCTTTGCTCTTCTGTTGTTGAACAAGGGAATGAGAAGACACTTTGGGGCAAATTCCATGGTGATATGAAACAATCTGACTCCCTGAACTGAGCAGGTCAGAACAGATTTATCCTACCGAAGCTTTGGGCTCCTTGCCAAGATGCTGGAGCACCAGGATCTCCTTCTCCTGTTGTCACAGCTGAGTTTCATCACTTTTTTGTGGTTTCCTAAGTGTGAAAGGGGGTTAATGCTGCACAGCTCCCAGGTGCTGAGTGAAGAGCTGATCCCTAAGGGGTCTGTGTAGGCAACAGCAATCAACCACTTGGGGTTGCTGCTCAGCTGCAGGGCTTGGGTTATCCAGAGTGTTTGTGGTGGTTTCACTGGGCTAGCTGCCCAGTATTTTGGTTGCCACCATGGGCTCAAGCCGTGCTTTTTGGCACACACACAACAAGACAGTCCCTGTCCCAAAGGATGTAAGGGCTTAGACTAGAGGTGGCCAACCAAAGGTGAGATCCAGCTCCTGGGGAAAGCTGGGAAATTGGCTCATTATCCAAAATTAGACAAGTTGGGGATGAAGGATGATGTGGCAGGATGGTGCTGGCCCATCTGGTAGGGTCATCTGTGTGGTCCACCTGATAGTTGTCAAAGTAGACACAAGCCACATGTGATTTGATAAACCATCTGAAGATGCTCTCTCCTCACCATGATGAGCACCAGGAGCAATGTGGTGAGACCTTATTGAGCAGAGTATTCCATGTGCTGGATGTCTCAGTCTTGCATTTGCTGGCACCTCCAATGACAGAGTGGATGTCCCATCCCTGGAAGTGTTCAAGGCCAGGTTGGACGGGGCTTTGGGTGACCTGATCTAGTGAAAGATGTCCCTGCCCATAACAAGGGGGTTGGACTAGGTGATCTTTGAAGTCTCTTCCAACCCAAACCATTCTGTGTTTCTATGCTTACATTGTCGGTTTTTCCCCCATTACTTGGTCTACTTTAATCTTTGAAAGGTCTAGATGAGCAAGAGTTATCTCTGTTGCCATCCTGCTGTCATTCCCCTCTTGGCAGATCATACAAGTGGCCTCTGAGAACATAGTTTGGCTGCTCAATGTAGGTTAAGAGTGAAATAAGAATGAATTTCTCAAGGGATATTGGTTGTTGGGTATCTAAACCCCTCTGCACATCAGTGAGCTGTGTGTGTGCCCTCTTCTTCTGGGCATCTTTGGAAACCACATCCCATGAAGCCATAGTGAAGTTGTCTTTGCTACCAACATAGACATGTGGCTGAAGGAAGTTCACAACTCAACTTTCTTAGTGTCCTGCCATCCCTGAGCTCATCCAGCTTCCTCTCAAACACAAACCCTCAAGGCTTTTTTGCAGAGTGAAGGATTCCAGAGTAACCTTAGATACCTGCACGGTGCCAGTTTGGAATAAACGTTGCCTTTGAATAGGAATGCTAGAGTCAAAAGCCTGAACCACTGCTGCAATCTGGATTTTGTCATCTGATGTCTGAATTTATCATTTTTGTGTCTCTGCCACTTTTTTTATGACTTGAGTTACTGTCTTCATTGAACTCCCTTGGTGTATGCTATGACACATTGGCCACTGCACCACCAAGGCCAGATGTGGCTTCTCACTTGATGTCAGTCCTGAGAACAAATGACCAAACCTGATTCTTTCTTTATTTCAAGTCATTTGTTAAAGAGCAAAATTAGTTTTAGGGCTGCCCTTGCTATTAATCTGAATGGGAAATTTGGAGATCAGTCATGGAAGAATTAAGTGGTGCTCAAGAGAGGGACAGGGCCAGAAGACACCACATGAATTATGTGTTCTACAGGCAGTTCCTGCTTCTCCAAACCCACCAAGAGTGTCCTCAACCTTGTGCTGCAGCTCTTCATGTGTAGAACAGGGGTGTGAGGAGCCTGTGCCAGCAGTGTTGCAGCCATCAGCACTGTTTTGTTCTGGTTTCCTTTAGATGAAACACCCAAAACAGTGGGTTGAAGTTTTCCTTGGATGCTCATCATCCCCATCCCTGGGCCCTGCTGCTCTTAATTGAACTCTTGGCTCTCAACCACTCTTGTAAAATTATTCACAAGTGTTATCTCTTAATATTTAAGTGCTAATGAATTACACCAGTGACTTGCTGGTTAAAGGCTTAAACAGACCCTGTTATCGATTGAGAGCAGGAAGTTGTGTTTCTCCATCTTATAGCTCAGCTCCAGCTCCAGCTCCAGCTCCAGCTCCAGCTCCAGCTCCAGCTCCAGCTCCAGCTCCAGCTCCAGCTCCAGCTCCCTGCTCTGCTGATAAAAACTTGGATATTGTTCCTTTTTCCCTGTTAACAAAGTCAAGGCTGAAATTCTTTTTAACATCCTGACTTTGCAACTGATGTTTAAAAAAAAAAAAGATTTACAGGAAGATAATGAGAGTTACTAAATTTGTTACTGTCTTGGACTTTGATCCTTCCTGACTTAGTGAAATGTATATTTCTCTGTTGCTAAGAGATTTGTGTTTTCTTTTTCTGCAGGTAACTCTGACAGAAGAGGTAAGAATTTTATATTTCATCGCTTTTTAGTCGAGCTCTCAGTAAAAAACATTCCCAGAAGTATTCTGCTATTAGGTAGCTCTCCTTACAACCCACTCCCAAACTTGTTTTTACAAAGCCTATCAAATTCTGTAGAAGAGCTGGTGACACACTGATATCTTAATTTGTGTGGGGCTTTTCTTTGTAGAAATAAAGAATTCTGTCCCAGTTGGTACATGTCCTGTTAGATACAACAAGTTCCTGCTGAACCCTCTGCAAATAGCAGCATTACTGTCCCTAGACTTGGATGACCAAGATCTAAGAAGCCATTCAAGAAATTTCCTTCTCTTTTTGCTTATGAATTGTCTTTATTGACTGTGATTTACCCTATTTGATTCTGCAAATGATGTGAATAATTATTATTCTCCTCAATTCTGTTGGCAAGCAGCAGCACAAATCCATTTCTGGTAACATAATAGCACTTAGGGGCATTTTCCCATCTTTTACTTCTCAGAACTGGCTTTGATACCGGAATATTTGCAATTACTCATTATTTTAGTGCTATAGGAGTGGGGAGAGTGGAGGTACAGCTGGTCCAGTTGCTGCCTGTAGAAACGAGCTGCCTCTGTGTGTTTTCATCATTGCTCTGATGAGTGTTTCAGGTTTGTAAACTCTGCAGCAAAGTGCTCCGTGCTGCCTGGTGTGCCAAAATCATAGACTAGAACCACAGACTGGTTTGGGTTGGAAGGGACCTTTCAAGGTCATCTAGTCCAACCCCCCTGCAGTGAGCAGGGACATCTTCAACTACATCAGGTTTCTCAGAGCCCTGTCCAAACTGACACTGAATGGGATGGGGCTTCTACCACCTCTCTGGGCAACCTGTGCCAATGTCTCACCATGTTCATTGTAAAACATTTCTTCCTTATCTCTAGTCTGAATCTCCCCTCTTTTAGTTTCAAAAACCCTCACACCAAAGAATTTCTTCCTCACATCTCAGCTCCATCTCCCCTCTGACACTTTCAAGCCATCACCCCTTGTTCTCTCACTCCCTGCCCTTGGCCAAAGTCCCTCCCCACCCTTCCTGGAGCCCCTTCAGGCACTGGGAGGCCACTGGAAAGTCTCCCCGGAGCCTTCTCTTCTCCAGGCTGAACAGCCCCAACTCTCTCAGCCTGTCCTCACAGCAGAGCTGCTCCAGCCCTGGCATCATCCTGGTGGCCTCCTCTGCACTGGCTCCAGTAGGTCCATGTCCTTGTGCTGTTGGTGGCCCCAGCACTGGAGGCAGCACTGCAGGTGGGGTGTCAGGAGAGCGGAGCAGAGGGGCAGAATCCCCTCCCTGGCCCTGCTGCCCACGCTGCTCTGGGTGCAGCCCAGGACACGGTTATTGGCTCTGTGCTGCCAGCGCACGGTGCCGCCTCATGTTGAGCTTCTCATCCCCCAGCACCCCAAGTCCTTCTCCTCAGGGCTGCTCTCCAGCCATTCTCCACCCAGCCTAGGTTTGTGCTTGGGGTTGCCCTGACCCAGGTGCAGGACTCTGCACTTGGCCTTGTTGATCCTCATGAGGTACACGCAGGCAGCGAACCCTCTCCTGTGCCCTGTGGACGGGTTGAAATCATGTGTCCATATAATGATGTGTCCATCCCTCCAGGATGGACAGAAAGCAGCAGGGAGACCCCGAGCTCAGGAGGATCCTCTGACTTTGAAGCATTGTTCTGCTCGTTGCAAACCTCTCCCAGTGCTTCTCACTGCTGTGGTAGCACCTTGTAGTGGACGAGGCCAGAGGACAACTGTGCCAAGCAGTGAACAGCAGCAGTCTGGCCTTGTCCCAAGCAAAGCATGTGCATGCACACGACACGATCCCGAGGGAGTAGTTTAAGATGTTTTGTGAACACATTCACTGGTTTCTCTTGAGCTGCAGTGTCTGGTGTGGCTTCTTCTTCCACCTCCTAAATGCAGAATCACACAGGATCCCAGAATTGCCTGGACTGGAAAAGACCTTTAAGATCATCGAGTCCAACCATGAACCCAACACTGACAAGTCCCCACTAACCCATGTCCCTCAGCACTGTGTCTACACGACTCTTCAATCCCTCCAGGGATGGGGACTCCACCACTGCCCTGGGCAACCCCTTCCAATGCCTCAGAACCCTTTCAGCAAAGAAATTCTTCCTCACATCCAATCTCAACTGCCCTGAGCACAACTTGAGGCCATTTCCTCTTGTCCTGTCCCTTGGTCCTTGGTTGAACAGACCCACCCCCACCTCTCTCCACCCTCCTCCAAGGGACTTGGACAGAGCCACAAGGTCTCCCCTCAGCCTCCTTTTCTCCAGGCTCAACACCCCCAGTTCCCTCAGCCGGGAACTCAGCACACTTGTGCTCCAGACCCTTCCCCAGCTCCGTTCCCTTCTCTGGACACGCTCCAGCACCTCCAGGTCCTTCTTGGAGTCAGGGGCCCAACACTGAACTCAGCACTCGAGCTGTGGCCTCACCAGTGCCCAGGAGAGGGGGAAGAGAACTTCCCTGGTCCTACTGGCCCCACTGGTGCTGATCCAGGCCAGGATGCCCTTGGTCTTCTTGGCCACCTGGGCACTCTGCTGACTCCTGTTCAGCCGCCAAACATCATTATTGCAGTAAAACAGAGAGAGGTTCCATCACGGATCCACTCCTGTGGGCTCTTTACAATGTTTGCAGTGAACATCACTGCCCTGTGCTTTAAACCCTGTTTGAGATCCCAGAGGTTAAACTCTTGCTTCTGCTCTCCTCCTCCTCTGTGACCATTTTGCAGGATTTACTTTTCCAGGAGCTCCACATCTGATGTGCTGGGGTTTTTTGTTTAAGAAATACTGATCCTACATCTTTGCTTCCATTTTTTTTAGCCCCATTTTTTTAAAATTTTTTGCTTGTTATCCCATAGTTTCTTGTCTTCTTGATTTGACTCATTTTGTGGGCAGATGTTGGCAGTGATGAACAAGGAGGGCTGCTCAGCCCTGTCCCTCTCTGCCAGATGACTGCACCTCTATATATGTGATGTTTAGGGGACATCCTATAGACTGCATCTCTACCTACATTTGGAGACATGATACTCCAGAAGATGGTTTGCTGGCTCCTCAGAGGTGCCAGGACAGGATTTAAGCATCCCAATGCCTTCCAATCTTGGGGTGCTCCAGCACCACGAGTCTGTGGAAGCAGAGGGTTGAAGTCTTTGTCCTTTCTGCTGATGAATTGCAAATGTCAGACCCCTGGGGCTGAGACTTGAGCAGGACAGGAGCTGCAGCAGGGTTGGCACCACTTACCAGGGCTGGCTGGGGAAGGAGGGACCAACTGGAGACCCTCCAGCTTGTTTCCTGCCTGGGCTTTGCTGGGTGGGCCAGGCAGCAGCAGTTAGCGGCCGCGGTGGAAAAAGCTCTAACTCATCCACCCAGATGTGTCAAAAGAACAGCTGCAAACAAAAACCCATCCCTGCAGGCTCCTGCATCCTGCTGCCAGAGGCACCCCAGCAGAAACCCCTGCCCATAAATCACATCTCCTACCAACCGGCGCTGCTGCAGCCGCCCCTGCCCAGCTCAGCACCCGTTAGACTGAGCTCAACTCCACCCAAGGCAGGAGGAATGCTCCAGCGATGTGTAGTGGGGTCATAGCACCCTGGGCTTGGTCACCTTCCCCTCCTCTGGCCCAGATGGTGGTGGGTACAGTCAGAGGTCTCAAGGGGAAACGCCTTAGAGGAGAGACAAGGGTTGGCTGTGGTTGGGCTAAGACACTCCTGGTGGCTTTACTTTTCTGGTGTTGCTTTTGGGAAACCTCACAGTGGGTCATGCCCAGGCTCAAGGGGGAGCAGAAATGCCTCCCCATAAATTCCTTGAGTTTTTGCTGCTGGGCTGGAGGAGATTCCAACACATGAGGACAGTAGGTGGAAAAAACAGAGTTGTGTGCAAGACTGGGAGGGTTTCATGGTTTTATTTGCCACACCAGGTCATTGCCTTCAATCAGTACACAAAAATCTTATCTTTTGGTTGGCATAATGCTTCTAGACCTCCCAACCACAGAGGAACAAGTGCAGAAATATAACCAGAGTGTCCCTTGGTAGCTCAGTAGTCAGACATGGACAAAATAAATCCCACCTGTGGGGGTTTAACCACAGATGCTCACACACACACCCCCACCCTCCCGTGGGATGGGGAGGAGAAAATATAAACAGAGGGGTCATGGATAGGAATGAGGACAGGGAGGGCTCACTCACCAGTGATGGTCATGGGCAAAACAGACCCAACTTGGGGAAGGAAAATCAATTTAATTCTTTACCAATCATCTGAGTAGGACAGTGAGACACAACAGCCACATCTGACACCACCTTCCCCCACCCCTCCCTTATTCCCAGGCTCAAATCACTTTGCTCCCCATTTCTCTACCTCCCCCCCAGCAGCACAGGGGACAGGGAATGGGGGTTCAGTCAGGTCACCTCTGCTGCTCTTCCTGGCATGAGATCCCTCTCATGGGCTGCAAGAGTCCAGGATCAAAGTGTTCCAGTGCAGCTTCCCATGGAGCCATGGACCTCTGTGGGCACAGCTCCTGACTCCATCATGGGGACACCCCGTCATGCATCAGGTCATGTGTCTGTCTTCACTGTCAGACTGGAGAAACGTGACCTTACTCAATACCATTATTATTATTATTATTATTATTATTATTATTATTATTATTATTACTATTATTTTACAAGCATCATCTGTAGAGCTCTGCTCTGTTAAATGATGACACTGGATTTTTTTTTGACAGCTGTTGATAACCTCATCCTTTTTTTTTTCTCCTTGCAGATGAGACTCCAATTATAGCTGTGATGGTGGCCCTGTCTTCCCTTCTAGTCATAGTATTTATTATTATTGTGCTGTACATGTTAAGGTAAGCGATGCTTTCATGATGACTTCCCTCATTTGACAGAAATTAATTAGTGAATGAACAGGAATAAATCTTTTGTGCTCTTTCCTAAGCTAAAGGCTGACACAGCTGGTGTTTTAAAAAGACACCTGTGAGGATAATGAAAATGTTGTTTGGGGTTTTCTAGTAAATGATGCTTATTCCTTTCTCAATAAATCTGATCCTCGTGTGGGGTCTGTTCTGCTACTGAAAATGTCATATTTAATGGGATCCATTAAACTGAAGTCCTCTCAGTGCAGTTAGAAAGCAGGTAAGGTTTCCCTGCCAGGCTGAGGGTGATGGACTGAGTAACCCAGGGAAGCTGAACACAGCTCTTGAGTTGGAAAATCCTTTTTGTGTATAACCAGGTGTGTTATTCCTGGATTCCCATCTTCATATCCAATATGATCCAGCATCCAGAGCCAAGCTCTGCCTGGGGTACCAAACCTGCACGTCATGCCTGTGCATCTTGCACTGCGAGGTGATGTGTGGCCGGATCTTTAGGGGCGTTAGGTGATGCTCTAGCTGGAACTACAGCATAAAAAAGCCTTTTTAGGTCCATTTTTATAAAATCCAAGCATCTGGGCTGCTCAAATATCATATTCCCAGCTGCAGAGTGCGTATCTGCTCAGCCAGAAGTGGATATTTCTTTACCTACAGTAAACATTTTAATTTATTCAACAATTTGGTGATTAAATAAGTAAGGAAAGGAAAAAAAAACCTTTTTCCTTAGCAGTGGAAAAATTCCCTTTGTCTCCTGGCTCTGGGCCTGTCCTCAGAGCAATGAACCCGATGAGAGAGTTTTGCCTCAGGAGTTCAGCAGCAGCAAAGTTTGAATTCTCCTCACTTGGCTTCCAGCCCTTAAAAAAAAGGGTTTTTGTTCCCCAGCACCTGCCCAGTGAATCAGCAAAACCCTGAACCTCGGGCAAACAGAGCGTCAGCATCTGCTTCCAGTTAAAAGCACATGGAGAAGGGCTTTGCTGCAGAAGGATGGATCAGCCTAGGGTTTATGTGCTTTGCTGAATCAGCCCATGGAGCAGGAACTCCTTGGGTTGTCCTTCATTAAAAACAGCCTCAAAGCTTCTCCCCCTGGCTTTCACCTCGCCCTGGTCTCCTGTAGCCTTTCCAGACATGGTCAGTTAAAAGTTACCCCCATAAGCAGGATTTTAGAGGTCCCACAGATTCTTGGTCCCGCCAGCTAGTTCATCAAGCTATGAGAGAGTGAGGAAAGCCCTTCATGGCTGCATCTCTCATCCAGGAGGTAACCTGGGCTTCTTGGTGGGTATCTACTGATGTTCTCCACTCCCTTGTCTTCTACAGGTTCAAGAAATACAAGCAAGCTGGGAGTCACTCCAACTCCTTTCGCTTGTCCAACGGCCGGACAGATGATGCAGGTCAGGCTCCAGCACCTCCAGGTCCTTCTGGGAGTCAGGGGCCCAACACTGAACCCAGCACTCGAGCTGTGGCCTCACCAGTGCCCAGTGCAGGGGGAAGAGAACTTCCCTGCTCCTACTGGCCACACCAGTGCTGATCCAGGCCAGGATGCCCTTGGCCTTCTTGGCCACCTGGGCACTCTGCTGACTCCTGTTCAGCTGCTGTTGGCCAACACCCCCAGGTCCCTCTCTGCCCAGCAGCTCTCCAGCCACTCCTCCCCAAGCCTGCAGCATTGTGTGGGGTTGTCAGACTTAGTCCTCACTGCCCTATCCTGCCTCTACGACAGTGTAACACTCAGCTGCAGGTGCTGGGAGTGTTTCACGTTATCACAACATCCCCAGATCTTTGTGCACCATCCATAGGAAGAGCAAAAGGCTTGGAAGTGCTGAAGGCTCCAGGTTGGATGAGGCTTTGAGCAACCTGGTCTAGTGGAAGGTGTCCCTGCTGCTGGCAGGGGGGTTGGGACTGGATGAGCTTGAAGGTCCCTTCCAACCCAAACCAGTCTGTGCAAACACAGGACGGTGAGGATGTGAGGTGGCCCCAAAACCAGACAGCCCAGAGTGTATGAGGTCCCTGTTGCCCACCTGGGCATGAATGAGGGCTGTGGGCACGATGGGGAGCAGCTGGGTGGGCACCTCTGATGCGTGGGTGTCGTTGCAGAGCCTCAGAGCATGCCGCTGCTCGCCCGCTCCCCCAGCACCAACCGCAAGTACCCGCCCCTGCCCGTGGATAAGCTGGAGGAGGAGATCAACCGCCGGATGGCAGATGACAACAAGCTCTTTCGGGAGGAGTTCAATGTGAGTGCCTTTGCTTCTTACCCTTCAACCCCACAGGCTGCTCTGGGCATCCAGCTTAAGATGCACCGTGGGGAAACGTCTGGTCTCACTTTGTAGAGAAGGAACAAACCAGCTGGGACATCAGAGAGGAGCTGCAGTGTGTGGTGGTACCCAGCTTGGGACCGGCACATCAACCCGGGGGTGGTTGGGTGGGTAAAATAACGGTGGTGGTGCTGGACACCGTGCTTTGTCAGACCTTATCTGGGAGCTTCACAAAGGGAGTCATGTTCTGCCAGGTCCTCAGAAGTCTCTCAAAGAGCTACAGAGTGATAAGACCAATTCTGGTCCTAAATCTGCTGTGATGGGAGGCAAGCCACTACTCCTCATATTCACTCCAGAAAGTAGAGCTTTGCTAGCAAGCAGCACTACAGGGTCACATTCTTCTGCGTTGGGGAGATGTTCCGGATGTCTTTGGGTCTTCCAGAGCTTCCCTGTCTGCTGCTTTCCTCCCAAGTGCTGCCTCCCTTTTCCCAATCCTCATGGCTTAAAACCACAACCAGCCAAAACAAGAGCTCTAACAACAAACCAGAACCAACCTCATCTACTTCAATGGGCTGTTAACCCTGAATCGGAATGATGACGGTTTATAGGACAACAGTTGGCCTTCAGCAGTGAGTAATAATTTAGATACTGTGCTTATCCCACAATGCTGGAGCATCTCTTCTGAGATGGCTACAACCTCTTCCTGATGTTGATGAGCTCTGCCAGCTTCTTGTGACCATAAACCTGTTTCACCTTGGCAATAAACAGAGCAGTAATGAGGAGACAGAGTTCAATAACTGACTGGAGCATCACAGCGTGTAACGTGGGAGCTGCTGAGCTACCTGGACTCTCCATCAGCCTCATTAACGAAAGAAAATCCACTGTCATCTGCAAATACATAAAGCCTTAGGTCCAAGGCATGATTTTAGGTTGCCCAAAGAAGCTGTGGCTGCTCCTCCCTGGAAGTGTTCTCGGCCAGGTTGGATGAGGCTTTGAGCAGCCTGGTCTAGTGGAAGGTGTCCCTGCTGATGGCAGGGGGGTTGGGACTGGATGAGCTTGAAGGTCCCTTCCAATCCAAACCATGCCTTGATTCTATGATTCTGTGTGGGAATATGAGGATGATGAGAAGATTAAAAAAGAAATATAAAGCCACTGGACTTTCTTCAGCTGTTGCACAACTCGATACCCTCCTGGCTGCGCTTCCATGAACCCAAATAGGTGCCAGGAGCGCCTGGCGAGGGGAATTCTTCAGGTTATAAATACTCAGTTGCCTTGAGGACTTGGCTGTCCTGTCAGCTGGAGGAAGGAGTGGCAGATCCCTCCAACACCTTCTCCTCCCCTTCACTGTTCAGAGAGGAGGTGGAATAATGATGCTGGGGAAGCATCTCCTCTGCTCAAGCGTGAAACCCGGCTGCTGTCATCGGGACATCATCACCTGTGACCCCAGCAGCCCCCACCCCACGGGTCCCCATGTTGTTGAGTGGAGATTAACTCGCTGGGGGTGCATGGGTGCTCCATCCCATCGCTGGGTGTGCTGGGGCAATGAGGCATTGTCTCAGGGGGGTTAATTGGGTTAACGTCACTGTTAATGAGGAAATCTCAGCAGGAGCCTCCATGGGCAGAAGGGAGCTGGTGGGTTTGATGTTGGAGGCTTTGCTGCCACCTCGTGTTCATGGGTCTTGTGATTCCAGATAATTACATTTTGGAAGGGATTTGCTCTCTCTGGTCCAGCCCAGGCTATTTAAATAGTCACTTTGAGCTCAGTGGGGACAAGGAGCAGTGGTGGGGTGAAGGTGAGGGGTGTGGGGTCACATCTGAAGGGGCAGGAGGACAAGGAGGTGCTGCTGACTTACCTCCTGGAGGCCAGCAAAGGATGACCACCCGCTGATGGGATGCTCAGATATCAACACACCGCTTGCATTGCTGTTACTGCCACACCATGAGTAAGAACATCATGGAAACCCCCTTTTCTGCCATTGCAGGCTCTCCCAGCATGTCCCATACAGGCCACGTGCGAAGCTGCTTCCAAGGAGGAGAACAAGGAGAAGAACAGATACGTGAACATTTTGCCCTGTAGGTATCAGAGCTGGTTGGGGGAGGGGGGGACACGACACAGCCAGTGCTCCTGCTGGGGCTCCCCATTCCTGTTTTTGGGCTGGGTGAGGACACAGTTGAGGTCATTTCATATCCTGGATGGGTGGCTGCATCTGCTTTAGCTTTAGACACCTACCAGGAGGAGCTCCCTGGAGGCACCAGTGGCTGGGGAGCCATGGAAAATGAAACAGATGGGAAATGCCAGAGCAGCCAGCTCTTGTTGGGTGGTGTGGGGCAATGGGCTGCTGCTGGACTTCCTCAGATGTGTGCTCTCTGCAGAAGAAAAACCTTCTTGGGTGAGGTCTAGCACCTCTCCAGGCATAAGCAAGAAGAATATGGGGACCTAAAAGTGTTTGTGTGTGCGGGGCAGCCAGCGAGCCCGGGCTCTGCTCCAACACCGGCTTCCTCACCACACCAGACAGCAGCTACCTGCAGGGGTTGGGGTTTTTTTTAACCCAGAGTTTGACTTTTCCTCCAGATGATCATTCCAGGGTTCACCTGACTCCTGTCGAGGGGGTTCCTGACTCCGACTACATCAACGCTTCCTTCATTAATGTGAGTTCTGTGATTTGAAGGGAGAATCTCCACCACCTACACCCTGATCCCACCAGGAGCCTGGGGCTTTTATGAGGTGTGACCTGTGCCTGGGAGAGGATGCTTAAGAGACTTCCTCCTATGTTAACATCTCCCCACCTCCTCCAGAGCAATAAATGACTCTGTTTTTTGATCTCATAACCTTTGTGTGGCCGTGGTAGAGCTCACCATGCTTTGCTCCATGCCTTGAGCCCATCTGAGCATAGTTGGAGTAAGAGGCTGAGAGCTGGAACTCACATTCTAGCTGTAACTCTCCCCTTGCTCAGCTGCTTTTCCATCTCTTCCCACCTCTCCTTTCCTCACTTGTAAAATAATGAGAAGCACTTGCACTCCTTGGGGTGCTGCAGAGCCGAGCCAGCTGGTTTGGAAGGACTTTGGGAACTGTTCCTGCAGGAATTGGGGATTTCTGATTAATGGGTGATGAGTGGTGGGGCTGGTTAGTCATGGGTACTTCCCAGCTTGTAGGCCTGGATGTGGGAAGGGGATGAAAAAGAAATGAAGGAACACAGCTAAAATAGAAGCAACATTGCCCTGCTCTGCTCTGCTGCCAGGAGGAGATGGGTCCTATGTGGCTGTCACCACGCAGCTCAGATAAGTTGGAAGGGTCATGTGAAGAACTTTGAGAGAGATGGAGGCACGTGAAGAAGAACAAGACCCAAAAGAGCTTTTTCCTTTCTTCACCAATAAATAAATATCCTTTAGGAAATCCACAGAAATCCATCCCCATGAGCTCACCAGCCTGATCTCCCAAAGATTAAACAGCCTGATCTCCCAAAGATTAATGCTGATTTCACTGGTGCTCTGGGTGCAGGGTCTGATCCCTGCAGAAAGGCTGTTGGGTGCCACTTCATCAGTGCTCTGTGCCAACAAGTGGGGTTGTTCCCACATTCCATGAGGGTGGGGAGTGTTGCTCCAGGACATGGACCCTTTCAACAGGGATTTTCCATTATTTCTACCCCACTGTTGGTGCTGCTTCTTCTCTTGGAGGATCCAGCCCCTTCTCTGCACAGGGTGGGAGTGAGCAAGAGAGCAGGTGCTGGCTCTGTTTATGAATGATGTAGATGCATTTCATGACTTGTGTTAGACAAGTTCTCATCTTTCATTTGTCTTCATTCTTCTCTTTTTCTCTGTAGGGGTACCAAGAGAAAAACAAGTTCATTGCTGCACAAGGTAAATGCTTGGTTCTTCCTGCATCTCTATCTGGTGGCAGTTGGGTTGGAGTCCTGCTGCTCTGTGAAGCTCTGACCACAGCACAGCGCCTGGCAGAGCTCCCTGGGTCCAAAGGAGGCTTGGCTGGTCCACAGGTTGTTCCCAAAATGGTTTTCCCAGTCAAAGACCAGTGCTGGATGTGTTATGGCCTCAAGTTGAACCAAGGGCAGTTGAGATTGGGTGTGAGGAAGAATTTCTTTGCTGAAAGGGTTCTGGGGCATTGGAAGGGGTTGCCCAGGGCAGTGGTGGAGTCCCCATCCCTGGAGGGATTGAAGAGTCTTGTAGACACAGTGCTGAGGGACATGGGTCAGTCATAGGGGACTGGTCAGTGTTGGGTTCATGGTTGGACTTGATGATCTTAAAGGGCTTTTCCAATCCAGGCAATTCTGGGATTCTGTGGAATTCTGTGTGTCTTCCCAAGCTCACCTGCCTCCAGCCAGGGCATCACCAGCTTGCATACACCATCCATAGCCCTCCAGCTCTCTTGCTTTCCATCTACCAGTCCAAACACATCCCTAAAACCAAGATACCCACTCACAGAGAAGTTCATGTCAGCAAAGAGGGTTATCTGACCATGGGAGTGGTTTGCATCTCTCCTCTTGACTTCCAAGCGAGTTGGGAGGTCGCCTGCCAGTTTGCCTGGCACTTGCTGGAGGAGGAAGGTTGGATCAGGTCAATCAGTGGTACCAGGCTGGGGTAAAGCTTTGGCTTTGCTCTTCTGTTGGCTCACCCTTAGCCTCAGCCTTGGCAGAGGAGGTCCAGGCTGAGTCAGCTCCTTGTCTGGCAGGCAGCAGGTAACTCTTCTTGTGCTATATTGAAATGGGATCCCGTGGTTCAAACACAAGGCTCAGGCACAGGACTTCTGCGAGCTACTTGTGGTGACCACCATCTCCCTGGGTGACCTTGGGCAAGTTGTTTCCGTGCTCTATTTGTCTGATCTCCCCTTCTTGGGCTAAAAATGGAATTCCTCATGATAAAATGTATCCAAAAAGCCCAGCTCTTGTGTGATAGGATTGTTCCTTGGGTTAGCTGAGGTTCCCAATCACCCAAACACCTCCTCTGCTGACATCTATTGGCAAAAAATGTGTTGCATCACCCACAAAATGTGACTTCACATGCGGGTTTTCCATCTCAGTGCTCGAGGAGTTGATCCCAAAGACCATCTTTCTCTTTTACCTTCCCCTTAGGACCAAAGGAAGAAACAGTGAACGATTTTTGGAGGATGATTTGGGAGCAAAACACGGCGACAATTGTCATGGTGACCAACTTGAAAGAGAGGAAAGAGGTGGGTGTCAGAATGCTTCATGGGCTGGTATCTCACCTAGCTTCGTCCTAATCTGGCACATCTCATGGCCATGGACATGTCTTGGAGCCAGTCCTAGGCTCATGAGGGACCAGATCTCACCTGCCACCCGTTTTCTCTCCCCACAGTGTAAGTGTGCTCAGTACTGGCCAGATCAGGGCTGCTGGACCTACGGGAACATCCGAGTGTCCGTGGAGGACGTGACCGTCCTGGTGGATTACACCGTGCGGAAGTTCTGCATCCAGCAGGTGCCAGGGCTTGCATCTCCCATCCCCATCCCATCTTATCCCATCCCATCTTATCCCATCCCATCTTATCCCATCCCCATCTCATCCCATCCCATCCCCATCCCATCCCATCTTATCCCATCCCATCCCATCTCCATCTCATCCCATCCCATCCCCATCCCATCCCATCTTATCCCATCCCATCCCATCCCATCCCATCCCATCCCATCCCATCCCATCCCATCCCATCCCATCCCATCCCATCCCATCCCCATCTCATCCTTCCCCATCCCCATCCCCATCTCATCCCATCCCATCCCATCCCATCCCATCCCATCCCATCCCATCCCATCCCATCCCATCCCTCCTCTCTCCATGCTGGGCATCCAGCAGGCACTGCTGTGCTCCTCAACTCTTCTAAGGTGCCATGAGAGCAGAGTTGGGATGCAATGAAACCCCAGCATCCATTTTTAACCAAAGCTTTGAAGAATTTACTCACCATAAACACTTGGAAGCCCTCTCCTAGCAGGTACCAGCATGGAACTGAGAGCAGGGAAGATGATGGATGCCATGGCTGAAATTCAGTCCACTTGCTGTTACCAATATTGGTTCCTGCTCTCACCCACAGACACTTAATTCCTGCAAATAATCACATTTATCCCATGAGCCGAGACAAAATCCAGCGCCGTCTGCCTTGGTTTTCATTGCTCCCCCATCTGTCACTACATCTCCTCATCCTCTGAGGAGGCTCTGGGTGCTTTAGTCGCTCTGTTTGTTTTCCTGCTGCTCTCAGAGGCAGGTGAGGGAAGAGCTGGCGATTGAAAACCTGTCTGGACCATGAGTGAGGTTCTCCTGAGCCTCACCCTTCACTCCAACAGCCTGGGTGTGGGTGGTTTCCTCTCCTGCCTTTAACTGAGGATGCTGTGGGCAGAGGGGTGGGAAAGGATGGAGCAGCAGCTTCTGTTTGAGATCACTGGGAACAAAACACAGCAGCTTCTGCCAGGTCAGGGCTGGCATCTCTCACCCCTGGGCTGCAGGATGTGATGCTGGGTGATTAAAATGTCACACTGCTGGAGACTAATTGGGCCCTGAGCCTGTTCCATGCCCTTTCAGCTTGTGGATGCTGGTGCTTCTTAATCCTTCCAGCTCAGTCTTGGGGCTGTAGCTCCCTCTCTGCCATGGCTTTTTTTGGGGGGAAAAAAAGGGAAATCTGCGTGTTTATCATTAAGCTGAATGCTCCTTGTCCCTTCAGGTCGGTGACGTCACGAACAAGAAGCCTCAGCGCCTGGTGACTCAGTTCCACTTCACCAGCTGGCCTGACTTCGGGGTCCCCTTCACCCCCATCGGGATGCTGAAGTTCTTGAAGAAGGTGAAGACCTGTAATCCTCAATATGCAGGAGCAATAGTGGTGCACTGCAGGTGAGTCCTGGGCACGGCTGACCTCTGCCTCTCCTCAGTGGCTCGTGTTTCATACTAAAAGGATTATTTATTTTTTTTCAGTCAAGCCTTTTTATGATTTTTATTTACCTTTCCCATGTTAAATGGGAATGTTCCACATGGGAACCTTCAAAAAAATGCATGTGAATTGAAGGAACTTCTTGGAATCAGTGAAGTGATGGTGTTACAAGTCATGTTGAGTGATCTTTGGGTTGGCTGGATGCTGAGTGAGCCCAGCTAAGCACCACTGGTGGGCATTGGTGGCATCTCCCTTGGCTCTCTGCTGCCCTGGGCATGAGAGGGCAACGTTCCCTGTTGGGAGAAGTCAGTACTCAGCTGACAGCATGCCTGGGAGCAAGGACCATCATGTTTGACCTCACATGGAGTGGTTTCAGGCACAGCAACAAGCCTGGAGGAGCCACAGAGGCTTTCCACGTTTCAATAAGGGAAAGCCTCACAATTAAAGGCAGAGATGATCATGTTTGCAACCTGCCAAGTCCATCTTTCCAGCTTTCTTCTCAGGAGGCAGCTGACAAAAGAGCTTTGTCTTTCCATAGCACCTGCTTGGCCTCATCTTTCTTTTTTCTCCTTAATGGTTGAGTTACCAGCACAGAAACGAGACTTCTCCATGGGCTCACCTTCACATTGAGTGGAAGGAACAGCAGGCAGCTGGTAGGAACAAGCCCCCATAGGACTCTGGAAGCTGTAGCTGGCTCAGGTTGAGCTTTGCCTCACCCAGCTCTGTGCCTTTGTGCATTCCAGCCACAGCTGGAGATGCTGTGCCCATCTCTCTGCAAAACCCAGGCGACGCTGAACACCAGGCTGAGGATCTCTCTCATCTCCAAAACAGACTTTGCTATTTACTCACTGCTGGGAAGCGTCTGGCTTTGATCCCTGCTGCTCTACAAGGGACCTCAACACCAACACTCCTTCCCTGACCCCTTGCTTGTCCCCTCTGCTCTTTCAGTGCCGGGGTGGGACGCACAGGCACTTTCATTGTCATCGATGCCATGCTGGACATGATGCACGCCGAGAGGAAGGTGGACGTGTACGGCTTCGTGAGCCGGATCCGGGCTCAGCGCTGCCAGATGGTACAGACAGATGTAAGTGTGCTGCTGGGCTCTCCTCTGGGCTTTGCTCACTGCCAGGTAGATCTCAGGACCCAGCCCACAGTGAGGTCAATGTGCAGGTTGTGCATCATCCCTCGTTTTGGAAGGGTGCTGCATCATGGGAGCCTCCCGCTGAGTCCTGCTCTTCTTCATCCCCTTCATGGAACCATCGAGTCATTTAGATTGGGAGGAATCCTGAAGATCATTGAGTCCAACCATTGACCTAGCACTGCCAAGGCTACCACTAAACCTTTGAATCATAGAGTCACAGCATGGTTTGAGTTGGAAGGGACCTTTCAAGGTCATCTAGTCCAACCCCCCTGCACTGAGCAGGGACATCTTCAACTAGACCAAGTTGCTCAGAGCCCAGTCCAACCTGGCCCTGAGTATTTCCAGGGATGGGGCTTCTACCACCCCTCTGGGTAACCTCTGCCAGTATCTCACCATACTCAGAGTAAAAAAATTGTTCCTTACCTCTAGTCTAAATCTCCCCTCTTTTAGTTTCAAACCATCACCCCTTGTCCTATCACTGCAGGCCCTGCTAAAAACTCTGTCCCCATCTTTCTTACAGCCCCTTCAAGTATTGACAGGCTGCAATAAAGTCTCCCCAGGGCTTTCTCTCCCACAGGCTGAACAGCCCCAACTCTCTCAGCCTTTCTTCTAGCAGAGGTGCTCCATCTCTCTGATCATGCCCCTAGGTGCCACATCTACACGACTCTTCAATTCCTCCAGGGATGGGGACTCCACCACTGCCCTGGCCAACCCCTTCCAATGCCCCAGAACCCTTGCAGCAAAGAAATTCTTCCTCACATCCAATCTCAACTGCCCTGGGCACAACTTGAGGCCATTTCCTCTTGTCCTGTCCCTTGTTCCTTGGTTGAACAGACCCACCCCCACCTCTCTGCACCCTCCTTGCAGGGACTTGGACAGAACCAGAAGGTCTCCCCTCAGCCTCCTTTTCTCCAGACTTGTTGAGGAAGTTTTGTGCCATGTCAGCTTTGTGTCTTGTAGCAAATAAGGTCCCAGTCCCTGTACAGCAGTAGAAAGTTTGTTACCCACTTTGCTGGGGTCTCAGAGAGGTGCCACGTGCCCAGCAAGCACGGGTGGGCAGTGGGGTGGTGGGTTTGCTGCCAGCATGTGCGTGGGCACCGGGATGTGCTCACTGAGCGTGGAGCAGAGGCTGATGGCTTCTCCCTGCAACCCTTGCAGATGCAGTATGTGTTCATATACCAAGCACTTCTGGAGCACTATCTCTATGGTGACACAGAGCTGGAGGTGACCTCCTTAGAGATCCACCTCCAGAAGATCTACAACAAAGTGCCAGGGACCAGCAGCAACGGGCTGGAGGAGGAGTTCAAGGTGAGTGTGGTTCTTGTCCTGATGGATCCATTTGGATGGTGCTGGGCTGTGGGGACCACCAGCTCTGAAAGCTGTCCCTGCTTTCATTCCTTCCTCTGCAGAAGCTCACTTCAATCAAAATTCAGAATGACAAGATGAGAACGGGCAACTTGCCGGCAAACATGAAGAAGAACAGAGTGCTTCAGATAATTCCATGTAAGATTTGTTTGTCTGCCTGGGGAAAGCACATCCAGTGGGTGTGGGGACCATTTGGGTGGTTGAGGGGACAGGAGTCAGGCTGGAGAAATGGGCCAACAGGAACCTCATGAAGTTCAACAAGGACAAGTGCAAAGTGCTGCCCCTGGGGAGGAACAACCATAGGCACCAGTATGTACTGGGGCCACCCAACTGGAAAGCAGCTTGGCAGGAAAGGACCTGGGGGTCCTGCTGGACACCAGGCTGACCATGAGCCAGCAATGTGCCCTTGCAGCAAAGAAGGACACAGTGGTGTCCTGGGCTGAGTCAGACAAAGCATTGCCAGCAGGTCGAGGGAGGTGATCCTTCCCCTCTGCTCAGCACTGGTGAGGCCACAGCTGGAGCCCTGTGTCCAGTTCTGGGCTCCCCAGTACAGCAGAGACATGGACAGACTGGAGAGAGTCCAGCAAAGGGCCATGAAGGTGATGAGGGGACTGGAGCATCTCTGCTGTGAGGAAGAGCTGGGACTGTTCAGCCTGGAGAAGAGCAGGCTCAGAGGGGTCTCATCCATGTCTGCAAATACCTGAGGGGAGGGTGCAGAGAGGACAGAGCCAGGTTCTTTCCAGTGGTGCCCAGTGACAGGACAAGGGGCAATGGGCACAAACTGAGACACAGGAGGGTTCCTCTGAACATCAGGGAACACTTTTTGGCTGTGATGGTGACCGAGCACTGGCATGGGTTGCCCAGGGAGGTTGTGGAGTCTCCATCCTTGGAGATCTTCAAAATCTGTCTGGACATGGTCCTGGGCAACCAGCTCTGAGTGGCCCTGCTTGAGCAGGGGACTCTGACTAGATGTCCTCCAGGGATTCCTTCCCACCTCAACCACTCTGTGATCCTGTGAGCGCTCAGGAGCTGTCAAGTCTGATGCATTTGTGCCTGCAACAGCAGAGCCAGTCAGGCTGAGGTTGGAACACAACTCTGGAGGTCATCTAGTCCAACCCCCTGCTCAAGCAGGGATAGTGTGAAGAGACAGGGCAGAGTCAAGGCCAGGTGGTTGTTCATGGCCAAATATAACACTCCCTCCAGGGCTTTCCTGCTTTTCATAGAATCACAGAATCTCAGACTGGTTTGGGTTGGAAGGGACCTCAAAGTTCATCCACTTCCAACCCCCCTGCCAGCAGCAGGGACACCTTCCACTAGACCAGGTTGCTCAAAGCCTCATCCAACCTGGCCGAGAACACTTCCAGGGAGGAGCAGCCACAGCTTCTCTGGCCAACCTGGGACACTGTCTCACCACCCTCACACCAAACAATTTCTTCCTCACATCTCAGCTCCATCTCCCCTCTGACACTTTCAAGCCATCACCCCTTGTTCTCTCACTCCCTGCCCTTGCCCAAAGGCCCTCCCCAGCCTTCCTGGAGCCCCTTCAGGTACTGGGAGGCCACTGGAAGGTCTCCCCGGAGCCTCCTCTTCTCCAGGCTGAACAGCCCCAACTCTCTCAGCCTGTCCTCACAGCAGAGCTGCTCCAGCCCTGGCATCATCCTCGTGGTCTCCTCTGGACTGGCTCCAGTAGCTCCATGTCCTTGTGCTGTTGGTGGCCCCAGCACTGGAGGCAGCACTGCAGGGGGGGTGTCAGGAGAGCGGAGCAGAGGGGCAGAATCCCCTCCCTGGCCCTGCTGCCCACGCTGCTCTGGGTGCAGCCCAGGACACGGTTATTGGCTCTGTGCTGCCAGCGCACGGTGCCGGCTCTGTTCTGCCCTGTCCCTGCCATGACTTTTTTCTCAGCAGGTTTAAGCTGCTGAAGCTTTCTGCCTCAAGGAAAAGTGCCTGTGTTGAGCAGGTCCTGCTCCTGGAGTCCTCAGCATCCCTTTCTCCTTCCCCAAGCCAGGGCATGGCAGAAGGCAGAACTGAGTCTCCTTGTGCCAGTCGGGTGCTGTCAACACAGCGCTCCCCTTCCTACATCTCTGTCCTCTCAGGACTTGGAGACTTCCCAGCTAAAGGCCATGCTTGGTTATCCAGGAGTCATGCTTTGAAGGTGTTCCCCAAACCTCAGATCATTCTACTTCTGTTTCAGATGAGTTCAACCGAGTAATCATTCCAGTGAAGAGAGGTGAAGAGAACACGGACTACGTGAACGCTTCCTTCATTGATGTGAGTCTTCTCCAATCTTCTTTCCATCTTCTCCCAGTGGAAACTCTTCACCTCATGCTGCTTCCTATGGAAAGGATTTGTCCCAGAACACTCTGGGTTTCGTAGGGCTCTTTCCACTTGACTTTGCTTTGTGTCACCGGGTGGTGCTGGTTCCTTTCTCCAAGAAACCCCACAGTTTCCTTGTGACCCACAGATGGGTGGGAGAGGAGAGCTGGAGCTTGAGCAAAGCCTCCAAATCCTGGTTTCCTTTCTGCAACTCCAGGCTCTGATGATGACTTTGGAGCAGCAGATGCACAGAGCCGTGGAAGTGATTGCTGTGAGCACTGTTCATTTGGTCAGAAAACATCCAGGAGATGAGGGGCTGGAGCAAAACACAGATCCCAAAACCCTGGAGAAAAACCAGGTCAATCCCATTACACCTGTCTGGGTGGCGGGAGGAGGCGAGGCAGAGAGGTTAAGTGCTTTCCTCACTCCAAGGAGGAGGAAAGTGATTGCACATCCTTTTCTCATGACTAAGCCTGTTGACTTCAGGGGACATCTGGGCTGAGTATTTATCTTGGTGCAGCAGGTCCAGCGCTGGCCGAGTGACAGAGCCCTGCTCTTGGCAAACCCCATTTCTATTTTCATCTCCTAATGGCAGGGGGCTTTTTTTTCCCCCTCCCTCAAAGGACAATTACTGCTATGGATTGAACCAGTACAACCAGCATATTCCCAGTTATAACAACCCCAGTTAATTGCTTCCTGAAATCTTTGCTGGGTCCCTGCGGGTTGCTCTGGCTGTGTGAGCATCTGACACCTCGTTCTGCCTGGACATCAGAAAGCTTCCATGTCACATAAGTAATTTCTGTTGAGGATCCAATTTCCTGCCTCTGCTGAACTTTGCTTCCATGACGAGCTCCAAATGACGAAGCTTCTTTAGTCACAGTCTGTGGTGAGGGCACAGGGGAACGTTGGAGGGGTGTGGGAAACAGAAACACTTTGTGGTTGTGGAAGAACCAGAATCACCCAGACTTACTGCTGGTTTTCCTAGATCATGGAATGGTTTGGGTTGGAAGGGACCTCAAAGCTCATCCAGTTCCAACCCCCCTGCCAGCAGCAGGGACACCTTCCACTAGACCAGATTGCTCAAAGCCTCATCCAACCTGGCCGAGAACACTTCCAGGGAGGAGCAGCCACAGCTTCTCTGGCCAACCTGGGACACTGTCTCACCACCCTCACACCAAAGAATTTCTTCCTCACATCTCAGCTCCATCTCCCCTCTGCCACTTTCAAGCCATCACCCCTTGTTCTCTCACTCCCTGCCCTTGCCCAAAGGCCCTCCCCAGCCTTCCTGGAGCCCCTTCAGGTACTGGGAGGCCACTGGAAGGTCTCCCTGGAGCCTTCTCTTCTCCAGGCTGAACAGCCCCAACTCTCTCAGCCTGTCCTCACAGCAGAGCTGCTCCAGCCCTGGCATCATCCTGGTGGCCTCCTCTGGACTGGCTCCAGTAGCTCCATGTCCTTGTGCTGTTGGTGGCCCCAGCACTGGAGGCAGCACTGCAGGGGGGGTGTCAGGAGAGCGGAGCAGAGGGGCAGAATCCCCTCCCTGGCCCTGCTGCCCACGCTGCTCTGGGTGCAGCCCAGGACACGGTTATTGGCTCTGTGCTGCCAGCGCACGGTGCCGCCTCATGTTGAGCTTCTCCTCCCCCAGCACCCCAAGTCCTTCTCCTCAGGGCTGCTCTCCAGCCATTCTCCACCCAGCCTGGATTTGTGCTTGGGGTTGCCCTGACCCAGTTGTCCTTGTTGAACTCCATGAGGTTGGCACAGTCCCACATCTCCAGCCTGTCCAGGTCCCTCTGGATGCCATCCCTTCCCTCCAGCGTGTCAACTGAACCACACAGCTTGGTGTCATCAGCAAACCTGCCGAGGTTGCACTCCATCCCACTGTCCATGTTGCCAATAAAGCTGTTACACAGCGCCAGACCCCAATACAGACCCCTGAGGGTCAGTAGAATGGTTTAGGTTGGAAGATGACCTTAAAGGTCATCTAGTTTTGCTTACTTCTTCCAAAAATCCCCAGTACAAATCATACTTGGAGTCCTTGGAGCTCAGGCAGGGCTCTGCTCCAGCACTTGGGCTCTGCCACATCGCTGAGGAGTGCTGGAAACCCAAATCTTCCTTCACCAAATGGATACGGCCGCGCCTGCAAGGGGGATGGGACCTGCCCAGGCTGTGGTCATTCACATGGACACTCATCATGCTCCCAAAGTTTACCTGAGCTTGGTAACCTGCCCATGTCCAGGGACATTCCTCCTGCTGCTCCCAGCATCCCAGTGCTGCCAGTTCCCCACTAACCCTTTTTTCCCCGACGGCAGGGTTATCGCCAGAAGGACTCCTACATCGCCAGCCAAGGACCACTGCAGCACACGATAGAGGACTTCTGGAGGATGATCTGGGAGTGGAAATCCTGCTCCATAGTGATGCTAACAGAGCTGGAGGAGAGAGGCCAGGTAAGTGCACTGGAGCACCAGCAGAATAAATCAGTGTGACCCCTTGGCCACAGCACTGCCGGTGCCGCACACCTTGGGTGCTCTTTCACCCTGTAACAAAGCCATGCAGGAGACACATCTCAGCCTCTACTTCTAATGCAAAGAATCTTGATGTTGGTAGACCCAGGGTGGGGAGATGTTCAATAAACCAACTCTGGACCCCCAGTTCTTAAAGCACCTCTGGGTGTAGTGGGTGTCTCATCTTCAAAGCAAGCCCATGAGTTGGTGATAGGACAAGGGGTAGTGGTTTTGAACTGGAAGGTGGTAGGTTTAGATAAGAGCTGAGAAAGAAGTTCTTTCCTGGGAGGGTGGTGAGACTCTGGCCCAGGTTGGCCAGAGAAGCTGTGGCTGCTCCTCCCTGGAAGTGTTCTCGGCCAGGTTGGATGAGGCTTTGAGCAACCTGGTCTATTGGAAGGTGTCCCTGCTGCTGGCAGGGGGGTTGGGACTGGATGAGCTTTGAGGTCCCTTCCAACCCAAACCATTCTATGAGATCCCACATGGCTTTGGGCAGCTGCCAGCTGCAGGAGAAGACTCCTTCCATTCAAGCCCATGGGAAAAGTGTGGGTTCTTCACTCTGTCTCCTCCTGTAATGCTTCCTCAGGAGAAGTGTGCCCAGTACTGGCCGTCTGACGGCTCAGTGTCCTATGGAGACATCACTGTGGAGCTGAAGAAAGAGGAGGAGTGCGAGAGCTATACGGTGCGGGACCTGCTGGTAACGAACACCAGGGTAAGAGTCTGGGCTTCTCCCTGCAGGGAGCTCTGGGTGCTCTTGGGTTTGGCTGTCATCAACCCCTGATGGTGTTTATGGTGCTTTGTGGTTCCTCTTGCAAGTGCTGAACCCTCTCTCTGTCATCTTCAGCTCCATCATCTCCCCATCACCCCAAAGCAGTGTCCGTCCACTGCAATCCCACCTTCTTCCCTACTGTTACCTCCCACCTCTGAGGGTTCCTGTCCTGCTGTTGTCTTCTCATCCAGCCCCTCTGCCCTGCTGCCACCAAGCAGCCCTCATCCTCCTTCTTCCTACTCCCTGTGCCCACCACCCAGACTCCCTCTTCTACCCCATTCCCTGTGTCCCACCCTGCTCCATGCCATGGGAATGTCTCCCCTCCCCAAGCAGACAGCTTCCCTAAGCAACCCAAAGCCTTGAGCTGATGAGTTTCTTGATACAGGTCTCCCACCAACTTAGTTACTGACCTCCAGCTCTTCCACCAGGAAAACAAGAGCCGACAGATCCGGCAGTTTCATTTCCATGGTTGGCCAGAAGTCGGGATCCCCGGGGATGGGAAGGGAATGATCAACATCATCGCGGCTGTGCAGAAGCAGCAGCAGCAGTCTGGCAACCACCCAATCACTGTGCACTGCAGGTAAAGCCCAGGTGGAGCAGAGCTTGGTCACCTCTCCAAGGGGACCTGCTCTGCAGGGAGCTTGGGAGATGGTCAGAGGTCCCTCAGAAGACTTGGGCTGAGCAGGAGCAGCCTCAGCAGATGGTTTCAGCTAAGAAAAGAGGCTTCAGTCTTGTAAGAGCGTGTCCTGGCCAAACTAGGAGAGCCTGGGGCAGGACTGGGGGCTCCTCCAGTTCTCTGGTGGTTCCCCTATGGATTGTCCCCTGAGCAAAGCCAACACAATCAAGACAGGTGGTTTCCTTTACCTTCTGGTTTGTTTCTCTTTGGCAGTGCTGGAGCAGGAAGAACAGGCACCTTCTGTGCGCTGAGCACTGTCCTGGAAAGGGTGAAGGCAGAAGGGATTCTTGATGTCTTTCAGACGGTGAAGAGTTTAAGATTACAGAGGCCACATATGGTGCAGACACTGGTAAGTGCAGCTGAGCACATCTCAGGCTTCTCCTGCCACCCCCGACCTCGGTGGGAACAGGCTGGGGACTCAGTGTTGAGCAAAAACATCCTCACCTGAAGGTTCTCTCTCTCCATGAAAGAGTCAGGGATGGAGATGGGTCAGGAGATATCTCCCTTTCCTCCTGTTAGACAACTGGAAGAGTGGAGCTTGGCTGGCTGAAGGCATCAAGCCCCTTTTGACCACTGATACAAGCTGTAGGATCCTCCTTGGAGACATCCTCAGCCACAGCCCACGTATTTATGGGCTCCAGGAGCCTGGAAACCTCTCCTGGAGCAGCTGTGCTATGGGCTTGGGTGGGCAGCATGACAGGGAGGGGAGGAGCAGGTTGGACTAGATGGGGTCCTGCTAGAGGGGTTTGCAAGGATGCTCAAGGATTTTTAAAAAGGCTTTTTGGGGTCAAAATAAGACCTTGGAGAGGAAGGGGAAAGCAGAGTTTCTTTTGCTGGTGACACTCCAGCAAGGAGGGTGGGTTTGTGTTGGGGCACAGAGGAGGTGGGACCTGCTTATGGGTAGGAATCCAGTTCCTTACGCTTGGTTTGAGCTGAAGACACCTGACCATGCTTGGTCCCGATTTACCACAGCCCATGAAGCATTAAATGACAGGAATTGTTCTGGTTTAACCCTTTGTTTCTCCTTAAATCCCCCAGGAACAGTACGAATTCTGCTACAAGGTGGTGCAGGAATACATCGACGCCTTCTCAGACTACGCCAACTTCAAATGAAACAGGAGAAAAAAAACCACAAAACCACCAACAACAAAATTCCACATCCCAAAACAAATGACAGAAGAGTTGCCTTCTTTAATATTTTGTAATATTCTGTTTGTTAATATACCCCCTTTCCCCCCCAAAAAAAAATATGTGTATATATCTTAACTGTTTTAGAGGTTGGTACCATAAGCTTCCTATTAGCTGGAGATTTTCTATGTAGCAAAGTGTTAGTGCACATACTGTTGGCTCCTTATTTTTTTGTTTTCCAATGTTTTATTGGGGAATTAAATAGTGTGATGTTTGGATTAATATTGTCCTATCATCTCTCTCTGCTGGAGAGTTGATACAGGTTGTTATTTTGGTTGTAAATCTGTTTTTTTTTCTGGAGGGAGTAAAGGCGCTTTTTTTTTGTAAAAAAAAAAAAAAGAGGAAAAAAAATATCCTGGATTTTATCCCTGAAAAAAAAAACAACAAAACAGCAAAATCCCACAAGCACAAGGTTTGCTGAAGCTGTGGGGAAATGGTTTCACATTTATCTGGTGGTCAGATCTTAAAAAAGAAAATATATATATATTTAAAAAGGGAGAAAAAAAGGAGAACAAATACAGGGAGGAAAAAAGGAGAAAAAATAAAGGGGAAAAAGGGTGAAAAAAAGGACAAAAAATAAAGAGAGAAAAAACAAAGGGAGAAAAAAGGGAGGGGGAAAGGAGAAAAAAGCAGAAAAGAAAAGAAGAAAAAATTGAGAAAGAAAAAGGAGAAAAAATAAAAGGAGTATAAAAGGAGAAAAAATAAAGGGAGGAAAAAGAGGAGAAAAAAAAGGAGAAAAAAATGGAGAAAAAAGGAGAAAAAATGGAGAAAAAATGGAGAAAAAATAAAGGGAAAAAAGGGAGAAAAAAAGGAGAAAAAAGACAACAAGGAGAAAAAACAAAGGGAGAAAAAAGGGAGGGAAAAAAGGAGAAAAGAAGAAAAAATGGAGAGAGAAAAAAGGAGAAAAAATAAAAGGAGAAAAAAAAAGAGAAAAAATAAAGGGAAAAAAGGGAGAGAAAAAGGAGAAAAAAGGAGAAAATAGAAGAAAAATGGAGAAAGAAAAAAGGATTTAAAAAAAGAAAAAAAGAGGAAAAAAGCGAAGGGAAAAAGGCTCACTCTCTCTGTGTACATATATAAATATCTTGATTTTTGTATCAAAAGCAAAGAAAAACGTTTCCTCCTCGAGGGTCAGGTCACCTCGTGCTGCTGGTTGGGAAGCTGTAAGGACCGGAGCAGCGACCGCTGGGACTTCAACCCAAAATCCCCAACAACCCCAGAAAAACACAAAGATTTTTGCTCCCTGAAGGAAACATCCGAGTGTTTGGTGCCAGATTTTCCATCTGCTGGTCCCTTCCAGGAGGGAGCGGTGCCCATGGGCCATCTCAGGTTGTCTCCACCCTTGGAGCAGGAGATCTCCATCCCTAGGTGCTGGGAGATTGCACGTTATTTCTCCTGACATCTGGAGAGATCAGAGCATGGTCCCGAGAGATGATGGAGTCATGGGATGGTTGGGTGGGAAGGGACCTTAAAGCTCATCCAGTCCCAACCCCCTGCCAGCAGCAGGGACACCTTCCACTAGACCAGGTTGCTCAAAGCCTCATCCAACCTGGCCCAGAACACTTCCAGGGAGGAGCAGCCACAGCTTCTCTGGCCAACCTGGGACACTGTCTCACCACCTTCACACCAAAGAATTTCTTCCTCACATCTCAGCTCCATCTCCCCTCTGCCACTTTCAAGCCATCACCCCTTGTTCTCTCACTCCCTGCCCTTGGCCAAAGTCCCTCCCCAGCCTTCCTGGAGCCCCTTCAGGTACTGGGAGGCCACCAGAAGGTCTCCCTGGAGCCTTCTCCAGGCTGAACAGCCCCAACTCTCTCAGCCTGTCCTCACAGCAGAGCTGCTCCAACCTCAACCTACCCCCTTGCAGTTTAAAACCTCAAGAAGGTTTCCAGATGGTCACTGCTAAAGCATTCACCAGTTTTTAAAGCTGAGGGAGACCCTTCTCCAGCCTGGGGGATGTTCTTGCCACCCTCCAGACAAGTTTAGGAGTTGTTTTGGGGTTGGTTTTTTTTCCAATGGAGGCTCCATCATGGAGATGAATTTGGGTTATCAGAGCAGGAGGCAAAAAAATGCTGATTTTTATCATTCCCAGAAGAAGAAAAATATAAGGAAACCCTGAAGCTGGTGATGGGCCAGGGCACTGGAAGACTCCAAAGGGTCAAGAAAAATCCTGAGGACCCAGGGGTGCAGCACTTTGGTATTAAAGAAATAGGTGAATATGGTCAATTTTCATCACTTTTTTGGTTCCAAAGAGGTGTCTGATGAAAGGAACCTTCCTGGTTCCTCCTGCAGTTGGTGGGACCATGCCCTGGGTTACTGGGGGAGCTACTTTCCCCACTGGAGGTACTGGGAGAACTGGGTTTGGAGCAGAGGGTTCACCCTGAGGATTTGGGGTGGAGGGGAGCAGAGAGAGGGGGGGTGGCAGAGCTCAGGGGACAGTGACATCCCTGCCCAGCCAAGGGGAAACCTGAGGGACATGGGGGTGAAATCCTGGGAAAAGCCACCCCATGATCTGGGACACAGGAGAGGGGAGCCCCCAAAAATGACCTCGCTGATGCCACCACCCCCACTCCATCATCATCATCATCATCTCGTTAATAAACTTTGACTCCAATTTGAGTGGGGGGGTTGGAAGTCACCCTTGGAAATAAAATATCCCGATTTCAAAAGAAATGGGGGACCCTCCTGGGATGGGGGGGTCATGGTGACCCCCCCACGGGACACAGCCCCCCCCCCCCCCCAAGCTCCTCCATGCCCCCACTTGCAGAGATTAATGAGGTTTTTTCCCCCTTTTTTCCCGGGATTGCTGCAGGGATGGAGGAATTTTGGGGTCTGGGGACATGCCCCCACCTTTCCCCACAGCATCTGCTGTGACCCCCCCCCCCATCCTGCATCTGAGGAGCAGCTGCTGGAGATAATCCAGGGCCAGATCTTGCCCAAATCCCTTTCCCAAGCTCCGTCACATCCCTGGATTTGGGGGGATTTGGGCTGCCTGGACGTCATGCCCCGATTTGGGGGTGACAAACCTGAAATGGGGGGAGAAGCTGTGAAATTAGGGCTGGTGCTGGGTTGGGGAAACTGAGGCACGGGGAGTGTTCCCCCTCCATCTTCACCAAGAGCATCTCCGGGGGCTGCAGGGCGGTTCCTGGGGTGTTGTCCCAGGGGATGGGGACCCTCCAGGCTGGATCCAGCCCTTTCCCACCCGCCGGGAGCTGAAATGAGCCCGTGGGCGAGGTCACGGTCCCTCGTGGGAGCGGTGACGGGGCCGACGTCACCATGGCTCAGCCCTACAAATAGCGATGTCCAGCCCGGCTGGTCACCACTCCACCGGCCACTGTCACCGGCACCCACCCGGGCAGGTGAGGCGGCCCCGGGACCCCCGGGGGGTGCTGGGTGGGGGGATCCTGGGGGGGGAGTGCTGCTGGACCCAAACTGGACCCCGATGGCAGCCTCGGGGTGGGGGGAAGGGGGGGCTGGCCATGCTGGAACCAAAGCTCAGGAGCACCCCTGGCATCTCCAACCCCAACCCACCCCAAACTGCACCCATGAGTGCTGAGCTCCTCTGCATCTGCATCTCCAAACCCACCCCAGATAGCACCCGTGGGTGCTCAGACCCTCTGCATCTCCAAACCCACCCATGGGTGCTCAGACCCTCTGCATCTCCAAGCCCACCCATGGGTGCTCAGCCCCTCTGCATCTCCATCTCCACACCCACCCCAGAGAGCACCCATGGGTGCTCAGACCCTCTGCATCTCCAAATGCACCCCAAACAGCACCCATGGGTGCTCAGCCCCTCTGCATCTCCATCTCCACACCCACCCCAGAGAGCACCCATGGGTGCTCAGACCCTCTGCATCTCCAAACCCACCCCAGAGAGCACCCATGGATGTTCAGACCCTCTATATCTCCATCTCCAACCTACTTCAAAGAGCACCCATGGGTGCTCAAACCCTCTACATCTCCACCCCCATCTCACCCCAAACGAGACCCTAGGGTGCGCGTCTTTGCTGGACCAAACCCACCCCAAGCAGCACCCATGGGTGCCTGTCGTCTCCAGCACCCCCACCCCAGCCCCAAGCAGCACCCATGGGTGCCTGTCGTCTCCAGCACCCCAACCCCAGTCCCAAGCAGCACCCATGGGTGCCTGTCCTCTCCAGCACCCCCACCCCAGCCCCAAGCAGCACCCATGGGTGCTCATCCCCTCTTCCTCCTCCATCCCCCAACCCCTGGGATGCCCCCAAGGCAGCACCCATGGGTGCCCATCCCCTCCACCCCCCGAGCCGGGGGTGCCCACGGGGGTGGGTGCCGGTGGGCCAGGACCCCCCTGTGTCCCCGCAGCACCCCCCTGCCATGGCCCCCCGCGGGTCCCCACTGCTGCTGGCCCTCCTGGCCCTGCTGCTGGTCACCGCCGTGCCCCCCTGCCCCGCCCAGCACTGGTCCCACGGCTGGTACCCGGGGGGCAAGAGGGACCTCGGGACCCCCCCGGCCCTACAGGTACGGACTCGACCCCCCCGCGGGGTGACAATAACCCCCCCTCCCCCGATTATCATCCCCCTCCCTGGATTATCCCTCCCCCCAAAATTAACCCCCCCCACCCGGGATTATCTCCCCTACAAAATTACCCCCGCCCGATTATCCCCCCTGAATTACCCCCCCACCCCAGATTATCCCTCCTCGGTGGTTACCTTCCCCACCGAATGCCCCCCCAAGTTATACACCCCCCCAAGATCATACCCCCGTGGGTTACACTTCCCCAAATTACCCCCCCTCTCGGATTATCCCTCCTCCATGATACCCCCCCCCCCCATGATTATCTCCCCCACAGTTACCCCCCCAGGGTTATCCCTCCCCAGATTATCCCCCTGAATTACCCTCCAACCCCAGATTACCCCCCCCCCCCCCACAGTGGTTACCTTCCTCACTGACCCCCCTCCCGGAATTATCCAGCTCCCTCCCAGATTATAACCTCCCGGGTTGCGCTTCCCCAAATTACCCCCCCTCGGATTATCCCTCCTCCATTATTAACCCTCCCCCCGCGATTATCTCCCCCACAGCGTTACCCCCTCCCCCGATTATACCCCCCCGGGTTATTCCTCCCCAGATTATCCCCCCTGAATTACACCCCCCCCCCACAGATATTACCTCCCCCACAGATTATCCCCCCCTCCCACAGATTATCCCCCCCGATTATACCCCCCCGGGGTTATCTCTACCCAGATTATGCCCCTGAATTACCCTTCGACCCCAGATTACCCCCCCCCAGTGGTTACCTTGCCACCGAGCTCCCCCCCCCCCCCCGAAATTATACAGCTCCCCCCAGATTAACCCCCCCCCCCCGATTACACTTCCCCAAATTACCCCCCCCGGATTATCAGACCCCCAGATTAGCCCCCCCACCCCAGATTCCCCCCCCTCGCGGTGTCCTGTCCCCCTCCCACGGCGGCCGCTCTCCCGCAGGTCTCGGTCCCGCTCTGGCGCTGCCGCCACCCTCTGTGTCCCCCCCGGCGGGAGGAGCCGCTGCTGGTGAGCGGGGACCGGGGCGGGGGGGGGGGGGCACAGCGGAGTTGGGGGGGAGTGGGGGTCCGGTACCGACCCCGGCCCCACCGACCCGGCACCGCTCCCGCAGGGCGCTGCGCTGCGCCGCCGGTGAGCGGCACCGACCGACCGCCGGTGAGCGGCACCGACCCACTCGAGACCGACCGTCCCACCCGGGACCGACCGATCCACTCGGGACCGACCCTTCCCCCCAATACCCGAGACCGACCGACCCGCGACGGATCACCCCCCCCACCCGGGACTGACCCACCCGAGACCGACCGACACCCCTCACTAGCCAGAACCGACCCCCCTCACCCGAGACCGACCGACCCAAGCGGGACCGACCGACCCCCGGATCGGCGGGTCCCCGCGGGCAATAAAGGGCTGCGGGGACTCTCTGTCCCGCGTGGTGGAGGTTGCACGAAGCGTCCCGGGGAGGCTGTCCCGCGTGGGTGTGTGCCGAGGGGGTCTGTCTGCCGTGGGGCTGTGTCCTATAGTGGGGGGGGGGGGTGTCCCGTGGGAGGGGGTTGTGTCTCTTGGGGTTTGTGTCCCGTGGGGGGCTCTATCCCCTGTGTGGGGGGTCGTGTTCTGTGGGGAGACGGGGCTTTGTGCCGTGGGGTGCTGCGCTACTGGGGGGGGGGGGTGTGCTCCGTGGGGGGATGTTTCCTGCAGGGGGCCGAGTCCCGTGGGGTGCCGTGTTCCGGGTCCCACGGGTGATGCTGTGTCCCGTGGAGGGGGGTCATGTCCCATATAGTTCCATGTCCCATGGGATCCCGTATCTCATGTCAGCCCGTGTCCCGTGGGGTGTTCCTTGTTCCGTGGGGATGGGATCCCGTGTCCCGTGGGGATCCTGTATGAGGATCCCATGTCCCGTGGGGTCCCATGTCCCGTGGGCAGTGCTGTGTTCCACTTCTCGTGTCCCGTGGGGGCCCCGTGTGGGGATCCCATGTGCCATATGGAGGGATCCAGTGTCCCGTGTCCCGTGGGGTCCTCTGTGGGTCCCCTGGGGTCCCGTGTCCAGTGGGGGGTACATGGGGGTACTCTATCCCGTTGGAGGGTTCCGTGGGGTCTCGTGTTCCGTGGGGGGGGTCCCGTGTAGGGATCCATGTCCCGTGTCCTGCGTGGGGGGGTTCCCGTGTCCCGTGGGGTCCCGTGTGGGGTCCGTGTTCCGTGGGAGGGTGTCTCGTATCCCGCGTGGGGGATCCCGTGTAGGGATCCCATGTTCGGTGTCCTGCTTGGGGGGCGTTTCCGTGTCCCGTGGGGTCCCGTGTACGTCCTGTGTGGAGGTCTCATGTCCCGTGGGAGTCCTGTGTCCCGTGAGGAGGGGGTGGGTTCTCGTGTCCAGCGTGGGGGGCTCCCGTGTCCCATGGTGTCCCGTGTGGGTCCCGTGTCCCGTGTGGGGGGGTCCCGTGTAGGAATCCCATGTCTCGTGTCCCGTGTGGGGGGTTCTCGTGTCCCGTGGGGGTCCCATGTGGGTCCCATGACCCGTGGGGGAGGGGGTGCCGTGTAGGGCTCCCATGTCCCGTGTCTCGCGTGGGGGGTTCCCGTGTCCCGCGTGGGAGGTTCCCGTGTGGGTCCCTTGTGGTCCCGCGTGGTCCCGCGTGGGTGCCGTGTCCCGCACTCCATTTCCCGCCATGCCCCGCTCCCGTTCCCATGGTTCCCCGCGGTTCCGGTACGTCACGCCCGGTCCCGGTCCCGGTCCCGTCCCCCCCCGCCCCCGCCATGTTGCCGGCGCTGAGGCGCTGCCCGGGGCGGGCGCTGGCCCTGGGCCCCACGCTGGGCCCCGCCGCCCCGGGACCGGCCCCGGGACCGACCCCCGGCCCCTTCCCCGCCTGGGGCCCGCGGCTGGTGCCCGCGCGGGGCCGCAAGACCCGGCACGATCCCCCCGCCAAGTCCAAGGCCTCGCGGGTGAAGGTGCCGCCGCCTGTCGATCCCGAGGAGCTGCTGGTGGTGACGGAGCGGTACCGGCAGCACCGGCTGGTGCTCGGCGCCCTCCGGTACCGCCCGCGGCGTAGGGCTGCTGTGGGGCGGGGGGAGCTGGGTGTGGGGCAGGGGCTGGCTGTGGGGGTGCTGTGGGGCAGGGGAGGGTTGGGGGGTCTGGGGCCATTTTGTAGTAGGGACAGCCAGACCCAGGGTTACTGTGGGGCAGGAGAGGGTCGAGCTGGTGGGGCTGGGATGGCCGTGGGGCAGGGTGGTGGGGCTGGCTGTGCTGTGGGGCAGGGCGGTGGGGCTGGCTGTGCTGTGGGGCACGGCGGTGGAGCTGTGCTGTGCTGTGGGGCAGGGTGGTGGGGCTGGGCTGGCTGTAGGGCAGGGCGGTGGGGCTGGTTGTGCTTTGGGGCAGGGCGGTGGGGCTGGTTGTGCCGTGGGGCTGGGCTGTGCCATGGGGCTGGCTGTGCCGTGGGGCTGGGCTGTGCTGTGGGGCAGGGTGGTGGGGCTGGGCTGTGCTATGGGGCTGTGCTGTGCTGTGGGGCAGGGCGGTGGGGCTGGGCTGGCTGTGCTGTGGGGCAGGGCGGTGGGGCTGGGCTGGGCTGTGCTGTGGGGCTGGCTGTGCTGTGGGGCTGGCTGTGGGGCTGACTGTGCTGTGGGGCAGGGCTGTGCTGTGCTGTGTGGCAGGGTGGTGGGGTGGGCTGTGCTGTGGGGCTGGCTGTGCTGTGGAGCAGAGCTGTGAGGCTGGGCTGTGCTGTGGGGCAGGGCGGTGGGGTGGGCTGTGCCGTGGGGCAGGGTGGGGAGCTGGCTGTGCCGTGGGGCTGGCTGTGCTGTGGGGCAGGGCTGTGGGGCTGTGCTGTGGGGCGGGCTGTGCTGTGGGGCTGGGCTGGCTGTGGGGCTGGCTGTGCCGTGGGGCAGTGCCGTGGGGCAGGGTGGGGAGCTGAGGGCTGTGCCGTGGGGCAGGGTGGGGAGCTGAGGGCAGTGCCGTGGGGCAGGGCTGTGGGGCAGTGCCGTGGGGCAGGGCGGGGAGCTGAGGGCAGGGCTGTGGGGCAGTGCCGTCGGGCAGGGTGGGGAGCTGAGGGCAGTGCCGTGGGGCAGGGCTGTGGGGCAGTGCCGTGGGGCAGGGTGGGGAGCTGAGGGCAGTGCCGTGGGGCAGGGCGGGGAGCTGAGGGCTGTGCTGTGGGGCAGTGCCGTGGGGCAGGGTGGGGAGCTGAGGGCTGTCCCTCCTGCAGGGCTCAGTTCCGGGCCGAGGTGCTGCAGCGGAAGCGGGAGGCGCTGCTGTCGCGGGAGGACTCGGCGGAGCTGCTGGAGCAGCACCAGCGCCTGATGGCCTGGAACGAGGCGGAGAACGCCCGGCAGCGGGCGCGCAGGTCAGCACAGCGCGGCGATCGCCCTCGGCTTCGGGTTTATAAACACACTTGAGCCAAATTTTGACCTTTTAACAATAAATCTGTGGACGTGGCGGTCGCGTTTTCAGCGTCTCTCGCTGCTGAGGGTGAGTGACCGAGCTCTGGACCGAGCTCCTGCTCTCCTGCGGGGGTGGGTGGCATCGGGAGGGCGAGATTCACAGCACTGCCCAGGAGGGAAAAGCCCTTTAAGGTCATCGAGTCCCACCATGAACCCAACACTGACCAGTCCCTGACTGACCCATGTCCCTGACTGACCCATGTCCCTGACTGACCCATGTCCCTCACTGACCCCTGTCCCTCAGCACTGTGTCTGCACAGCTCTGAAATGTTTCTCCATGTTCCCTCCTGCCCTGCTCGGGCACGGGAAGCCTGTGCTGGTGCTGCCCAGAAAATCAGCATCTGCTGGATCTCGAAAGCAGGAGAAGGGTAAAGGGAAAATCCCGCCTGTGCCATCCCCGCTGGCTGCTCTTGGCCCTCACGGAGCACTTGAGCTTCGCTGTCCAGGTCATAGAATCCCAGACTGGTTTGGGTTGGAAGGGACCTTAAAGCCCATCCAGTTCCAACCCCCCTGCCAGCAGCAGGGACACCTTCCACTAGACCAGATTGCTCAAAGCCTCATCCAACCTGGCCGAGAACACTTCCAGGGAGGAGCAGCCACAGCTTCTCTGCCCAACCTGGGCCAGGGTCTCACCACCCTCACACCAAAGAATTGCTTCCTCACATCTCAGCTCCATCTCCCCTCTGCCACTTTCCAGCCATCACCCCTTGTTCTGTCACTTCCTGCCCTTGGCCAAAGTCCCTCCCCAGCCTTCCTGGAGCCCCTTCAGGTACTGGGAGGCCACTGGAAGGTCTCCCTGGAGCCTTCTCTTCTCCAGGCTGAACAGCCCCAACTCTCTCAGCCTGTCCTCACAGCAGAGCTGCTCCAGCCCTGGCATCATCCTGGTGGCCTCCTCTGGACTGGCTCCAGTAGCTCCATGTCCTTGTGCTGTTGGTGGCCCCAGCCCTGGAGGCAGCACTGCAGGTGGGGTGTCAGGAGAGCGGAGCAGAGGGGCAGAAACCCCTCCCTGACCCTGCTGGCAGAACCTCTTGCTCCACCATGGAGCCACTGAGCAGAGCCGGTCCCTGTGTGGTGGTTTGAGCCCGGCTGGCAGCCAAACACCACAGAGCTGCTCACTCACCCTCCCTCGGTAGAACCAGTAAAGGGTGAAAGTGGGAAAACTCGTGAGTTGAGAGTTTAATAATTAAATTAATAATTTAATAATTAAAATAATAATTATGATAAGACCAATAATGGAACATTCAGTCGAGTGACACCCAGTGCAGTTGCTCACCACCCACGGAGCGATGCCCAGCCTGTCCCCAGCCAGTGATCCCAGAGCAGAGATGGTCCCAAAAGTGAAACCACAATCCTGGAAGGTAGAGAGAGCCTGGAGCGATCCGAGAAAATCCAGGAGCTTTCCAGCCAGCCCTCACTGCTGTGCTGAGCACGATGGTCCATGGCCTGGAACATCCCAGGGACGTGTCCCACCACCAGTTGGAGTTTGCTGCTCTCTAGCCCTACCCCCTCCCTCCACCCCACACCTTCTGTGTGAAGGTTTTGCCATTTGAATTTTATTTTTTCTCTCGTGGGAGGGTGGGAATTGTGGGGGGAATTGTGGGGGAATTCCCTGGGACACCCTGGGGACAGCTCAGACCCTTCCCCAGCACGGCCGCTCTGCTCCATCCCCTTCGTTCTGTCTGCGCTCAAACTCGGTGGCGCTGTGTCACCCTGCAGAGCCCGAGCTCACTAAGGCCTTGTTGTTTTATTTTCCTTTCCTGATGGCAGAGAGGAGAGAATTAGGAAAGAACAGGAAGAAGAGAAGAAGCAGAAGTTACAGGCGGCAGAGAACAAGGCCAGGAAGGTGGAGGCTTTCCTGCAGGAGAAGGAGAAGGAGGTTCTGCAGCTGCAGGTGGGAGCAGCTGGTGCCTCCTGGGGAGAGGAGCCAGCGGTGCTTTGGGGTGTGATGGGAGTTGATGGCCCGTGGGAGCTGTGTGGAAGCTGTGGGCTTGTTTTCCAGAGCTATTTTGTGTTGGTAGCTGGGAACACAAGTGTTGGCACCTTCCCGGAGCGTTGACAGCGCGTGGATGGGATGGAGCTTGAGTGAGAGCTTTGAAAACAGGGTGGGATCATCCTGGGCGGGAGGAGAAAGGTTTCCTTGTTCTGGGCTCAGCTCCTGCTGAGATCCTGGCAATGCTAGTGGCATCTCAAGGTCTTGCAGGGTCACCAAATAGTGACTTGTCCACTCCCACACATTAAGAACCCATCCTTGTCCTTGGTTCAGGAGGAAGCCAAGACATTCATCACCCCCGAGAACCTGGAGGCGCGGATTGAGGAGTGCCTGGACAACCCTCGCAACTACAACTTCGCCATCGACAAGGACGGGCGGATCGTCAAACGGACGGTGCTGTCTTAACGCTCTGGGACAGGGGGTGCTGGCCTGGCTCCTGGCCAGAGGCACCACTTATGAGCTGGTTTCTTCCTTCTCATGTATAAATTGACCACAGGATTGTTGGAGAAAGGCTGCGGGTCTGGCTGTGGTTCTTCTGGAGGGTTAACGCCTGCGGGAAGGAGGGTGAGGGAGAAGTTGGGGCTTGTGAGAGGCAGCAGAGGCACCAGCAGTTTGTCTCAGCCCTGCAAGGGAGTGGAGAAGCTGCTGGTGTTTGTATCCCTGTCACTCTGCTGTTCCACCTCCCACGGCTTTCCAACCATGGTTTGGGGTGGGAAGTGGAGCAGGAACGGTCCTGCGGCAAATCCTGACTCCGAGCTCCCTGCTGCAGCCCCGGCACCGTTGGTGTGTTGACCCCTCCAGATGCTTTTGAAAGCAAATGAGATCTGAATGGCTTTGTAGGAAGCACTGACCCTCTGCTGTGTGGTGGTGGGGGAAAGGATTGATTGTTCCTCTGGTTTGTGCTGCGGTGGAAGGACCTGTCGTTCCTGCTCATCCTTTAAACCCTCCTTTGCACAGGTGGTGGTGTGGCTGCGTGAGAAAATGGGGCAGAGGACATCCAAGTGGTAGTGGGTATCCATCCCCCCCTTTAGCCTTATTTTATTCATAGAATCATCAAATGTTGTGAGTTGGAAGGGACCCACCAGGATGATGGAGTCCAACTCCTGTCCCTGCACAGGACAAGCCCAACATTCACACCATGTCCCTGAGGGCCTTGGCCAAATGCTGCTGGAATCTTGTCAGGCTTGGTGCCATGAGCACCTCCCTGGGGAGCCTGTGCCAGTGCTTCACCACCCTCTGCCTCAAGAACCTTTTCCTCATGGCCAACCTCCCCCTCCCCTGCCACATCTTCCTGCCATGGCCTCTGCTCCTGGCGTTGGTGGCCAGAGAGAAGAGCTCAGCGCCTGCCCCTCCTCTTCCCCTGAGGAGGAAGTTCTAGACCATGATGAGATCTCCTCTCAGTCTCCTCTTCTCCAGGCTGAACAAACCAAGTGACTTCAGCCTCTCCTCATCCCCTTCCCCTCTAAACCCTTCCCCAATGTTGTGTCCCTCCTCTGGACACTCTCCAGCAGCTTTAGATCCTTTTTCTCCTGTGGTGCCCAAACCCCCCAGTGCTGGAGGTGAGGCCGCCCCAGTGCAGAGCAGAGCGGGACGATCCCCTCCCTTGACTGGCATCCCTTGGTGCACCTCAGGACATGGTCACTCATCACCTGGGGCTTAATTCATAGCCAACACTGTCATTACTCTGGGTCCTCTTTGGTGGTTCTGTTTTTTTGTGGTCTTGCAGACCGAGCCACGCTCTCAGCTTTGCCCCAAAACCACTGTTTTTTGGGCTGCCCAACACCAGGCTGGAGCTTGCTGCAGGTCCCTCTGCCCTCCGTGACTCAGATCAAACACCAGCTCTAAGAATTGACCTTAAATCCTTAATTTTCATCTAAGCTTTCCTAAAAATGGCTTTTTTTCCCACCAGCCCTCCTGAGTCTGCACCTCAACCAGGCAAACGCCCAAAAACCACAAAACCACCGGCTTTTTTTTTCTGTACAAGTTTTATTTCTCATTAAGATCATTGCTTAGATCTGAGTCACAGACCTTGGCTTGTCCTCGGTTTGGTGCGGGACTGCTCCGACTCGAGAGATAAGGGGGTCCTGCAGGTTCTTCTCTCCGGGGTGGTCTATGCAAACAGCATTTCTGGGTCACAGGATGAGTCAAGCCCACAGCCATCTGTGTGGGGAGAGAAAGGGGAGAGCGCTGGGTGAGATGGGATGGTCTGAACCAGCCCCCAGAGACCCCCCAGGTTTTAATCACAGCGAGTGAGAGGGTGTTCGCTTCGTGCCCTGGGGACCTCTGGGGTTTGTGGCAGGGTCTTTTGTAGCATCTTAAAGCCCTTTAAGATCATGGAGTCCAACCATGAACCCAACACTGACAAGTCCCCAACTAACCCGTGTCCCTCAGCACTGTGTCTACACGACTCTTCAATCCATCCAGGGATGGAGACTCCACCACTGCCCTGGGCAACCCCTTCCAATGCCCCAGAACCCTTTCAGCAAAGAAATTCTTCCTCACATCCAATCTCAACTGCCCTGGGCACAACTGGAGCCCATTTCCTCTTGTCCTGTCCCTTGTTCCTTGGTTGAACAGACCCACCCCCCCCTCTCCACCCTCCTTGCAGGGACTTGGACAGAGCCACAAGGTCTCCCCTCAGCCTCCTTTTCTCCAGGCTCAACACCCCCAGTTCCCTCAGCTGTGAACTCAGCACACTTGTCCTGTCCCCTGTTCCTTGTTTGAACAGACCCACCCCCCTCCATGGGCTTCCCCAGAACCTCACAATCCATTTCTGCCTTCCCCGGGGTTGGAATCAAGTCCACCCTGAGCGAGGTGGCCCTGGCTGTTGGGGAGACAGATGGACAGATGGACAGGACACTCCCTCCCAGTTTTCTACCATAACCTCTGCTGTGTGAGGACCCCGGTGCCGATGGCCCCAGAAGGGGCGCGGTCCCGGCGCTCTGCTCACCGCTGCTGCAGCAGATGCCGGGGGCGGCGCAGCTCCCCCCGCCGCCGCCGCAGGGTTTGCGTCCCGACTCGCAGGGCGTCGGCAGGAAGTTTTCCTCCTGGCAGCGCAGGGTCTCGGAGGTGCCGATGTAACAGCCCAGCTCCTCTCCGCAGCAGATGTTGGGACCGAAGCAGTGGCCCTTGTTCTTGGGACCGCAGGGCATGCACTGCTCAGAGAGAGAATCATCACAAGGTTTGGGTTGGGAGGGACCTTCAAGCTCATCCAGTCCCAACCCCCCTGCCAGCAGCAGGGACACCTTCCACTAGACCAGGTTGCTCAAAGCCTCATCCAGCCTGGCCGAGAACACTTCCAGGGAGGAGCAGCCACAGCTTCTCTGGCCAACCTCGGACACTGTCTCACCTCCCTCAAAGGAGATGTGGATGAATGACTTGGGAAAGCACCTGGGCTCAGGTTGAGCCTTTCCCCTGCTCCTTCCCTCCCTCCTGCCGGATTCTTCCCCTCAGGAGCCCCGGGAAGGGTTGGGAGAAGGAACAGAGCAGGTGTGAGGAGATCTCCCAGCCCACCAGCACGTACCTTCCTGATGTCCATGTCCAGCACGGCGCGTTTGCCCCCGATGGGGCAGTTCTGGATGTAGCAAGCGGAGGAGAGAGCCAGGAGCCCCAGGAGGCAGACGGCCAGCGCCTTGCAGGGCATGGCTGGGGGGTCGGGAAGCTTTTTGGCTCCTCATCCCGCCGAGCTCTGGTGTTTTATAGTGTCAGCTCCTGCTTACACATGCCAGCACCGGCGTCACCCACTGCCCTTAAGAGCCACAAGTCATTGCTGTCCACAGCCACGGGCTCTGCTAATCGCCGGAGGTCGAGGACGTGAGGTCAAGGCCAAGGTGTTGGTTTTCTCCTCGGTGATGACTCCAACAGTGGCAGGAGGAAACGTGTGGAGGCTGAGGATGCTGTTTGGGGCTCAGGTCCCTTCTCTGCTAACCCCTGTGGTTTGTCCCACTGCATGGGTTGGGCACAGGTCTGCAGAACTTGGTGGGACATGTCCTCACATCTTCTGGTGGGTGGAAAACAAAACCGCTGGGGTCATCTGTGAGATCTGGGGTGGGACACACAGCGTTGGCCCTTCCCACCCTTCTCTGCCAGGCCTTTGGGGGAAGCTCAGCGCTGGGTTTGTCCCACCCTGGGACAGCAGTGACACAGAGCCCATCCCCACCTGCTTTCATCTCCAAAGCTCATCAGCAAAGGCCTGAAAACACCAACCCCCCCATCTCTTCTGCCCTGGAGCTGTGCCCAGGGCTCAGACGTGATGCCCTGGACCACATCACAAGGTTCTGCTCACCCCAACCCCTCACCTTCGTTACCACAATTAAGAGCTTCCTGGCTTTGCATAAATTCCTCTGCTGCAGACGAATCTTCGATCTGTGGAGACCATTATCCCGCATCCACTTAATTGGGAATGAGGCAGCGCAGAGCCGGAGAGCTGTGACCTCTTCTCGTCCTGCTTCCAAATCTGTCACTTAGCATGGCCATGGTGAGGGCAGCCAGGTCCTGGTCACCCGCCCAGGGTCAGACAGCCAGCGAGTCCTGGTCCCTGGGGACAAGCCAGGCACCGGGCTCCGTGTCAATGGGATGGAGATGGGGCTCAGCACCAGCCGCGGGACGTGGAGCGGCTCAGCCCCGGCTGCCATCCCGGGGTGACACGGGGTGGGGGGGGTCCAGGAGCCCCTACGGCCACTCTAGGGGTGACCAGACCCCCGTGGGCAGGGTTGGGATGTGTCTGGGGGAGCCAAGAGTGGAAAAATCCCCCAAATATCAGTTCCTAGTGCTTGTGGGGACCTTGACACCCCGATGCTGAGGCTCCGTCAGCCCCGAGCATTGTTCTGCCTCAGCGGTGTGTCCCCATTGCTGCGAGAGATGTTGGGGTTCACATCCTGCTTCCCGGGACAGGCTGGGTGCCCAGCTGGGCTGAGCAGCCCCAGTTCTTCATCCCATGGGTGTCCAGCTCGGTGTCACCCACCTGCATTGGCACTGCCACTCTCTCAGTGATTTTGGGGTGATTTGGGGTGATTTTGGGGTGATTTTGGGTCCCCCACCTCCCCAGGGCTGGGTTAAGATGCTCGTTGCAAGGATCAGGCACTGGGTTAATCCTGTGCCCTCTTCAAGGTGTGGGGAGCTGAGGTGGGCAGGATGGATCCCACCGGCGTGGAGGAGCTCCACCTCCCCGGAGGTGCCACCTCCCTCGGGGACATTATAAAGGACCGGCTGTCCCCAGCACTGTGGCCAGATCCCAGCACAGAGAGAGCCCGGAGCAGAGACCCCACCAGGGTAAGAGACCTGGGGAGGGGACAGGGAGGAGGGTTGGGGTGAGGGGACCCCAAATTTGGGGGGTGGTGGTGGAATAACTGGGGCAGCTGATCCTGCCTGTCGGTGTCTGATGGGGACCAGTTTGGTGAGTGATGGTGGGGAAAGATGTGACCAGCCTCGGGGGGTTGTATGAAGCTGGGAACGCAAACCTTGCTGCTCTTGGGTTTTTTTTGGGTTGTTTTCTTTACTTTTTCTCATTTTTAGTAGATGTGTCTTGAAGCTGCTTGTTGTGCTGGTTCATGAAGGCAACGGGACCCCAAATCTGCCCCAAGGAGAGGTCTTGGCCAAGAGGTAACACGGTGGTGGCATCTTCTGGGGCATGATGCCCCAACCTCCTGGGGTTGGGGGTGCTGGGAGGCTCAGCACCCATGGGTGCTGCTGGATCTCCTGGGGTGGGTCTTGATGGTCAGATCCCAAAGGCCAGCTCTGCCTGGGCTTCTTTCCCTGAGCGCTGCGAGGACGGGGCCAAATCCTGCACCCAGCCCAGCAAGACCACCACGGATGGGAGCTGAACCTCACGGGGCTGGATGGGGATTTGGGGAGGTGTAGGGGGGGGGGATAAAGACCCAACAACCTCCAACCCACCCCCTGCCACCATCCCTGAACCCTTGGAGCTCCCCCTGCCCCATCCCCAGCACCCAGGACGAAGCCACCACAGTGCACAAGGACCTTTATTGGGTGTCGTATGTACAAGGCTGGGGTGGGGGGATCGGTGGCGGTGGGGGGGACGCCCGGCGCCCCAGTTCAGAGGAGGGGATGCTTTCCCTGCTGCTGCTGCTGCTGTCGGTTTGCCAAGTGCATCAGCTTGAGGAGCAGATCTCCAGCCGAGCCGTCCAGCACCGTCAGGTTCTTCTCTGCTGCCTCCTGAGCCCCGTCGCTGCCCTCGTCCGGGCAGCCGGTGTCCATTGCACAGGTTTCTTCAACACAGAGCAGAACGTCGTGGTGGGGTGGGTTATTGAGGACCAGGAGTGTGTTTTGTTTTCAGGTGGGGAAGGGTTGGTGGTGGAAGTTATAGAATCACAATATCACAGACTGGTTTGGGTTGGAAGGGACCTCAAAGCTCATCCAGTCCCAACCCCCCTGCCATCAGCAGGGACACCTTCCACTAGACCAGGTTGCTCAAAGCCCCATCCAACCTGGCCTTGAAAAAGGACAGTCAGAGGTGCCCACACAGGTCCTGCTCCAGCTGTGTCCCTCCTGTTAACCAGGGATTGGGGCTGGATGGGCTTTTCCTGGCACACCAGGGAGATTACGTGTGCCCAGCTGGGAAATATCTCATGGAGGTGCCTCAGGAAGGAGCTCCGAGCCCAGTCCTTGTCACAGAACCATGGCATGGTTTGGGTTGGAAGGGACCTTTCAAGGTCATCTAGTCCAACCCCCCTGCAGTGAGCAGGGACATCTTCAACCAGATCAGGTTGCTCAGAGACCTGTCCAACCTGACCTTGAATGTTTCCAGGGATGGGGCTTCTACCACCTCTCTGGGCAACCTGGGCCAGGGTTTCACCACCCTCAGACTAAAAAATTTTCCTTTAAATCCACTCTGACTACCCCAAACTTACCCCAAAACGGGCACAACACCACTGCCACTCCGTGCCTCAGTTTCCCCTTCAGAAAACAACCTCTAACTGGAGGACTAACCCATCCCACTACCATCCCACCACGCTCCCAAGACACCCCAACCTCTCCTTGGCAGCCCCCCATCCCGCTGACCCCACACCCCCCCGGTGTTACCGGCAGTGCAGCAGATGCCGGGAGCGGCGCAGTGGCCCCCGGAGCCGCAGGGTTGCCCGCCGGCCTGGCAGGGTGAAGGCAGGTAGTCTTCCTCGGCACAGCGCCGCGTCTCGGCCGTGCCCAGGTAACAGCCCAGCTCCGCGGCGCAGCAGATACCGGGGCCGAAGCAGTTGCCTCTGTTCCCGGGGCCGCAGGGCATGCACTGGGGGGAAGGAGCTGCTTGAGTCTCTTGTACCCTCCTCCCCCTCCAAAAAAAAAGAGGGGTGCCCCCTCCTTGCACCCCTTTGTAGTTGAAAGAACCCCCCCACACCTCACTTTGCCAGCCCTCGAGGTGCCACGCCAGTGTGGAGTGAGCTGTCTTGTCCCCATCGCCAACAGTGTCCCCACTACCTGTATCCCCATCTCCAGCAGCGTGTCCCCACTTTGTGTGGGTCCCTGCTGCCCTCCCATGTCCTCCCCATCTCTACTCCATGGCTCCTGTCCCCTGCCATGGTGATACTTAGCTGTGGTTGAACCCCATCCCCTCCTTGAGGTGAGAACATTATTTTGGGGGAGAATCACTCAATTCCTCTGCCACCGCCCCACCACATGCCCTTGGCCATGTCCCCCAACCCTCCCCAATAAAACGGGGTGCACCCACTGCTCGGGGGAGCAAGGCACAACCAAAGGTGCCCACAGGTGACAAGGAACCTCTGCACCCCACAGAGCTGCTGCCTGCCCCCCCAAATCCCCATCCCATCCCCCCCAAGCCCCATCCCGTACCTGTCGCAGGGCTGTGTCGGCCAGGGCCCGCTTGCCACCGCGGGGACAGTTCTGGATGTAGCAGGCAGAGGACAAGGCGAGGAGGCAGAGGAAGGAGAGGGGCAGCGAAGGCTCTGCCATGGTGGAGGTGCCCGCAGTGGTGCCAGGGGAAGCTGCCCCACCCGCTGCCCGCCTTGCTCTGGCCCCGTGCTGCTCCAGCCGCTATTTATGCCGCTGTCACCCCTTCCCAGGGGAGGAGGAGGAGGAGGAGGAGGGAGGAGGAGGAAGAAGAAGAAGAGGGCTGGGTTGGGTTTTTTTTTTAGTTGTTTTTATTTTTTTTTCCCTTATTTTTTATTTATTTATTTATGATTTTTTTTTCCCCAAATGACATCCAAGTGAATCTGTAATTGAGGTGATTCAGTGCTGGAGTGACAGCAGCAGCGCTCAGGGCTGGTGAATCCACGCCACCCCATGAGCACACGGCTGCTCCGAGGGGCACAGGCCACCCCAGAGATGGCCACCTCCTGGGGAGGGGTGGCTGGGGACAGAGGGTTGCTCTGGGGAGGGGTGCTCCTTCAGAAGGTGCTGGTTTGGGAGGGATGTGGGTTTGGGGAGAGATGTTTGTTTGGAAGATGCTGGTCTGGGTGGGATGTGGGTTTGGAGGGTGCTGGTCTGGGAGGGGTGGGGGTTTGGGGAGGGGTGCTCATTCAGAAGATACTGGTTTGGGGAGGGGTGCTGGTTTGGAGTGTGCTGGTTTGGAGGGTGCTGGTTTGGGGAGGGGAGCAGGTTTGGAGGGTGCTGGTTTGGAGGGTGCTGGTTTGGAGGGTGCTGGTTTGGGGAGGGGAGCAGGTTTGGAGGATGCTGGTTTGGAGGGTGCTGGTTTGGAGGGTGCTGGTTTGGGGAGGGGAGCTGGTTTGGAGGGTGCTGGTTCAAAGGGTGCTGGTTTGGGGAGGGGAGCAGGTTTGGAGGATGCTGGTTTGGGAGAAATGCTGATTTAGAAGATGCTGGTCTGGGCGAGATGCATGTTTGAGGAGGGACACTGGTTTGAGGAGGGACACTGGTTTGGGGAGGGACACTGGTTTGGGAAGGATGCTGGTTCAGAGGATGCTGGTTTGAGGAGGGACACTGGTTGAGGAGACGCTGGCTGAGGAGGGAATGTGCGTTTGGGGAGGAATGTTCCTTCAGAAGGTGCTGGTTTGGAGGGTGCTGGTCTGGGAGGGGTGTGGATTTGGGGAGACATGTTCATTCAGAAGATGCTGGTTTGGAGGGTGCTGTTTTGGGGAGGGATACTGGTTTAGGAGACACTGGCAGGGGAGGGATGTGCTTTTGGGGAGGGATTTAGAAGATGCTGGTCTGGGCAGGATGTGTTTGGGGAGGGATGTTCCTTCAGAAGATGCTGGTTTGGGGAGGGGTGATGGTTTGGAGGATGCTGGTTTGGGAAGGGGAGCTGGTCTGGGGAAGGATGCTGGTTTGGGGACAGATGGTTGTACAGAAGCTGCTGGTCTGGGTGGGATGTGGGTTTGGGAAGGGATGCTCCTTTGGAGGGTGCTGGTTTGGAGGGTGCTGGTTTGGAGGGTGCTGGGTTGGAGGGTGCTGGTTTGAGGAGGGACACTGGTTTAGGACACACTGGCTGAGGAGGGAATGTGCGTTTGGGGAGGAATGTTCCTTCAGAAGGTGCTGGTTTGGAGGGGTGGGGGTGTGGGGTGCTTATTCAGAAGATACTGGTTTGGGGAAGGTTGTTGTTCTGGAGGGTGCTGGTTTGAGGAGGGACACTGGTTTAGGAGATGCTGACTAGGGAGGGATGTGTGTTTGAGGTGGGATGTTCATTCAGAAGGTGCTGGGCTGGTTTGGGGAGGGGTGAAGATCTGTAGGATGCTGGTTTGGGAGGGATCCTGGTTTGGGAGGGGGAGCTGGTCTGGGGAAGGATGCTGGTTTGGGGACAGGTGCATGTTCAGAAGATACTGGTTTGGGTGAGCTGTGGTTTTGGCAGAGTGCTGGTTTGGAGGGGTGGGGATTTTGGGGGGGATTTTCATTCAGAAGATGCTGGTTTGGGAGGGGTGTGAGTTTGGGCTGAGGTGCTCATTCAGAAGATGCTGGTTTGGGGAGAGGAGCTGGTTTGGAGGATGCTGGTTTGGGGAGGGATACTCGTTTAGGAGATGCTGACTGGGAAGGGATGTGTGTTTGGGGAAGGGTGTTCCTTCAGAAGATGCTGGTTTGGGGAGGGGTGATGGTGTGGAGGATGCTGGTTTGGGAAGGATTTCATTCAGAAGACACTGGTTTGGGGTGGGGGTTGATGGTTTGGAGGATGCTGGTCCAGGAGAGATGCTGCTTTGAAGGATACTGGTGTGGGGAGGGAAGCCAGCTTGGGAGCGGTGCTGGTTTGAATGGTGCTGGTCTGGGAGGGACACTGGGATGCCAGGGGGGAGCGATGGGGTCAGGGCTGCGGGAGGACTCACTCTGGGCACAAAGACTCACTGGGGTGCAGAGCAGGACCTGGCCACAACCCTGGGCCCAAGGGGACCTGTTGTCACCACCAGGCACCTGCCTCTTCCACCTCTTTTTCTCCAAGAAACAATAAACCAGAGCAACCCGTGGCAGAGGGAGAGAGGGAAAGGAAAATGCACCTTGGGGCTGATGTCCACTTGTCTTTTGACAACCAGCGAGTCCCACCTGCGCTGAGACCCGACACACTCGTGTCACCCATGGGCTGTTGGAAACATCTGGATGGGGTAAAGGCAGCAAAAATCCTTCCCTGCACCATCCAGCCATGAATATTCCTGCTGGTCCCAGATCTCCTTTCCAGCAATGCTCAGGGTGACCTCAGCAACGTGACATTAATTTGCAGAGGGGAATCAGGCACCTAACGAGCATCCCCCCCCCCACCAAAGCATTGGGGCTGGCTCAGGGTCATTAGGAGAGGCTCGTTTGGGGGTGCTGGAAGGGATGGGGTGGGCACAGAGGGGGATGTCACTGGCCATGGTCCATCCTTTGGGGTGGTTTTTGACCTTTCACGTCACCCTGAACTCATCTTCATCAAAGGTGGGGAATTGAGGCAAAAGAACCTTAAAAACCAGCCTGGGGATCACTCGGGGAGGCTGGGGTGGGGCTTTCCCCACCCTCATTAACATCCCTCGCTTTCTCACCCTCATTAGTGTCCCTTTTCCACCGGATCAGTGACCTGGAGTGGCTGAGCCCAGGTTGGAACGAGGGGGACGGTGGTTCCCTGGGTGGGGAAGGGGCTGCTGCTCCCCTCGAGCATCCCAAAGGAATCCAAACGCTTTGACAAGCAAAGCGAGCGCCGTGCTGGGCTGTGGAGACACCAGCGAGGGACATTGAGGGGGATGAGCCCCAAAACATCGCTTTATCACCCCAAGGGAAACTGAGGCACAGTGGGGTAAGGGCAAGTGTCTGTTTTGGGGTGATATTTGTGGTGCTGGGGGTCCCAGCCTGATCCCATCTCCTACCCCGTGGTTTTTAGAGGGATCCATCAACCCGGGGTGGGGTGATGGTGCTGGTTTTGGGGGTCTCCTGGGTTTTTTTGATAGGTAAAATGAGGGTGATTCGTTTTCCCAGGCAGGGTGAAGATAACCACAGCCCCTGACTCAGGTCTCCCTGGATTTGGGGAAGCAGCAAGTTCCTAAATTTGCCCCATGCCCACCACCAGAGACGTTGAATCACTCACGTGGGGCAGCCGTGGGCAGCTTTAATGACCAATATTCTTTGCACCAGCCACGTTTCCCCCATTCAAACCCATCCCTTCACAGCAGGAGTCGAAACTCAGTGGCGTTGTAGGACCGAGGAGGACGCAAAAGCCCTCGGCTGGGAAAACTTTTCTTTAAAAGAACCCCAAATGTCAGCTCTAAATTGGGTGTTACACGCTCCTGCTCCGTCTCTTCATTACTGTATCGTGAAATTACATTAGCAGGGAACGAGCTGCATTCAAATGACTCTGTGTCTGGAATGATAACGCAGGAATATGAGATTAAAAATGTAATTATGCTCTTTAAAGTCAAGGAAGGTTAATAAAATGTTTTTCCAAGTTGCAGAGGCTCCGCAGCCACAATGCAGAATCACTTATGGGAATCAAGGGGAGGATGAGATGGGAAAGGAAGGGGGGGGGTGGAGGCCAGAGGAGGCAAAAAAAAAATGTGTGGAAAATATAATAAGGGGGTTTTGGGGATGAAAATATTGGGGTCAGCTGGGGTGAGTCATGGGGGAAGTGATCTTGGGAGGATGAGGTTCCATGGGCAGCCCCAGCTGGAGCATCCTTGGGGTGATACTGGGACCCCCCCCCCCAAACCACATCCAGCTCCTGCTTGATGCTTTAGGGCTACTTTTACATGGGCAGGGAGTGAGAGAACAAGGGGTGATGGCTTGAAAGTGTCAGAGGGGAGATGGAGATGAGATGTGAGGTGTGAGGGTGGTGAGACCCTGGCCCAGGTTGGCCAGAGAAGCTGTGGCTGCTCCTCCCTGGAAGTGTTCTCGGCCAGGTTGGATGAGGCTTTGAGCAACCTGGTCTAGTGGAAGGTGTCCCTGCTGCTGGCAGGGGGGTTGGAACTGGATGAGCTTGAGGGTCCTTCTCACCCCAAACCACCCTGGGATTCTATGATGCTCAAACTGTGCTCCAAATCCCCCCAACATCAACCACGAGGGTCCCTTCTCTGCCTTCCCAACACTGGATTTGCTCTGCCACGTCCCTGCTCTTCCCCAGGCTCTTCCCAGGGCCCCAGAGGAGCCCCCTTTGTTAGTGCTGATCTCCTAACGACATGCCAGGTGGGCCATGTGGGTGCTGTGGCATTCATCGGTGGTTTTAGAACCCAGCTCCTGGAGGAAAGTCCCAAAGGGCTGCCATAGGGTGGGGAGTGGGCAACATCCTCCAACCCACCCCCCTGCTCAGCCAAAACACAGCCCTGGCTCTTCCTAGACATGAGCAAAGGGGCTGGGGGCTGCTGGAGAGGCTCAGCCATGGAGCTCCTGCCCTTCCTGATCACTTTTCACATTGAGGAATAACAGGGAGAGTGGAAAATGGGGTGTCCACAACACTCCCACACTGTTTGGCACATGTGAAACACCCTCCAGCTCCACCCAGAGCTTCACAATCTCATGGTTGCACAGAAATGATGATGTGTTTTCCACTCCTGGAGTTGTCACACCCTTGCAGGGCAAACTACAAGTCTATTCACCCCCCAAAATCCTTCATGAGCTGGGGGAGCTTCGTTAGGGTTGAACCTCACCAAGGTTTTTAGGAGCCCCTGTAGAGGAGGGAGGATGGAGGTCGCAGGGCTCCACCACTGCCTGACACAGAGGTCAGAACAACAAAAGTTCAATCAAAATAAATTAAAGGACGTTGGGTAACAGGTGGAAAATTGGGTTTTTCCCCCAATTTGTGCATTTTTCTGCCTCTGCCTGTGGCTGGAGGGGGAGGCAGCTCCCAGCAGAGAAGGAGAAACTTGATTTAAACCCCTGCAGTGGTGATAGAGAGAGGTCAGGCTGGCAAAGGAGCGCTCGCTCTCCTGGCTGGGTGAACTAATGCTCCTCAAATGGGTCTGTCTGGTGGCACTTAGTGATGATGGCTTCTCCCCCTGCCTGTCACAAGCCTTTCATCTGGTCACCGTGAACTTGCAGCTGATGGAGGGTTAATGGTTGGGGGCTGATGGGGAGGGGAGGATCCTGCACCTCCTGGCTGAGCACAGCACCTTCTATTTTCTCATCATGGCTAAAGCTGCTCCTCTGCTTCTGTGACAGGATGGAAAAGAGCTGTGATGCTCATTTAAAGAAGGAAGAGCAGCCAAAGTCAAGATGTGCCAGGGTTCTGCCTTTTATCAGCCCAGCCAAACCCATCCCACTGGGATGCAGACGTCACCTCGGGAGGTTGCTGACCAGCACGGGGTGGATTTGTCCTCCTCAAAGCGGCAGAGGAAATTGCTCAGGCCTCCAATCAAAGGCTGCTCCCCACCTCCCAAAGAGAAGACAGGCACTGGGAAATAAATCTGCTGGTGGCATCTGCCAGCTGAAGGGGAACTGCTGTGGGTCCTGGCAGAAGAACCCCATGAAAAGTCACAGAATCATTAAGGTTGGAAAGGATCTCTCAGATCATCCAGTCCAACCATCAACTCATCACCACCGTGCCCACTGAACCATGTCCCTCAGTGCTCCATCTACTTGTTTCCTGAACACCTCCAGGGATGGGGACTCCACCACTGCCCTGGGCAGCCTGTTCCAATGTCTGACCACTCTTTTGGAGAGGAAAATTTCCCTGATATCCAACCTGAGCTTCCCTTGGCACAACTTGAGGCCATTTCCTCTCACCCTATTGCTGGTTACCTGGGAGAAGAGATCAACCCCCCCCCTCACTACACCCTCATGGCTGTGTGTCACCCACCAACTCCTGGGGTACAGGGAAGGTCTCTGCCGCCCACAGAGGTGTCAGTGCCCTGCCTGTCTGCAAGGGGAGCGATCAGGAGTCACTCAGCTGGGGTAGATGGTCCTTCCCTTAGCAATGAGGTGGGCAGAGAGGGATGTTCATCCCTTCGCCCTCCCTGTACCAGCAAGAGGGGACACAGGGGTTAAAGCTTCCTGCCAAAGGGTTCTAAAGGGTTAAGGAGGAGGAGAAATCACAGAATCACAGAGCTGCCCAGATGGGAAAAGCCCTTCAAGATCATCAAGTCAAACCATGAATCCAACACTGACAAGTCCCCTATGACTAACCCATGTCCCTCAGCACTGTGTCTACACGACTCTTCAATCCCTCCAGGGATGGGGACTCCACCACTGCCCTGGGCAACCCCTTCCAATGCCCCAGAACCCTTTCAGCAAAGAAATTCTTCCTCACATCCAATCTCAACTGCCCTGGGCACAACTTGAGGCCATTTCCTCTTGTCCTGTCCCTTGGTCCTTGGTTGAACAGACCCACCCCCACCTCTCTCCACCCTCCTTGCAGGGAGTTGGACAGAGCCACAAGGTTTCCCCTCAGCCTCCTTTGCTCTAGCCTGAACAACCCTGGTTCCCTCAGCACCTCTGGTGCTGGAACATGTGGGTGGATGAAGACTCTGAGGAACTTGATGGAACATGGAGATGAGCCCTTCTCTGAGCAGGCTGGACCAGATGCCCTCTGCCATCCATCCCTCCCAACCCCTGCTCCATCCAGCTCCACGTTTACTCCCCATCCTGGAGAAGGAAGGGAACTTGGAGAGCTAACTCGCCTTCAACCCCAAGGAGGTGGCTCCCAGCCCAAACTGCTGCAGGATATCACGAGAAACTTTTGGGCAGGAGAGGTGTTTGGCTGAGCCAACGCTTTGGGTTTCATTGGAGGCGACCAAGCTTCGTTAGTGCCAGAGAGGAACGAGATAGGAGTGCGGATGGGAGCTCCTCCGGCACCGAGCAGTCCCTGGAGACGTGGGGCGGAGGAGGTGCGAGTGCTGAATCACACCAGGATGGTTCACTGCCAACATGACAGCACCACAGAATTCAGAGGGGTTTTAGTGCCTCAGAATTGAGGGATTTTTAGGGTTTTGCCTCTTTTCTAACTGTTTATTATTTGAAGACGGGGGACTTCCTATTTCTGCTACAACTGGAGATGGGTGATGAGCTCCCACAAAGAGCAGGGTGGGGTCAGAGCTGCCACAAAGCCCTGCTTGAGTCGCTTGATGAGGCTGCTCTTCCCCATGACCAGAAAGCCATGAATATTATGGGCTGCTCAGCAAGCAGGTGCCTTTTAAGAGAGAATAAAGGAATGGCAGGCAAAGGTGAGTTGAGTCAGCTGGAGGCTCGTTACCCCAGAGAAACTGGCACAGAACATCATCCAGGAACATCGGCTCCTCGGAGAGAAATGACCAATTAAGTGGCAGCAGCAGGGGGTTACACAGGTGACAAAACCCTCTGCTGTCACCTTACCCTCGGCACATCCAGGACACGCTGCAGACGGAGTGATTTTTCCTTCTGGCATTTTTCTGAATGGCTCTTTGAGGACCAGACCCCCCCTCTCGGGTTTAGGTATCTGAGCCTCCATCCTGTGCCAGCCGCTGTGACATTCCCCCACGGCTCTGCAGATCCTTTGTGTCAACTGACTTCAGCTTTTTCCAGCCCATTCATTCAACCCTCTGCAAAGAGATTCACGCCACGGAATTCATTACAGACGCACAATGAGACCAATTACGAGTCAGAAAGAGAACCTGACTTTAAACATCATTTTATTAAGGCTTAAATGTCTATCAGCCAGACAGGAGCTGGTCCAGTCACACACAGAAACCCAGAGTGACGTTTGGGGTAATGCGATGGCTTTTCTACAAGAGCTCGTAGGAGCAGGATGCGATTGGGGCCGGTTACTCACGGCTTCTCTTCGTGACTTTGCCGGACTCTGGGATGAACAATGTGCTCCAGCGAGAGCACAGCAGGGAGGAGGGTGAGGAGGAGAAGTCAGGTCGCTTGCATGTTGTCAATCACACACAAAAAAACATCCCAACTTCTGCCTGGTCCACAACCGAATGGCTGCTCGTCAAAATGTGTCAATGGTTTGAACTCACAGGGAAGCGAAACTCACGGTCCAAAAGGCACCTATGCTAAAGCACTGAGCCACGGGGACGGGGGGGAGAGGGCAGGTGCCACGGGTGGAGATCAGTTCTGTATAAATACAAGTTCCTTGTTAAAGAAGCTATGGCTTTTATTCTCCTCGGATCGCTCTGCTCCGGCGCGATGCTCTAATCCCCCCCCACCCCACCCCACCCCCCCACTACTACTCTGTAAGCACAAGAAGACCGAGTCCTCTCCGCCACGACGGGTGTTCATCTGGCAAGATCTCCCAAAGCCTTCGTCCTCCTAGGGATCAGCACAGCCACGGGGAGCAGCAGCGGCTCTGTGCGCTCTCTGGTCCTCCCGGCAGGCTCTGACAGCTGAGGGATCAGAAGTGAACCCTCCTGACGTCGTGTGTGGCAGCCGATCTCTTACAGCTCCCGCACGAGATCGACGAGAGAGACTTCTGCTTCTTGGCCAAGCAGGGGCGACACATGAGGTGGCCGCAGGGCAGCTGGTAAACAGGCTCTGCTTTGAAGTAAGAGGAGAAGGTTTTGCCACAGGAAGCGCATCCTTGGGTCTGGCTGCTCCTGCCGTGCTCTGCAAAAGCGACAGGAGAAGCAGCTTGGTCAAGGGGGGTGACAAGTCCGTGGCTGTGTCACCCCTTATGTGCCCAATTGTGGTGGTTGCACTGGGCCAGCACTGGGCTGCAACCAAACCCAGCCACTCACTCACTCCCCTCCTACCCCATGGGAGAGAACTGGGGGGCAAGGGTAAGGAGGCTTGTAGCTTGAGATAAGAATGATTTAATGATTGAAATAAAATAAAGCTTAAAATAATACTGATACTAAAATAGTAATGATGATAATAATAGTAATAAAGTATGCAAATGAGTGACACCCAGTGCCATTGCTCACCACCCACTGACCCAGCCCGGCCCGCTCCCAGAGAACGATCCCGGAGCAGCGACAATCCCGACCCGAAACCGCAATCCCGGGAGAGCCAGAGCCCGAGCGAGAGCCAGAGAGAGCCAGAGAGGAAGAGCCCCTCATGGATCTCCTGCCCATGGGGGACAGGAGATGGAACAGCCCCTTGGCAGAGCCCAATGCCCACGGAGCTGATTCAGTTCAATATTCCTCACCCCCTGAGATCTTGCACTTGTAGACTGGCAAAACACAAAGTCCTTCAACTTCCAGCGACAAAAATGCAAACTTGGGGATGTTCTCAGTGTTTCTCTCATAACCAATCCCAGCTGAACCCAAACCCCAGTGCTGTTCTAGCTCCTAAAAAGAAACCCAGCTCTGTCCCAGCTACAGACCAGGACACCAACCCTGCCTGGGAGCTGAGGACCTGGCTTTCTGTGGACGCAGAGCACGGCTGTGGGCGCTCCAGACTCAGGAGCGTGGCCCGTTTTCCCTGTCACTACCGTAGGCACAGGGAATGGTCTGGCTTCTGGGGCAGGCTGTACCTCAGACAGGGCTGGATCACGTCAGCATCTGCACCACGAGGTTTTTAATTGAGGACAGATGACTGTAAAGGGCTTTTCACTTTTATTGAGACTCAATCGGCCTCCCTTCCGCTTCCCCAGCGAATTCAAATCACCGATTCCCGAGTGAGACGCTCTCGGTGCCGCTCTGCATTCCTGTCACACACGGCTGCTCAAGGGCTCCTCAGCCAACTCTTAAACAGCAGCAATTTTAAAGGGGACAGGAAAAAGCTTAATAGCTTAATGTCACTGCAAAGCAGCCAAAGCTATTCTGAGAGAGAGAGAGAGAGAGCTACTCTGAGCTGCACAGCCCCGGCCATTTCCCAGGGTCACTTGGTCCCTCTGAGCCCGCCCCTCTGCTAGGAGTGGGGAGGAAGAGGAACAAGCCAGCAGTTAGGACACTGGCTCGTGGATGCTTCTCTGAACCCTGAAGAACTACTGGCATGTCTAGCCAGCAGGTGTGATGAAAACTGTGAGGACTCAACAGCCTGGCCTCTCTATATTGAAACCTGAGGGGATTCTGGGCACACTTGTCTGTCTGGCCTGTGACCTTGCTACCATTACCTGTTCCTGTGAGGGGGCAACGAGCTAAACAGTACTGGATAGATCACAGAACCCCAGGATTGCCCAGATTGGAAAAGACCTTTAAGATCATTGAGTCCAATCATTAACCCAACACTGACCAGTCCCCTATGACTAACCCATGTCCCTCAGCACTGTGTCTACACGACTCTTCAATCCCTCCAGGGATGGGGACTCCACCACTGCCCTGGCCAACCCCTTCCAATGCCCCAGAACCCTTTCAGCACAGAAATTCTTCCTCACATCCCATCTCAACTGCCCTGGCCACAACTTGGGGCCATTTCCTCTTGTTCTGTCCCTTGCTCCTTGGTTGAACAGACCCACCCCCACCTCTCTCCACCCTCCTTGCAGGGACTTGGACAGAGCCACAAGGTCTCCCCTCAGCCTCCTTTTCTCCAGGCTCAACACCCCCAGTTCCCTCAGCCGAGAACTCAGCACACTTGTGCTCCAGACCCTTCCCCAGCTCCGCTGCCCTTCTCTGGACACGCTCCAGCACCTCTGCAGCAGCACCACTCACTCCCATCCATGCAGCAACTCCCCACCTTGCTCTCTGCAGCTCTCTGGCAATGTTGAAGCCACTCAACCTAATTCAAAGAGCTCTGGGAACAGCCAAAGCCTCGACACGGAGCGAGCTCAGTCTGGGCAGGCTGGGCTGAGCACAAGGCACCCAGGATGGTCCTTGGGCAGCGCAGATGAGCTGCAGCCAACACCACGGGCAACCCATGCTGAAGCCTGCTCTGGCTGTGGGCACAGACACCACAGCTCACTTTCTGGGGGTCAATGAGGTCTAACCTGCCTCACTGGGAGAATAAACCATAAAAACTCCTGAGGTACAAAAGCAGCAGTTCAGGATTGCTCAGTAAAGCTTGCTGGGAGATAATGTAACAGTTTTATATTGAATATATAATATTTTGGAGTCTGAAGAGGCACAGTAAGATGCTGAGCAGCAGCACAACCCTCCCTCTTCACCCAGTCCCAGTTCTCTCCTCTCTTCTTCTCAAAGATGAACAAAAGGTGCTTGTTTCTTACCGAGGACGGTGCCTGTGCTCCAGGAACTGCTGCAGCCTCCCTCGCTCTGCGCCTGCTGCTGGCTCTTCATCAGCTTGGCTGTAAACGAGGGCATCGAGCTGAGCGCCGAGTTCAAGGCAGTGTCCAAACTCTCCGACAGCTTTTGCTCGTGAGAGACCAGATCTGCAAAGAGAAGGACAAGCTCGAGAAGTGGAGGCTGGGCAAAAGCAAGCTGCCAGTGCACAACAGGAACGCTGCTTTGCCTCCGAACCCGTGGGACAACACGCGGGATTTTAGGAGTTTTGCCGTTTGTTTTCTCGAGAGGTCTCTTCCCCACCAGGATTCCAGGATGGGGATGCAGTGCCTCATCTCCTTTGGGTCCTGAAGATGAAAAGCCCTACAGATTACTGTCAGACATTCATCTCATGCCATCTCAATGAACATTCAGGTGCCAGCTTCTGCGTTTGCCCCTGTCCTGGGCACTGGTGAGGCCACAGCTCGAGTGCTGGGTTCAGTGTTGGGCCCCTCACTCCAAGAAGGACCTGGAGGTGCTGGAGCGTGTCCAGAGAAGGGAACGGAGCTGGGGAAGGGTCTGGAGCACAAGTGTGCTGAGTTCCCGGCTGAGGGAACTGGGGGTGCTGAGCCTGGAGCAAAGGAGGCTGAGGGGAGACCTTCTGGCTCTGTCCAAGTCCCTGCAAGGAGGGTGGAGAGAGGTGGGGGTGGGTCTGTTCGACCAAGGGACAGGACAAGAGGAAATGGCCTCAAGTTGTGCCCAGGGCAGTTGAGATTGGATGTGAGGAAGAATTTCTTTGCTGAAAGGGTTCTGGGGCATTGGAAGGGGTTGGCCAGGGCAGTGGTGGAGTCCCCATCCCTGGAGGGATTGAAGAGTCGTGTAGACACAGTGCTGAGGGACATGGGTTAGTAGTTTAGTGGTGAACTTGGCAATGCCAGGTTTATAGTTGGACTAGATGATCATAATGGTCTTTTCCAACAAAACTATTCTATGATTCTATCTACAGGCCTGAAAAAGGCCAAAATGCCAAATGATGCAGAAACCCATTTCTCTCTGAAACCCCAGGCAGCTCCCTCAGCCTGTTCCACCAAGGATCCCAGCCCAGCACTCCCAGGCTGGCTTCATGCAACCAACTGGGAACATTTACACCACTAACAAAATCTGGGGGGCTCTTTTTAAACTTTCCCCTCTCTGTCCCAGTCCTGAGTCAAGGGATGAAGCCAAAGGCACAGGGGTTGGATCCTTCCCTGCAGTGTTTTGTCCTGTGCAACACCGAAGGCGTTAATTCAGCCTATGCATTAAGAGAATGTTGTCTGCATCACTAATTCTGTTAAATCCATCTCCCAAAGGAACTTCTCTGAATTAGTGCTGCACATTTGCCACAGCAATCAAGGCTGATGAAATCCTGAAGCAGGAGCTCCCTGGGCTGAGCACTGTGCTTTTATTTATGCACTGGCACGGCTCCCTCGGGAGCTCCAGGATCCCACGGGGCAGTCCCTGCTCCTGTGGGGCTGGGACACATCCCCCACGGGAGCTATTACAAACCTCTGCACTAAAAATATCCAGTGATTCCTCCTAAAACATGGGATGAGCTCTAGACTGAGAGATCAGAGCAGAAATGTGCAGCCTGTCTTCTTCTGATCCTTTCTGGTATTACCCAACAGCAATTATTTTCAAACAAGCCTTCAAAGGATTTTTTAAAAATCAAGCAATCACCGAAGCTTTTTCCTTGAAACATTTTGGGGCAATTTTGGGAGAAAAGTGAAGGGAGTGGCCAGCAGGTCAAGGGAGGTTCTGCTCCTCCTCTACTCTGCCCTGGTGAGTGTTGTGTCCAGTTCTGGGCTCCTCAGTTCAAGAGGGACAGGGATCTTCTGGAGAGAGTCCAGTGGAGGCCACAGAGATGCTGAGGGGCCTGGAGCATCTCCTGTGTGAGGAGAGGCTGAGAGAGTTGGGACTGTTCAGCCTGGAGAAGAGCAGCCTGAGAGGGGATCTGATCAGTGTCTGTCAATATCTGAAATGTGGGGGCCAAATGGATGGGGCCGGGCTCTTCTGGGTGGTGCCCAGTGCCAGGACAAGGGGCAATGGGCACAAACTGGGACACCAGAAGTTCCAGACAAACTGAAGGAAAAACTTCTTTCCTGTGAGGGTGTTGGAGCCCTGGGCCAGGCTGCCCAGAGAGGGTGTGGAGTCTCCATCTCTGGAGATGTTCAAACCCACCTGGACACTTTCCTGTGCAACCTGGTGTAGGGAACCTGCTTTGGCAGGGGGTTGGACTGGATGATCTCCTGAGGTCCCTTCCAACCCCCACCATTCTGTCAGTGAGAGGTACCAGCATGCATGAACAGCAATCAGAAGCTGTGGGCCACCTTTTGACACGTTACAGACCACTAGTTTAGAGAGCACAAGGAAACTGGACTTACCTGCCTAGAGAGACAGCCCTCAGGTGACCAGGAGACACCTACACACCGTGTGTTTACACCGTCTGACTCAGACCAGACCACTTGCAACAGACTCTAAATCTCATATATCTATGAGATATGAGATCAATAAAGATCTCTCTTTCCCTCCTCCCAGCTTAAATTTACCTTCCTCCTCCAGAGAGATTATTACCTAGAGCAGCAACTCAAGTTTAAGCACAGAAAAGAGAAGTGCTGCTGTCTGAAGTACAGCTACATCCACCTAACAGCTGCACAGACAGCAACTCCAAGGTGCTTCAGGAATTCCTGTGCAAACAAGGGAGAAAGCAAAGATGGCAAAAAATAGATGTGGATTCAGGCAAAAGATCTAATGTGCAGCCAAGAGGAGCAATTGCCTATGAGCCAAGATCTTCACCATGGACTGGCAGCTGAAGGTACCAGTCATTAGAGAACAAACCACAAGAGGGAACAGATTCTGGGGAAGAGAGGAGTGAATCTCTGTGCTATTTCAACCACAGGTCACCTCTGCTTTCTAAGGACTCTCAGCTCCTCGCCAGTCCTGCCTGCTGCTGGAGCTACAAGGAGCATCCTACACTGCTGCTCCCAGTGCCTGGTGGATGCAAAGCTCTGCCTGCGCTGCCGCAGCGCTGCCTGGTGAGAAGCTGTGGCACAGCTGGGGACCGAGGCGGGGAAAGCACTCGGCTTTTCAGGGAATTTATCTCTGTGTTGCAGGTCTGGGCTTGTTTTTCTGCCTCCTGGAGCTTATGCTCAGCAGCACAGCAGCCAAATCACTGAGAAAAGCGAGGATAAAAGGAAACCAGTGCCCATTGCCTTCCCCTGCAGACACAAGTCACATCCTTTGTCTCATGTCTCCACCTGGTTTTGTGCTTTAACTAACTGGAAACCCTGTGTGAGCCTCTCCCAGCCTGTGCTGCCTTCTCCCCCTTGCTCTGAAGGCAGCACTGCCTGCAGTTCCCTTGCTGCTGTCTGCTCCAAGCCCTGGTGCTGCTGCACAAAGATTAGCCAGGACCAGAGGTTGTGCAGTGACACATTCCCTGAGTTCAGCCCCTGCCACAGTGAGAGCAGCCTTGTCAGAAGGAAAGGAGCCAGCACATCCTGGGGAGACAACCTGTGCTCAGACTGGTCCCTGCACCAAGAGCCCAGGCTGGCAGTGCCTGGCTAGGGAAATCTGGGAGCAGGATTAGTGCCCTGTTCCCACTTCCCTCCCCACCTCACACCTCATGGTAAGATCCACAGCAGCCAGGACTCCCTGTGCCATCACCACTGCACCACCAGACATCTCTTTTCCTGCTGTTGCATATTTTCTTGCTGATTTAAGGACATATTGGATGCCTGGGATAAAAAAAATCACCCATGATAAATAAAGAAACTTCAAACCAGCATGCTGTGAGAAAAACCTGGTCTCCACAGGGCCAGTGGGTTGCAAGCAAGGAGAAGAAAGGAAATACAAACTAGAGAAAGGAAATACAAGGTGACCTGAGCAAATGAGGTCTGAGAAACAGACTGTACAGGGAACACAACGAGAATGAGGAGCCTAGAGATGAGGAAAAGTGAAACAGAACAGGAGCAAACACCATCCAGGATGGCAGGTTGTGCTGAGGGGAGGTGAATGAGACAGTGACCTGACTTCCACAACATCTATCAACAGCAAAACACAACGGGCTCAAAGCTTTCTCGAGACGGGATGGGAACCTGTACAGGAGCCTCCTGACTTGAAAACCTGTCAAGACACCCCAGAAACACGAGTGACTCGGGGAGCCACGATACCTGTGGAACAGTCCATGTGGATCAAGTGCGAGTCACTGTCAGTTTTCATTTTTTTAGCACTGTTCTCTGAGGTAGACGTGACAAATGAGTTTGTAGAAGAAAAATAGGGCGGCTGCACGGAGCTCTGGTCCATACAGTCCATTTTCCTCTTCAGAGAAGACATTGTGATGGAAGAAGGTACGAGCATCTCCGAGGCATGAGCCCTCCCCAGCAGGTTGGTGCCAGGGATGCTGTGCTGGAGGAGGAAGTGGTCTATCCTGGCCTTGAGGGTAGGGTGAGGTAGGGGCTGCGAGTGCTGGCTGAAGGCCACCCCAGTGAAAGGATCGCTGGGGACCCTGCCCCAAGATGCCTCACTCCTGTTGCATTTCTCCAAGGTGGTTTGATCAATCACCTTCCCAGAGGGTAGGAGCATGGGGAAGGTCATGATCTCCAGAGTGATGGGATCTAGGAATTCTTCAGGGATGTCTTGGACAACATCCACCAGCTTGCGGAGGGTCTGCTGCTCGCTGTCGTTGGCGCTGAAGGGCACACAGTCGCTCTCCATCGGTGTCCAGAGCTCTGGCTTGAGGCTGCTGACGTCCTGGGTGAAGAACTGGGAGGCCACTTGAAAGACACCCTCAATCACCTCCTGTGGGCATGACTTGGCAGGTTGTCCCCACACCTCCAACCGCTTAATGCAAGGCAGGCCGCCCCCGGCCACGTGGGTGATGCAGATCTTTAAGTGTGACACATTGCTCAGCGAGGCAGGTCCATTGTTCCAGAGGTCTTGAGATGCAGAGCCAGGGTAGGAGAAGACATTTTCCATCTGATGGAAGGGAGGCCTTGGCTTGAAACCTCTGTGGCCAAATGTCACTTTGCTTTGATTTTTTAAGACAGCTTTGCCCACCAGTGTGAAAGTGTCTTTGTCTGACACGGGCTGACCCACCAGACCTGAGAACTGACCCTCAGGGCTCTGCAGAGAGGTTCTATTGCATGAGGTAGAGGTGTAAACTTCGAGGCCAGAGAAGGTTTGGTATCCCCCAGATGAGATGTCAATATTAATCCTGCAGATCTCAATGTTGAAGGGAAAAGAGATGGTGACGTGGACTGGAGGTTTGATGAAGTATTCGCTGCGGAAACCACGGTTCCTCCTGGCCAGGTCTTCAGAGATCAGGTTCTCCACTTCGTAACCATCAGCAGAAATCTGTGTTCCAAGAGAAAAATGGATTTAAATTACTCCCCCTGCTCTGGCATCAATCCTATCCAGTCAGATCTGTCTAACCAGGCTGGGTCCCATCCCATGTCTCCCAGAACATGCCATCCCACCCTGTGATCTGCTCCTGGACTGACTGCCTCTACCCATTCCCTTTCCTGGAAGCCTTGGGGCCTAAAAAGTCTGCAGCACTTGCTAAATGAATAGATAACAGCAAGATGTATCTATTGATCCCACCTGCTTAAGATGATCTCTCCACACTCTCCACATCACACCAGCCCTCAGCAGCATGGCTGGGTCTCTCAGCACACCACCTGTACTGCTGTTTTTTACAGCACAATACTGAAAAACCCAAGGCTGCCTTGGATTCTGGTGTGTGAGTTGGTGGGGAAACTTACCATTAAAAAAAAATGGCTTTAAATTAAAACCAAGTTAGTTTCTAAGAGATTTTGATGATGCAGAGTGAAAATGAAACTACTTGTAGAGTAGCAAACCTTGTCAAGAGCTGCCCATCCTACTGGACAAAGGAAAAGCTGTAATATTTTGAAACTACTGAGCCTTCAGCTCCACTTTATCTTCAGGTGAGCAGATCCCAGGCACTCAGACACAGTTTCCCTTAGTGCTTGCACACCAGGGACTCCCTCAAGACTGAAGCACAAAAGGGAAAGGGGGATCCAGGAGCCCAGATTTTCAAACATCAGTTCACAAAACCTCCTTGCTGGGAATGACAGGAGACTGGTGAGCTTTGGAAGAGAAAGTTGTGAGTAAAACCATCCATATCACAACCCTCCCACATCACTGGAAAACCATTTTAATTGACAGAAATGCTCTCAGTCTGTAAAAAGCCTACACTGTACCTGCATCTGTCACAGAATCACAGAGTGTCAGGGGTTGGAAGGGACCTCGAAAGCTCATCCAGTCCAACCCCACTGCTGGAGCAGGAACACCCAGATGAGATCACACAGGAAGGCGTCCAGGTGGGACTTGAATGTCTCCAGAGAAGGAGACTCCACACCCTCCCTGGGCAGCCTGGCCCAGGGCTCTGTTACTCTCACAGAAAAGAAGTTTCTTCTTAAATTTAAGCAGAACCTCCTGTGTTCCAGCTCACACCCATTGCCCCCTGTCCTATCATTGGTCATCACTGCAAAGAGCCTGGCTCCATCCTCCTGACACTCACCCTTCAGATATTTATAAACATTAATGAGGTCCCCCCTCAGCCTCCTCTTCTCCAAGCTAAAGAGCCCCAGCTCCCTCAGCCATTCCTTGTAAGGGAGATGCTCCACTCCCTTCATCATCTTGGTGGCTCTGTGCTGGACTCTCTCAAGCAGCTCCCTGTCCTTCTTGAACTGTGGGGCCCAGAACTGGACACAATATTCCAGATGTGGCCTCACCAGGGCAGAGTAGAGGGGGAGGAGAACCTCTCTTGACCTACTGACCACAGCCCTTCTAATGCACCCCAGGATGCCATTGGTGTTCCTGGCCACAAGGGCACAGTGCTGGCTCATGGTCATCCTGCTGTCCACCAGGACTCCCAGATCCCTTTCCCCTTCACTGCTCTCTAGGAGATCATTTCCCAACCTGTACTGGAACCCGGGGTTGTTCCTGCCCAGGTGCAACACCCTACACTTGTCCTCAGTGCTTCTGCTGCCAGTGGACCTCCACAGCCTCCCATGTCACAATCCCCCTCTGAACCAGCCAGACCACACAAAATGACAGGAGTTTGCTGTGAGTTGCCTTTGCTTTGTTCTTTTTTTTTGTTCAGGAAAGCCTGGCACAGCCAGCCAAAACTCAGTCTTCCAGAAACACTGCTAATTATCACAGATGAGCAGTGACCAAGCCCTCCCCAGCCCCAACCAGTCCAGTATCCCACTTCCACCCAACCCCTCCATCCCTCCAGCTCTCTAAAACTCCACACTTCATTATTTTACCTTGTTGCAGTGAATTCTTGGCTTGAACTGTGGGAGACAGACGTTTATTACCATCTTGGCAGTTGGAGAGAACTCACTTTCTGAGCATCAGATTCAGCTTGTTAAAAAAAATTAAAGAAAAAAAAAAAAGCAAAATAAAGTGAACATCAGTGAGCAGCAAAAAGGATCTCGTGTTTTGGAGCTTGTAGGAATTACAAGCTCAGTAGTTCCTAAAATGCATTTAGATCTGAGTCTGGGTGAAGCCAATATAAACCCAAATGAGTGGTGGAGAGAGGGGATTGAGAGGAAAAATTGTGTTAATCTTAATTAGTGAACCTCTGGACACACATCAAAGGGAAAACTTGGGTGTCCCTGCTTCTGGCAGGGGGTTGGAACTTGATGATCTTTAAGGTCCCTTCCAATCCAAACCAGTCTGGGATTCTGTGACTCTATGAAATTGGCTATTTTAACTAAAAATATCTTATCTGGGGATACACTAGTAATGACATCTGAAAGCTTATCAAAGGCTTGGTAGCTACAGTAAAGCAGCAAGTTATCACATGAGGTTGTCCAAGGAATCACTGTGGGCTCTCAGCAGCTTCAGTTGGAGCTGGAGGACACGAGGTGTTTGTGATCTGCCTGGTGCCACTGCAGCTCCTCACTGACACAAGGAGCCTCTGTCCATTCCCACCACGTGGCCCTGTGCTCTGTGATTTGCCTCTGTGCTCAGTTCCCCTCACATCCCACCTCTATCTGCTGCCTTCAGCAGTCTGAGGCAGGACCTGCCTGTGCTCTTGGACAACACCCAACATGACAAGCTCAGATGGGATCTCCTGGGCTGAGGGTAACACCAGCCAGTGGTAACACAGAGCTGCCATGAAGAGAAATGTTTCTCAAGGGCTTTGGGAGCCTCAGCTGTAAGCTGAGATTAAACACAAATATTAATAATTGGTATTTAACAGCTCTGAGGGAGCAGAGGGTATTTCACAGCTCTAAGGGAGATGGTCTGTGCTCTGAACACCCACCCAGCTGATGCTTCTGATAATGTTCATTAAAGAAACTCAAGTGAAGGCACCTTCTTCTCCACTGAAACAAAATGTGACTGGAATTGGTTATATCAGACTCCTTTTAAGAATGAAATTACCTGCAAGGGAAGAGTTTTAACCTTATGTTAACCTCTAGTTTTAATGTCATTGCCTTGGGCAACCTTGCAAATCAGGAACTCGCTTCTTCCTTCAAGAAGAAGCAGCTCTGAAATGATTTTCAGAACTGAAGCTGTTAGCTCAGCCAAAATGAAATTGGATTTCTGGGGGTACATCAGTCCAGCTGCCAGCACACAGAGTGTTAACGAGCTCTGCTGCTGCTGCTGAGCGTGTGGGAACAGTCTGATCCGCGTGCACAACAGCCTGAAAGGAGAAATATGATATCTGAGGTACAAATCTAACGTCTAAAAATCAACCCAACAGAAGCCAAGCCTGCAGAGAGTCAGGTTGTAATGCCAATGTTTGACCAAAGCAGGTGTGAACCTAAGAAGAGCTGTAGTGGGTCAGATGAGCACCCCTTCTAGCCCAATATTTGGTGTGACAGCCATCAGGAACAATTCCTGCTCCTCAAGAGGGAACAGAGGAACGGGGCAGGCACAAATCCAACACTACTGTCCAGGCTTTCCCACTCTGACAGGCTTCCAGTGAGGAATTGCTCAAACAGGTTTTTGAACTGGTCTGACTTTTGGCACCCACACCTCGTGGGAGGAAGATTGCCAGTTCCACTCCAGGCTGTGTGGCAGAACTGCTGCTTTTGGTTCTTCTGGAACCCCTTGCCTGGTAAATCAGCTTGGCCCTCTTAGTGCTGGTATGATGAAAAACAGAAAATCAAGTCTCTCTGCTCCCTTTCTTGGAACAACTCCAGATTTGGCCCCTCACCTATTTCTCCTCACTTCTCTTTTTCCTGGGTTGAAGATTTCTCCACATCCTTCCCAACCAGACCAGACTGCTGCCTTCACATCCAGCAGGTCTTGGTGAGACCTTCCTTAGATACAGGTGAGCGAGGAGAAGCACCTTCCCCTCTGCACCCCTGCAAACTCATTGCTTCCAGAACTCACCCACGAGTCACTGTCTGCTGAGATCTTGCCCACAGCAGATGTCAAACTCTTCTGTGGATCTGGTGGTTGTGCAACCCCCGATTCGCAGCGCTGCCTCGTGCCAGGCAAACCACAGCCGGGTGCAAGTCACTCCTCAGGACAGACCCAGCTCTTTTCCCAAGCCTAAGGCTGTTCCTGAGGCTGCAGCCTGAATCCATCCTTTTCTACCACACTCCTAATAAAATCTATGGCAATTAGTTCTGGTTAATTACAAACTATTTATCCCCTTGCTAAATTTCCTTTCAACGTGGCTGCCCCTGGTCCTGCAGCACGAGGAGCTCTGCAGGTCCATGCAGCTGTATTTTATGGGATTCTCTCCTACCTGTTAGTGACCCTGACAGACTGAACCATCTCAGACTAATTTTTGAACATTTCAGTAATAAAATGTATGATTCTGCACGTCCATGTCACTGCTCTGCCTCCTACACTCCAGCTTCACAGCACAAGTTGGTCACTGAGTTGCTTTAAGACACAGCTGTGGTTTTTTTTTTACTCTTCCCATGAAAATGCAACTCAGAAGACAGAGAGGAGGGATGAAGGGACAGATTAAATGGAGTGAGACTAGGACTAAGCTTCTGTGTAAAGAAGGAAAGTGAGAACAGGCTGGACACACTGTGCCAGGAAGGTAACGGGGCTGGCTGAGGCCAGAGAAGCAGGCTGGGAAGAGGAATTGGCAGAGACAGGCAAAAGCAGGTGAGGGGATCAGATCAGAGGAGCAGCCAGGATCAGATGGGGACAGCGAGCCTGGGATCTCTCTGGCAAAGAGCCTGGGCTGAGGCAAGAGCTGGGGAAATGCAGACTTTTAAAAGCTCTGGAAAAAGAATGGGATGGGGCAGTGGATGTGGCTGCCATTACACCCCAAACTTGTGTGATCTCCTGTGCCAGGGACAACCCAGGTGGTTGTGGCATGGAGGTTCTGAATCCATGAACCCTTTACAAACACAACACCCAGAAAAGTGCATTACTCAAGTCATTACTTGGCAAACCAAACCACTCTAAAGTCAGGAAGGACTCCAACACTCCAGAGTGCCACCAGGATGTCACACAAGTGTCCATCTCTGTTGGGTGCATGGTTTCACAAAGATCTTGTGATTGAGGAGGTGAAACACAGACCTGCAGGACTTCACTCTGTCCTTTCCTATGCCAACAAGATCCTCTCTGGTCTTGGGCAAGTGATTTAAAACCAGGCTACGTGGAGCTAGTCACTAAGTGCCTTCCTGGTGTCCTCCATACAACTAGGGAGCTGCTGCAGCAAGGAATGTGCACAGTGGGCACTGAACTAAGGTGTTCTCTGATGCTGTCAGAGGGAGAAGAACAAAAATATCCCAGACATTTTAAACCAGGCAGCCTAAAATGAGTTAATATCCAAAATCTGTCTTGGGAAAGCAACCTACTTACTGCCACCTCTCTTCTCCATCCATATCTCAAAGGTCTTTTCCAACCAAATGATAACATGATTTTATGATCTTTCATCTCAGTAGGTCTGGACACGTTGCACTGCCTGAGAGCCAGAGCAGCTCAGCTGCCTTTGCAGTAGGAATGGGAGTTTCACCTGCTGCTCCATGTGAAATGATCCCTGCAGCTCTGGTCAGATGCAGAACCTTGCCCTGTGCACCTCAGGAAACATCCCTCCTCTTGGAGAGAAAGACCACCTGAAAGCTGAGGAAGAAGGCAGCAACCCTGTCCTCAGCATGGTGTGCAGGAATCAGACACCAGGCCCCATCCTGAGCAAGAAAACGTCACAATGAGCCAGGTGACAGAGGGTGAAACCAGCTCCCTCCAGAGCAGATGCTCCACAGACCTTCATGGAGTCTGCAGCCTAGCCTGCACAGCAACCATCGCCACCCAGGCAGGGAACTGTCTCCAGGTGGGTTTGCTGACCCCATTTGGCAGCAGACATCATCCTCAGGATGCAAATCCTCTCTGCCAGGCACTGCTGAGAGCCGAGCATGAAACTCATGTCTCAGGGTCAGAGCACCCCGATTCTCAGCTCCAGTCTCCATCTCTCCACTCAGCTTTCACTCTCTGTCCTGCTCATCCACAGCTCCTAAAGGAGAAACTCAGACTGTGGTCCCACCAGCCCCAGCTCAGTGGTGATGGAGACAGCAAGGAAACATGTATGTGCATTCCTGGCACCCAGGTCAGCTTCATGACTAAAAACCACGTCAATTCTCTCCCAAATCTCACTGTTCTGCTCTCACAGAGTCACCAAATCCATCCACTTTCATTTAGGGCAGAGGAAAAAAAAAGTAATCATGGAGAAAAATGAATAGGAGAGCAGTTTTTATTTGTCATGGAAGCATCTGAGGATCTCTGTACAGAAGGAGAGCATGGGACACGTGACAACCAGCAAAGCAGAACTGGCTAATGGAGCACCCAGAGCACCTGCCAGAAACTGAAACCAACACTCAGCAACCATTTTAATCAGCAACCAGAAAGAGAGAAGCACCTGGGGGAGGCTGTGCCAGCCTCTGAGCAAGCACCCCAGCAGCCTAGCTGGCCCTGCTGAGCAGTGCTGGGTCAAACACTTTGTAATGGAGGTAGCTGAGCTTCTCCAGACGCGTGCGCTTGAGCAGGGGGAACCAGTCCCAGAAGGGAAGCTCCACCACCACGTACCCCAGGAGCTGGAGCTGCCGCCGTTTCAAGCGGTGCAGCCCCAGCAGCCGCTTGGAGCAGTAGCAGTAGTGGTTTCTGTTGGACACCTGAATTGCTAACTTCACCCCAGGAAGGTGCTGATTCAGTGTCAGAGACTGGGGGGCTTCAAGACCCCGCCCCAGTTTAGGCTCAACTTGCAATCTGGCATCTGCAGTAAGAGCTGCACCTGGAAGTGTGGTGTGATCACAGGGTGTTGGTGCTTCTTCCCCTCTCTCCTGATCTGGAATCCTGGCTTCATTTCCCACTTTCATGGGACACTGGCTATTAGATCTCCCTTTGATAAGCTGAGTCATTAACTCATCTGTTAAACTAACACCCATGTCTTTTAGTTTCTTATCTGCAATAGATTCTTTGATGTTGAAAGGGATGGGATGTCCATCCATGGTCAAGTGAACCTCCAGATCGCTGGACCTGGTGTGAGGCAGGATCATGTGGCTTTTCACATACTCGGGGCCACCTAACATGTTCTCCAGGAGAGAGGAGGCTTCCACGATTTCAGGCCTGACATAGATTTCTTGCTCTGCAAAATTTAAAGTAATTTCAGTCATCTCTTGATAAAGCTGAGGTGGGAGGCGGCTGCCTTGGTAGCTTGGGCACTCAATGTCAACACTCTTACCAAGGGTGAACAGGTCCTTCTTGAGCTCGTATTTACTGCGTCTCGTTTTCCGGACAAACTCATCCCTCAAAGCATAATCTATCAGCTCCTCTGGGAAGCGTTTGACAAAGGCCAGCCCAAGTAAACCAGTCAGGAGATGTTCTGGAAACTTCCTAAATTCATGTAGTTTCCTATGCATCTGCTCTATCAGGCTGGAGTAAAACTCTTCCTCGTTGGGAGGTTCGTAATCCAAGCATCCAAACGACCACAAGAACTTGGCAGCGTCTTTACTTCGACAGTAAGTCACTTTAGAAGGTAAAGACGTGGCGACAGCAGCCATCACACCTTCATCAAAGTAGTGTAGGGATGAACAGGTGAGAGTGATGTGCATGATGCCCTGGATGTTTATGTCAGGAATCCGAGAGGGAATAACCTTCCCCAGTTCCTTCAGGAGGGCTGAGTGATCCATGCGAGCGTAGCGGAGCATTTTGAGCACGTTCACCAACGCGTAGGTGCTCATGTCTTCCATCTGCAGCGAGACCCTGTCTGCAATTCTCCTCATGACGTTGTCTGAGATCCCACTGAGAGACTTGAAGAGCCCTAAACAGATAGCACCCACCTCCTCCAAGGTGAAGGAGTCCAAATACTTCAAAATCATGCTCTCCACCTTCTGCATCAAGTCCACGGGTGACCTCCGGCCTTCCCCGATGATATAAACGAGCTGAACGAACTGGGGCAGGGTGAGGTCTCTCCAGTGCACGTTGGCATAGCTGAACAAGATGCTCAGGTAGGAAGGCACGCCGCGCTCCAGGCAGCGCCAGCAATCAGCCACCAGCAGCAGCTGCTCCAGGTCCATGTCCCACGCCCGCCGGCAGAACTCCTTCTCGCAGGCGGTGAGCAGAGGGTGGGTGGGTGGAAGGACCAAACGAACACAAGCCTTTAAAACATCGATGAGCTCTGAAGTGCTGAACAACCCCAGGCTCCCGGCGGCGCAGAGGCACAGCGCGTCGAACCCGGGCTGGGACAGCAAGGCCGCGCGCCGTTCCGCCGGCAAACGGCTCAGCCGCAGGAAATAATCCCTGGTGGTTCCTGGGCTCTGGCTGCCCTTGCTCACGGCCACGCTGTGTAAAATGGAGTCACCTGCTTCTAAAGGAAGAGTCTCCACGGGCTCAGAGCTGTCATAGCTGACAGATCTGTACTCAGGCCGCCCCTTCTGGAAGCAGCGAGGGTCCTCCTTGGAGTCGTGCGTCTCGCGGTTCCCCTTCTCCGCTTCCTCCTTGGTTGGTGCCGCGGAGAAGCGCGTCGAGATGCTCTGCTCCAGGAGGGGTTTGGCCTTGGGCTTGGGCAGGGCATTTCCAACGGGTGGCAAAGCTTGGGAAGAGGCTGAGCTGAAGGGATGCTGAGCCTGTGAGGTGCCAGGGCTGGTGAGAGCGTCACCGAGAGCCTGGGCACCGCTGCTGGCAGGCTGCTGCTGGGAGGCAGCCCTGCTGCTGGCATAGGCAGAGGGGTTGTATGACACTCGGTAGCCCAGGGGGTTCAGCAGCTGGATTGTAGCCCCAGATTGGGTTCCAGTGTTGGCTCTTTCTGGGTTCTTTTCCCTTTTCTGTTGATTTTCGTTGCTTCCGCTCTCCGCCTTGCACTGGGCTGTAGTGGCAAAGGAAGTCGCCCTGCTCAGCCTTGGAAATCTTCGGTAAATGAGCACTGTAGCCATGGATGATAATTTACTGGGGTCAGAACTGCTTCCAGGTACTGAAAAAAGGGCAGATGAAGAATGAGTGGCTTCCACCTAACACGAAGCACTTTCTAATCCAGCCTTTACGCTCCCGAGACGGAGGCCAGGCCGGTGTTTCCCCTGGGCAGGGCAGATGTTCCCCTGAGGGAAGTTGCTATCAAACATCACCTCATGCAAAAGCAGTTCAAGACCAACACCCAGGTGACCTCACAGACCCAAAAGTTGGGGTAGGTGGCAGTTGGGTATCACCTGCTACAAGTGATCTGGCAGAGACTGTGGGAGTTAAGAAAAAAATAATCTCTTTGGCATTTTTAAGAAGAACCAAACTGCTTTTCTGTCATTCTAATCAATAAAAACATATTTTTGTGGCAGAGCTGCAGCTTCCAGAGATTTTATGTTTTCAAACAGAGCATTCAGCTCCTTTGGTCACCATGGGCTGAAACACCAACCACCACCCAAGAAGCTGTTGAAATATCCAGGGTGCTGCATGGCTCTTTGAGCCTGGAGATGGTGTGTGGAGGCTGAGAGCAAAACCTCTGCAAAACCAGTTCAGAGAGTAAAAACCGGCCTGAAACCTGCAGATGAAGATGAGCTGGAAGGAGAAATGTGGCCCCAGAAGAGAAGTCAGGGAAGAGCACGGGAGAAATAACACAAATCACGAGATGCTGCATCCTGAGTTGAGAACCAGAGGGGACAGAGCTTTATGTTTCAGACTTGGGAGAGTTTCCCATAGTTTTAGGGTACAGAAGGCTTAAAAATGCCAAGTGCCTTCCTAACTCCTGCCTAAAGCAGCTCCAGCACAGAGGGTGAGGATGAGACATCTGTCAGGAGTTGAGCTGTGTGCTGCCAGCCAGCACAAGCTGCCAAAACAGCCCCTTCAGGGTGATTCAGATGCTGATTGAAACCCAAACCCCACCAGGTCAGCGCTCTGGGTAACACACCCTTGTCCCACCACGTGTGGCTGACCCCAGGGACACATCAGGCCAACCCCTGCTGCTCTCAACACCACAGTCAGGAGCAACCAGGAAAGGTGAAGCCCAGCAGAGGTGCTGCAGCAGTGATCCACACCAGCTTCTGTGCCCCTCACACCGGGGAAATAAATCCTGTATACACGTGGCTTCTCGATCAGGGATAGATCAGGATGTTGAATCAGTGCAGGAAAACTCAGCTTTGCAGCAGGAAAATGGAAATCTTGGGGGAAAAAGAGGAAGAGAGAATGCTCTGGGCTTGGGCTGTCTGAGTAGGAGAGGGCAGCAGTGGGATGGGAGATCACAGAAGCTCTGGTTGAACATCAGCTGGTTTTTGTTTTGAGTACAAGATTCCTATTGTGTTCCACGACCCACTGGATCACAGAACCCCAGACTGGTTTGGGTTGGAAGGGACCTTCAAGCTCATCCAGTCCCAACCCCCCTGCCAGCAGCAGGGACACCTTCCACTAGACCAGGTTGCTCAAAGCCTCATCCAACCTGGCCGAGAACACTTCCAGGGAGGAGCAGCCACAACTTCTCTGGCCAACCTGGGACACTGTCTCACCACCCTCACACCAAAGAATTGCTTCCTCACATCTCAGCTCCATCTCCCCTCTGCCACTTTCAAGCCATCACCCCTTGTTCTGTCACTCCCTGCCCTTGGCCAAAGTCCCTCCCCAGCCTTCCTGGAGCCCCTTCAGGTACTGGGAGGCCACTAGAAGGTCTCCCTGGAGCCTTCTCTTCTCCAGGCTGAACAGCCCCAACTCTCTCAGCCTGTCCTCACAGCAGAGCTGCTCCAGCCCTGGCATCATCCTCGTGGCCTCCTCTGCACTGGCTCCAGTAGCTCCATGTCCCTGTGCTGTTGGTGGCCCCAGAACTGGAGATGATCTGTTCCTTCAGCGGGGATGGTTCCCTGCAGCAGCCCCAGCTGTCTCTCTGCACCCTGAACTTTCCCACAGCAGCAAAAGCAGTTCCAGGAGCAGGCAGGACACCTCTGACCTGGCAGAGGCAGGAGCAGGCAGGCTGCTGTCACACCAGGTACCCTCACCTCCACCCTGACGGGGCTCAGCTTCTGTGTGGGGACAGGATCTCAGCACGGAGCTGGCTCGGGAGCGCTCCCAATCTGCTCCAGTGCAGAGTCCAAGTGGCTTCATTCAGCCCTCTGGGATCAGCTGTGTCAACTGGCACTGAGGCAGCTCAGGAGATCCTGCATCCTCTGCTCCACAAGCAGAGCAATCACCAGCTGGTGGGTGAGGAGAAGCTGCTGGAGCAGTAACCCTCTCAGCTGCATGAGCAGGAGAGGTGAAAAAAGCAACCTGGGTGCAGAACAGGGGACTCAGAGAGGGAAAAAAAGAGGGATGGGAAGCTGAAATGCAGATTTCTGGAGACAGCCACACGAGGAGGAGGGTACCAGAAAGAAGCCAAGGTGTTTTTAAGATCACTAGTAAATGGCTGATAAATACTGTGAGACACTCATCAGCTGCTAAGCTTGCCAGGCACCTCATTTGTATGTCAAGGTGCAGCACAGGGCAGCCCCTCAGCTCCCCAGACCCCCCTCACAGCTGTGCTGCTCCCTGCCAGCCAGGCAGCTGCAAGGCTGTGACTGTCCCCTCCCCACAGGAGCAGTGACACCGTGACAGGCAGGAGGGACTCTGCCCCTTCCCTTCCACTGAGTGGCTGGTGAGGAGGGGAAAGGAAAAGCCTTGGCAGAACCTGGACAGTAAAATCTGAGCCAGGAGCTCATCCCAGGCCTCACAAAGCCGTCAGCAGCAGCAAGAAGGAGCTGGATTTCAGAGCTCACCTGTTTAGCACATAGAAATGTTGGATGAGAACAGGATTCCTGGCTCTACTGGCCCTGATGTCCACCCCGAACTGGCCACAAGTGACAGGACACTGTGTGTGCCTGGAGACAGGCAGCTGTGGAGTGAGGGAGACCCCCCCATCCCCTCCAGCATCACCTCCTCTTGTCCTGGGGGCACTCAGAGGGGCTGGTTCAAGCTGTCAGAATTCTCTCAGGTTTATCCTGCTGAAGTTTTCTGAGAGACTTTCTCATCTGACTCTTGTTTTGCCTCTCTCCTATTTCTCTCTTAGTGAGAACCAGGCAAGCACGACTGAGATGGGCCAGTTCTTGAAAACAAATTGTATTTCCTGTTGCAAGGTGACACTACCTACCAAATCCAGCACTGCTGTGACCAGCAACATCCCTCTCAGCAAGGACAGCCCCGCTTCCAGGGCAGAGAACCAAAGCCACAGCGTTCACACACCGAAGGGGAACGTCCTGTGCTGCTGAAACGAGCACCCACGTCGTTCAGAGCGAAGCTGGGACGCATTTAGGAAGCTATCTGTGTCCATTATTCAGTAAAGAAAAGATTTCTCTCCTCCTTTGCTCCAAATCCAGCAAAAGAAGACCAAGCACAGGGGAGTGAGGTCAAGATACTTCAAGCACCTTCAAAAACCCCAGGCTGGGTGCAAGCAGCTGTTTGCCCAAGACTTTCACCCACCCCCAGCCTCAATCTTTGTGATCTTTTCAGTGCTTACAGCATTTCTCTTCCAACTCAACCTACACCTCTTCTCAATCTTCCTCTCTCCCTGCTACCCTGAGTAACCAGCCCTCCTCCCTCCTCCCACTGCCCTTCTCTTCTCGTTCGTACGCAGCCAAAACTCCTCCCACCTCTGGGGAAAGCTCTCCAGAGAACTCACTTCCAGGCGCTGCACAGAGTGAGGCTGGAGCTGGGCCCTGCAGGCTGCACAGAGTGAGGGCTGGAGCTGGGCCCTGCAGGCTGCACAGAGTGAGGCTGGAGCTGGGCCCTGCAGGCTGCACAGAGTGAGGGCTGGAGCTGGGCCCTGCAGGCTGCACAGAGTGAGGGCTGGAGCTGGGCCCTGCAGGCTGCACAGAGTGAGGCTGGAGCTGGGCCCTGCAGGCTGCACAGAGTGAGGGCTGGAGCTGGGCCCTGCAGGCTGCACAGAGTGAGGCTGGAGCTGGGCCCTGCAGGCTGCACAGAGTGAGGGCTGGAGCTGGGCCCTGCAGGATGGGACTGAGCTTCGTGGAGGTCCTCGGGGGTGGAAACGTGTGTGTGTGTGCATGTGAGAGTGTGAGTGTGTGTGTGAGAGAGAGAGTGAGAGAGTGTGTGAGTGAGTGTGTGTGAGTGAGTGTGAGAGTGAGTGTGAGAGTGAGTGTGAGAGTGAGTGTGAGAGTGAGTGTGAGAGTGAGTGTGAGAGTGTGTGTGAGAGTGTGAGAGAGTGTGAGAGAGTGTGAGAGAGTGTGAGAGAGTGTGAGAGAGTGTGAGAGAGTGTGAGAGAGTGTGAGAGAGTGTGAGAGAGTGTGAGAGAGTGTGTGTGAGAGTGTGTGTGAGAGTGTGTGTGAGAGTGTGTGAGTGTGTAAGAGTGTGTGAGAGTGAGTGAGAGTGAGTGAGCGTGAGAGTAAGCATGAGTGAGAGTGTGTGTGTGAGTGTGTGTGTGAGAGCGTGAGAGTGAGAGAGAGTGAGAGAGAGTGAGAGTGAGAGTGTGAGAGAGCGTGAGAGAGCGAGAGAGCGTGAGAGAGCGTGAGAGAGCGTGAGAGAGCGAGAGCGCGCGAGAGAGCGCGAGAGAGCGCGAGAGAGCGCGAGAGAGCGCGAGAGAGCGCGAGAGAGCGCGAGAGCGAGAGAGAGCGAGAGAGCGAGAGAGCGAGAGAGCGAGAGAGCGAGAGAGAGCGAGAGAGCGAGAGAGCGAGAGAGAGCGTGAGAGAGCGTGAGAGAGCGTGAGAGATAGTGAGCGAGCGTGAGCGAGCGTGAGCGAGCGTGGGGGTGTGGGAGAGTGTGAGAGAGTGAGTGAGCATGAGAGTGAGTGAGTGAGCGTGAGCGCATGAGTGTGAGAGTGAGCGTGTGTGTGAGCGTGAGTGAGCGTGTGAGTGAGTGTCACACTTAGAGCTGAGCTCCTGGCCAGGAGTGACAGTGCAGAGCTGAGCACCGCCTGACCCCTGGGAGGAGCATTCCTGCAGGGACGGCGCCCACCTCAGCGACTCAGCCCCGTGACGGGGCCGTGAGCGCACCCTGAAGTGCTCCCTGTGCTCAGCTCTCTCTGAAACACTCAGCACTGCTGGGGAACCCTGGCAGGACCCACGGCAGGAGACCACCCCCCGCTGCACCACAGCCCACTACTCCATCCTCTGCTGCCCCCTCCCCGGCAGCACGGGGCAGCTGGGCTCTCCTGGGAGCCTGTGAGGAACCACAGACCCAGCAGCGAGAGGCTGGGGGGCAAACAGCTCATTTTGGCCAAGAGTGGAATCACACAGAGCGGTGGGGTGGGAAGGGACCTCAGGAGCTCATCCAGTCCAACCCCCCTGCCAAAGCAGGTACATCTAGAGCAGGTTGCACAGGAAAGTGTCCAGGTGGGTGTGAACATCTCCAGAGATGGAGACTCCACAGCCTCTCTGGGCAGCCTGGCCCAGGGCTCCGGCACCCTCACAGTGCAGAGGTTTTTCCTTCAGTTTTTTCCCCCCTCGCTGAAAAATAAGAGGAGAGGAAACTCCCCCGGCCCCCCCTTCTCCCGTCCCCCCGGGTTATGACGTCAGAGTGCAAACCCGGCACTTTTCGGTGTCTTTGGGCTTTTTGGCTTTCCCCTCCCCAATTATTTTACATTTTTAGAGCCCCCGCCGGTGTCAGCGCCCACCGCGGCGCAGCCCCCGCAGCACTGCACACGCACGTATAGCATCTATAGGTACCCACCGCGCGCGGGGGGCTCCGCGCATGCGCCACCCCCCCTCCCCAAACCTCCCCGCCCCGCCCGCGGGGCCGGCGCTGTTGAGGGGCCGGGAGACGGAGCCGGGGGGTGTCGGCCCGCGCTGCCCGCTCGCACTCACCGGGGCCCGGCGCCCACCGCCGGCTCTGGCCCTGCCGCCCGCCGGCCCCCTCCGCCCGTCACCTCCTGCTGCTTCCGCTCACCTGACTGTGACGCACTTCCGGCTCTACGGAAGCCGAACGGGGGCTTTGCGTAGCGGCGCCAGACCGGCAGGTGGCGCCAGCAGCGCGGCGGCGCTACCCCACCCGCCCCGGGATCATGTGACACGGAGCGGGGTCACGTGGCTGCCCCGAGGGGCCGCCATGTCGGGTCTCGGCGTTGTGGCGGGGGTTGAGGCCTCAGCGGCGGCTGGGAGCGGCCCCGGGGCGCGCTGGGCCCCGACACGGCGGCTGCGGGCACCGAGGGTGCCCCGAGGAGCGGCCGGTACCTCATGGCTGCCCCGGGGGAGCTGGGATCCTCCCCGGACTGCCGCGGACGGGCTTGGGGGCTTGAGTGACCGTGGGGGCACACGGGGAAGGGCTGTGGGGACTCTGGAGGCCCCGCAGAGATCGGGATGGGTTAGAGAGCTGGGCAAGCACCCACCTGGGACACGGACACCGTGGACACACACAGCCTGGGGAAGGAGAGGCTGGAGAGCAGCCCTGAGAGAGGGACCTGGGGGTTCAGGTCGGTGACAAGCTGAACGTGAGCCAACAGTGTGTCCTGGCAGCCAAGAGGGACCTCCGTGTCCTGGGGGCACCCAGCAGTGCACTGCGAGCCGGGCCAGGGAGGGGATCGTCCCGCTGTGCTCTGGGGCGGCCTCAGCTCCAGCACTGGGGGCAGTTTGGGCACCACAGGAGAAAAAGGATCTAAAGCTGCTGGAGAGTGTCCAGAGGAGGGACACAACATTGGGGAAGGGTTTAGAGGGGAAGGGTTTGAGGAGAGGCTGAAGGCATTGGTTTGTTCAGCCTGGAGGAGACTGAGAGGAGATCTCATCATGGTCTGGAACTTCCTCCCAAGGGGAAGAGAAGGGGCAGGTGCTGAGCTCTTCTCTCTGGCCACCAACGCCAGGAGCAGAGGCCATGGCAGGAAGATGTGGCAGGGGAGGGTGAGGTTGGCCATGAGGAAAAGGTTCTTGAGGCAGAGGATGGTGGAGCACTGGCACAGGCTCCCAGGGAGGTGCTCATGGCCCCAAGCCTGACAAGATTCCAGCAGCTGTTGGTACTTCAGACCTTAAACCTGGTGGGAGGTAAATCATCGAATCCTCCACACGCCTGCTTTGCTCTGGGAGGCTTCAGCTTTGCTGTGAGAGGACAGGAGCCCTCTGGAGCAAAGTTGATGTCGGGAAAAGTGTGGGATTTGTTGGGTTTTTTAGGAAAAATGTTGATCTGAACGTTGCTTTAAGGTGAGGCTGAGAGAGCCACTGGGGTGGGTGGGATGTGTTTGAGTAAAAACCTGCAAACTGGGAGGAGTTTTTAACTCCCTGGTTGTGAGGGAAGGTGGAGTGGACCTCAGCCTGGGGTCAGCCTCCAGAACATGCTCCTCCTGACCTGGATGATCCATGGACCTGTCTCTCCAACATTAATTCGGTGCATTTTGACTGCTTGTATTTGCTCCTCCCTTCAGCTACTTGAAGGGCTCCTGCCAGGGAAGCAGCCCTGTTCTCCAGCCCATGGGTGGACACCCCACGCCTCCCTGCCCCATTCCCTGCAGCCTGGACAGCTGCTCCCCCAAACCATCTCCCTTTCCAGCCTCAGCACAGCAGGGGTTTCTCTGGAGGGTGGCAGCCTCCAAGCTCCAGAGGTGGGAGAACCCCAGGGAGAAGCTGCAGTGGGAGATGTGGCTGCTCCGAGTGAGGGAGGGAAGGGGAATGAGCTCGTGCTGGGTTCCCACCACTATGGCTGGCTCCAGGGTTGTGCCTGGCATCTCTACCTGGGTCTTTTCTGCTCCAGTGTGTCCTCACCTGGAAATCCCTCAGGTCTGAGCCTGGCTTGGCAGCAGTTTGGTCACCTACATGAGTGTTGGGAAGTCTTGGACATCCACGTGGAGCTGGGAGATGCCAGGGCTGTGGGACTGATGGAAAGCCTGGGTCTTTCTCCGTCAGCCCTGGGACATCCCCAGTGGCTCTAGACACATCTGTGGGGATCTGAGCTACAGACTGGAGTGAGACCTCAAACACAGACATGTTGTCCAGCCTTTTGGCCACCATCATGCCCTTGTGATGCTTGTTCTCTAGTGCTTGAAGAGCCCCAGCAGCCCTTGTGAAAACAGAACTGAGGAATGTCCCATCTGGACATGGACACGTGCAACGTCCCGCTCTGCTCCCAGCAACCTCCACCTCTCCTTTCCTGCCCCACCACACCAGGCTGCTCTCCATCCTCTGGGACAGGAGCTACTGGGGAGCTCACAACTGGAGGGTGCTGGTGTTTCCAAGGTGAGGTCCTGCTTGTGGTCCCTCAGCCCAGCTACGGGTCCCTCCTGAAATTCCAGGTGGATCTTGCCACTTCCCCCACCAATCACACAACCAGACAAGTCACACAGGCAGGTTTTTAAAACAGGGCCTTTCTCCATTTTATTTTTGCCCAATAAAAATCCTTCACAGTCAGGTAGAGACAGGAGAGTGAGAGATAACATCTACATAGAGCTCCTCAGCTGTATTTATATCTGTACACCCCTCTGTACACATCTATTTATAATCACTGTAGAAAAGGCAGTAGCTCTTCACATCTCAATAACCCAAATGGAAACAGAACAACAGACAAGCAGGAGATTGGGAAGTGTGACTCAGTTTGAACAAGAAGCTCCAAAACAGATACACCTTTGCTGTACAAAAAAAAATAATTCCCAGAAAACATTGTGGTTTATCATCACTTCATTATGTTTTTTTTTCAACCTCTTGTTTTGAGCTGACCAGAGGCAAAGTCAAGACAACAGTGTTTGGAAGTGAGTGGTGGACAGGAGATACACTCAACTTTATGGAGGTTTTTTTTTAAATATTTTATTTTTAAAGTATATATATATATATTTATTTATATTTATTTATTTTTATTTATTTTCATTTATTTTTGTTTATTTTTATTGATTTTTATTTAACAAAGTCTCGTCAAACGCAGGTCGCAGAACCGGCAACAGTCAACGCAGAAACCAAACAGTGACGGAGTCTCAGAACACTTCTGGTTGGAATTCACAGTAAGAGCAGAGAAAGGGAGACCGAGGAGTCAAGACACAAACAAAAGAGGAATGAAAAGCACAAGGCTGGGGTTAAATTTACACCTTGGGGAAGGTCCAAAGCGTTGGACGAAGGATCTGATGCTTCGAGGTCCTACACACAAGACACAGCCTGCGGCTCAGCCGGCGGTGGAGAGCTCTGGCTGCTCCTCCACGGGGGTTTTTATTGCTGGTGAAATCAAGACAGCAGGCGTGCTGGGGGCTGGCCCAACCTGGCGTTCTCCCAGCGGGGAGCTGAGTTTTTTGAAGGACACACCTATCTGATCTGCTGGAGAAGAGACGCAGAAGAAGGGTGACTTAAGCGACGTGTGCATCCACTGAGGATGAGGAAACCCTCACAAGCCTACTGCCCCGTGCAAGGCAAAGACCAAGAGGGGTTCCTCTTGGCTCACAGCGTTTACCAGGTCCGAGTGAGTGCAAACAAAGACACCTTGGAGGAGCTCCAGCCCTGGGCTGAGCTCTGCGGGGACACCGCTGCCTGGAAAGGGACTGCATAGACACATGGGTCGGTTGTGCAGCATGTTTTGTTCCCTTCAGCCACTAGAAGGGAACCCACGTGCCACCCATGGGGGAAAGGGGATCTTCTCCTCCCAGAGGGCTCCTAGGACAGCTTGGCTTCCAGTAATGGCAGAGCCAACGCTGTGATCTCCCCCTGGTACCTTGACTGTCACCCAGTGTGACTCTGTGAGCTCAGATGCCCCAAGGAACCCAACAGCTCCCACGTGGGTGAGCTGGTGGAGAAGATCTGCTGCAGGGACCCAGTGACAGTCACCAAAGGGGGATGGACCACACCCTCTGGGGACCTAGACTGGTGACCTGCTGGATATGGGCAGCTTTTGGCTCTCTGGATGAATGGGGACCACCAAGCTCACACCATTGGTGGTTATTTGGAGCCAGACTGGACTTCACATCCCTTTCCAAAGGAGGAGAGCCCAGGGCTGGAGCTGTGAAGGTATTCAAGGGAACATTGGCTTGCCTGCAGGTATCAGAGTTGGGAATAGTCCCTTTTAAATCTCTCTAGAAAAACCTATTGCTTTGTGACAGAAAGCTGAGACCTTCTGCTTGAGGAAACAGATCTGGAAAAGAGCTGTGAAAACACAACCCTGCGTGTCAGAGCTTGTCCCAGGCTCCAGATCTGACATGATCCCCACCACTGGGAGAACCAGGGAGGGGGTTTATCCTGAAAATGCAGAAGCTCATTTCTGATGTTGCTGGCAGTTACACTGCCAGGATGGAACATCTTGTTGGGAAGCCAACATCTGCAAACAGCTGGATGTGATCTCAACTCCTCCATACACTGGGGAGCAGGTGGCATGGGTGCTGCGTGCCCCTACAAACCAGGGGTGCTCATACAGCCCTCACACCCCTGTCTTTCCATGGGGTGGAAGGACCAGGGAAGCCTCAGAGCAGGGTGGCTGTGGTGTTGCCATGGTGTGAAGCCCCATGCAATGATCTCAAGTGATTGCAAGCCATGGGAATGACTTTCAGCAAGAAGCAGGATTGTTCTTGGAGGTAAAGCAAGGCTGATCTAGCTGACATGGGAATGATGGAGAGAAGAGGTGAGGATCAGTAGTCTAGAAAGCTCCTCTGAGGGCAGGGTTGGGACATGCCACTCTCATGGAGGCTTTGGGCTTCAGCTCCAGCTTGTTCAGACATATCTGGGAGAGTAATGGGAGAGGCACTGACTGCTCCTGGGACAATGGGGATGTCCAAAAAGGAGGCAGGGGAGTTTGGAGAGCTGGGGCAGAGGAGCAGCAGGACACAGGCAATGTGATGAGCAGATCTTTAGCAAGGGATCTTGATGAAAAGTAACTCTAGAAAGTGGCTTTCAAGGCTTAGGCTGAAGGGTTGGCTTAGACCTGATCCCATCCAGGGCAGAGGTGAGGGCTGTCACTGCACATCAGCAGGGTTTCATGGGCTTGGTAGGAGCAGAGCAGAGAAGGTTTAGCCCAGCTGGGGAGCAGGAGCATCGTGAAGGGGCATTATGTGCCTGAGGTCCAGACTCCCCTGAGCACTCATCCACAGGAGCACTGTGGGCAGAGGAACACAGATCTTCTACTTGCCAAGGCTGAGATCAGGTTCAGGAGCCTTCATGGAGCTAAAGGTGGGCAGAGATGCCCTCAGCACCCCAAGCAGGAGAAGCAAAGACCACAGTGCCTTGACCTTGGAAGATGGTCCCTGGTAAGGAGGGTGCTGAGGAGGTGCCCTGTGATGAGTTGAGGAGAGGAGACCAAGAGGGCAGCCAGCAGGACCACCAGCTCCCAGGACAGACATTTTCCTGGCCAATTCACGCTGAACTGGATCAAGCTCTTGACTGGACCCTGTAGCAACATCTGCTGCTAAAGTAGAGGAGACCTGTGGCCCTGAAGACAAGTGTAATGGCTTGGCATGTGTCCTCTCTTCTCCCCAGTAAGGATGGAGAGTTGTCTGCATCCATTCTGCCCCCTGGGAACAGCCCCTGGCCCACACTCTCCTTGGCCAGCACGTTGAGTGAGTTGGCACAGCCATGGGGGATACTGGTGTAACCAAACAGGGACAATCAGCTCACCCAGAACCTTCTTTCTGCCGTGTCCTGTCTAGCACAGGAAAGGTCCTTCTTGACCCTGCAAACGTTCTCAGGTGGGACATGGGGAAATCCAAGCCCCTTCCTGCCCCCTGCCAGTTCTCATTCCCCCTTCCCAGCCCGCACCAGCCTCATCCCTCTCCAGGAAGTCGTGAGGCAGCTCTAAACATGCAGTCCAACGGCCTCCAGAGATCTTTGGTCATGTTGCTCGTGAGCTCGCTGTCTTGAGCAAGCTATAAAGTGCCACTGCGAGGGGCAGGAGTGGGGTGGGTGTGTCCTTTCCATGGGCAGAGCTCCTGGGCAGCAGGACTCAAGGAGGACACTGCTGGGAGCCACTGTCTGGGAGGGGTTTTGATATGGTGTGAGGATGGGCAGAGAGGACTTCAGCCTTAACCAGGGGACAATTGGAAATCCTGGCTCAGGATGACAGAAGCATGGAAGCAGGACAGAGTGACACCAAACTGCTCTGTCAGAGCCAATCCCAAGAGAGGAGGAAATGGCCTCAAGTTGTGCCCAGGGCAGTTGAGATTGGATGTGAGGAAGAATTTCTTTGCTGAAAGGGTTCTGGGGCATTGGAAGGGGTTGTCCAGGGCAGTGGTGGAGTCCCCATCCCTGGAGGGATTGAAGAGTCGTGTAGACACAGTGCTGAGGGACATGGGTTAGTCATAGGGGACTTGTCAGTGTTGGGTTCGTGGTTGGACTCAATGATCTTAAAGGTCTTTTCCAGTTGAGGCAATTCTGGATTTCCTTCCTGGGAGGTGCTGAGCCCAGCAGAAGCTCTGGGGGTGCTGAGCACCCTTGGGTAGCGCTCAGCGCTCGGACGCAGCAGCTGCTGTTGGTCCCGCTCATCGGTACCGAAGCCACAGAACGTTCTTGTCTCTTCATTTCATCATCACAAGTACAGAGCTGGGCTGTTGGTTACATCCAAGGACACTTCTCTTGGGGCAACGTGGCAGCAGAAGAGCAACAATTCAATTCCTGTTTTGAGTGTGGAATCCCGGAGGTGATGTCCTGAGGACACAATGCCAGCGACAGCAGGAACGGGGCAGCCGGTGCCAGGAGATGGTGGCAGCAGCTCAGTGGGACTGTGTGAAGCACAACACCACACCATGGTTGCAGCATTCCCACCCAGGGTGAGACAGGACTGCTGGCTGCGTGAGGAGAACTAGCCCAACCTGGTTGGCATCTTACAGCAACATCAACCAACCTCAAAATGATGGTGGAGCAAAGCAACCCCACGCACAGCAGGTCATAAGAGGGGCTGCTTAGACCTTCCTTGGCACCAGGATGGCTTGCTTAGCCCAAATCCTCATGGATGGAAATTGCTGGAGCTGATCAGTGTCCTCTGTTTGCTCATATAATGACCATATGGACATGCCTAGAGCATGACTTGGTTGCCCATACATGGTTGATGTGCCACTAGAGCTGCTCCAGGTCTTCCCACCACTTGGATTGTATTGGCCAGCCTCATGGATCAGGTTTCCCAGAGCATCTCTGATGTCCTTGGACCCCATACATGGGCAACTGACCTGAGACCCTGGTCACCACAGCTTTTGCTGTTGGCCAGTGGCAAGTTAGAGGTGACTTGTTTCAGTGGAGACATTAACCACGTGCAAGATTTTGAGGGCAGTACTTGGAGAATTACACATGAGCCAGCATGTCACATGGAATCCCATCAGCTCCAGATGGCTGAGCAAACGTGGAGGAGATGTCTGGGTTTATGTTCAAGGCCAGACTCTGAGGTGAGTTTCATGGGACAGAAACATTTTATCAGCCCTGCCTGAGCTTCCAAGAGGCAAGATGTCAACTTCTTTGGCCATTCCCAGGATACATCATCAAAACACTAGTCTGGCACCCTTTGTCTACCTTGCTCCAAGCCTATGACCCCAGAGCCTCAGCACAGAGCAAGATTGTGATGGGAGACTTCATCCAGTCAGTGAGTTAAAGTGTTAAGGTCTGGAAAGATCTAGGTGAGCTTCCATCTGGGCCAGATTTGAGCACAGACACCAGGAACCAGGTGTCCCACCATTGCTTTGCTCCATCTCTGCTGAGCAAAGGGTAGTCTCCTCCGAGAGAGGCAGGTTACCAGCATGGAAGCACATGGGAGAGGACGTGATGGGAAGCAGTGCATCCAGTTGTGAGGAAGGATTCCTGAAGAGTAGAATCCTCCATGGCAGTTCGACTGGGGCACTTGCCAAAAATATCTGTTTTGTGTCACTGTAGCGTAGGGAGATGGTTTCTGCAGGAGAACTGGGTGCTGGCAAACCCCAAGAGAAGGAAAACCACCATCAGCAGTGAAGCAACTTAATGAGTCTCTGCAAGGCTCTCTGTCATCCAGGGCATGGCTGCAATCGAGGTGGCTCAGATCTGGATTGAAACTCTAGGTCAAAGTGATGCAGTGAAGGAGAAGGTGAAGAGATTCACCTCCAAGGTGAAAAATCTCTCTTTGCTGATCCTGCTCCATCCCAAGGAGCTCTGCAGTCCTTGATGGATGGATGCACTGTGAGGCCATTGAGTTCCTGGGCAGTCCAGCACCCTCCAGCAGTCAGACAAACCCGTATGCCTCCAGGTTTCACTGAGTCCATCAAGACACACTCATTCCTGGCACCACTGCAAAAAAAGATCAAGGAAAAAGATGATGGAGCAAACCTGGGCTTGGCTGATTGCTGCTGACTGGATCCAGGTCTGTGGGGAGGCCAGACAAGTCCTTGCTTCTCCTGCCCATGGATCAGCAAGGAGCTCTGGTGAGAAGGTGTTCCACAGGGTGATGCCAGTGTCCATTCCTCTTGAGTGTTAATGCAGTGGGGAATTGTGGGGTTCACCTCCTCAACAGCAGATCCTTGAGACTCAGTCAGTGTGGGTGTTCTTCAGCCATGACTGAAACACCAATTTCTGTGATGGTTGTTGGGAAACCAACCTCAATGTCAGTGGGGCCAGGAGGAGCAAAGGTGGAAATGACCCTCCAGGTTGTTGGACTCATCTTGTGGTGAGGACATTGGCTGTTGGTTTGCTTTTCATGTGGTGGCCTCAAAAACACCATATGACCATCTGAGACTAAGCCTCTTGCAGTTTCTCTATGCTTTGCCTTTTTGCCCAAGGACTGCAAAGCCCATCAGAAGCACAGGTGCCCCACAGGTGCTTTGGGAAGGAAGACAGCGTGGGTTTATCTGATGTGTAACATAAAGTGGAGATGACACAGGACACCAAATCTCAAACCCTGACACTGTGGGATGTTTGACTCCATCTCAAAGGCCCAGTATATGAAATGGAGGAAGCTCTAGGATTTGCCTGGCTGAGTGTAAGCTTCTGCAGCACATGTGTGTATCTCCCTTGGCATGGCAAAGCCTGCTGCTGGGTGACACTGGCAGGCAGATGCACTCCTTCCTTGGTGGGGTAGGTGGGCTGATGTCCAAGAGCACTGGAGCATTTTCAGGATTCATAGTGGGACTCATCTCCACACCCTTCAGGAGTCAGACCTGACCTAGTCTCCCTTTCTGTGGCTGGCCCTGGGAGGGGGGCATAGCCTGAGCTGCCCTGGTGTTTTCCAGGCTGATGGGTTGTGTCTTCTTCCAGCTCCAAAGGCACAGGAAGAAGCAGTGGGAAAAGCCAGGTGCCTTCAACTAGGGCCTTGAAATGCTCTGGTCTCATCATACATCTCCATTTCCTATGGCTTCAGGGATTGCTGCCAGCCACCAACAGTTCCTGCCCAGAAATACTGTGTGTTGACCTTGGCTGGAGGTTGGTGGGACTAACTAGAGTCTCCTTTCTTTTGTTCAGCCTCTTTGCTCAGTCTGGAGCTCACCACAACAATGTTTGATCCCAACTTGAAGGTCAGTCCTGGTGATGGAGAGGGGGGAGCTTTTGGGGAAGTGAACATGGAAAGTGAGTAGCTCCAGGGCTTTTGTTTGGAAGATGTTCAGCCCCTCATCACCCTGAGGTTCTTCCTTGGTATGCAGATGAAATGCCATCTGGCCAAACTCTCACAGACATCCCAGTGCTAATTCCAGCTTTGTTCTTCTAGTTGCTCCTTAGGACAAAGAGCTGAAATTCCCACTGGCGTTGATCCTTTGGCCACTGCCCAATCAATACAAACTCCACTTTGCAACATTTTCCACTCTTTGCTGTGGATCACAGTAAAAAAGTGTCCATGGAAGGAAGATCCAGACCTTCTTTTCCCACCTTTTAAAGCTGACTGCTGGATTTTAACCATTTCCATTTCTCATGACTGCTTTCATGCTCAGAGTTAGTGGCTGAATATCTTCTGAAGCTAGACCTGTGCTATCAGTGTCCCTGGAACATGTGAGCCCACGTGGGATGGGTTTGGTGCTGTTTGTCCTGAAGGTTCATGCTCACCCCGTTGCAATCTAGCGGTAACGCTGCTCTGGTGCTCACTGCAACTCCTGAGTGAGGCTCAGATGTTGGTTTTTAAGTAGACCCTGGGCTGAGAGAACACACTGAAGCATCGTTCACTGAGGAATGGAGTAGGACAGTTGCCCACTGTTGGGGTAAATTGCTATAGCTTCAGCTTGTGTAAATATCCCACAGGGTTGGAGGCTTCTCCAAACCTTAACTCCATTGACTTTGGGAAGTAAGAGGGCTCTTGGGAAGGGAATATAACTTGGATTTCCAACTTTTTTTTTCTCTGCTTGATTATGTGGTAAGAATAGGGGGACCAAGGCAGAGGTGGGAGGTTGGTCACAACCCAGGAGGGAAGTGGAACTGCAGAAGGAAACCACGACCAAATGACAATGCAGCATTATGTCAAGCTCTGCTGAGCCTCCAAAGAGGCTCCTGCTGGGTGATCATTCCTTGTTGGCTTTTGTTACCAGGACAGGTTCATCCTGCTCCTCAAGGATGTCCTAACCTCTTGCAACCACGTTAGCCATGGGCTGGCAAGAGGGAGTCATCTAGTAGAGTTATGTCTGGTTTTACTGAAATCAGTGGCCAACCTCTCACTGACTTCACTAAGACCACCGTCTAGACAGGAGACTTGATGCACAACAGTGAGTTTGCTCATGATCCCAAGAGCTTTGCTCCATTAGCCAATGTGGCTAAAAATGCTCTGGAAAAAAAAAAAAACCCAAACCAACAAAAAAAACCAAAAAACCCCCAAACCTGCCACTTTGAACTGTTTTGCTGCACGTTAATTCTTGGAAAACCAAAGAAACCAAATACAACTCTCCAAAACAACCAGCCAAAGAGGGGTGAATTGTAGGAGAGGGGATGGCAGCCTCTAGAGCAGTAACAGTCAGGGCAGATTCCAAAAGAGCCAAGTGACTCTCACCAGCTGTACTAGGAGAAAAAAAACCCAAACCCAACCCAAACCCAAAGGAGATGTCGCATTATGGATAGAAAAACAACGCACGTCCACAGTTATTTTACCTACAGAGCACAGAAGTAGAGAGTAAGGGTGGTGGAGCTGGGTGTGAGCAGACTCCCACCGCTCCTACGGGAGCGAATCATCCTTTGGAAGATCCCTGGCTTGAGTAGGTAGAACATGCAGAGCAATACAAAAAAATTATGTTGTGTTTTCTGGGTCCCACCTCAGATCTCGGTGGATTCTATTCGCTCGAGTCTGGAGGGAGTCCATGTTTTTTTCTCCTCGGTGTGTGGAGGGCTGGTGGCTTTTGTGTTCATCTCATTCACTTTGTGCTCCAGGAGCTGGTTCTTCTGGTACATCTCCACGTAGTTCAGTTGCAGTTGTTTCTGGTACTTGATGACTTTCTCCTTCTCTTCTTGCCACGTGCGCCGCTCCTCCTCGAAGTCCATCACCTGCTGCTCCCGCTGCTGCCGCTCCAGCTTCAGCTCCGTCTGGAGCCGCTCCACCTCCTTCCGCAGCGTGTTCACGTTGTCCTCGCTCTGTCTCTGCATCTTGGCTTCGTCGCTCTCGCAGGCCAGTGGGTCTCGTAGCTTCTCACCAAGGTCTCCACCAAAAGGCCCTGGAGGTCCCATGCTGGCAAGTGTCCTCTTCAGGCCGGAGACCTCCAGCTCACAGTGGTTCAGTTTTTCCCTCAGCACTTGGACCTCGCTCATCTTCCGCTGCAGCTCACTCTCACAGATCTCCAAGTTGACACTCTTGGAGCTGTAGGAGTCCTTCAGGGTGAGGATCTGCTCCTCCTTCTCCCGTAGGAAGTTCTTACCTTCCTTGAGCTGTGTCCGCAGTCCCACGATCTCGTTCAGCTTCTGGGAGACGTCTGCTTGGGAGTCCTTCAGCTGCTGCTTGAGCAGGGAGATCTCACCTGCCTTCTGGCACACCTGCAGGGAGAACATTCATGAGGCAGGAGGAACTCAATGAGGAGCCACCACCACTTCTTGTCCCCTGCGCTGCCCGTGAAATATCTGTGTGGTCTCGTGTTGGCAGGAGGCTCAGGTAACGGAGGGGAGAGCCAGCGACAGGGCTCAAGGACTAAGCTCCAGCTTTCACCAGGACCCAGACCATGCCAAAGACCTAGAGGTTGTCCCCACATTTGTGGGGGAGATATGGTGTTTCTTCCTGCCTCTCAGGGACCTCATGCTGTTCCTAGCTGGAGTGAACCAAACAGCTAAGCTAAGTCAGTTTGTTCAACCAAGGACCAAGGGACAGGACAAGAGGAAATGGCCTCAAGTTGCACCAGGGGCAGTTGAGATTGGATGTGAGGAAGAATTTCTTTGCTGAAAGGGCTCTAGGGCATTGGAAGGGGTTGGCCAGGGCAGTGGTGGAGTCCCCATCCCTGGAGGGATTGAAGAGTCGTGTAGACACAGTGCTGAGGGACATGGGTTAGTTGGGGACTTATCAGTGTTGGGTTCATGGTTGGACTTGATGATCTTAAAGGGCTTTTCCAGTCTGGGCAATGCTGTGATTCTGTGAGTCTGTGAAGAGCTGTGGTCCTCACCAGTGGTGAGTGGACACCGATGCTTCCCTCCCTGCATTCATCTTACTCACCTAACCACAGTCCTGTGGTGCTTGACCCCAAAGCCTCTGCTCTCAGCAGGAGTTTTCTCACTGACTTCAATGGGATCTGGACCTTGAACAAGCCTGAGACAGAAACATCTCAGACCCAGAGACCTTCCAGGCTCTCCCTGAGCACTAGGAGTGTAGGACAGGATGCAGAGACAGTAGGTATTACTTACTTGTCCTATGATGCTTTCCTCCCCAAAGATTCCTGAAGAACTCAGTTGACTAAATTTCAGTGTTCACTGAGGACAGTCCAGGGACTGGTACCTATTTAATTATTTTAGAGCAGGGCATGAAGAGTATTTAGTCTGGAGAAAAGGAGGCTGAGGGGAGACCTTCTGGCTCTCTCCAACTCCCTGCAAGGAGGGTGGAGAGAGGTGGGGGTGGGTCTGTTCAACCAAGGACCAAGGGACAGGACAAGAGGAAATGGCCTCAAGTTGCACCAGGGGAGGTTCAGATTGGATATGAGAAAGAATTTCTTCACCAAAAGGGTTGTCAAGTACTGGAACAGGCTGTCCAGGGAAGTGGTGGAGTCACCATCCCTGGAGGTATCTAAAAGACATATAGATGTGGTGCTTAGGGACATGGTTTAGTGGTGGACTTGTCAGTGTTGGGTTTACAGTTGGACTCAATGATCTTAAAGGTCTTTTCCAACCAAACTGATTCTGTGGTTCTATTCAATGAAGAGTGACTGTCCCTCTACCAAGGACCAAGGACAGAGCTGCAACCCACCCTTGCTGCAACGTGACTACCAGGCACTGTCCTTGGGCACTGGAGGTTCAGGTTTTGTCCTGACTGGCTCAAGTCTCACCCATGTGGTAGGGTACACAAGCCTGGTGGAAATCCCCTTGCTGCAGCGTGTATTTGCATTACTGAGATGTCACCATTCAGTGTGACACTGCTCTGCTCCTGTGTAGTCCACCAAAGCTGACAGTTGCATGAGTAGGTTTGGGTGTTGGAAGTGAACCATAAAACTGACCAAACCCTCATTTTCCCATGAACACTGTGGTTTTCATGGCTCTGCACTGGCAGATCTGATCCATCTACTGTGAATGATTGCAGAGACAAACAGTCTCTGTCTATGCTGGCAGGAGTCTGGGCTGGGGAGCAGCACAAAGGAACCATCAGTGATCAGAGAGGATAGGCCTAATTAAAAATAGACTTGGTAGCCACCTCCAGATTGGGCTGTCCCATCCTTCTGAAGCTCCTGTCTCTTGTCACACATGAATTGCTTGGCCTTTCCTCCCTCCTGTGATACCTGCAAGGTCCCTTACTGTTCTGGGCCAGTTGGGTCAATGCTCCTCAGACAAACTCCACTCTCCACTACCTTCATTGCAAGCTCCACCTTTCTCTTCTATAGAGGCCCTGCTTGGTGTATAAGATTGTGCAAGACCTTGAAGCTCAGCTACAGTCCAACTCTTACTGTGAGTGGCTGAAGAATGAGGAGATGTACCTAGTCACTTTTCCCTGGAGCTGACATCCATGGTGGTTCCCCATACAGACCTAACTCTGTGAGTACCCACATCCACACCAGCACTTGTCTGCAGCAGATGCAGAACCGTTATCATGCTGGTTTAGCTGTAGTTATGGTGGTGTAGTTACTGCTGAGCTAAAAAACGACACAATTATCTGAGAGTGCTCTCCGTGGGCTAACTCTTCCCAAAAGGCAGGAAATAATGTGATGAAGAACAGCTTGGATAGGAACCAATTTACAGATTAAACCACTTAAATTTAGGTCTCTACTTGGGTGCTGTGGAGATCTAGGCAATACAGTCCATGGAGCCTGGAGAGCAAGTCAACAAATGTAGGTGTCTGCAAATTTTAGGTGTCTTGATCCACAAGCTGAATCCCTATCTTCACATTGACATCACTGTCAATGATCAAATCAAAAGCCCATCTGCAATTTTACTGGTGCAAAATCAGGGAACATTCCAGACCTAATGTGTTGGAAGACACAAAAGATCTGGGTAGAGCAGCTGGCCAAAGGAGGTGTCATGTGGGACAGTGAAGCCTGCTTGTTCTGGGTTGTAGCTTCCAGCAGGCCTCTAATAAACTCTACTGAACATCTGCAAATAACACATTCCAGAGCCTAATTAATCCCAGCTCCGTTGACTTTCCATCAGGATTAGCAGAATAGGGTCTTCTTGATTCTAGAGCTACGTTTTGCTTCTGCCCTCTTAATAAATGTGAAGTTTCTAGCCAGTCTGTGGAAGGATTAAAATTCTTCACATGATCAAGCTGAAAAGAAAACACGTGAGCTCTGGCTGTACAAACAGACTTTGATAAAATGTTCTAAAAATAGAAAGAGTAGGAAAAAAAAAATCTGCAAGACTCAAAAGGAAAACTTGAAAGAGGAAAAGTAGAAAGAGGAATTTGCCTTTCAGCCTTTTAAGAGAGAGAAACTTATGAGCAACTGAAAACAGTGTGCTACAATGGAAAGCATGAGGTAGACTTGGCTGTCGCTATCATTCTTAGCTCATTGGCTTTACATCTTAAATAAAATAAGAAAATCAAATATTTGGAAAGCAGGTTCAAAAGTTTGCCCAAATGCAGATATTAGAAGAATTTAATTAAAATAGACTTACACCCATTTTTAGTAGGCACAAATACTGGTGTGGAAAGTCCTGTATCCACTGAAACTGGGTTTAAATGTCCTGTGTTGGAGTGACCTGACTGGGAAGCCAATTATTAACCAGCACAGGAAGTGTGCACAAAAAATTCTGCTTGTTTTAGTTTAATTCAAAACTACAGGCTTGGGACTTAGACAAATGCAGAGGTGACTGAAGTGTCATCTGTTACATGAAGGCCACTAACCCATAGTCATTGTCTGTGGGGTCTACTGTGAGGTGTTTTGGGCTATCAGAGCCCTCAGTGAAACCTGACTCAAGCTCTGTTACAACAAGGCTCTTACCTCCCACTTGGTCTCTTCAATCTTTGGGAGAAACTCAGCTTGTTCCTTCTTGAAAGCCACAAATTTCTTCTCCAGCTCCTCTCGTTGCTGGAGGAGTTGTCCCATATCATCTTGAAGTTTTTTTTTCTCTTGTTGGAGCTTGAAGATTTGGAGCTGCAAGGCCTGCTGAGCCCGCTGTGCCTTTTTGGAGACCTGTTGCAATTTGTTGGCATAATTTTGCCTCAGATCCTCCATTTCCCTCTCCCAGATCTTCTGCTTCTCCTCAAACACTTGGAAGATGGCTGCCTCGCTTTTATCCAAGTTCCTTCTCATCTGGAGAACCTCCTGCTCCTTCTCCCACAACCGGTCTTCTAGGTCTTGGATGATGTCATCGGTGGAAGGCGAGTGGAAAGGCATGGTTTCGTTGAGATGGTTCAGTCTGTTGAAGGAAGAGGTGCTCTTGCTCGACGACCTCCCGCTGTCTGAGGTAGATATCCCGTTGTACCCCACCATGCTCTTCTCCACGTAGGTGGTCCCGATGCGGTTGATGTGGCTGGTGGAGGCGCTCATTGGACCCACGTGTTGGCTGTAACCTGTCCCGTAGGTGGGCAGGCTCGTTAACGAGTTACGGCCCGAATCGGAAAGGCCCCCCACTTGGTTTGTAGTCCTGTTAAGGCTGCTCTTGTCCAGTCCACTTTTGGGTGCGGATGGGCTATTGCTGTTGGCGTGGTTCAAACTCTTCCTGTTCTCTGTCACCCCGTTGCTCTGCGGCGGGCAGAGGTTCTGCATGGAATGGAAGTTTTTAGGAACTACTGGTTTAAAGGCTGAGGGTCTAACTAAGGGCTCATTGCTCTGCAAAAAGGAAAGAGGACCACGCATCAAACATAGCAGGAAGCTTGGTAATGACACACATAAGACACACGGCTGGGGCTGATGGAGCTAAGACATCTTGGGTTAGCTCTGTATTTCTCAGCCTTTTTACACCCTGGGCCATTGGGGGTTGAACGTGAGGGACCTGTGGTCTCACAGGGCAACGCTTTGTCTTCCCTCACCCCACCTGAAAAAAAATAAATCTTGACTTGATGGGACAGGGCAACAAGATTGGGGAGGGATTTAGAGGGGAAGGGTATGAGGAGAGGCTGAAGTCACTTGGTTTGTTCAGCCTGGAGAAGAGGAAACTGAGAGGAGATCTCATCATGGTCTAGAACTTCCTCCCAAGGGGAAGAGGAGGGGCAGGCGCTGAGCTCTTCTCTCTGGCCACCAACGCCAGGAGCAGAGGACATGGCAGGAAGATGTGGCAGGGGAGGGTGAGGTTGGCCATGAGGAAAAGGTTCTTGAGGCAGAGGGTGGTGGAGCACTGGCACAGGCTCCCCAGGGAGGTGCTCATGGCCCCAAGCCTGACAAGATTCCAGCAGCATTTGGCAAGGCCCTCAGGGACATGGTGTGAACGTTGGGATTGTCCTGTGCAGGGACAGGAGTTGGACTCCATCATCCTTGTGGGTCCCTTCCAACTCACAACATTCAATGATTCTATGATTTTATGACTGACCCCAAATCTGTGTGATTTTTCCCTAGAATACTCCTTCATTTCTCTTTGCAAGAGGAGCACTGACACCTGCCCACCAGGCCTGATCAGAACAGCTCTTAGATTTTGGCAGATTATATTTGGAAGGACTTTTAACGCTGAGGGTGCATCTCCCTTTTGCTGAAAACTGAATTGAACCCTTGGATTAGCAGCTGTTCTGCCCCAGGAGCATCACATCTCTGTCCTGCTGGCAGTGACCTCTCCCCTGTGTGGACATCATGTCCTGCTTATGCTTGGACAGGACTAGGTAGGAGCTGTGAACCCAGCAGCAACACCAGGCAAGTAAAGTGCTGAAGCTGCTCTTCAATTGAGTGTTTGTGTTTTCTGCATCCATGAGCAGTGCTGGGGGGAGAATGGGCTGCAGCTGTAAAGGATTTAGAAAGGATTTCAAAACCTTGCCCATTCCTCACCCCATGAATGAACCTACAGAACCAAAGTTTTCCTCAAAATGGGATTGGGTCTCCCCTACTGCAGGTTGAACTTCAGGTGAAAATTAAGCCAAAGGAAGCCACTTTGTATTAGCAAAGATGCTTTGAAAATGCTTTCCAGGAGAAACAGAACAAGCCCTGGTGAGCAGGTAATGTTGGAAACCAAAAACCTGGCACCTGAGATGCTGCACTGAGATGGACTACAAGGCCTGGTGGATTAACAACCCAGGAGACAAAGCCACCAAATGCTGCAGAAATAATATCACATGAGGCAGCATCTCCATGGCACAAATTATGGGAGTCACTGGGGCAGAACAGCAGGTTATATACAACACTGGGGCTCTGCTCCTCCAGGCCTGGGAGATGTTTGGTCCCTGAAGCTGGTATGAGCCATGAGGACTGCGCTGGGATGGGTGGTGATGCTTACAGGGGGTAGTTTTCAAGCCCTGTCAATTTATCCCTCCTAAGGGACACTGGGATTTTGAACAGATGCTCATAGCTGCTTTCAAGGAACACTTTGGGTGGCAGTGGGCTGTTGGAGATTGCCTATAAATGGCACCAAACAGAAGAGTGGGACTCAGATGCTGGAACTACAGAAATGAGAGCTGACTCCAGCTCCCTCCCCATCTATTGGGTAGGTTGGAGTGATTTAAATAGAGCTTAAACAAGCTGAAAGGTTAGCTGGGGAAGCCTTGTGGTCACGTTCTTTGGTTCCTCAAGAGCTAACATTCCCCTTCTCTCAACCTTCTGAAAGTCATAACAATTGTATTATCTGTACATAAAAATTCTACCATCTACACAGTCAGAACTAGGCTATCTGTCAGGATTGCAGCGTTGCCCAAGGCTTCCTGATCTTCCATGGCCATCACACAGGAGATGGGGATTCTCACCTGCTCTAGTTTGCCGGAGATGGGCAATATCTTTGGTGGGTTACTGGGCTCTCGGTACTGGGGAGGAGGTGGCATGTTCTTCTCATTGTTGGTGGTCACATTCCCACAGATGTCCATCTTCACCTTCTCACTCTTGCGCAGGTCACCGTTGATGTAGAGAGAATTGGAGACCTTCTCTGACTTGTATGTCTTCTCCTCGCCGGAGTAGCGGTTGGAGATCTCCCGCGCGGAGTAGCCGTTGCGAGACCCCTCCATCTGCCGACCGCTGCTCTGTGTCCGGGTCCCCACGCTCTTCATGGCAAACTCTTGGTCGTTGGCAACTCCACTGCCCACGCTCCCCATGGTGCTCTGGGAGGTGGGTTGGGGTGGCTGGGAAGTGAAACTGTGGAAGTTCTCCGGGCTTGGGTAGGTCGGGTCACTAAGAACGAGCAGTGTGTCTAGCGTGGCCATGGCAGCGCAGAGGTGAGGTGGAGGCACAGGTCAGTGGCACTGGGAGAAGGAGGAGAAGGACAGGACTGTTAAAGAGATGCTTTTTATCTACCATACCCTTTGGAGATCATCATCATGCAGAGATGAGCAGATCTCTGAGCTGGCTGATGCGAGGACAGAAGTGTCATGTCTCAGTGTATGGTATGGACACCCAACCTCCAAATCCCACTCAGTGCTCTGCAGAACATCTGCTCTTAAGCCTCTCACTCCAAGGGTTGGGTGCATGGGTTTTAGTGGGCACAACTCTACAGCGTCAGTTGGACACAAACATTTTCAGCTTGAATTATTTTTGTCCCTTTCCCCAGGTTTGAACAAGTTTGTGTGGCCATGAGGATGGAAGGATTCCAGCCCTGGTCCATCTGTAGGCTCAGACACTATCCTTCACTCCAGCACATCCTTTAGGGATGATTCAACAGGGCTTAAGCAACACACTTTCCATCTCTTCCTTGGGATTGTTGTCCCATGGACTTGGGCTCTTAAGAAGATGCTTTTGTCCAGGTGTCATCCTAAATTTTCTTTTAAGCCTTTATTCCCCTACTCCATTTTATTCTTCCCTAGGCTGTGCCTTGGATTGACCAAATCTAGCCCATGGGAAGTGGGTAACACGCAGATAATGGTTTTAAAAGTTGTCTTTGACCAGGAGAAAGACATTAGGACCAATCCTTATGTGTCTAGATGCTCTTCCTGAGCTCCATCACCATCACAAACCCCAGTCCTGTGATTTCAGCTCTGGCTTCATAAGCACCCAGGTCTGTTTACATCCATGTTTTGGGGAAGTTCTCCAAGTGCTGGTTGTTGGATCTGTGCTGAATTTATTATCAACTGAGGCAGCCAAGGTCCAGAGCTACTGGTGCTCAGACAGGTTTAACACAGGGACAATTTATAGCTTCCTGAAAGGCCTTTTGAAAGTCCCTCCTGAAAGTCCCAGCTGAAAATCAAGCTGTTTCTGCACTCTTGGACCCATCAGTAATGATCTGCACTGCCCCACTACCTCCCTGAGGATGACAAACCCTCTTGGAGTCGTGTCCCAGCATGGACTTGGGGGAAAAGAACCAAAAAAAACCCAACATGGATTTATTTCTCTCAACAGAGTTTCCTTAGTGACAGAAACCCCTGGGTGTACCCATCAAACATGAGTGTTGGGGAACCGTTCCGTGCTGAACTGAGCTGCAGCAGAAGATGGAGATCTTGAAGCGAGTGACTGCATTCCCCACGATTCCCATGCCCTCTGCTGAGGTGTTACCTCAATCCTTTGTAATGCCATCAGCCCCACAAAGGTGTAAAATCTTATTTAAGGACATAAAAAGACCCACAACAATTTTTTTTCCTTGGTGGCCTCATTAGATAATGGAGAACTTGAACCCATACCCGCTCAGGATCCCATTACCTGAGGGAAGGGAGAAGATGCCTTGTAAAGTTTGGGTGATTGCAATGAATTCTGGGGTCTCTGTATTTGGAGAAGAACTCTCACAGCTCAATTCAGTCACTGGTGCAAGAGTGTCCAGGTCCCTGGGAGGGTCAGTGCCATGCCAGGAAGGCTCAGATCTCCCTGGAGTCCTGTCTCATCTCTGTGCAGATGGCTCTGATACCTTCAGACTAGGCACAGCTGAACCAAGCCTGGAGGAGCAGGGTCATGGCACCTGGACAGCTGTAGATACTTAGCTGACCAATGTCCACCCAACCCTATGGAGTTCATTGGCTTGGTCCCCATGGGCCAGAAAGGCTGCTTGGTTTTGTGGTTTTTTTTATCTCAGGAACCCTCATTTCCAGGTTTCTGAGGATAAACCATCGTGGCAGCGTGGGGACTAAAGCAGGATTTAGGGGCAGGTTTCCTCCTGGATAAAAGAGGGATAACAAAAGTGATGCCCTTTGGAGAGAGCTTCAGTGATGGGGGGCTCAGGTAGGGCCAGCAGGTCGGGGAGATGGAGAAAATCCCCATTTCAGTGGGGTTTTCCATCTTCTTGGAGAGGGGATGTTAAATCAGCCCTCCCCAAGCAAAGCAGGAGAGCTGGGTTTATTTCCCTGGAGAGCTGGCTTGGGTCTGGAGCTCAGCTCTGGTGTGGTCCCTGACGGGGTCTTGCTATTTGCACAGATAATAGGATGGAAAAGAGAAATTTAAAAGGTCAGAGCAGGGGCTGTGCTGCTCGACTTTGCTTTTATTAAATTGTGTTTCTGGAGGCTTCTGCCAGGCAGCTCCTGTAGCCTCCTCCTTTTTTTTCCAGTGTCCTGATCTTCTCATAGGAACCAGCCCTGTCCAAAATATGGCCCAAGTGTTGTGGGGCTGGTGGACAGACATAGCAAACTGCTGGGCCAAAGGGAGAGGACACAAAGCTGATACCTACAGCGAGCTGGGAGAGCTCCTCTGGGGCAGAGCAGGGTATGGAGGTGGTCACAGAGGGAAAAAGTCATGTAAGGAGGTGCTCTGGTGAAAGCCACCATCCCAGCTGAACTGCTGTTCAGGTGTGAAGGAGCTTCCATGGTCTGAGACATGCCAGATGTGCCCCATCATGGACAGGGGACAAGCAGAGGAGGTCATGCCTGGTGGTGTAACCTTCTCCATCCCCATCCCCATGCACATCACCCCACCCAAGGAGGGTCCCCAGGGGACTTGCCCTGCTGAATCACCAACAATATGAAGCGATGAGGATTGGGTGAACATTCTGTAGTCACTGCTAATGACCTTCCTGCAGATTGCACCTTTGTCCCCCAACAGAGATGTCTCCATGTCACACACTGGTTGAGGTCTAAAGGCCAAGCAGCAAATGGATCTCACACAAACATTGGATTGTGCAGGGCAGGGACCCACCACAACCAAAACACGTAAATGTTTATCAGAACATCACAACAAAGCATCCACCAGCAGAGAGGAGCGTTGAGATCTGCTCATGCATCTGGCATGAGATGTTTGGAGACGTCTCTCTCCAACGCATGGAGCAGGACTCAAAGGCTCATGACCCCCCTGCACCCTAAAGGCACTTTTTGAACAAGACCAGGGACAGTCCATGACTGCACAATGCCCAGGGATTAATCTAGGTGCCTGCTGGGCACCTGGAGACTTGGATGAGCTGCAGAGTGATGATGAGGATGGAGACTGCCCGTCTGAAGCCACACTCAACCCACGGTACCTTCGGGTTTTATTAGTTGAGGGAAAACTTTTTGTTCTGCTAATTCAGGAATAACCTGCTTTTCAGTGACTTTGAGATCTTTATAGGCCATGTCCTTTTTTATGGGACACCAGCCACCACAGGAGGGATGTGCTGGAAGATCTCAGCTCCAGACAGGGGAGGCTTTGCCTCCACGCTGTCCTCCCTGGCCTCATTCAGCCAGCTGAGGAGAAATCCAGGTTACCTTTTCCTCACTGGGTAAATTCCACAGTGACATTTGCACATTTACATGGACTTTCTGAGGGCAGGATGAGGTCACTGGAAAGTTTGATCCTTCCAAAAAAAAAGCCAACACAACAACAAGCAGTGAAGGCAAATGTCCTGAGCCCAGTGAGAGTCACAGCCTGGGCAGAAGCATGGCAATGCCCTCCAGGACACCTTGGAAGGAGATGCCTGCTCAACCCCCATGGCATCTCCATCAATGCTCTTCACCAGCAGAGCATCAGGTTCTTTCTTTGCCCTTGGGGCCACATCCCAAGCCCACTGGAACATCAAACCAGCATTCCCATCAAGCACCAGTAACCTAAAAGCAAGAGAACTTCAGGCAGTTTTCTTGGGATGTGGGATCAAAGCTGCACCACAGGGGCAGGCTCTGAAAATGGACTTTTTTTTCTATTTTTTTTTTTTTTTATTGGAAACCATCCAAGAAAATATTCTGAGAAAAAAAAAAGAGTTCTTAGCTTATGCTTACTGTAAACCCAGGATCTGATAACCAGAACATATGGACAAGCATTACAAGTATGTTATTAAGGAGATTCCAGAAGTGCCATCAGATCCCTGACAGTGCAGCTTTGTTTGCCAAAAAAGGACATTTTTTTTCTTCTGAGAACAACACTTCAGTGTCTTCTGGCCAGCTGCTGTTCCCAGGCAGGTTTTCCTGGGGTCATTCCTCAGGTGACTGTGAAACCAAGTTTTGAGCATAATGAGGTAAGAAATAACACTGCCAGGCTCCGCTGCAGAGCTGGAGGGTCTTTTTTTTTCTCCTTCCAGGTTTGAAGGAATGCTTGATTAAAAACTTCCCCAGGACACTTCTCCTTAAATCTCATAACCATCTCCCTCCCCTGGGAACACAAACTAAAATTGGGTTTATGAATGATTCCCCATGAGGGAAACAAAGATGCTGAACCTGGCAGTCCATGAACACAGCAGGGCTGGGGGAAGCTGAACTGGCTCACCTTTACCAGAGCTTCACTCCCAAATCCATCCTTTAGAAGAAGGAGAGGTCACCTACAAGCATGGCTGGGCTTGAAAGAGAAGCCCAAGCCATGGTAGAGGAGCAAAAGTGGCTTCCTCTGCTCCGTGGTGGTGTGGAGAGGTTCCAGACAGGCAGAAAACCAAACCAGGAGTTTTAAGCAACTTGCCAGCCACTGCCCTTTCCAGATGTTTTATCTTTCCAGATGTTATACCTCATCTGCAGTGATGAAGAGGTACCAGGACCACCTCGCTCTTCATCCTCACCATGCTCTCAAGAAGACACTGGGTCCATCCCACCTCATGAGGAGGACTAGCTCTACCCAAATCACTCCCAAGTGATGTCCATCCATCTGTCCATCCATCACTGCAGCCACCACTTCTGATAGCCAACACTTGGCCCTTGCCAAGCTCTCTCATTCCAGTTCCCCACAGCCCCGTGGTTACGGCAGGAACCTGAGTGAAGGGACTTTCTGCAGGGTCAAAGGAGGAGAAGGAACCCTTCCAGAACAAACACTGAGCTCATTTCCCAGCACCACTGTGTTCATAAAAGCTGAAAAGGGTTTCTTTGTCTGCCTAGATCAATTCAAACCACCCTTCCTGGTAGACATCTCCATGCCAGCACCTTACCTAGGAAGGGTGTCCTGTCTCACTGGTACAGCCAGCCTCCTCTCTGGCCAGGTACACCAGGACTTCACACAACGGTGCAGCTCCCCACCACCTCCATATTGCACAACCTCCCTGTCTCATCCAACCGTGGTGGCCCCTTGGCCTTTCTCCATCATCCCTGCCTTGGAGACAGCAATATTTTTATACCCAATGCAGAAAATCTGGGGTGAAATTCCCTTTTCTCTGGCTGTGGTGAGTAAAGTCTTCATGACCACCTCTTACCATGGTTTCCTACCATGCCTGTAGCTCCAGGGGAGCCCTAGACATTATTGTAAATATCATAATCTGTAAAATGACTCCTGTGTCTTCACACTTGCTTTCCCCAAATGAGTTCCAGGGAGACAGAAGAAAAATGGCTTTCAGAGAAGCAGCTGAATGGTTAACTAAGCCCAGATGATGAAGGCCTGGCTCTGTTTCTGCCTGAGCAGGTTAATTGTTAACACTCTAGTAACAAAGGCCTTTGGGAGCCATACCTAGGCACCGTGCCATGCCAGAGGGAGAGCAATCGTTGGTCTCGGGCAGAACGAGCTCCAACAAACAACCCGAGAGCGAAGCAGAGCCTTGGCACACGCACCACCCCAGGCATGTGGTCCTGGCTGGATGGGCAGCAAAGGCATCTGAAGGTCAAAAATTCCCCCTTCCCCACCAGTTGCAGTAACAGGTGTGTCCATGACCTTCAACAGTCGGGTTTGTTTGTGTCTGTTTTAATGAGCAATTAACCCACACAAGGAAAATATGTTGGGTTTTTTTTCTGTTGGGTAGGACCTACACCTGCGCTGTGTTTAGGGCTCTGGTGGCTCTCTGGTTTGTTGGCAGTGGTGCCAGAGAGCTGGCATGTCTAGAAGAAAAAAGTCATCATGTCCTGGAGCGGTGAAGTTGGTTAGAAATGGTGTAAAAGGGGTGAAGAAAAATTTATTGTGGTCCTTTTAGCTTCTTCTAGAAGGATATATGGAGAGGGAATCATAGAATCATGGAGTGGTTTGGGTTGGAAAAGACCTTAAAGATCATCCAGTTTCAACCCCCCTGCTGTGGACAGGGTTGCCAACCACTAGATCAGGCTGCCCAGGGTCCCATCCAACCTGTCCTTGAACACTTCCAGGGATGGGGGATCCACAGCTTCTCTGGGCAGCCTGGGCCAGTGTCTCACCAGCCTCTGGGTGAAAAATTTCCTCCTGATATCTGACCTAAATCTCCCCTCTCTCAGTTTAAAACCATTTCCCCTTGTCCTGTCACTCTCTGCCCGTGGCAAAAGTCTCTCTCCCTCCTGTTTCTAAGCTCCCCTCAGGTACTGGAAGAGAAGGGTTATCAGTAAGGAGACAGTGGACCCTTTGGGCAGCAAACCCACCTGTATCTGCAGATGCATTAACAAGCCCTGGAGAAAAGCCACCACTGAAACTCAAGACCTGCAATCAGGCTGAACCAACATATCCTTGGGGGTGTTTGAGTCTGGCTCTCAGTAACACTACTGGCACCTCAAAGGTTGCTGCTTGGGTTGGTGTGGACACCCTGTGTTCCCCTGAGACAGCTCCAGCAATGGTGGTGAGATGGGAGCCCACCTCCTGTTCCCTGCCTGGGCTGGGGATGACAAGCAGGGGCACAGGAGAGGACCGCTGCAGTGCTGGAGAGGGTCAGGGGACCTACTGCACTCCTTAACACTCCCATCCTGCCCTGCAAAAAGCTCTGCTTGCCTTAGCTGTACCACCATGCACCTCTGAGAAGGTTTCTGTCTTCCCACCAATTAGTTTCAGCTGTAACTTGCAGTCACATCCCTCTTCTCCAGGCTGAGCAAACAGCCCTCAGCCTCTCCTTGAACATCACATCCTCCAAAAAGACCACTCAGCTCCTGCTCTGCCTCCTATGTGTCATGGGCCATCACATGTCACCTCCTTATGGCCATGCTGGACCCAAACCTGGCTGAGAGGACCTTCAAAAGGGTCGATTCAAGAGGCAGGGACACCACCACTCCCCTCCCACCCGGCTCCAGTGTGTCGGCACCTCCTTTTCTTCTACACCCTTCTCAAGTTGCCTCGGTTTGAAGAGGGGAACGGAATGAGCTGTTCCCATCTCTCAGACATTTTTTTCCAGCCCTCAAGTAATTCTTGTGGCTCTTTTCTGCACCTTCTCCAACTCCTCTTCCCCCACTCTGACATCCTGGCATGGTGGCTGCCAGATTTTCCTCCGCTGCTGAAATACAGCACGAAAGCACTTGAACCTGTCTGTGAAAACATGAGAAGCCTGAAAATCTCAGGCTGCTCAACCACAAGCTTTTTCCAGAACCCAAAGCCAGACAATGTCAGATGAACAACTCCAGCTGCTTCCCTAGAACCCAGACCTCTCTTTTCCCCTTTATCCCTGCTGGAGGAGATGGGAACTTTGCAATGGGGAGTTTTTTTCACCCATTCAGAGCCAAAAAAGCAAACTCAGGAAGGTAGGTTGGAGGGTTGAGTGCCAAGTTCTTGTAGGCATCTTCAGACACCTCTTTGGCCATGGAGTTGCTGCTTGTCTACACATCTTGCATCCATCTGTGCAAAGGTTTTATAACTAGTGCTGGGCTACAAAGAGATGGACCAGCTCTCCAGCAGCACCTGAGCCCTCGGTGCAAGGGCGAACTCCAGACTCCAGCAGGACACAGGATCACACAGAGTCACAGACTGGTGGGGTTGGAAGGCACCTCAGGAGATCATCCAGTCCAACCCCCCTGCCAAAGCAGGTTCCCTACACCAGGTTGCACAGGAAAGTGTCCAGGTGGGTTTGAACATCTCCAGAGATGGAGACTCCACACCCTCTCTGGGCAGCCTGGCCCAGGGCTCCACCACCCTCACAGGAAAGAAGTTTTTCTTCAGTGATCAGGTCCCCTCTCAGGCTGCTCTTCTCCAGGCTGAACAGTCCCAGCTCTCTCAGCCTCTCCTCGTCAGGCAGATGCTCCAGGCCCCTCAGCATCTTTGTAGCCACTGGTGGACATTGCCCACCATCTCCTAGGACTCAGCTGAGGTTCTCTTTGCAGCCTCTTTTGCAGCGTGAGGGCTGTAGGGCTGTTGGACAAAGGGGCTGAAGATCATTGTTGTAGGACACATCCAGGCTGGAGAAGTCCCCTCATTATGTTTCAAGGAGGTTTTGGAAGAGACTCCTGGCTGTGAGGAGCAGGGTGATGGTGTGTAGTGAATGGACCAGTCCTGCTCAGGGCATTAGGTATTTGCTTGCTTTAATGCTAATTCTAATATTAAGAAGGACTGATGTGCCAGTGTCCAGCAGGACACATCAGTGCTGCTCAGCTGTCCTGCATCTCTGCCCAGGGCTTGCAGGGAGCTCTTCATGAGGAGCTTCGTGATACTTAAGCTCTGGCACTGGCTGTGCATATAAAAATGAGTGGAAAGTTGTTTTGTCTCCCCAAGACTCTGTGGTCTGAGAGATCTCTGGAGTTTTTTCCTCAGGGCCAGGCAAATCTCCTGAGGAACTGCAGGAATTGTGGTCCATAACCAACGTTACGTTGAGTCCCTGCTGTGAGAGGGATCCCATCCAGATCTGCAGCTCGTTGGCTTTCTCCATGGCCTGATCCAGCTCACAAATCTAGGAGAAAGTCAACTCAAAGCAGCAAGCAGTTTGCTGCTGTGCTGGCAGCTTCTGGCCACTTCTCTGAGGACTCAGCCAGGACCACAGGGCCGTGATCAGGGTAGAGGAACAGAGAATGTGGCGGGGGAGCAAACCCCACCAGAAAGGGGTTTTGGAGGCCTCAGCAGGGACCAGCTCCTGACTGCAGCCCAGGGTGCTTTGCAGAGACCTTTGTAGCTCAGTCCCCCAGGGATTGGTAGATTTGGGTTGGATATGAGGAGAAAGTTTTTCAATATGAGGGTGGTGGATCATTGGAACAGGTTGCCCAGAGAGGCAGTGGAGGCCACATCCCTGGAGATATTCAAGGTCAGGTTGGATGGGGCTCTGAGCAACCTGCTCTAGTGAAGATGTCCCTGCTCACTGCAGGGGGGTTGGACTGGACAACCTTTGAGGGTCCCTTCCAACCCAAACCATTCTGTGATTCTATGATTGGGGGTTTAACTAGAAGCAAGGAAGGCACGAATTCAGAGAGCAAAGCAACACCAAAGCCATCCTAGATGCCTTCTCCTGGAGCAATCTCCACCTGTCCTAAGGCTGTGTGATTCCTGTTGCATCCTGTTACAGGAAGACAACCACAGAAATCCATCCTGAAGCTCTGTGCTATGATCCCAGCTCAGGAGCCTTGCTAAGGAACATCCAGTTTGGGAAGATAGACACCATCCTGTCCCTCCATGATCCCCTGCTTTCCAATGACACCTCCTGTCCCAGCAGCTCAGAGCACTAGGTGTCCAGAGCATCATCCTCAGGATAACTGGGCCCAGTTAAAAACCACCAGCTCCCCCAGTATGTGGCTATTTAGGAGATGTGAGGACCCATCTTTGCTTTTTTTCTCCTGCAAATGCAGCAGCATCAGGTGGGGGTGGCAGGATTTGGGGCAGGGAGGTCCCCAGATTCAGGAGCTGAGCTTTCTTGGGCTGCTGTGGGGAATAAAAACGAGCAGCTTAGAAATATTTCCTTCTCCTCTCCGCCTGCTAATGAGATAATTACAGCCTTTGTGTTCTGGGAACCGACTTTCTCATTACGGGGGCACATCAGCTATTTCCATAATCAGCCTGAAACAAAAGAGACGAGATGAAAAGACCCAGGCGGCTCTTCTGGAGAGCCCACATGGTGCTGCTGAGGGAGAGTCCATGGGATGATGGCTTTCTCCATCCTCAAGGTTCCTCTGCTCAGGTCCAGAGCAGGTGGTAGCACTTGGTCTAGGATGTCCCCAGCATGGGATGCTCCTTGCTGTCAGCTGCAAGTGTCCCTGGTGTCTCCAGAACCAGCGCGATGAACTCTCCTAAACCAGCCACTGTGATTCCCGTTGCTGAAGGATTTGGGAGGGGTGGCCATGGATCAGGACTCCAGAGGTGGGTGGCAGGGAGAGCCATGTGAGCTCTGCCCTGACGTGGTCAGCGTTTGTGGGACTCACAGTGACATCCTGGGAGGAGTCCCACCACCTGAGGATATGTTGGGTAACAAACTGGCCCATCCCCTCGCCCATCTCCCATGTCCCAGTTTCCCCATGCCCTGAGCTGGTCAAGGGACACTTTGAGTACTAGACTGTCCCATCCCATGTCCCACATCCCAGTTCCCTTTTCCCCAGCTAGCCAAGGAACACACTGGATACCAACCTGTCCCATCCCACATCCCATTTCCCTGTCCCCCCAGCTGGCCAAGGAACACATTGGATACCAACCTGTCCCATCCCACATCCCATTTCCCTGTCCCCTTAGCTGTCAAAGGACACATGTGGTACCAGCCTGTCCCATCCCAGTTCTCCCATCCTTCGAGCTAGCCAAGGGACACTTTGAGTACTAGACTGCCCCATCACATGTCCCACATCCCAGTTCCCTGTACCTCCAGTTGGCCAAAGGACACATTGGTTGCCAACCTGGCCCATCCCACATCCCGTGTCCCATTTCCCTGTCCCCTGAGCTGGCCAAGAGACACACTGGGTACTGACCTGCCCCATTCCACATCCCATGTGCCAGTTCCCTTGTCCCCCCAGCTGGCCAAGGGACACACTGGGTACTGACCTGCCCCATTCCACATCCCATGTGCCAGTTCCCTTGTCCCCCCAGCTGGCCAAGGGACACATTGGATACCGACCTATCCCATTCCACATCCCATGTCCCTGTCCCCACAGCTCTCCAGGGGTCACATTGGGTGTTAACCTGTCCCATCCCAAGTTCCAGTTCCCTGCCCCCACAGCAGGCTAGGGGACACCGGGTACCAAACTGTCCCATCCCACTGCCCTGTCCCCCCAGCTGACCAAAGGACACTCTGTGTACCAAATTGTCCCCGCCAGCCTGCAAACCCGCCACCTCCCTTCCTCAATAAAGGCCCCATTGTTCTCCCCCAACAAAGCCTGAACAGTCCAGTCTGCTCCACCTTCCCCAGCTGATCCTCCCAGTTTGCGATCAGTTTTCCTCCTCGCTGGGTTTAAGGCACACGCTCCGCCACCGCCACCTTGTCCCTGTGCCCCAGGAAGTGGCAGGAGGGGAATTCAGAGCAAATCATGACCAAAACCTCCACCATGGAGCACGTGGCCTTGGCTCTGTGCCCTCCTGCCTGTCCTCCTGCCCTCTCTGCTCCCCAGGGGTGCTCCTGGGATGGACACCCTTGTGTGTGTGCTACACCTGGGCTGGGTCTCTGTCACATGCAGTGACACAAGAGTCCCTGTCTGTGCTCACTGTGCTTTGCTGCAGCAGCCACACTCCTCCCCAGGAGTGGTGATGATGATGATGAGGGTGATGGAGAGCACCAGGGGCTTGTGCTGGATCCTCACCTGTGGACCTCAGCACTGCCCCAGAGCATCCCTCTGCAAGCACAAAGCTTGGAGAACCTGGTAGCTACCTGGAAACCCTGTACTGACACCAAAAGAGTTGGACTTGATGGTCTTAAAGATCTTTTCCAACCAAAATGATTCTATTGGGAAAAAAAAAAAATCAATAAATCAACCTGGGCATTGTTACTGCTCATCCACAACGAGCTGCTCCACCTGGCCCAAGCCCAATCCCACCACAGCTCATCTCAGGGTATTCCCAATTTTAATCCACAGGATTTTCTGGATCCAAAAGACCAGACAAAGGTGTGGAATAAAAGACCAAGCACCTGTCAGACTGCACTGAGCTACTCCAACAAGAAAAGAATAAGAGAAAAATGACTCTGGAGGCTGCAGTGAGGTTGGCAAAGCCCCAGAGAAACCTCAGCAGGTGGCATGGGGACGTAATGTGGTGCTCTGCGATTTGTACGGTGTCCCAGGGAGGTTGTCCTGTCTCCATCCTTGGAGGTTTTCAAGCCCTGAATGAACCAAGCAGGGTCTGACCTTGTAGCTGAACCTGCCTCAAGTGGTGAAGTGGCCTGGAGATGCTTGAGGTCCCTGCCACCTTGAATTATCCTGCTGTGGAGGATGGTTTTGATAAGCTGCCCTGGGGTTGTCCACACAGTCCTCATCCTCAGGGGCATTTCCCCCCCTTTCCTGGGCTGCTGTCAGACCTCTGGTTTTGGATCCAGGCTGGCATCATCCAGGATGCACCTGAGGGATTCTCCATCACATGCCATGTCTGTCCCACTTGTCCCAAGGAGCAGAGGGTGCCAGAGGGACGGGATGGTTTCAAGCTCAGCCCAAACTGCCAACCCAAACCCTATGTGTCCATCAGGAAGGGTTTGGACATGGTCTCATGCATGCCCACCTACCCCTGTGGCAGCCCCCAGAAGATGCTCAGTGCTGGCTGTGGGCTGATCATTGTCCCCAGTGCCATCATGGTGACAACCACTGCCCAGAAGACACCAGATTTAGTGGCACAAGGAAAAATCTCTGAGTTCCCTCAGCCTGGATGAAGGACAGGTTGATGGAGCAGCCTCAGTGCTGGCTGTGGGGCTGGAGGTCTGGGATGCTCCATGCCACAAGCTGAACCCCTTGAAGTCATCCCAGCCCTCTGTGCCTCAGTTTCCCCTTACTAAGGAGACCTCTCCTCAGCAAGGTGGCTGGAGATGAGCTGCTGCTGGTTGAGCCCATGGTGCTGCCTGACATGGATTATTGCAGTGGGGGGGACAGGGGAGCTCCTGGCCCACTGCAGGGTGCTGGCACGGTGATGCTGTCCCCTGATAGTCCCCCAGTGAGGACCTGCATCCCTTGCCTGGCACCCCAGTGACTGCCTGAGCATCCTCATCCCATCCCACATCCCAAATCTGGGGGGATCCCAATGTGATCCCGTTACAGACCCATTCCTTGGCCCCAAACACCTTGTGGTGGGAGCAGGAGGACCTCTCTTGTCACCAGACCCCCCCGTGCAGGATTTGGACCCCTGCCCTGGCCTGAGTGTTGCCAGGGGGGACCTGATCCTGCCCTTTGGGGTGAGCCATCACCTCTGGAGAGGTACCAAGCAGTTGTCCCCACAGCCCCTGCCTGGTTCTGCTGTCCCAAACCTTCACCAAACCTCTGTCCCAGCAGGAAGGACAACAAGGGGACCTGCCACCAGCTTCCACCCCCCGCCCACGCCACTGTCCCGGCCACGATTTATCATTAACTCACCCTGAGGAATTTCAAGGGCACGGAGCCAGCCTGGGTTGTGCTCGCTCCTCCCCAGACACCACACTCAGAGCAAGTCCCCATGGTGGCTTGTCCCCACTGCCAAGGTGAGCACTGCTGACCAGGGTGGTGCCCCAAAACCCATTGAAGTGCAAGGTCCTGGTGCTGGTGGGTGCCAGTTGGACTGAGTTTATAGTGAAGGTGTGTGTGTGGGGGGAAATAGGAGCTTTCCCCACCCTGAGCAACCCACCTCCATGCACCCATCTCTGCTACGACTCCCAGTGCAAACAAGCACAGCCCAGTGGGTCCATCCCACCCTGAAAAACCACCTGCAGCAGGTCCCACCAGCTCAACACGGCACTAACCCACCAAAACCCCTTCGTTCCCCTGCCTGGCCCCTTTCTGGGCTCAAACAAAGACACCCAGCGAGAGGGGGAAGGAGAGAAAGGAAAGATCCCCCTCAAAAGCCAGCACCCACCGGGATTTACCTGGGCAGCTTGGGGGTGCATCCTCCAGCTCCCCGTCCTCCACGAGTCTCAACGTTCATCATCTCTGTGTTTCATACTCCAGGAAAAAAAACAAACCAAACCAACAACCTGAAATAATACCTGTGGAGAACAACCTGCTGCTGGGCTGGGGCCAAGGGCTGCCCTGGGCTCAGCCTGATTGGTCACCCACAGCCCGCGCCCGCGGGATCTTAACTCTTTCTTCCCATCAAGGTGGAGATGAACTTCACGTCCTCCAATGGGGACTTTGGGGTTTGATGGCTTGGTTTGGCTTAAATTGGGATTTTGGGGCTTTGACAGCTAGGTTTTACTCAAATAAAGGATTTTGGAGTTGAAGGATTTGGTTTTGTTCAATAGGGGATTTTGAGGTCTAACAGGTGGGTTTTGGTCAAATAGGGATTTGGGATCTGACTGCCTGTTTGGTTTGGTTTTGTTTTTTTCAAATGAGGATTTTGGGGTCTCATGGTTTGGTTTTGCTCAAATAGGAATTTGGGGGGGGTTCAATGGCTTGGTTTTGCTCAAAAAGGGATTTTGGGGTTTGCCAGCTGGGGGTTTTCAAATGGGAATTTTTGGGGTCTGACAACTTGTTTTTGCTCAAATAAGGAGTTTGGGGTTTGCCTGCTTGGCTTTTTTAAATGGGGATTTTGGGACTCAGTGCTTTGTTTACACTCAAATAATTATTTTGGGGTCTTCCCAGCATGGAACCCCTCTCCTCAACTTTCCCATCCAGGTGGGAATGCTTCCCAGCTGCGTGGCTGAACCAAGAGCTCATTCACCATGGAGAGAGGGGCAGAGAGCACAAGCCCAGTAACTCTGAAACAGCCTCAGCTTTTCTTTTCCAGATGGTTTGGATTAATTGAGATCCCAAATCTCACAAAGCACACCAGAGTCTGACACCCAGAAAAATCACATTTTCTCTACATGCCAACACTGACCCATCTCAACTCCAAACTCCCTGATAAAGCTGTGAACATATGAAACAACACCAAAAAATAAAGTGATGGAGGGGTTTGATCCTGCTGTGGCCCACTGGCACGTTTCAGCACAGAGGAAAGGGAATGGAGCAGTCATTTTCTCCCCCTGGTTATTGCAGATGAGGAAGCAAGCATTACATGGTCCATCTCTCCTCCCTGAACTTTTGGCATCTTCTGGCTGGTTTCAGAGAGTTTGGACACATGAGATAGAATCATAGACTCATAGAGCCATGAAAGTTGGAAAAGACCTCTAAGATCATCAAATCCAACCATCAACCCAACCCCACCATGCTCACTAACCCATGTCCTGAAGTGCCATGTCTACACGTTATTTGAACAACTCTAGGGATGATGACTGCACCACTTTCCTGGGCAGCCTGTTCCCATGTCTGACCACTCTTTTAGTAGAGAATTTCTCCTCAGATCCAATCTAAACCTCCCCAGGTACAACTTGAGGCCATTTCCTCTTGTCCTGTCCCTTGCTCCTTGGTTGAACAGACCCACCCCCACCTCTCTCCACCCTCCTCCAAGGGACTTGGACAGAGCCACAAGGTCTCCCCTCAGCCTCCTTTTCTCCAGGCTCAACACCCCCAGTTCCCTCAGCTGGTAACTCAGCACACTTGTGCTCCAGACCCTTCCCCAGCTCCTTTGCCCTAATGATGATGTTGGTCACCCCAGAAGCTGGACCTGGATCCTGCCTTCCCTCCTTTGCCGTCGTTATTTGCCATCTGAACCCCCTCCCCATCTTTCAGAGCAGAGCCACGATGGTCCAAGGCTCCTTCTCCTCCATCCTTGGCTGCCAGCACTGAGGCAGGAGAACAATCAGACTTCCCATCAGGGAACAGCCAACATCAGCACTGACATGGGATTATTTGCAGTTGTGAAGGGACTACAAGGAGGGAAATAAAGCTGCACAAAGCTGCCGCTAATTTAGACTTATTTGCTCAAGTGAATTTTCTCTTGGCAGGACATCTGTGTATCAAAGGAGCCACCAGTTGCAGCCTCACAGACATAAAACATGGTCCATGGTGGGCTAATAGCAGCAAGAACAGTGAACCAGCAATCATGCTAACGGGAGTCAACTATGGGTTACGTGTGCGTTTACACCACGGCAAAATGTTCTGCTGGGGTACACAGGAAAGGTGGAAATTACACCCCGATGGGTTCCTGCAGGGACTCAATGCTAAGTTTTGCCCTGTGACTTCAGAAGCAAAGAATTCCAAGAAATGGGCTGGTTTATACATTGCTAGGAGAGAATCATAGAAGTATTTGGTTGGAAAAGATCTTTGAGATCATCGAGCCCAACTGTACCAAGAGATTCCCAGGAGCAGGATGCATGGCCCACACCTTGGAAATGGCCACACGTGTTGTGGAGTCATGGACTGGTTTGGGTTGGAAGGGACCTTCAAGCTCATCCAGTTCCAACCCCCCTGCCAGCAGCAGGGACACCTTCCACTAGACCAGGTTGCTCAAAACCTCATCCAACCTGGCCGAGAACACTTCCAGGGAGGAGCAGCCACAGCTTCTCTGGCCAACCTGGGACACTGTCTCACCATGGAAGGGACCTTCAAGCTCATCCAGTTCCAACCCCCCTGCCAGCAGCAGGGACACCTTCCACTACACCAGGTTCCTCAAAGCCTCATCCAACCTGGCCGAGAACACTTCCAGGGAGGAGCAGCCACAGCTTCTCTGGCCAACCTGGGACAGGGTCTCACCACCCTCACACCAAAGAATTTCTTCCTCACATCTCAGCTCCATCTCCCCTCTGACACTTTCAAGCCATCACCCCTTGTTCTGTCACTCCCTGCCCTTGACCAAAGTCCCTCCCCACCCTTCCTGGAGCCCCTTCAGGTACTGGGAGGCCACTAGAAGGTCTCCCCGGAGCCTTCTCTTCTCCAGGCTGAACAGCCCCAACTCTCTCAGCCTGTCCTCACAGCAGAGCTGCTCCAGCCCTTGGATCATATAGCAAGCCCTTTCCATCCCAGGGATGTCTTTTCCAATAACCAGAGCTGATCCAGGAGCTTCATCAGGGCATGGACCCTCCCCACCAGTGGGATTTGGTGAAGCTGCCCAAGCAGAGGGAGTGGAGCTGCAGCATCCCTCAGGCTCAGCAGACCTTGCAGGCACTTTCCTGACATTTCTGCTGGTTAAGGCTGTGCTCATTCTCTCTCTGGGAGTTGTGTTATGTCTTAGCACTTCCCACAGATGAATAAATCATGATGGAAGAGGCTTTGGAGGACGCTGGAAACTCTGGCATAATCCGTACTCCTGACACTCTCAGGCAAGTCATAAACTTTTGAACCCTGAGTTCCCATTTCTAAGCCAGGTCTCTGGTTGCTGAGACATAAACCTCTCTACCTACCAAGCTCACCTCCACCAAAGCCCTTCCACTACCTCTGAGAGCCAACAGAGACCCCTTGGTTTCCAGCCAGCACCCTGTTGTGTGTGGGGTCACAGCAGCAATTCCAGTCTTTGTCCCCAAACAGCCAAGAGGAAACACAACAACCCCCCCAGACATCAGAGGCTCCTCCATCTCGGGAAGGATGGAACCAGCTCCCTCATTTCATGCACATCCCTTCCCTTGGTGGGAGGAAGGTCTGCCCTGACTTTCCCAGCTCCAGCAGCTCCTCTCCAAACCTCCCTTTCCCCACGAGGCTGAAGCTGCTCATGACCACGATGCCCACACCAAGAAGGTGATGGATGGAAGCGTTCAAAGCCAGGTTAGACGAGGCCTGTTCCAATGCCTGACAACCCTTTCAGCAAAGAAATTCTTCCTCACATCCCATCTCAACTGCCCTGGGCACAACTTGAGCCCATTTCCTCTTGTCCTGTCCCTTGGTCCTTGGTTGAACAGACCCACCCCCACCTCTCTCCACCCTCCTCCAAGGGACTTGGACAGAGTCACAAGGTCTCCCCTCAGCCTCCTTTTCTCCAGGCTCAACACCCCCAGTTCCCTCAGCCGGGAACTCAGCACACTTGTGCTCCAGACCCTTCCCCAGCTCCGTTGCCCTTCCCTGGACATGCTCCAGCACGTCCAGGTCCTTCTTGGAGTCAGGGGCCCAACACTGAACCCAGCACTCAATGGATCATAGGGACCATAGCCAAATGGCCAGTGTGCTACTGGTAAGGTGGTATGGCTATGCCATGCCAGAAGATTCAGCCTTACTGGTAGGAAAGCTGGTTAAATCACCACCAGACTGCACAACCTGAGCAAGCTCTGTGGCTGAGCTCCTAGGAGAAAAACTGTCATGTGAACACCCAGTAGTTATTTACATGAGAAGAAGCTGTTGACTGCTTACGTGATGTAAAAGCCTTCTCTGTACATGGAGCTTCAGCTGCACCAGTACTTACACAATGAGATCCCACCATTGCACTGGTCTGGGAGTTAAAATGCTGAGAGAGGTTCTTCCTGCTCATTAAGTGGAATAATTTGAACCTGTGTGAGTCTCCTTCATAAAAACATGGAGGTGTGGATAGGAGAGAACCTTCTCCAAGCTGCCACCGGGGACTGGCGGGGGTTCCTGAGGCTGGGTTGGCACTGCAAAGCTGGGTTGATGCCAGCTGCTGCAATGGGGGGACACTTTCTATCTCCAATCCATGACAACATCTGCCTGCTCAGCTTGAGGCATCATGAACAAGCCAAAAGACTCTGGTTTATGTCATCCAGAGAGATGATTTCCTATTCTGGTAAAAAACCTCCCTGCTGGTATAAGCTGTCTGCCCTGTGTCGATGCAGAGCAGACAAAGCCTCTGCAGTGCTGGCAAACCACAACCTGGTGCATTGCCCAGGTCTTCCCATAAATCAGAGGAAGCTCCTGCATCTCCATCTGCAGGTGCTGAAAGCCCAGTGTGGTGTGTGTGTTGGGATGCTCCAGCGTGGTGTGTGTGTTGGGATGCTCCAGCGTGGTGGCTTGGCCATGCTATGTAGGTCAGGTCTGAGCTGCATGGAGAGAACATGTGATGCTCCATAAGAACTAGTCCTCACCATATGTCATTCCTGTCCTGTGCCTGCTCATTGTAACTGAAGAAATGCACATTGAATGACCACCTTCCTTCCTTCAGCTAACGAGAGGAACGAGTGGAGTGGGGTTTTGTTCACCAACCCTTCAAACCACACAGCCTCCATGGGGGAGGAGGGACCATGCTTCTCTCACAGGAGCTCAAAGCACATTAAAGCTGGCCAAGGTCTTAATCTAAAACTTAGGAGCTGAAAAAAAAAAGAGAAGGAGGAGCAAAGTTGTCCTTTTTCCCTGCTCTCCCTTCACACCTTGGCTGAACAACCCTGAGAGAAGCAGTGATGGTAGCAATGCTGATGAGGTCTCCAACAGGCAGTGGCCAATACTCCTTGAGAAAGTCAGGTGTTATCAGGTTGCTCAACTAATTTCTAGACCAGAGAAGCTTAAATATCCTGGAGTGGTTATCCAGAGCAAGGGAAGCAAACCTCCCAGTCACAGTCCCAAAGAAGGAGGCCAGGTCTGCTAAAAATAAATTGGAGAAAAATAAATTGCCCTCCAGAAGGGCTAAATTTTCACTGAAGTCACCAGGTCAACACATGTCCTGTTTGAAAGTGCCATTTCTGTCCACATCAGGATTGGGGGATTTGGCACAGCCCTCTTGGCTTGGGGTGGATGTTCTTTTTCAGCATTACAAGGGAGGAACATTAGAGCTAGGTCCTCAGGAGGTGTAAGCTGTGTGTATGCATGATGCCCAGTCCACTCACTCTGTCCCTGTCCACCCACTCCATCCCCATCCTGGTCAACCTCTCTAGGCAAAACAAGGTGGCTGAACCTGCTTTGGCAGGGGGGTTGGACTAGATGATCTCCTGAGGTCCCTTCCAGCCCCCACCACTCTGTGATTCTGTGAATGGCTTCAGCAAAAGCAGAAGCAAGAGGATCCTCAAGCCCTTGGAAGAAGGAATTTCTGGAGGGGTGGTGAAGGACCAAGCAGGAAGCTTGGAGCACTTCTATGGTGCCTACCATGCCTCTCTGTATAGGACCAAGGTCTATACTCCCTTTCCAGTCCATGAAGACCCAGCCAACACAGTCCATGGATCACAGGGAGGGATTTGTCTGACTGGTGGGCGTGGGCTGAAATACCATCTGAATCCATCACCTGGTGGCCCTGGGCTCTGGCAGGAGCTTACAGTTTGCAGTTAATAAATGACCTGAGTACAGCTAACATCCCCCAGCTATGGCCTTCCCCATGGCTTCCTTGTCCTCAGAGAAACAGAAATATTCCCTACCCTAAAGAGAAATTCCTCTGCAGTCACTGGCTCTGGACCATGTCTGGAATCAAGTTTCCCCAGAGGGTGAAGGAGTGGTTTTGCCTCTGTTCCCAGCTCTCTTACTTCCTATTCTTTAGACCCTGCATGACCAATTCCCCCTGTCTCAGCTCTCTAAACTCTGCCTGGGATCTGTTTCCCGACCACCAAAGGATTCAGGTTTGCTTCGTCTCCAGGCTCATCTTCCTCAAGCCATGCATTGCCTTGGATGCTGTGTTGGAGAACATGAGGAGGAGAGGTCTTCTTAACCCAACTTTGCAACCTCAACTAGTGGCAGAATGGCCCAGAGCTAGGAGTCACCTGTTCCTGTCATGTATTAGTCCTAAAACACAGCAAGAAAGGACCCAGGTTTGAGCAGGCAAGTGTGATGGAAGAGGGTAGGAGCATAAGGATGCACAGCCATAATACGTGCTGCAGGTATGAGGTGATGCCTCCAGGATGTTTATTGACCTCTTCTCCTGAATATTTACAGTCAAGGCAGGGTTTACTGATCATGTCAGGGAACTTTGTCCCCTCTGACCAGCACTGGTGGTGGAGGAAGCCTGAATCCTGGAGGCATCTGTGTCTCTGACCTCTGTTGCACATCCAGCCACAGGAGAAAGGCAGTGGGACAGAGAAAATTTGAAACAATAAACCCCAAAATCTCAGAAAGGATCCAGAGGCAAAAATCACTCTGGTTTGGAAGCATTTTTGGCTGGAGACCTGTGATCATGCTGTGATTTCACCCTGGCAGCAGTGACTTTGTGGGTGACCTGGGAGATCCTTGTGCACCCTGGAGCAACTTTCAGAGCAACTGAAGTGTTTGTGTCCCACCAAACCTTCATCCTTGCAATGACAAACCAGCTTTCTTCTGCAGTTTGATCACAGCCTTGGCAGCCCCCAGCCCTTTCTCCAGGAAGGGGCAGTGGGCTGTCCATGCAGGTCCTCCTCCACAGCACGCTGGATGGAGCAGATGGCTGCCTGGCATCCACTGATGTCCAACCCACAGCAGATGCCAATACTGGGGGGAGACCTGGCTCCAACATGACCCCCTTCCAGTCCATCAGGTGGAAAGGTGGACAGGGACCTTTTCCCAGCCCCGCTGAAGCCAACACAGCAGATGCAAAGCCATTAACTCCTTTCACTCCTTCATTAACGAGGCGGACAGGGAAACCCAAGTTTTGCTTTCTACAAAACCACCCTTCTGCTTACTGTCCAGTTGGCCTGCTGACCACATCACCTTCTGAATAAGCCATGGAGAGTTTAGGGTGAAAAACAAAAGAAGGAGGTGAGGGGAAAGTAGAAGGTGGGCCAGAGAGGGAAAATTTCCATAACTGCATAATAAATGGTGATTACATAAGGGCACACAGCGTCATCTGCGGCTGCCATCTCCGGAGGAGTAATTACATCTGCACCACACATCTGAAGGAAATATTATCATGTTGGCTTCCAGTTCCTATAATTAGCTCTTGTGAGACACGTGCTAAGGGCTTGATCATCTCCTCTACGCTGGCTATAGAGCTAGACATGGGTATACAGGTTTTTATTTAATTTGCCAGCTAGGGAAATATTTGGAGTTGAGTGTGACAGCTGACCCAAGTCCCCATGGAAGTGGTGGCTCTGAGCTTTTGAAGTGATGAGTAAAGAGTGAAATATTTTCTTGGTCTCCCTTGGCACCTGCCAGGCTGGTGGGGATCCAGCAGAAGGACAGGAACAGCAAAGCCAGAACTTGGCTCTCCTTCCTCCTTCTAATGCTCTTTGATTTCTTCCCTAGTGCTCTGAACCTTGGGAAGCCATTTTCCACTTGCTAAATAAATGACCTGGTTTGCAGGGAGGTGTTGATCTCACAGGTTTCTGGGCTCTCTGCTCCATCATATTAAAAAAATCCTTTTGCTCACCCAGCTTTGGACTTCAGAACCAGCTTTGGGCTTTGAATGCTTCTCCTATCCCTTCAGATCCTCTGCAATAGGAAAATAATCCTTTGAAATGGGTGCAGAGATTGCAAACAACTTGATTTGATGAAGGGCTTTTCATCTTCTCTGTCTTGCTCATGGAGCTGGAGATGGCCATGGGACAGGGCTCTGCTCTCTGAGGGCCCTTTCACAGGGTCTGGCAGCACAAAGGGCACAGCAGCAAGCCGTGGGGCAAGGACAGAGGATGAATGACACATAGTTTTGGTTTCCTCCTCATTTTCCATTTGCTCATATATGGGCTGAGAGCACTGGGAAGTACCAGCAGGTCTCCTGTAAATGCAATGGTGAAGAGAGGTATCCAAATCTCCCCCAGAGAAGCTCCTAGAATCACAGATTCACAGACTGGTTTGGGTTGGGAGGGACCTTAAAGCCCATCCAGTTCCAACCCCCCTGCCAGCAGCAGGGACACCTTCCACTAGACCAGGTTGCTCAGAGCTTCATCCAACCTGGCCGAGAACACTTCCAGGGAGGAGCAGCCACAGCTTCTCTGGCCAACCTGGGACACTGTCTCACCACCCTCACACCAAACAATTTCTTCCTCACATCTCAGCTCCATCTCCCCTCTGCCACTTTCAAGCCATCACTCCTTGTTCTGTCACTCCCTGCCCTTGGCCAAAGTCCCTCCCCAGCCATCCTGGAGCCCCTTCAGGCACTGGGAGGCCACTGGAAGGTCTCCCTGGAGCCTTCTCTTCTCCAGGCTGAACAGCCCCAACTCTCTCAGCCTGTCCTCACAGCAGAGCTGCTCCAGCCCTGGCATCATCCTCGTGGCCTCCTCTGGACTGGCTCCAGTAGCTCCATGTCCTTGTGCTGTTGGTGGCCCCAGAACTGGAGGCAGCACTGCAGGTGGGGTGTCAGGAGAGTGGAGCAGAGGGGCAGAATCCCCTCCCTTGACCTGCTGCTCACACAGATCTGATGAAACCCTGGGAGCTGCCCTGTGATGGCTAAATAACAACCCAACCAACATGAGGGGAGACCTATCGAGAAGGAAGACCATTTTGCTCCTGCTTACAGTCATTCTCAGGGGCTGCAGGACCTCTGGTGTCAGTGATCGGAAATGGTCTTTCCAGGAAAAGCAAAACCCATAGGGACCCAAGTCAGAGAGCACCAAAACCAATCCATGATGTCCCTACCTCTGCTGACCTGTCTCCAGCCCAAACCTTCTTGCAATGCCTTGATGTCTTCTTGTGCTTTTCCTACAACACCCCAAGACTGACACAAAACCTTTCTCCACTGCAACTATCAGCCAGAAGGTGACCATCACCTGATGGGCAATGGTCCTGTCCATACTGGAAATTTTTCCTCCCTCCCGTTACAGGTTTCATGCCTTTTCTTGCTCACCTGAGTTTTGCAAAGCAGTTTGTGGATCAATGGGATCTCCCATGACGTGATGTTGTATTGTGCCTGGACCTCCAGGGAGAAAAACCTGCTCCCATTGCCCTCCTGCCCTAACCCTGCTTAGATCTGGTTTTCATTTTGCCTGCTGCCAAAGCAGCCTTTGGTTACAACTGTGAGAAAAGCCTTCACGTGGTTTTACAAGGGCAGGAGTAAATTAAGCGTGGAGATAACCTGCTAAACAAACAGTCCTTGAGATGCTCCACCTCCAGACTGTCAACATCACTACTGCTACTGAGAGGGAAGTGGTGTTGGGCTCCCAGGGTACTGCTTCCACCTCAGCACTCCTGGGAGACCATTAAAAAAACCTCTCTTCTTCAGGAATTATTTCTCCCACAGCATCAGTGTCATGAGGAGAAGGTGGAGAACGATACCCCAGTCACAAAGCAATGGGCATGTCTGAGTGGGAAGGAAAGGTGAAGGGTGACATGGGAATGAGGAGAAAGGGAGAGCAATTTTGTAAATGATTTGCTGAGGAGAAAACAAGCTCCTGGATGTTTTCAAAGGGACACAGCAATTCTCAGTTCAGCCTCTAAAGAGGATGAGGAGTTATGGCCAAGGACTTGGACCCAGCTAATCTGATCTGAGATGACCATACCCATTTGGTCCCTTCCTCACCATCAACCAGGTGAGGAGAGCAGATCTACCAGGTCAGGCTAACACCTACCAGGCACAGATCCTGTCTTCTAGCAGTGGCCAAAAGCCTAAGGGAAAGCAGAAAGAGCAGGGCAAGCACATCTAATGTTTCTGCTCCAGCCTCCACTGTTTTCATCTCTCCCTCTAGCCACCATTTTTCCAGGCTGAAGAGTTCCAGTTGCTGAAGACACAGTACACACAGTGCTGAGGGACATGGGTTAGTTGAGGACTTGTGAGTGTTGGGTTAATGATTGGACTCAATGATCTTAAAGGGCTTTTCCAGTCTGGGTAATTCTGTGGTTCTGTGCATTTTTCAGTGGCTGGTGATGAATTTCTGGTCCATGAACTTGTCAAGTTTCCCCTTGAACCCAGGTACCCACTGAGCATCAACTTCATCCCCTAGCAGGGAGCTCCCCAGGCCAGCTACCAGCACATGAGGAAGGGATTTCTTCCTTTTCTTCCTGATTTCTTCCTTTACCTGATGGTTTTTGGCTAAGTGTTCCTCCTTTCCACGCTGAAAAGGAGACAGAGATCAACATCTGTGTCATTTGGCCATTGTGGTCCTGCTCCCAACTGCAAGATGTCTAAAGAACTGCCCCAAAGCCACTGGTGTTCTTGTAAAGCTTCCTGAGGATATCTGGGGAATCTGTTAGCATGGATTCATTTAAAAACCTACAGAGGGAAGATGCTGAAAAGACTTCTGGTGTTTGTAGAGACAGATCCCATGGCAGCTCCTGTCAGCAGCACAGGTGAGACAAACGGCGTGGGATTGCTCTCAGCCTAGACAAATTAATAAGGATGCTGCACCGGGATGAATTCTGCCTCAAATAGATGAAGTGCAAGGTTCTAACACATGCCAAGCTCCTCTGGAGCTTGTTTCACAAGTGCTTCCCATTTTACAGGCACATCTGAGACATCTGGAGTGGTGAGACCAGGTGGTGGTTCAACCTTCTCCCGTTGCACATCTTTGCCCCCTACCAGTGCAAAGCACCAGGAGCCTTTATCTAGTTTTAGGTAATAGATGCTGGGCTGAATCAGGTTGGATGGACAACACAAAGCATGGTGGTGGGAGCTGGGGTGGAGGTGTGAGGCTTGATCATCAGGGTCTTCTCCTCATTCAGTGGGGGCTGGATGGATCCCAGAATCAGAATCATAGAATTAGAATCACACAGAATTGCCTTGATTGGGAAAGCCCTTTAGGATCATTGAATCCAGTCATGAACCCAACACTGACCAGTCCCCTATGACTAACCCATGTCCCTCAGCACTGTGTCTACACGACTCTTCAATCCCTCCAGGGATGGGGACTCCACCACTGCCCTGGCCAACCCCTTCCAATGCCCCAGAACCCTTTCAGCAAAGAAATTCTTCCTCACATCCCATCTCAACTGCCCTTGGTGCAACTTGAGGCCATTTCCTCTTGTCCTGTCCCTTGGTCCTTGGTTGAACAAACTGACTTAGCTTAGCTGTTTGGTTCACTCCAGCTGGGAACAGCATGAGGTCCCTGAGAGGCAGGAAGAAACACCATATCTCCCCCACAAATGTGGGGACAGGTGACACAGGGACACTGAGCAGCAGAGGAGGACACAGCCACATGAACATGGCTACACTATGCCGTGATGCCAAGTGGGTCCTAGTCCTAGGAGCAGTGAAAGCTCTGGAGAAGTTCTCCATGACTTGGTGAGGAGCTTTTTAATTCAGTACAAGTGGATTCCTAGTAGGGGGATACCCCTCTGAGCACTTGAAGAAGAGCTTGGATGAAACATCTGTGTACAACTTCTTGCCTCATCTCCATGGCTTCTAACAGCATCTACCTGGTCACCTTGATCCTGCTTCCTTTGTCCTTTTCTCCTGGTCACCCTGACCCTGCCTCCTTCCTCTCCTCCTCCTGGGTAACACCACCCTGTGAGGCAGGCACTTATTTGCCTCAGGAAGGGTCATTTTTGCCTGTTTCTAGTTTGGAACTGTCACTGAAGAACCATTTTGCTCATGTCAGCGTGGCATTGATGATGGATGTTGAGCTATGCCTTTGACTTCACTCCCCATCTGGGATGGCTGCACCACAAGTGGGACACTGCTGAGATACCAACCATGGGAGGAAGCAGAGGGGTTAAACACATCCAAAAATCAGTGGTCTTAAAAATAGCCGGATTTTTCCCACTCAGATTGACTCACACATCACAGACCACAAATTCCTCAGACACGTCACGGGCTGTGGGGAAATCGCCTTTCTCCACACTGCTCCAAACAGACCATGTGTTTGTCTCCAGAGTGACCCTTGGTCATCCTCCAAAAGTCAGCTCCAACCTCAGAAGCATGCAGGGGCAGTGGGTGGGAGGTGGCACTGAGAGGGACTGGAGAGATCTGTCCTCATCCCACCAGAAATGGGCTTGAAAAAGGATGGGCTGAGCACCCTCAGTCTCTTCTTCTCTAGGGATTTGCTGGGGTCCCTTTTAGGGTTCACCCCTACCAGTGGGGTTTTCTATACCTGCAGGTCCTCTCCTCCACTGCAATAAGACAACCAGCAGAAAATAGGACCTTGTGTGTGTCCATTCCCACCAAACTGGATTTCAGTTGTCTCTGGTTTGAAATCCACCCCCTTCTCCAGCTTGCAGTCCTCCCCATCTCCTCCTGAGTGCCAGCATTTTAACCCCACATGGGAACAGCTTGGAGGTATCTTCTCAAAAATCCTCATTGATCCAGGTAAAGAGCAGAAAGGCAGGAAAGACACAACCCCAATTATTGTGAAGATGTGGGTCCAGGAGTCTGTCCAGCTGCCTCCAGCCATCCATCTGGGATCACAGACAGGGGCAATGCCACCTCTGAAAGCCACCAAGAGACCCCAAGAGCCCATGCAGATGTGGGGGTCCTGTTGGCCAGCGAGGTGGTGGCTGCAGGAGATGGGGTAGAGGAGGGGGTCTGTGTTGTGTTTAGTGGTACTTAAGCCAGATGCAAACAACTTGGTGAGCTTTGGTGCCAGCCAACTCCACTCTCCTTGCAGGACCCTGCTCAACCCTTCCCACCAAGAGATGTCTCCTCTCCAGCACCCAGATCTTCATGATCCTAACCCAACCTGCCTAAAGCTCTGCACTGTGATCACTGGAACCATCAACCACCAAGAGAAAGGTGCAGAAGGATGTGCTCACATCTCCTGTCCTGCTGGGTCCTGCTGCTGTGGAGACATCCAACCCACAGCTGCAGCTGGGGTTAAAGAAAGGGTTGTCATGGATGTTGGGAGCCACTTCCTTCCCCTCCCTTTCTCCAGAAAAGCTTTTTGTCTTGGAGTTTATTTTTTCTTTCTTTCATTAAGAAGGTTCAACCCTGACGTGTTCTGAATGGATTCAGACATGGCATTGAATGTCTCTTGGGATGTGGCTTTTTTGGGTAAGAGAGGGAGGAGGGAATTTCATTGTCTCCAACCTTGCAAACCTTTGTCAAGAAAAAGCAGCACCTTCTCCTACTGCTGTTGCTCTCTGCCTGGGTCTGTTTTTCTCTGATGAATCCTGTGTCCTCACCCAACTCCTCCCTTAGATCAAACGAGCCAGCCACCCCCACACATGCCACTCATCCTTCTCAGAGCTGTTCAACGACAGCTCCACCAGCAAAACTCCTCCACAGTGGTACTGATGGGGTATCCAGCTCTTGGCCAGCTCATACCTGGCTGGGTCTGACAGTTTCTGACCTGCCAGGGATCTTCACCCTTCTGCTACAGCAAATGCAAGTCATCACAAAGTCCTGGCGTGCTCCTTGTGCTGCTGAGACCTCAGGGATGGGTCCAGCTGCTTCTTGAGTGTTTGGAGACTCAGTGACTGGGTAAATAGTGCAAACCCAGGATCTCCTGCTTTCTGCCTCTGCTGAGTGCTCAGAATGCGTCAGAGATGGTTACAGAGGGCAACGGGAGCCTCGGGTGATGCTGACCTGCAAACCTGGCTGCAGAAATGGGCTGCATCTGCTGTGACCGTGACACTTGGCCCTGGGACTCCCTATGGAACCCCTAAGTGACCCACACAGATGGCAAGGTGACAGCGTTCTGCAGATGGGGTTGCTGGCAGTGACTGATGGCATTACACGTGGTTGAGACCTGTTTATGGTGTTTATTCAGCCAGTGGATGCCAAACTAATAATTTAATCCTCTTAAAATAAAGAATAAAAGGTCTGGCTAACAATCTGTCGTTTTGGCAGCACCCACACAAAGTCAAAGTGTCTTGGAGACCTCAGTTTCATTGGGGTTGTCTTTTCTCCACCTAGGAGAAGAACCAACATTGGCTACCAGGACAAGACCTTGTTGATATTCTGGTTTAAGAATATTAAGGCATTGACTCTGCAATTCAGTTTGTAATGAATGAATTCCCTTTTCCAAGCCATTGTCCATATCAGATCTTTCCTGAATGTTCATGGACAACAGGAAGGAAGCAACTTTTAATTTGATTTTGCAAAATGAAGAGCAGTGAAATAACTGATCTGCAGCAACGTTCTCTGTCCCAAGCTGGAGATCAGAAAATTGATGATAATAATGGAGAAAAGGCAGAAACACTCAATGATTTCTCTTCTGGCTTTGGCAAAAGTAGGCTGTTGTTCTCGTATTGCACAGGGGCAACAAAGTGCTTTCTAGTCCATTAGCAACCTCAGAAGATACTGATGACATGGCCTAGGGATAAACATTTTTAAACAGCAGGCTCAGGCTAATTTACTCCCAGGAGTACCCTAGAAGCAGGATGAGGAGTGGTGTGGCCTGTTGCTCATCCTCTCTAAGAAGTCCTGGGATTTCTCTCTGATCCCAGAAGACTGGAAAAATTTGCAGGGCAATATTCAAGCAAAAGGGGAAAGAAGAAGAGCTGGAGGGATGCAGGGTCACCCAGCAGCCAGTGATGCAGAGCTGGAGGGATGCAGGTTCACCCAGCAGCCAGTGATGCAGGGCTGGAGGGATGCAGGTTCACCCAGCAGCCAGTGATGCAGAGCTGGAGGGATGCAGGTTCACCCAGCAGCCAGTGATGCAGGGCTGGAGGGATGCAGGGTCACCCAGCAGCCAGTGATGCAGGGCTGGAGGGGTGCAGGGTCACCCAGCAGCCAGTGATGCAGGGCTGGAGGGATGCAGGGTCACCCAGCAGCCAGTGATGCAGGGCTGGAGGGATGCAGGGTCACCCAGCAGCCAGTGATGCAGGGCTGGAGGGATGCAGGGTCACCCAGCAGCCAGTGATGCAGGGCTGGAGGGATGCAGGGTCACCCAGCAGCCAGTGATGCAGGGCTGGAGGGATGCAGGGTCACCCAGCAGCCAGTGATGCAGGGCTGGAGGGATGGAGCCTGTGAAGCTGTCAACAGACATAGATGGCTGATGCTAAATAGGACTTTGCAGATTCATTCAACTTCATTTGGGGCAGATTGTATGAGATGGCCCAGGCAGCTTCACAGATGGAAATATGCTCCTGTGAGGTGCTTTGGAGTGACATGCTTATTCTGGTTAAAAATGAGTCTGAGTTATCATTTAACTGAGATCATAGAATCATAGAATTGGTTGGAAGGGACCTTAGAGCCCATCCAGTTCCAACCCCCCTGCCAGCAGCAGGGACACCTTCCACTAGACCAGGTTGCTCAAAGCCTCATCCAACCTGGCCCAGAACACTTCCAGGGAGGAGCAGCCACAGCTTCTCTGGACAACCTGGGACACTGTCTCACCACTCTCACAGCAAAGAATTTCTTCCTCACATCTCATCTCCATCTCCCCTCTGACACTTTCAAGCCATCACCCCTTGTTCTGTCACTCCCTGCCCTTGGCCAAAGTCCCTCCCCAGCCTTCCTGGAGCCCCTTCAGGTACTGGGAAGCCACTGGAAGGTCTCCCTGGAGCCTTCTCTTCTCCAGGCTGAACAGCCCCAACTCTCTCAGCCTGTCCTCACAGCAGAGCTGCTCCAGCCCTGGCATCATCCTGGTGGCCTCCTCTGGACTGGCTCCAGTAGCTCCATGTCCTTGTGCTGTTGGTGGCCCCAGAACTGGACACAGTACTCCAGATGGGAGTGGTGAAGTGATGGATGTTGATGGGATGGCCAAGGGGGCTGGGACAGGGTTGTTTCTAGCTGGGCTCCACCGTGGTCCTCCCAGTGTCCATCCTCCCTGTACAGCTGGTGCTTAGAGAAAAAAGGCGTAGGAAGAGGAAAAACCTCACTGACCATTCCCCCTATCTCCCCTGCCACAAATTTTTTCAAACAACCTCATGCCCAATGTTGCCTTTGGACCTCTCAAATGGTTTGATGCCATCGGAGGGCACTCACTCTCCATGACACTGCCTGGTCCCTCCTCACTCAACCTATTCATGTTTTGTCCTCCCTGGCAGTGAATTTTGCAAGGGAATTAGAAAAACAACTTATTTTGGTTTATCTTTAGCCCAATATTTGAGTTATCTCCATCTGCTTTTGAGGAAGAGCAAAGAGTCATCACTTCATGTCATAAACAGGCCCTCTAATCCATTTGAGGCTCTAGAATAGCTAGTGTGAATGTGCTTGAAGTTTTGGTGCTTCTCAGGCACTCTGAGAATTAAAAATCACTGTACCAGGCTATGGTTCCCCTCTTCTAACTCCTCTACATCTCTACAAGTCACAGTGCTACCTGCAAGAGGTGGCCTTGGAGCAGAAGCCATCTCACTGCTGCAATTCTCACCTCCAAGAGGTGAGACACGCTGGCCAATGCCCACCGCTGAGGAGGCAGAATCCCCCAAGGTAATTCATGCCAATTACTGCCATCAGCTAATTAGCAAACAAGATCGATTCAAATGAAGTTATGGTGTCAACAGCTATTATGCAAACCTTACCAGGAGGGTCTGGGAGAGGTGTTGGAGCTGAAAAGCCTGCAGGGATGGGAAATGGGAAGAGTTGGGGGGATGCAGTGGGTAGCAGTGAAGCTAAGGGGGAAAAACCCATCTCTGAGATGAAATAAGGAGGGGAAGTGTTGAAAACCAAAAGGATCCAGGTAATTGGATCCAGACCTTCTTGCTCTCTCCAGCTCTCTGAAAGGAGCGTGGAGAGAGGTGGGGGTGGGTCTGTTCAACCAAGGACCAAGAGACAGGACAAGAGGAAATGGCCTCAAGTTGCACCAAGGGCAGTTGAGATTGGATGTGAGGAAGAATTTCTTTGCTGAAAGGGTTGTCAGGCATTGGAAGGGGTTGCCCAGGGCAGTGGTGGAGTCCCCATCCCTGGAGGGATTGAAGAGTCGTGTAGACACAGTGCTGAGGGACATGAGTTAGTCATAGGGGACTTGTCAGTGCTGGGTTCATGGTTGGACTGGATGATCTTAAAGGGCTTTTCCAATCCAGGCAGTACTGTGGTTCTGTGATTCTGTTTCTGCCTGCAAGCATCTCTCCTGGGAAATGCAAACCTGAAGCTGGCCAGGGCTACCAGGGTGGGACACTGGGCTTGGGGACCAGCTCCAACCCAGAGCCAGAGGCCAACGTAAAGCCTGCAGAGGCACGGGCTAATCCCCTCCTAAACCTGCTGCGATGGATTTAAAGGGAGTTTGTGTCTCTCACCCCTGGGTCAAGATCCTTACAGATAGGAGTCTGAAGGAAATGAAGAATTCTCCTTCCCGCAGTGGGGCATGAAATGTAGACATGGCCCCTGCTGGGATGTGCTGGGGGGCTGGTGTCACCTCCTGTGTGCTCTCCCTCCCAGGAAAGGGATGTCTGCTCTCAGCTTGTGCTGGACTTTTGGGTGGGGAGTTTTGCTGCCTGGCTCTGGAGCTGGCAGATGCCCTGGTTTGATCATGGCAGTTGGCCCAGAGAAACATTATCCATCAGCCCAAATCTCTGCCCATCTTTAAAAGCCTGGAGGGGTGCAGAGTTGCTTTTCACCCCCATGCCAAGGATGTAGAACTGAAATAAAAGGATTTTCCCTGCTTCCTGTCTCGGTCAAAGCTGGTGCTGGGGCTATAACCACTGTTGTCCTGCTCATCCTCAACTTCTATGCTAAGGAGGAGGGGAAAAGACATCAACAGATTGATGGGAAAGTTCATGAAAGAAGGAACCTTTCCTTTCCTTTCCTTTCCTTTCCTTTCCTTTCCTTTCCTTTCCTTTCCTTTCCTTTCCTTTCCTTTCCTTTCCTTTCCTTTCCTTTCCTTTCCTTTCCTTTCCTTTCCCTTCCTTTCCTCTCCTTTCCTCTCCTCTCCTCTCCTTTTCCTCTCCTCTCCTCTCCTTTTCCTCTCCTCTCCTTTTCCTCTCCTTTTCCTCTTCTCTTTTCCAGCTTCAAGGAATAACCCCTGGGTAGTGGGTGCATCCACACAGCCCAGCACTGAGAGCGCTGCCCGGGCTGTGTGGGCATTCACAGCGCGGGGAGGCTGCTCAGGGATCATTCACAGCGCGGGGAGGCTGCTCAGGGATCATTCACAGCGCGGGGAGGCTGCTCAGGGATCGCTCGGGTGACTCGTAGGACTTGTTTTTAAAATAAACAGATCCCTTTATCGCCAGAAACCCCACACCTCCAACAGCAGGAAAAGTGTTTAACAAAGAAACACCACCACTAATCACCTCTGGAGCTGGAGGCTTTGCTTGTGCCTTGGCTGAGGGTTCTCTTCCCAAAGCCACGTACCCACCTCCCACGATGCTGGGCACACTCCTGCGTGGGGTCGGGGTGGTCCTCTGCTGCCAGCCAGGCTGGCCTGGACTGCTCACCCAGCCAGAGGGAAATAATACCTTTTTCTTCCCTCTCCTCTCCTCTCCTCTCCTCTCCTCTCCTCTCCTCTCCTCTCCTCTCCTCTCCTCTCCTCTCCTCTCCTCTCCTCTCCTCTCCTCTCCTCTCCTCTCCTCTCCTCTCCTCTCCTCTCCTCTCCTCTCCTCTCCTCTCCTCTCCTCTCCTCTCCTCTCCTCTCCTCCTTTCTTTGCCATTTAGCAGGAATGCTCCACACCTGGTGCCCCTCCAGGAGTGTTTGCAGTCCTGGCAGGTGCCTGGGCTGGATTGTTTGCCCAGGGATTGATTTATTGACTTTAAAAAATGTATTATTGTTATTAAAAGCTAATTTAGGCCCCTTGTGAGCATGAAAAAAGGGAAAGACCAAGCCCTTGGCTGGCACTGAGGAATGTCAACAACAGGCTGTGGGTTGATTTGACTGGTCCTGGTGGCTTTCCACAGCCCTCCTGAGCTGCAGCTCACAGGTGAGATGAGTTTGTTTGGGCTCTGCTGTAAAACAGACTGCGGGGGGATTACACACCCCAAACACTTGCAGGTCACATCTTCACTGCTTTAACCACAAGACTGGGTTTTAAAATATCTCATCATAGTCCCCAGTTTAGTTCCTAGTCAGTACAATCCCTCACCATTGCTGCCCTGGGCTTGGGGTCCTGCAATCCAGCCTGGCAGAGGGAAACTGGGGTCTGCAGGGTTAAGGAACATGCCAGGGGCCACACGAAACGCCAGTAGCAGAGCACAAAACAGAGAACAAACTTCCCACTCAACACTAAAGCCACTCCTGGCCAGGGGGGAACATCCTGATCCCCACAGAGATCAACCCTCTGGGGTCTGCAAATGCATCTGCAGCTGCATCCCAGCTTGGAAAACCATCCAGAGGGAGGAAGATCCCAGGAACCCGCAGACTGGAGGAAGGAGGAGAACTGGCCAGGGGCCAGCTCGGCAGCAGTGATTTATTATTTGCATTACAGGAGGAGCTGGAAGCTGTGGAGAACGTCAAGGTCTCCCTGAGACTGCCACGAGAGCTGAGCTTTATGGGCTGTGCTCAGCTTGCTCACAGAGATGGTGTTTGTGCTCTTGCTGGGTGGAGCTGTGGCTTCTCCTAAAAGCTTTTGAGAAGTGCATTTATTTGAAGAGGGAGAAGTTTGAACCAAGAACAGGTCCTGGTCTTTCCCAGAGCCCCTCTGCCCTGGGCAAGGAGAGTGGGACCACAGTGCCTGGGGCAGGAGAGTGGTGGGAGCCAGGGGACCACTCTCTGTGGGGCAGCTCTGCCTATTTCAGCCCAGCATCCCTGATGGTTATTGGGATGTTTTAATCCTTTTTGGGATGTTCTCATCCTCTCCTTTCTGTCCTGGCCTCCCTGAGCCACTCTGAGGACCCATCCGAGCTGTCCCTCATTACAGGAACAGCCATCTCTGGCTTTCCACCCTACAGCTTGGAGCAATCACAGAATCCCAGGATTTCCCAGATTGGAAAAGACCTTGAAGATCATCGAGTCCAACCATGAACCCAACACTGACAAGTCCCCTATGACTAACCCATGTCCCTCAGCACTGTGTCTACACAACTCTTCAATCCCTCCAGGGATGGGGACTCCACCACTGCCCTGGCCAACCCCTTCCAATGCCTCAGAACCCTTTCAGCAAAGAAATTCTTCCTCACATCCAATCTCAACTGCCCTTGGTGCAATCACCCTGGGTGGGCAACAGCAGGGCAAGATGCATGGTCTAGCCAAAACAAACACCGACATGTCCCTGTCCCCTGTCCCCTTGCATTGCTGGAGTCAGAAGACCCCACTGCAGGGAAATATCTGAGGTGGGATGACTGGTCCTCCCATCCCCAACATCTCAGGTGGGATGGCTTCTTGGCTCTTAGTCTAAGTGCTTGTGAAGGGCAGAGCTGAGGATGTTAATGAACGTGATGGTCCATGGGGAGCAGAATGAGCTTGTACTAGATCAACTTATATAATTAGAAAGCAAGGACAAGGAGATGAGCTCCTGTGCCCGAAAGCTGCTCTGTTTTTCCCAGCTCCAGCAGCTGGGCTAATAAAAGCTCTGACCTCCCCTTGTGCATCATCTCCATGTCTGCAGGGCGCTGTGATGGCTGTGAGCTCGGGGAGGAGCTCCCATCCTTGAGTGTTTCCAGGGTTGGGGCATCTGCAACCTCTCTGAGCAACACCAGCCACCATCACTTTGGCCACAATGTCTCCTCTTGCCCCCCTTACCCTGGGCACGCCGAGGGTGGGCAGTGTCCGTCCTCCCCAGAACCACGTGTTGTTCATCCAGTTGACTTTGCCTGCCATTTTCATGCCCAGGGAACCTCTCTTCATGCTGTGGTTCAGGCAAGAACCCCAAAGTGGCCCCAAAATGACAACCCTCTTACAAAACCCTCAAGCCACGCTCTCCAGTGATGGTGGGGAGGAGTTGGTGGATTTCTATGGGAACATCTCCACCAAATCCCACCCCACAAGCCAAGGCTTCTCTATGGAAGGATGAACTGGGTGAGAGATCTCTGTTCATCTTCAAACCTACCTTATCTCTTCTGACAGCACTTACTCCCCTGATAACCCCCCAAAACTTGCAAACTGGCCTCACAGCAAGGATTTAGTGACAGGGAAACAGGGAAACTGTGGTCATCTGGAGTGTGCAGACCAAGCCTGGGCAGACTGGGGCAAGCAATATTACACCTGGATTTATAGAATCACAGAATCCCAGACTGATTGGGTTGGAAGAGACCTTCAAGCTCATGCAGTTCCAACCCCCCTGCCAGCAGCAGGGACACCTTCCACTAGACCAGGTTGCTCAAAGCTGCATCCAACCTGGCCTTCAACACTTCCAGGGAGGGGAAGATATGGGACATAGTTTGGAGAGAAAGAGGTCCAATGTGCCCCCCTGCTTGACCTTGGGACTGGAGGGAAGCCATTAGGCTGTTTTATTTCCTAAGATGGGCATAGGTGAAGGAAATGTGGAGAACCCCTGAGTGATCCAGAGTCTACAACAAGGTGTCTTGTAAACCTGAGCCCATAGAGAAGAGCAATCCTACAGATATAGAGGAGTGGCACATCAGTGAAGGATGAAACCCAACCAAGTGCACTGGGCTTCCTCTCACCTCCCTCACAAAATGAAAACCACATCCCATCCTCCTTCCCAATTTCTCCCTGGCAGACACAGACCCAGTGGGCATCACTCTGCTTGCAGAGCTTCCCAGCAGGAAACCAGTTCCCCCTGGGATTCACTGAGTGCTGGACACACGATCAGAACTTGCTCCTCACAGGGTTTTTTTTCCTGGCTCAGATCATTATTATCATTACCGGTCCTGGGCTTCCAGAGAAAAAAAAACATGTCTTTGGGCCACATCCCAAGGGATTTGGTTCATTTGTCACCTGCAGACGCACGTATATTTATTTAAAAGTGCTTCTTGTTATGTTACTTGGCAACTTCTGAGCCCGTGTATTTCTCCAGCTGATAAATATTGGGGAGATTGTTTGTGTGAAGAGCAGGATGTGTTAATAACATGATCTTCTGAGCTTCCTACAAAGAGAACGGGCTCCCTTACAGCTGTCTAAACCTAGAACATCTCCCTGGTCCACAGTCAGGATCTGGACCCAGAAGAAAGAGAAGGTGGCTTTGTCTTCATGCTGGTGTGAGGATGAGGCACTTGAGTTCATTTTGCATCCATCAATGCTGCAGTTCAGACTCCAGCAGCACTCACTAGGACCAGATGAGGACCAAAAGGCTGGAAGTGGTTGTTGGGTGGGTGGTAGGAGCAGTGAGGACACCAGATGATGCTAAAGGGCACACAGGGGTTTAGAAAGTAACCAGAAAAAAATCATGGAGCAAAAGGGAAAGCTCAGATTGTGAAATAAATCCCTGAACTACCAACTGCTGGAGACCAGGAGAGTTTCTCTGACATCTGAGCTAGCCCAGGCTTGTGTAGGATCCATCCTGGATCCTTCTGCACACAAGAGCTGCCCATGGTCTATATGCTTCAGTGAGGCTCCAGCTGCTGGACTCAAGTTATCCCACGTTCCCTACTACTTTCACCCAAAGGAAAACCCCCAAAATTCAATCCACACACATAAGAGGGAAGGTGCCAGCCACAGCAGTGGTCAGCAGGGACAAGAGGGAAGGCAGAGACCTGGCCACTAGGTCTCATCTTGGGTCAAACTCCAGCAAAGCTCAGACAAAACCCAGGGGCCAGATAAAACCAACATATTCATTGCAAAAAACCCCCAGTTCTGCAAGGGGGAAAGTCAGCCACCATCACAGGGAGCCTGATTTCAAGCCTTGCAGCAGCTCCACTGAGATGAAGCAGGAGCTTCTGCAGCTCCTCCACCAGGTCAAGGGGACTTTCAGCTCCCTCTGCCAGGACAGCTCTTGGCTCCAGCCAACTCTGGATTATAAGGCATGAGGCATCTCCCTCTTTCCTGATGGCAGCTTTAACACTTGTGTTTGCCTCCCTTCCTGTTGGAGGAGCTACATGGACCTTCTTGCTCTCTGAGAAGGTGAACCTCTCCTGGCTGGTGCCCTCTTGCTCTGGGACCACCACTGTGAGGGTCTCAGAAGAGATGTCCTTCTCACCCACTGACCCACCAGGAGGTGTTCCTGCAAGAGCAGTGGGAAAAGGCAAAATTCCAGCTCCTGGCTTCCAAAACTGGGAGGTGTCACCTGGTCCTTTCCCCCCACAGCAGTGCCTGGGGCCATGGGGTGATGGGAGAGATGAATTTTGGATGTACATTGCTCACTGTCAGGAACCACTAAGCTTGTTGCAGGGTCTCACAGTGCTGACACCACTACCACCTCTGGAATGGAGCATCACAGCCTACCTATGGCTCCTGGTGCCACCATGTCCTGCAAGGAAAGGACTCCCAGGCCAGGGAGAGCCCGACCAAAGGAGGAATGCAGTGACCTAGTGTGGGGTGTTCTCCTCACCCATGGAGGTGAAGTGTGGGTGAGCCAGAGGGGCTGGAGGGGTCCCTGCCTGCTCTCCCCACCCCGTGGGACAGGGACATCTGGGTTTCTGGATGTGTGCTTCCATTTCCCTTTCAGATCCTTCAAATAATAAGCGTGTTTGCCAGCTCCTGTGACAAGAATGACTAATGGGGAAAGATCCTCCGTGAAGGGAAACAAGAAATCTCCTCGTTTCACCCTTTGTTTGCTGGATTTCTCTGACAGCCTGGGCACAGCTGGGCTTTCCTTGGTGTGCTCAGTTCTCCTGCACCAGAAAGGAGATTTTAAGCCCTATGACAGCTCCAGCAACGTCCTCTTAACTCTTAAGCATCCCTGTTGGGACATGACTCCTTTCAGAAACTTTTTTGCAGCCTGGTTTATCCAGGTTAGTGCTCCAGACTGAGTTCTCATACAAGGAGTGCCTCTGACTGCTGATGCAACGTGGTTTTCACCATGCATTTGGAAACCAACCTCCTCATCCACCCTTTTTTTTGCAAGGCAGGAGACTGACTCTCCTCCTTCAGTAAGGGATGGGCCATCAACAGATGCCCTTGTTGTGCACCATGACATGGCAATGTCCCTCCCCTTTGTCCATGGAGGCTGAAGCTCTCCCTGTCCCATCTCTGGTAGGACAAATGGCTGTTGTCTTCTAAATATTTAGGCTTCTGCAACCAGATGTTGGACTTTCAGATGATTTTTTACCCAATCCTTTTGGATCTGGGGGCTGGGGGTTGGTCCTTTAGGAGAACATCAGCTCCATGACCCAGCAAAGACCAGCTCAACGAGAGGTGACCCTCATTCATGCAGCCCCACACATGGCTGCATCACTTTTCAAATGCCCACCCCTGCAGTAGGGAGCCAAGGGGGAAATTTCAGCCCTTCCACCAATTCCTCCTCTGCCCCATTGTCATCACAAAGCCAACGCTCAGGATCTCCAACACCACAGATGGGGAATCCCACCACTTGGGCATTTCCACGCCTGGTTTCAGATCATTTTCCTCTCAACCTTTGTAGAAAATAAATTCCCCAGCCGTGCTGAACTCGGCTGACAGCAGCCCAGCTATATATAGCCACGGCAGATCACCGCTCCCACCGGGGCCACGCGTAAACAAACCGCCCGCTGCACGGGTCCCTCCTGCCTGGAGAGGGGATGGGAGAACAAACCACGTGTGATGGAGAAACCTCCCACCCTTGGCTGCTCCAGACTAAGGGTGCTTGGAGATCCTGCACCTTCTTTTCGTGCCAGCACCTCCCTCCAGGGTTCAGCTGCTGCTATCACCCGCTGTCCCAGTGGGTTTGTGGAGGAGGGATGTGCTGGAGGGTGTTGAAAGCGGAGTGTGGAAGAGTGAAGGGAGTTGCCAAAGGTTCTCCCATGGGGCAGGTGGCATCACCTGGCTTGGATAACACCCACTGACTCCCAGCTGGAATGAAAGAAGCTGGTACCATCACCCTTCTCATGTATTGTGATGTAAGGCAGAAGAATGCCAGCATGGCCCCACTACAACATCTGCCCACCCTTCCTGCTTCTGCTCCACATCTGCCTGCTCCTCACCCTCTGCCACCATCCCTGGGGCTGCAGGAGATGTCATGGGGCTGCATGGGGCTGGAAGGGGGCTGCATGGGGCTGCATAGAGCATGGGACTACATGGGGATGCATGGGGCTACATTGGGCTATATGGGGCTGCATGGGGCTACCTGGGGATGCGTGGGGGTACATGGGGCTGCACAGGGCATGGGACTACATGGGGTTGCATGGGGCTGTGTGGAGCTGCATGGGATTGCATGAGGCATGGGGCTACCTGGGGCTGCCTGGGGCTGCATGAGGCTACCTGGGGCTGCATGGGGCTATATAGGGCTACATGGGGCTATATGGGGCTACCTGGGGCTGCATGGGGCTACCTGGGGCTGCATGGGGCTATATAGGGCTACATGGGGCTACATGGGGCTATATGGGGCTACCTGGGGCTACCTGGGGCTATATGGGGATACAGGGGGCTACATGGGGCTGTATGGGGCTGTGTGGGGCTACATGGGGCTACATGGGGCTATATGGGGCTACTGGGGGCTACCTGGGGCTGGAAGGAGCCACATGGGGCTACCTGGGGTTGCATGGAACTGCCCAGGGTGTGGAGCTGAGGGGAGAAGGTGTTGATGTGGAGCAGAGGGGAGAAGGTGTTGATGTGCAGCAGGGACCCACACCTGGCTGAGCTGGCAGGCCTTGCCCTCCTTCCCCAGCTCCCAGCGTGTGTGGGGAAGAGGCAGGGCATGCTCAGGAGGTTGTGGAGCACCCAGCAGCCCCACATTCTCCTCCAGAGCAGAGGGACCGGGTGGCCTGAGGGGCTGCTGGCAGCCACAGGTCCCCAGGCTCTGAGGAGTGGATGGGGGTGGCCAAGGGGGTCCCTCTGGACACAGCCATGTCCCTGGATGGGGCTCTCTGCTGCAGTGCAGCAGTTCCAGCCCTATGCTCTCCCAGGGAGCTGGCAGAGGGGCTGCCTGCCTTCATCCTTCCTTCATCCTTCCTTCATCCTTCCTTCCTCACACCACCCTCTCTGCCTGCTCCAAAGCCAGCTGGTGGGCCAGCAAGCAGGATGAACCATGGAGAAGAACAGCAACTTGCTCCTCTCCTGTGTTGGGATGGCACCCATGGACCTGGGCACCCTGGGGAGCAGAGGACAGTGGGGTGGCTTTGCACCCAAAGCCCCACCAATGTGCACCCATGGCTTGGGGTGGGGCAGGGGGTCACAGTGGGTGGGGAGAACATGCAATAGCATCATCTTTGCAAAGCTGAAGAGGCATTGGTACCTCCTTGGGTGAAGTCCCAAGTGGAGAGCCCCGTGGTGTGACGTGATGTCCCCTTCAGCGTCCTCCCTCCCTCCCTCCTTCCCCACCGCTGTTGGGCGAGGGCCACCCAGCACCGAGGCAGATGACATAATTCCCAGCAACTGCACGTTAATCACTCGGCCGCCAGCAACCTCCTTCTCTTCAATCCAACCTCCTTCTCTTCAATCCAACCTCCTTCTCTTCAATCCAACCCCCAAGCCCCAACCACCGCTCCCCTCCCTGACATCACCGCAAAAGAAATAAAGAAATAAATAAAAGAAGCTGAAGAAGACGAAGAGGGTGGTGGTGGTGGTGGTGGTGGTGGTGGTGGGGGAATAACCTGATCCTGCTGGGCACTGGAAACAGGTCTACCCCCCCCTCCAGCCCCTCCCTGCTTTGCACTCTATTTTTGGGTGCTGTCATCTCCAAACAGCCCCGTGGGGCCAAATCCCAGGCAGCTGCGACTTTAGGCACAAACAAGATTTCCTCTTCTCCATCACACCAGAAATCCAGGCTGGGAGCCCATCCATCCTCCACCCCCCACTTCCAAGCCCCAAAAACCTTCCCCCACCCCCCAAAAACCAGAATTCTCTCTGGGTGGGTGGTTCAGGCAAGAGAAGCTCCAGCATCAGGTCCCCCCTTCTGTGCACCTCACATTTCTCCCACCCTTCAGAGACCCCTCTCCTTGTCACCCCCCCGCCCCCATCCCCACACCCCATCTTATGATGTCCCCTTTCCTCCCCAGTATCGCTTCCCAGTTCCTCCCAGTTCCTCCCCAGCCCGATCCTTACTGGTGGCGGGGATGCTGGGGGTTGTGACCGGGTCCCGGGTGCGGTGGTAGCGGGTGGGATGGGACCAGGTTGAGAAATCAAACGACGTTGGTTCCGCAGCCGGGTGGCCGCTCCCGTCCGAGGGGTCTCATCTCATTTTGTCATATGTCACCAACACACACACACAGACACATTCACAGCCACGTTTCCCCCCCCTTCTTGCGGCAAACGGCGGCCAGCCCCGACCCCACCCCCTGTCAAAGCAGCAGCCTAACAGCGAGGAAGGGGAGGATGGAGGGAGGATCTGCTCGCCTTCCCTTTAACTCTTCCCTCACCACCCCCCTCAACCCCCCCCACCCCAGGACAGGGTTCTGTCGGGTCAGGCCATGTCCCTACCTGGGGATGGTGGGATGCTACATGGATCGCCTCCCCCAGCACCTTCCCCCATTTGTCCAGGGGACATTTGGAGTCTGGTCAATCCCCATCGTCCCTTGGCTCAATCTCCTGCCGCGTCTCATCATCCCCCGTGTCCCAAATACAAGATCCCCCCATAGAATTGTTTGGTTGAGATCATCGAGTCCAACCCTCAGTACATCTGAGTCTCAACATTGCCCCACGCAGTGGGTCAGAGGAGCTGTGGGGCTATGGCTGGTGTCTGGGGGGCAGGAGCAGCCCCACAATGTGTGTGACTGGGGGTGGGAGTCGTGTCTGTCTGCCTGGGGCCACCTTTAGACCATGGAAAACCCATTTGGCCCTTGGCTCTGCTCCCCCATTTCCAGGAGCAGACCCCAGCTCGAACCCCTGAGGTCCTCCAGTGGAGTTGGGGTGGGGAAATAGAGTCAAGGTGGGAGAAGAAAGCTTTGGGGTCCTCCAGTGGGATTGGAATGGGGAAATAAGGTGGGAGAAGAAAACTTTGGGGTCCTCCAGTGGGATTGGAATGGGGAAATAAGGTGGGAGAAGAAAACTTTGGGTTCTTCCAGTGGGATTGGGATGGGGAAATAAGGTGGGAGAAGAAAGCTTTGGGGTCTTCCAGTGGGGTTGGGATGGGGAAGTAAAGTCAAGGTGGGAGAAGAAAGCTTTGGGTTCCTCCAGTAGGATTGGAATGGGGAAATAAGGTGGGAGAAGAAAGCTTTGGGGTCCTCCAGTGGGGTTGGGATGGGGAAATAAGGTGGGAGAAGAAAGCTTTGGGTTCCTCCAGTAGGATTGGGATGGGGAAATAAGGTGGGAGAAGAAAGCTTTGGGGTCCTCCAGTGGGGTTGGGATGGGGAAATAGAGTCAAGGTGGGAGAAGAAAGCTTTGGGGTCCTCCAGTGGGGTTGGGGTGGGGAAATAGAGTCAAGGTGGGAGAAGAAAGCTTATTTTCCCACTCCACAGAGAGGCCAAGGACCTGAGCTAGCAGAGAGGGTAGACTCCCCAGACTCCCTTTTACACAGATTAGCTAGAAAACGATATGCAAATGACATGCAGATTTGGCCAAGGACTCAAACTGAAGGCAAGGCAGCTCCTGACGGTGACATAGCATGGAGTTGCCTTCTCCAAGGAGAAATGAGAGGTGCCAGAGGGAACAGGAAAAGCAAAAGCTCATGATGCTGTCCATGGAGAGGAGCTCCAATGCATGGAGAGGTCGGTGGCACGTGCCCCTGCTCCCAGCCTCACCCCAGCCCTGGGGTTGCTGCAGGAGGGTTAGGTCCTGCAACACACACCCCCCAGTTCCAGTTCTCCCCTTGGCCCCTTCCATCCATGCACGGTGGTTACACCACTCCTGCTCAGGAGGAGAAGAGGCAGGAGTTGGTGTCACATCTTTCTTCTGCTTTCCAGTGAAATGGTGGGGCAGGTAATTAATTAGTCCTGTTAATAACCCTGACCAGGCACGCGACTGCTCCCACAGAATTGCAGGCTGTGAGCATTACTCTGCATAGGTTGTTGCTGGCAGAGCTCCAGGGGCTGGGTGTGATCTTCCTTGGATGGAAAAGACAACTGAGTTCCTCTGATGCTTAGAGTCACCTTTGGGGACCAGGATTGGAGCTTGGAACAATGCCATCTCTCCTGTGGGTGGGACTCTGCTGCTTCCCACCAGCACTGCTGGGCAGTGGAGCAGGGCAGGTCCTGCGTGGAGAACTGGGTGGTCCTTCTGGCTGTGAAATCTGATGGAGTGAAGGGAGAGAGCAAGGCTGCTGATGGAAGATGGAGTAGGTCAAGTCAGATGTGTCTGCTGGAACTGCCCCACCAGAAATGAAGACGTGCCCAGGACCCAGCAGATTACCCCTTGCTCACAGGCAGCCTGGTCTCCTTGGAGCAGGTCAGTGCAGCTTCTTTCAGGGGATGTGCCAGGGTATGGGGTGTCTCACAGGTGAACTTCCCACACTGCTACCAGCCTCAGATGAACCCCCTCGCACATTGTCACCTGGCCACGTGCCTCCAGGATTGAACACCACTGGTCCCTTCCAACCCAAACCAGTCTGGGATTCTGTGATTTCAGCGTCTGAGTCTTTTTAGCAGGACTATCCTGGGACCAGGAGTGGGACAGCAGGTTTTCTCCTCTCTTCTTCTACGCCACTGTTGAACCCTTTCCAAGAAGTCCTTGCAGATGTCATCATTTTCTACAGCAGGCCAGGACAAGTGGGCTCTCCAGAGGACATTGCTCTGCCTGTGCTCCTTACCCTCATCACAGCCTCGCTAACATCTCGAGTGGACTTTGTTTTCCCCTATTTGCCGAGTGTTTGGTGTGTCTTGATGTGGTTATCACGCTCCAGCCGTCAGATTGCAGCGAGTCCCAGGGAGAAGGTGCCAACTTTAACATATGCCTGAACAGTTCTTTTCAGACATATACAAACTGGAACAATGCCGTGCTGAGAATATGCTTGTTGATGCAGTTTGCCAACTGTGGTTTCAGATCTGCTCTTTTCAGCAAGTACCAACTATTTGTAGACAGTGCAAAAAAGCTTAGATAGCCAGGGGCTGAGGGGGTCTCTGGAAGTCTCTCTCTCTCTCCAGGCATGGAGGAACTAATAGGGAAGACAACCTAGGGTTGAGTGAAGACCTCTGTGAACATGACAAATTTTGTTCAGATCAAACACTCGGTCATTTTACCCTTTGTTTTAGGAAGAGGCCACCACTGGACAGTCATTCTGGTTTCTCTACCACATAAACCATGAATATGTTCTCACCTTGTGCAAGCAGGACTTTGCTCAACTCCTCACATGTCCTGGCTTCAAACATCCTCCAATGCTTCCTTCATCAGTGGTGCTCATCATTCAGGTAGGACATCATCAGGACACGACTCCAGTGCACCTGGAACCTAAGGCTGTCTGGCCCAGAGCCAGCTGGGATGTCTCCACTCCAGCATGTCCTTGGAAACAGAGCTGACAAACCTCAGCTGGTAGCTGGACTCTCCCTAACTCCTTCCCATGGATCTGCAGACACCATGGCAACGTTTTAAGGACGAGGTGGAAGATGATAACAAGGTGGGTTTGGGGTTGTGTCTAAGGAGATGAACAAGCTTGCCAAGTGAGCAAGGAAGACTGCCAGGTCTGACAAGGCCGAGGTGTTTTCTCATCATCACCCATTAGGACGTGCCCTTGCCCACGTGTCTGCCTTCAGTTTGCAAACTCCCAGGGCAGGGATCACGTCTTCTTCGTCGCTGATGAAACACCCTGTCAGCTGGTAGCATTGGATGTGGAAATGTGGAAGAGTTGGTCCAAGAGCAGGAGGGTCAGCTCTTGAACTGCTTGTTCTCCCTGGAGGACTGCCAAAGGCATATGTGTTTAAGACAGCAAATAATCAAGAGACCATTGTTCATAGCAACCTCAGTGGAAATATTTGTGTGTGTGTGTACGTGTGTGTGTGTGTGTGTGGATGTGCTGGCATCCAATTTGGCAACGGTTACTCAGCACAAGTGGGCGGCCTGTCCCTTTCTCTCAGCTGGAGTCTCCTCCTCCTCACAGGGATCCAGAAGAAGGATGAAACTAGTGCAGATGGTTTGGGGGTGCTCAGAAATAACAATGCCAAGGGCTGTCTCATCACCAGCTAGAGCTTCATGACATGCTGAACATGTTCAAGACCAAAGAGGTCTCTCCAAGTAAGGGGGGGACACAGGAGGCTGTGAACAACTCTTGAAGATATTGGTGGTTTTAGCTTCTGGTTGGATTTTGAGGAGAAGGAGCAGAAACTGAGATCTTTGGGGTATCATGCAGGGTGTGGGGTTCTGTGTCAAATCTTCCCTCCGCAGGTCCAAGGCAATTTGGATCACTGATGCTGAAGGGACACTGAGAGAAGTCATGCTGGTTTTGATAGAAAAAGGTCTCAGACCTTTTTTTTCCAAGCGAGAATCCAAGGGTACAAGCCTGGAGAGCTGGCCAAAGCAGGCACTCTCCACATTATCTCCTCCTTGGGTGCCACACAAGATCTACCACAGTCCTTCAGCAGAGAAACTCCCAGGCTCCCATTGAAAGCTTTGCTGCTGCTCCCATCCCTGCAGAAGTGAATGGAGAGATTTGTCCTGACCTCCATCCCCCCTCCACAACTCCTGGCATGTTGTTTTCTCCAAAGCAACACATCGCTGCTAGAATCAGCTGAGATGAAACCAAGCTGTCTCCTACACACCTTGGGAGCTCAGGCAGGGTTTGCTTCCCACACAATGTCTTTCACCCAAATGAAACAGCTCTCAGCTGAGCTTTGCCATCCATCATGCCAACCTGCAGGCAGAGCTTGGTTTTGGCAGCTTTGGGTTCATGCTGAGAGAGGAAAGAGTGGGGACCTGTTTTTTGGGTGAATGTGCTGCAAGGAGCATGCAGTTGAGGAGGCTGCAGGGCCATCCTTGAAATCGTGCTAGAATCAGTGGGAGGCTGATAGTCATTAAAGACCTGGGCATCAAGGGCTGTTTTCAGACTGTTTCCTACAGTGTTCAATATTCAAGGAGGCAAGGAGGGATGTAGACTACCTGCTCCTCAGGGCTGTGTCTCTCCAGAAGGAGACATTGCTGAGATACTGGCTTTCTGCAGTAAAAATAGAATAATAGAATCTCCTGGTTGGAAAAGACTTTTGAGGTCATCAAGTCCAACTGTACCTGTCCACTACTAAATCATATCTCTGAGCACCTCATCTACCTGTCTTTTGAATACCTCCAGGGCTGGTGACTCAACCACCTCCCTGGGCAGCCCGTTCCAGTGCCTGAGAACCCTTTCAGTGAGGAATTGCTTCCTGACATCCAATCTGTACCTCCCCTGGTGTAACTTAAGGCCATTGCCTCTTGTTCTGTCACTGGTTACCTGGGAGAAAAGACACACACCTGCCTTACTAAACCCTCCTTTCAGGGAGTTGTAGACAACAATTAGGTCTCCCCTCAGCCTCCTTTTCTCCAGACTAAACAACCCCAGTTCCCTCAGCTGCTCCTCATAAGGCTTGTTCTCCAGCCCCTTCAAATTGCCTGTAGACCTTGATATGTCATAAAAAACTGATGTTATGAGAACTTTGCTGGCCTGGGATTCAGCTGCATTAAGGCACCCAGCTTCAGATGACTGAATGCACTCGCTCTTTGTCAGCAGTGTCTGGGTGTCATTGAGCTGATCATACCTTGGTGTCTACCTCAATGCCAGGTGAACAGCTTTCCAAAGCTGCAGTGGCTGCATTCATTTAAGCTCGGTCCAGTTGGCCATGCCCAAGTCTAACAGCACTATAGGTGTCCTGGAGTACTTGAGGAACCTACACAGAGGAGGTAGATATAGCATAGGGTCTCTGTTAGCATCACTTATGATGGCAATCCTTGCTGGAGACCAAATACTGTCTGTTTTCTTGTGCAACTTGGGTATCAGCCCATATGAGCTGGCATCTGTGTTGACAAGTGTTTATGTCCAGCTATTCGAGGTGGGAAACTGAGGAGCTTCCCAGCTCCCTGTGCTGGAGACATCTGCACTGTTTGTGCCCATATCCACACTTGTTTCAGATGGAAGCAGCTGGCTGTCATATCGCAGAATCATGGAATCACAGACTGGTTTGGGCTGGAAGGGACCTTCAAGCTCATCCAGTTCCAACCCCCCTGCCAGCAGCAGGGACCCCTTCCACTAGACCAGGTTGCTCAAAGCCTCATCCAACCTGGCCTTGAACACTTCCAGGGGGAGCAGCCATAGCTTCTCTGGCCAACCTGGGACACTGTCTCACCACCCTCACACCAAAGAATTTCATAGAATCACAGCATGGTTTGGGTTGGAAGGGACCCTCAAAGGCCATCTAGTCCAATCCCCCTGCAGTAAGCAGGGACATCTTTACCAGAGCAGGTTGCTCACGGCCCCATCAAGCCTGACCTTGAATGTTTCCAGGGATGGGGCCTCCACTGCCTCTCCGGGCAACCTGTTCCAATGATCCACCACCTTAATTGAATAACTTTTTCCTAATATCCAACCTAAATCTGCCCTTTTCTAGTTTAAAGCCATTACCCTTCATCCTATTTCTTCCTCAAAACTCATCTCAATCTCCCCTCTGCCACTTTCAAGCCATCACCCTTTGTTCTGTCACTCCCTGCCCTTGGCCAAAGTCCCTCCCCAGCCTTCCTGGAGCCCCTTCAGGTACTGGGAGGCCACTAGAAGGTCTCCCTGGAGCCTTCTCTTCTCCAGGCTCAACAGCCCCAACTCTCTCAGCCTGTCCTCATAGGAGAAGGATTATCCACCAATGCTGTACCTCCATCATACCAAACCCCCTGCACAGAGGACTGATTTCTGGGGTAATTTTAGCAGCTTTCCACCACATCTCTGGGTGGTAAATGAATACATTCCAGCTCAGCGTTGCATAAACTTCACCCTGGGCTGCCCAAATCAACCACTTCAGCAAGGTGGAAGTCTCTGACTCTTGGCCACAGAAAAGCTTTTGGGAGAAATCATCCTTACCTCACTTTCTAACTCACTTTTCAGATCCCCTTTTCGGGGAGGGCAGCCTTGGCTAGCAGATCCTCCAGCCCTGCGCTGTCTGCTCACTGGAGAACAGCCGGGGGGAATGACCTTCGACTCAAATTGCATTAAGAAAGGTCCTCGTTAAACAAAGCTGTTCTCAGAGCCAGAGTTTACAGCAGCCTAGGCAACCGCCTTGGGCTTTTTCCAGTCCCCCAGGGAGAAGCACAGTCCCCAGAAATCAATAACCGAGTTCTTTTGAAAGTCAGCAGGACTTTGGCTTGATCTAAGCCACTCTCTTCAGTGATTTCACTCTGCTGAAAGCAAACGAGGGTCCCTAAATGAGAGCCCCAGGACTCAAGCAGCCTGAAAAGGATCAACCCTGACCCTCTGTCCCATCACAAAGGGATGTGCCACCTACACAGAGCCAGGCAAGGGGATCCAAAGCAGGTTTTGACTGAAAATACCTTTTTCTTTTTATTTTTTTCTCAGTGTAAGCACCACCCTGATGCTCTACTGAAGCAGAGTCAATCCCTCCTCACATAATGCTCAGCCCACAAACACATTTCATCTTTAGCTCTTCTCCCTCATTCTTTTTCAAGCCAGGATTTCTTTCCTGATTACATCACCCCAAAGGCTCCTTATTTCATGTGCACCCCAATAAACACCCCAGCCCCCATCCACTTCCCTCATGTATCTTTTTCCTCCCCAAAACATCCAAAATACAAAATGCAGCTTGCTTTAATATTATTTCCTTTTATATTAATTTCTCTCTATATATATTTGTCCTACAAGCCCCAGACTTCCCTCCAGCTCAGATTAATGGATTTGGAAGGACTTGTTCCCCTGCCTGATCCCCATCCCACATCTCTCCCAAAGGAAGATGCCATAAACCAGCAACAATTCTTGCTTAGGGGACACAGGGTGGAGCGTGTCCAGAGAAGGGCAATGGAGCTGGGGAAGGGTCTGGAGCACAAGTGTGCTGAGTTCCTGGCTGAGGGAACTGGGGGTGTTGAGCCTGGAGCAAAGGAGGCTGAGGGGAGACCTTGTGGCTCTGTCCAAGTCCCTTGGAGGAGGGTGGAGAGAGGTGGGGGTGGGTCTGTTCAACCAAGGACCAAGGGACAGGACAAGAGGAAATGGCCTCAAGTTGTGCCCAGGGTAGTTGAGATGGGATGTGAGGAAGAATTTCTTTGCTGAAAGGGTTCTGGGGCATTGGAAGGGGTTGCCCAGGGCAGTGGTGGAGTCCCCATCCCTGGAGGGATTGAAGAGTCATGTAGACACAGTGCTGAGGGACATGGGTCAGTCATAGGGGACTTGTCAGTGTTGGGTTCATGGTTGGACTCAATGATCTTAAAGGGCTTTTCCAATCTGGGCAATTCTGGGATTCTGTGACATCCTGCTGTAATCCCTCCTCTCAGCTCAGCTCACTGCTGGGCCATGTAAAGCCCACCAAGGGTCTCCTCTGATGCTGGAGCACCACATAGTCAAAGCTCAGCCTGCTGTGTGCTCCTCCCCATGGACAGGAGCTGGGTTTTGAGCCTGGTTTAGCAGACAAGATGCCTCATGCCCATTCCTGCGATGAATTAATCAATAATTGTATGCAATATGCTTTGTGAACGAAGGTAGCTGAGAGGCTGAGGGATACATCAGCCAAAGAGCCCCACATCCCAGCAAGGGTCAATCCTACATCCTGCTCATGTGCCTGCAGCTCAAAAGGAACAAAGAAAAATTGAAGGAAGTTCAAGAAAACACCACATTTATAATGGCCTGAGAAACCTGATTCATGGCTGGAGAGGTAAAGAGGTGGGTCAGGTTTGTGCAAGAGGAGACTAAGAGGTGAGTGGGTCATGGACTGACATCATTTTCATTGAGAAGACCTTTCTAGGGGTTCATGGCTTGTCAGTGTAGCTGGGAAAAGGCACAGTGAAAGGCAATGATGGGAAGATGTAGCTGCCTAAATTCCCAAGTTCACCCATTTTTCAGCAGTGAGGGTGTTTTACCAGCTGGACAACTTACATTTGGATCTTCTCCCAGTCTTTAAACTGAGCCCATCTGTGTTTTTAAATACTAAGTTTAACCCCAGAAATTATGATCTGGACAGAAAAAAAAAAATTGTTTGTTAGCCACATTCTGGAAAGGTTCGGAGTAGATGGACCTAATGACCTCTTGGAAAACATAATGAACCTCTGCACCTTTCAAAAACCAACTCCAGGATGTTTTAAAATATGTTTGTGCTATGCCCAGTGTGTTGTAGCAACAGCTGAAGGTCATAAGGAACTGTATAAATAGAAAGGAGATTTTATTGTGACATGTCCATCCGGAGACATTGCTCTTGGGTATGCCATCTGGGATGGGAACAGGAGCCTGTGCATTCCTCCTAGAATAAAGAAAAAGAGATCCTTGTCCTTGCAAGGAGAGTAAGATGAGACCGTGTGTGGGGGTTGGTGATGAGGTTGTAACTTTGCTCCTAATTTTACCAGTTCTCCAGAAAAATCAGATGTGTGATGGTGGGTGACTGTTGGAAGGCAAATCCTCCTGTGGGGATTAAATTGCATACCCAAGCAGAGAGGAGGGAGGTTTTCACCCATAAAGAGCATTTTCTATCTGCTGGAGAGTGGCTTATAATGACCATGAGGCTTTGAGCAACCTGGTCTAGTGGAAGGTGTCCCTGCTGCTGCCAGGGGGGTTGGAACTGGATGAGCTTTAAGATCCCTTCCAACCCAAACCAGTCTGGGATTCTATGTGCTTCTAATTTGAGTACCTCAGTGTCCCCATCAGTAGAGGTGATAGGGCTTCTCTGATGTCCTTTAGCATATGGTGGTAGGACTTCACATCAGTGTCTGAGAAAGTGCTATCAAAGACCTTTTCTGGAGATGATCAAAACCCTGCTTCATGCAATTTCCCTGTGCCATCCATCAGCTCCCTGCACCTACCTGTTTGTCTTCTTCATGTATTTGAGTGATAAAGTCTTCAGGGTCTGAAGCAATGGATGCTGCACCCTTGGTCCATGCCAGAACAACAGCTTCAGGAGATTGCCTGCAGCAACCAGGAATGACCACTCCACTGACAACACATGGAAGTCCTGAAAGAAGGGGAACACAGGGAGCCATGGGGGAGGAAAAGCCAAAATCATTTGGCAAAACCAGAGGGGATGAAACACTGAGATGCAAGAGCTTGACCCAAGGAACCTGGTTGAACAGCCAGCAGAGGTCTTTGCTAGTGCAATGCACTGCAATTGCTGCTGCTCCTGAAGCAGTGAATTGAGGTAGCCATGGAGAGAAGACAAGACCTTCACTTTCATTGCTTGGTGTCAAAGATAACTCATGGTATTTGCATAAGGAAAGCAATTTGAGAGGGGGACAGGCTGTAAATCTTCAGATGTCATGGCTGGATGAGAGCCAAAGAGTCTCTCAGCTCTGTCTGTGTGTGGTCCCAGCTCATCTAATGGGTGTATCTGCTTCACTGATGAAGGGAACATTATCACATCCTGGCCCATGGTGGGGTGAACACCACTGAGACCCAGGACTGGGTTAGGGACCAGAGAGCTGCGTGTGCTTGGTGAGGACCTTTTTTTTAGAGACCTGACCCTCGCTTGAGAGCAGGTCCTCTGACAGATGCTCAATGCTGCCTCCTCCTCCTCCATGATCAGACCCTTGGGAGGTCTGGTTTCACAATGAATATGGATCATGTACAGCACCCTGCCCCTAACTCATCCCTTGTACAAGATACAGGTTGTCTGCACCTCTTTGACGTGGAAAGTGCAGATAACTCCTCAAATCACTATCATCTCCTGCTACTGCTGTCTGGAAGGAACTTGCTGATCCAGGTAGCATTCTAAGGAAGAACCTGGAGGTGAAGGATGCCACAGCCATGGCAGGGTCAACAGGAGCTTCAGCAGCACAAGTACTGTTAGATGTACTCCAGCTGAGTCTTGCTACCCCCACTTCAGTACAGGCTTTCTGGGTTCATTTATTTGTCCCTTGGATTACTTTTAGCAGGTGGTAAGGATGGGGTCTGCAAGTCTCATGAAGCATTGAAACATCTAGTTGGAAACTCACAGGAATACAGGAGGAAGGTGGCAGCTCTTCTCTGCAGCGTGGAGGGAGTGACTGTTTCTTCCCCTGCTTGGAGGATGACTCGGTGCGTGGCATTATAACGGCAGAGAGGAAAATCTTTGCTCTCCTGCTATGATTGCTGATGGGGTATTGGATTGTGCAATGGGTCACACCTATTGATCACAGCAGGCTAAAAAAGAAACAACCCATAAATAACTCCTGACATCCCCAGCTGTGCCAGAAATCCCGAACAAAGGACTCTTGGGAAAGCTGCTGTTGGTATTTCTCCGTTCCTCTTTGGAAAATAATGGGGACAGGTTTGGTTTAAGCCAGATGACTGGGTTTTTGTGGGTATTTTCTTAGAAAGACTGAGTTCTCTTGTTCTTTAATCCACCCCTTCCTGGAAGAGCATCCTCAGCCACCTTGGAATGGGATATTGCTGCTGATGTGCAGCCCTGTGCTGTTCCCACGCCTGCCCTTGCTAACACTGAAGCTAGTGCCTGGGCAGATGGTGAAGACAAGAAGGCAAAGATGACTCTCCTGTTCCTTCTCTGAAGCTAGTCATTTCTTCTGCTGAATCTGGCCTTTGAATTCATGAAACTGCACGATTTTGGCAAAAAGAACTGTAATAAACACATGCCAGGGAGGTTAAAGGGGAATAATTTTTGGCTGGTGTTTTCTTGAGGAAAATCAGCCCCAGATGATGCCAGGGTGGAGAAGGAAAGCAAGGTCCCTGCAGAGCACCAGGGACCCATCCAGAGCTTCTGGCAAGGCACAGTGATGTGAAAGGTCAAGAGGCTGTTTAAGAGATGCCGTGGGGAGCAGCGGTACGTGCGATGCTGGGCGGTGCAAACAATGGGAAAGGGGCAGACAGACATCCAGCATGAGCAGGTGGGTCAGCCTCCCACCCAGCTCACCTTGCTGCTGACCAGGGCCAGGGCATGAGGATCAACAAGCAATCCCCTCCTTAAAGCACTTACTGATGCTCCACCAGATCCCACATGCTCTTTGTGGACTGACCGCAGCGAGGGACACGTGAGAAGAGGAGACGGTCAGGCACCATGGCTCTCCTCCCCCTTACCTCTTTCTTCCTCTCTCCCTCCCCCTTTTTCTTGTTTTTACACAGTGGAAAAAAAAAATGTTCACCACATCATGATGATTTGGCCAAGGGGTCAAGTCAAGCATGATAGATTTCATTCTCGAGCTGGGCTCAGGCAGTAAATTGCTTTAATGATGCTGGCACGGAGATCGCCGTGCTGAGACCTCTTGCAAATGAGTTCCCCCGGTATCACCCAGACCTACTCTTACTGCAGGAGCAATGTCTTGGGTTATTGGGGGGTTGGGGGGACCAGCCATCACCAAAAGAGAGTTTGAGAGCAGCACCAGGCTTGTAACTCATGGCTTGGGAGGCATTTCCCACTTTATAAGGGGCCATGGCTATGTGCTCGCTTGAGATATGAGTTATCTCTGCTGCCAAAGGCTCTGCAACGTAGGATGGGGCACACTGGGTCCTGCATTTCCGTGGCAGGAGGGAGAAGGCAGAAAATGACTTTGCTAGAGCAAGATTGATCTGAAGGGAGTGAGAAGTCACAGATCCCTTCCAGGGAGTGGGGCTGGTGCTGAGAAAGCTCCAGGAGACACCCAGGCCCTGATATGAACCCAAGAAATAAATCCATCCCATTGCAGAGAGATGGAAAGTCAGCCAGGGAGGAGAAGGTTTATTTAGAGAAACAACCGTGGGCTGTCTGCCCACATCAGGCTTTTAGCTGATGATCTGCACGTGCCATTTTTGGGATTGCTGGGGGAAGGAGTCCACTATTATAAGCCATACAGCATCTTTACTGAAGCTTGATGAAGGTTGAAGAGGGCCTGATCCAGCAAAATCCCACCTCCAGTGTCACCTCATCTGACCTTGGCCAAATCAGAGACAACTTCATAGAATCATAAAATCATAGAACCATGTCCCTCAGCACTGTGTCTACATGACTCTTCAATCCCTCCAGGGATGGGGACTCCACCACTGCCCTGGCCAACCCCTTCCAATGCCCCAGAACCCTTTCAGCAAAGAAATTCTTCCTCACATCCAACCTCAACTGCCCTGGGCACAACTGGAGGCCATTTCCTCTTGTCCTGTCCCTTGTTCCTTGGTTGATCAGACCCACCCCCACCTCTCTCCACCCTCCTTGCAGGGAGGTTGGAGAGAGCAAAATATCAATGATCCTTGGGACTAATGGTCATCTGGGCACTGAATTCATTCCCTTTATTCTTCTCATACCTCCAGACCTGGCCAGCACCTGACAGTGATATGAATCAGCACAGGATAATCCATCTCCTTCCTCCTCCATTTCTGCCTGCGTTAACCATGCCCTGCTCTGGGGAAGGCTCTGTTCTGCAGTAATTAAGGTGGGTAGATCTCCTGTAGCAAAGGCCACTTCCCAGATCATTAAGGCAGGACATAGAATCATAGAATCATGGCATGGTTTGGGTTGGAAGGGATTTTTCAAGGTCACCTAGTCCAACCCCCCCTGCCATGAGCAGGGACATCTTCAACTAAATCAATTTGCTCAGAGCCCCATCCAATCTGACCTGGAATGTTTCCAGGAATGGGGCTTCTACCACCTCTCTGGACATGGAGAAAACAGTCCTGGGTATGCCAGAGGGTCCTGCTGCCGTGAGGTGCCAGGCATTCAAACACATGGATGGAGACATGTGGCCAATATGTTCAGAGCTTTTGGGGTCCCAGGCTTTAGCTGTGCTCTGGACTCAACCACATCTGTTTGCATCGTAGCAGTGGGGAAGCTTTGGTGTGCATTGGGAACGGACCTCTTTGTCCTCATTATTGCAGGAGCTAAGACCTCTTCTATGGGACAGCTTGGTCTGTGTTGTTGGAGCTCAAGTGTACTCTACCTTCCCATCTAGCTGCAGCTCTTCTAAGCATCCCACAGGTTCTTGCTAGCTGGGTTGGAGCAGGGAGGGCTGAGATGTGGTGGCTGAGCAGCCATCAGGAATTAACACATACCCAGGAGGGCCAAAGGGTGTTCTGCAGCAGGATTGTGGGATGTGGGTCCAGAAGCCTACCTGAGCATGAGAATCTCCCCTGGAAGACACTGTTTTTGACATAGCCCAAATGTTCACTGTTTCTTGCCCATGTTCATCCCTCACCTATGCACACTCCTGGCACCTGCAAAACCCAACCCAGCTTGTACAGAAACAGGGAGTCCTGCTGTCAGAAGGATGGGGCAGGTCCAGTGCTGTGGCTTCATGGCTCTGGGAGCTGATCCTCCTTTCTCCTCTCAGCCTTGCAACTCTAGGAGCTGGAGGAAGGATGCTGAAGGACCTTCCAGCTTTGCCCCACCAGGCTGTCTTGAATCCAGCAAGAAAGCCTTGAAAATGCTCTCACTTCAAGGGCTAGTTTGCTACAGCCTCTTCTCATATGAGAGTAGAGATGCTTTTCCTACTTGGAGTTTACCTGCAGGAGATGACAAAAGGAAAAGAAACCATCATTTGCAGTGTTTGTCCTGAAAACATGTGCTTTGCTCACGCAGCACCGTTTGGCCAATACTGCTGGTCCTCCAGCCCTCTCCTCCTGCCTCTCTCCACAAGCATGATCCATGACATGCCCTGGGTAAACCTCCCAGGAACCACCTGGGGTGGAATGGAGGGGAGACCAGGGTCATTAGTGCAAAGAGCAATGAGGCCAAGAGGGTTTTCATGCCTCAGCATCTTACTGAAATGGATTTCCCCTCCTCCTCCTCTCCGTGCCCACCAAGTCATTCAGGCTTCATTAAGGGCAGCTGGCTAATGGCTCTCCTGGCCCGGTGCTGTGCACTCTGCATCCCTGATGAACCGCTCACATCTCTTTAATTAAATGTCAAGATTTGTAGGAGGCTTTTTTATGAGCCCTGTGCTTGGAAAGGTTAACGGAGAACTCAGTTATTGTGTGGTGAGGAGCAGCGGGGGTGGGGAGTTTCAGGTAGGAAAATTGTGGAAAAAACAAGGATGAGATCCACACAGGATCAGGACACTTCCTTAGCTTTGCCTTGGCTGTGCCCAGACCTGTGCTGCACTTCCCACCTCACCACAGCATGAAAGCTGATGAGTGCCAGGCTGTCTCCTACACGCAGAAGAAAACCCACCTCAGATTTTTCACGTGACGAAACCATGAAGGCCCTAGGTGAGCTCAGAAAGCAGCACAATTAAAACTGATCAATGTTTATGGCCAGCCTGCATCTGGTAGAAATGTTTTAGGTTGTTTATTTGCAACCATCTACTAAAACCAGCCACCTCCATGCTTGAGGTGCAGCTCCTTCATCTCCAAAGTGATAGTCAGTCCTAGGGCATCACACCCAGGGGAACCCAGACCCATCCTGCATCAGCATGGGATGTCCTGAAGGACCAAAACTGTTTTCATGTAGCAAAGGGCTGCCTGGCATGACCCTTCAGAGGTTTGGGTAGATGCTACCAGCCTTTGTTGCTTTGTGTGGTGGGTTTAGCCTGGCTGGCAGCCAAACACCGAACAGCTGCTCGCTCATTAATATACTGGGCTTGATATTATAGGATATGGAATATCCCATTGGGGTACCAAAAAGCCAATTTGGGTTTGCTCATTACTACACTCCTCCCAGAGTGCTTTCCACCTGCAGAGTGGCAAAACATGGGGAAGTTGGAAATGTCCTTCATCTTCCATTGACAATTGAAGACATCAGTATATTATCAATGTTCTTCTCACACCACATCCCATACTAAATCCAAAACACAACTATTCTAACTACTAAACAGTCAATTAGCTCTATCCTAGTGAAACCAGGACACTTCACCATCCTGAGCTCTCTGAAGACACCTCCTTTCCTGGATGCCTCCCCATTAAAGACACCCTGTAAGAGACACGGTGACCGACGTGGAGAGATGCCCAATGTACTTTCTCGCAGCTGATGGAGGGCTGGATGCCAAGTGCTGCTCTCCCAAAGGAGGTGGTTGGATGTTTCTGTACAATTTGTCCTCCCAAGGAGGTTTGGAGGTGAAGCAGGAGAGGAGGCTGCACAGCAGGCAGCAGCAGGCGAGATGGAGGGCTGGAGGCAGGACACATTCATTGCCTCCATCTTCTCATGGTCCAGTGCCAACCATAAACACACACAGCTCCTGCCCCAGGCCACCACCTTGGGTCAGCTTCACCTGCTCTCTGGCTCATTGCTTCAGCCTCAGACTGGGCCAGAGTCAGTGTTGCACCTGGGAAAAGCTTTTTTTAATCTTGATAAACTTTCAAATCTCAACATAAACCTTGCAGTGATGACAGTGGGATTTTGGAGTTAGAATCCTGGAATGGTTAGGGTTGGAAGGGACCTTAAAGAAAAATACTCTGCTGTACTGGAAAAGGAAGGGAAAAAATGAAGATATCTGACAACTGTAACATTTCTCAGAAAAACTTGAGTGATAAACTCTAAATTTCTTATGCATCATGGGATTATATCATAGAATGGTTTGGGTTGGAAGGGACCTTCAAGCTCATCCAGTTCCAACCCCCCTGCCAGCAGCAGGGACACCTTCCACTAGACCAGGTTGCTCAAAGCCTCATCCAACCTGGCTGAGAACACTTCCAGGGAGGAGCAGCCACAGCTTCTCTGGCCAACCTGTTCCAGTTCTGAGTTGCCCTGGTGTATATTTTGTGATATATTTTTGTCAGCTTCTGGGGATCCCACAACACAAGCCAGCTTGAAAGATAGAGAAATTTAGTGTTTGAAAAGAACCATAATTTCTCCTGGAAAGCATTCTAGGAGGACTTCTCAGATATCAATATGAACAGGCAACTGACTCCAGCCCTCGACTACCCTCCATCTCCTTGGGCTACTGTGGGAGCTGACACACTCCATGTGCACGTAGACTGAAATTCAGGTTAGGTGATCTCCACCAGATCTCACCTTGTCCACCCCAGCCCTCCAAGCATGGCCCAGTGATCCCAGAGTGAACCTGAGGATGGAAGATCCTGCACTCTCTGTTGTGTCCAGGAATGGGCACATTCTCCATACTGGATCACAGCTCCAGGGTTGCAATGCTGGTGCTTCCCACCTTCCCTCCCGTCACTCCACAATTCAGTTGCTTTTCTGTTTTGAAGCCTGTAATGGAGTGATGCAGGAGAATGGTGGAGTGGTCAGTCCCTGCACCAAGATAGAATCACAGAATCATTAAGGTTGGGAAAGACCTCTAAGATCATGAAGTTCAACCTTCAACCCAACACACACCACCATGGCCACTAAATCATGTCCCTAAGCACCACACCTACACGTCTTTCAAATACCTCCAGGGATGGGAACTCCACCACTGCCCTGGGAAACCCCTTCCAATGCCTCAGAACCCTTTCAGGAAAGAAAATTTTCCTAATATCCAACCTAAACCTTCCTTGGTGCAATTTGAGGCCATTTCTTCTTGTCCTGTCACTTGTGACTTGGGAGAAGAGAAGTAAGGAGAATGGTGCCTGTATTTGGACAGAAGACCCACGACACAGGGGACAGGAGACTGGAGAGAAGCACATCCAAGCTTTGGTGAAACACTTCAAAATTTCTGTGCTTTAAGATGAACATTTCAGATCTTAGAAAGTGCTTGGGTAGGATGCCAGAAGGACCTGGGAAGTTGACTGGACTCCCAACAGCAGTGCATTGATCTCACCACGGTGGAAAGCCATGAGCTCCCCCAGCTCAGTGGTCCTCACCTTCACCCTCCTGGGATGCTCAGCCATGCATGGCTTGGATGAAGCTGCTCCTTCTTTCAGTATGTTTGGGGGCCTTGGCTGTCTGGGAGACATCACAGGATGGTTCCTCTGGTGGGATCTCATTATGTGATGAGCTGAACATCTGGATTAAAATAGATCAAATAGGCACTAAATCCTAAATAAGCCTGGGAGCTCAGCAGCAGCCATATGCTTCCTACTGACAAGCTCAAAACCAACATCTCCTTGCCATTAGCTCACACTGCATGCAGTGTTTTATCCTCCTCCAATCCAGCTCTGAGGGCAAACCTTCCTGCTTTTCCTCCCCAGCCATCCCTGCTCTGACCATCCTCTGAACCAGTAGCCTGAGGCTCATCTTAGGCAGGGATATCTGAGGGCACACATCTCTGTGAGCTCTGTTAACTAGGAAATGGGTGGGCATTTACCCCACTGTGTGAAAGATTTGGAGATGGGAATGAAAGGAATACTATAAATAATCATCAAAGGTTGTTGAAAAAGAAAGAAACCCAGAGCTTTGTCCTTTGGGGTTCATGCTTGGCTCAGACAGGGGTTCAGCTAGGAAAAAATCCTGTAGTAACACAATAAATATTAATGTTTTGCTGCCTGTATCTTTTTGAGGCCAAGAAGAAGGCATAGGTCTAGTGGCCTCCAAGAGCAGCTTCTTCTTGATTGGAGAACATGGAGAGTGGGATGGACCCAAAGGCATTGCAGATGCAAGAGGACCTGCAGGGATGCTGCTCTTCCCTGAGCATCACAAAAGTGGTCTCTGCATTGGCTCTTCTAGGGCTGCTCCATGCAGGAGAGGACAACCTGTGGCCAGTCTCAGCTCCACTGAGTCTGGGTGAAGCTGGCTCTGCTGTTGCCACACATGGGTACAAGGACTCAGGGATATAACTTTTCAACAGTGCCTTTATCACCTGGTAGTGCAGAAAATAAGGCATGGCCATTGCCTTGGGGTCACCAGCCTTACAGAATCCCAGCCTGGTTTGTGTTGGGAGGGACCTTAAAGCTCATCCAGTTCCATCAGCAGGGACACCTTCCACTAGACCAGGTTGCTCAAAGCCTCATCCAACCTGGAATCCAACCATATGTAGCTTAGTAAGACAAGAGCTAAGGTCTTGTGAGGTCTTGGTGGATTTGTCTTGTCCAGAGCTTTTTTTAGCTGCTTTTAGTCATAACAGTGTATTGCCCAACAGTCAGATGAGGGTTGCTGGCTGTGACAGCCAATCTGCCCAGCGGTCAGGTGACGAGCACCAAGCTTCAGCTAAGGTTTTTTGCAATAATTGCCTGGTTTCACCCTAAAAAACATTCGACCAGTCAGTAAAAGTCTAAAAAAAAGGGGGGAACGGGCAGGGAGGCTCTGGATTGTTCTGCAACCTGATCTGCTGACTGGTAAGACAGAAGTGCCAGCAGCAAATTACTTGATGAGGCATGAAAATTAACATCAATGACCCCCAACATCAACCAAGGCAACACTCCCACCCTCAGCACCTCCAGCAAAAAAAAATCTGGGGTGCTGGTCACTTGCTATGATGCTGACTCTGAGGAAGGTTGAGCAGACAGAGCACCAGTGATGGTCAGAAGTCGGTGTGTAACAATGGTAATCACATTATCAATGGGCATCAGCAGTAATTGGCTAATTTGGATGCGACGCGTTGGTCTTGTTGCAATGAGGTTAACCACAATGACATTGTTGTGTTCCATTGCTAATGAGAGTGGTGCTCAGCTCCCTGCTCTGGGCTGCTAGAGTTTGAGTGTGACACTTCAAAGATAATAATCTGGACATGACATCAGCTGCTGTGCATGGGAAAAAAATCAGGACAATCCAGGACCTGGGATGGTTGGAGAAATTTTTTCTCCTTCTCTGCCTCCTTCCTCCTCTTTGGACCCAGTTGGAGGGAGAGGAAGATGATGGTGGGTAAGCTGTGTTGGATGGACATTTATTATTTATTAATAATGAGATCAGATGGGAGTATGCAGGTGTCCCACTGATGTCCCCTTCCCTCCATCACCCATGGACACAGTGGCCCCAGGACATGACTGAAGGTGAAGGATGCACATGGCATCCCATGTTGTAATAATTCATGGGGGCCAAATCCTGCTGGGGGAGGTCTAAGGGCCAAATTTGGGCTGGTTGATGCCTCTCAGCAGAGGGAAGGACCAAATATTCACCTCTGGGATGCACAGCCTGAAGGAACCTGCTCTCCATTTGCAGAGACATCTCCCCAGCCTGCCTCAGCTTCCTATATATATATTTTTTTTTTGCAGAAAAGCAGTTTTTGCTGCGGAAGGGGCTGGTGGTGCTGTGCTAGTGTGGGATTCACACACTGCATTTTCCTTCTGGCTGAGGTCTCATGAGTTTGGAGATCTCTCCCTATTCTTTCAGAGGGGAAATGAGGGGGGCAGCAAGAGGAAATGACCTACGCCAGGAGGGGAGCTGCTAACCAAGGAACCCCTCAGGCTTTGTTTCAGCTCCCAAACATCTCCCTCCCCCCTGCCCTGCCTGTCTTTCTTTTTGCATCCTGGGAAAAAAATCTGAATTTCGGGCCAGGGAAAGAGCTGGGGGAAGGAGCAGGGTGGTGGGGGAAGGAGCAGGGTGGTGGGGGAAGGAGCAGAGTGGTGGGGGAAGGGATGCTCTCCCTGCATCTCCTCTCCCGCCTGCGGTCCTGTCTGCTTGTGGCCGATCCCTTCGCTGCAGAAGGTGATGGTGATGTGGAGCGACACTTGACTGTGCAGAGCGGGGAGATGGCAGCTCCCTGCCAACCACTCCCCCTCCTGCAGCATTTGGGGACAAGACAACATTGCCTGGGGAGCTTCTCCCACCATCCCAATCAGCACCCCACTCCCCACAGCCAGCCCTCCAGCTTGGGGTGAGGCTGTTTGAGGGGTCCTGGAGATCTGGGGTGTGATGGAGGAAGTGAGAAATGGGACCTGGTGGGGCAGGGCTGGAAAAAAGCCTCCAGCCACTTGCTGGTGAAGGATTGTCCCTTGAATGGGGCTGTGAGGTGTGGGGAGGGTAGGGGCATTGCTGGGACAGGGACTCACATGGCTTGCAGATTTGGGTGATGGGCTGGGGGAAATATACCTGATAGCTGAGGGTGAAAGGTGCCTGTTCATGCTGGCTTCACCTCAGGGCTCAAATGCAAGCAAGGCTGTTCCTTCTCCATCTCCAGCCTCCCTTTCTCCATCCCCAGCCTCCCTTTCTCCATCTCCAGCCTCCCTTTCTCCATCCCCAGCCTCCCTTTCTCCATCCCCAGCCTCCCCTTCTCCAACCCCAGCCTCTCTTTCTCCACCCCAAGCCACTCTTCCTCCATCCCCAGCCTCTCCTCCATCTGAAGCCACCCTTCCTCCATTCTCAGCCTTTCTCTTTCTATCCCCAGCCTGCCCTTCTCCCTCCCCAGCCTTCCTTTCTCCATCCCCAGCCTTCACTTCTCCATCCCCAGCCACTCTTCCTCCATCCCCAGCCTCTCTTTCTCCATTCCCATCCTCCCCTTCTCCATTCCCATCCTCCCCTTCTCCATCCCTAGCCTCTTTTCCTCCATCCCCAGACTTCCCTTCTCCACCCTCAGCCTCTCTCTCTCCATCCCCAGCCACTCTTCCTCCATCCCCAGCCTCTCTTTCTCCATCCCCAGCCTCCCAACTCCTTCTGCTCACCCTGTGCTTGGGAAAAGCTCGCTGTTGGCTGTTAACTCAGGAGCAAACCCTGTGCCTCAAAGCCTGGAGCCAGAAGCAGAAAGAGGAGAGGCTCTGTGTTTCCCTTTCATATCCAAGTTCAAGACGAGGGGCAACCTGCAAACACCATCTGCCGAAAACAGACCTGATTTCTCACCCCTGGATGAAGAAGACACAGGGCAAGGGACATGACCTAGTTTTTGATGGCAGAATTCAATATTTCTCCTGCAAGGCAAGCCAGCCCAGCTTCCTCTCCCTCCCTCTTCTCAGCCAAGCAGACAGGCTGGGCTTAAGAGCTCATTGGCATGGGATGGAGAGGAAAATGTGACTGTGCAACCTCATCAGGAGCCCAGATGTGCTGCTGATTCATCCCATAATTGCGTAAGCCCCGGGAGCGGGACGCGCTCGCGGCCGCTCGCTCCAGTGGGAGCTGGGCAGGGAAGCATCTGTTTCCCACTTGTTGTGCACCAGCACGGGGGCTGCGTGGTGGGACCACCCTCCATACAACAGGGAGAAGGACCACCCGTTGCTTAGGCTACAAGGTGGACAGAAGGGCAGGGCAGAAAGCTGAGGATGGGGTGCAGCAAGGGGACAGAGTCCCTAAAAACCACGGCAGCAGGTGGTGAAGGACATGGAAAAAACAGCACCATTGTGCTATGGTTGGTGGGAGCCAGGTGAGGAGATCCAGAAGCACTCAGGCAACCAAAGGTGGAAACCCAGAGGAGAGTTTTACCAGGCTGGTTTCATCCAGTGGCCCTCACCAAGGGAGAAATCTCTACGGGATGCTTCATGCACTTGTTCATGTAATCGTGTGGATATAATCTGATTATTCCTTCCTAGATGTTTAGCATCACAAAGGGAACAGCCACCTCCATGCTGAGCCCCTGGAGCCACTGCTGTGAGACTGGTCTGCAGGAAGGAGGGTCAGAAACTGGGCTGGAGAGGCTGTGGCATGGTTGATGGCATTAAAAATGTCCTGTCTTGGACCATTGCTGTCTCTCCAGCTCCTGGATGTGCCTGTGTCAGGAGTAAATCAGTGCACGTGAGATGTTCTGTGTTTCCTCGCCACAAAGATCACAAAAGCTTTTAAAAATGTCCTTTGAAGGACTCACTTGGCTTGACCTGAGATCCTGGAGGTCTCCTTCGTTCACCCCATGCCTCGTCAAACAGGGAGACACTGTACATGGAAAGACTTAGAAGTGTTTCCAGATGTGAGGATCAACCTGAACCACCATGAGGGTGTGCAAAGACTCCCTCTGTTCCCACCAGTCCATGAGGAGGAGTGTGGGGCACTCAGTTAGTTTCATTGGTGTCGCCTGGATGTGAAATATTCCCCCAGCAGCGAATGGGTTGGGCCCTTCTGCAGCAGATGGAAAACCCAGATACTTTTTTTGCCCCATGGAAATTCATTTGCTCTCCAGTAAAGACACAGACAACAACAAAAAAGACCAGGATAGTCTTCTGCCAGGGCTACAAATTAATCCTGTGGGGTGAAGGGGTTTCAGCAAGACCCCAAAACTCCTCATCTGGCTTAGCAAGAGAAAACCATGAGTGAAAGCTGAGATTTTAGCAGGTGAGGATTTCAACAGAAAACTTGGTGGTAGCTCTGTGTGTGCATCTGCTGAGTGTGGATGGACACACATAATGCAACAGAGGTTTTGGGGGACAACACTGTAGAAAGCAAGAACAGTGTTTGGTATTCTTCATCAAAAGAACACCAGCATGATGTGAATATTTGGGTGCTCTACAGGAGCAAACAGCCGTTACCTTGTGAAGGACTTCCCATTTTCCCCCTTTGCACCCGTTTGCACACTCAGCCCGAGCTGCCATGAGCTTCTGTCTGCAAGTTCAAGCTTTGGGATTTTACAGGCTGGTGTTTATGACGATGAGCAAGACCTTGGCCAACCCTTTGAAGAAGCCACTTGGCCATCTCATGGGCAGCAGGTCCCAAATCAGAGTCACCACACAGGGGAGAAGCCATGCAAACCTTGAATCTGGACCTAGCAAGAGGGATAAAAATCCCTTTAGCGTTGGAGCTGGTGGGTGTGCGTGTGGAGAAGGGGGTGCTGGAGCAGCCACGTTCTTCTGGGCTGACAGAGGGAGGGAGGGAGGAGGCTTTTCCTTTCAAGAGGAGTGAAGAAAATGTCTCAGTGAGTCATGCAGGACCCAGAGCAGTGTTTGGCTAAGCTGGGGGTTTAGCACGATTCTAAGCGGCTTTAGGAGCAGCGAACGCGGGAGTAGAACAGACAAAGAAGTCAGGAAGGAAAAACAAACAAGTGGTGGTGGTTACATAAGGGATCAAAGAGTCACCAAAGTGTCAGCCAGCTGCCACGTGCTCCCTGGGATCTTCCACCACCTCAGTCACACATGGATGGGGTTTTTTGGTTCATCCTCATCATGTCTCACTAAGAATTTTGGGGGGAAGATTCAGAGAGGAGTGAGAGAAGGTTCAAAGAGAGGTGATAGCTCCTGTTGGAGGGATGACAGAGGAGGATTTGAATGGAGCTGCAAAATGAAGAGTGGCTGGAGAACAGACAAGGGACAACTCTTCACTGGCCCCTCTATCAGGCCACCAGAGCAAGGGATCAAATGAACCAGTGAGTGACACTAGCACAGGGCAGGTTCAGACAGAGAAGGGAACTGGTCCCCATCACACCTACAGCTGAACTGGGGAATTGTTGCTGCAGGACGTTGCAAAGACAAAAAGTTTATGTGGATCACAAAACTTCAGCTTTTGATCATCTCCAAAGGGCTCTTCCAGCCAAAGATCATTGAATCATAGAATAGTTTGGTTGGAAAAGACCTTTAAGATCATCTAGTCCAACTGTAAACCTGGCATTGCCAAGTTCACCACTAAACCATGTCCCTAAGCACCACATCTACACGTCCTGTGAATCCCTCCAGGGATGGTGACTCCACCACTGCCCTGGGCAGCCTGTTCCAGTACTTGACAACCCAGAGATCCCACTTCTACCATAGGAATTTGAAGTTGTTGGAGACTGGGAGGGAGTTGCTCCATGTTGGCTTGATTTTTTTTCCTCTTTCCTGCTCTCAAAGGTAGGATACTGTGCTAGGTGGACCATTAGCTGGAAGATCCATAGGATGGAGGGTCAATAGGATGAACAGGCCATTGGTCCACTCTTGTGGACACAGAGGGTATGTGGTCACATATTTAGCTACTGTATTAAGATTTGAGCCCTTTTTTGGGTAAAGTTCCCCCAGGTTCTTCCCCAGTCCAGTGTCCCAGAGAACTGCCCACCTGGGTGATTCTCACCTGCTTCTCCCAGCCAAGAGTGTTATCCAATGATCTGATGGATCTGGAGGAGGAATGAGGAGATAGTCCTGGGAGAGAACTGGCTCAAGATCATCCCAGAGACAGCTTGAAGAGCTTGGGGCAGCACCATCCCTCCTTAGCAATGAACCCACGAGGCACCAGGTCCTCCAAGGCTGGAGCCTGGAGAGAAGCAACAGGTCAACCCAAGCACACCCACAGCAAATGCAACGTGAGCAAAGTTCACCAAAGGGAACCAGAACAAGGGTCTCACACAGACCTGCTCCACGAAAGGCTCCCTGAGCCTGCCCTCTGTGCTTACTGCTTGGGGTTTTTTTTCTTCATACTTCTACTTAAAAGATTAATTCCATTGTCTGGAAAGTTTGTGCAACCCTCAGCCCTGGCTGTTGCATCACACTGCTGTTGGATTTGGCCAGCAGAGCAGAACAGCAATAGGCACCCTGATAAACATCTGGATCACTTGCCTCAAAGTGACACACACATCAATAGAAGCAGTTGGAGAGAGGTGGGGAGATCTGCGTGGAAACTCAGGAGAACTGGACCAGAAAACACCTCTGGCTTCACAGAATCATAGAATCATGGGATAGTTCGGGTTGGAAGGGACCTTGAAGATCATCCAGTTCCAAGGGACACCTTCCACTAGACCAGGTTGCTCAAAGCCTCATCCAACCTGGCCTTGAATGTTTCCAGGGAGGAGCAGCCACAACTTCTCTGGACAACCTGGGACACTGTCTCACCACCCTCACAGTGAAGAATTTCTTTCTAATATCCAATCTAAACCTCCCCTCTTTCAGCTTAAAGCCATTTCTCCTTGTCCTGTCATTAACTGCCCTTATGAAAAGTCCTTCCCCACCCTCCCTGGAGCCCCTTCAGGTACTGGAAGGCCACTATAAGATCCCCCCAGAGCTGTCTCTTCTCCAAGCTTCCTTGTGCTGGGTCCAATCCCTGGGCTGCCAGTGCTGCCTCTCATTCAGAGAGTGGTTAATTATGGCGAGAGGTGATAAATAAGAGCTGAGATTTGGGGTGTTTTTTTTTTGTCCTCTGGCCCATAAATGTTCTTTTCTAAAGGGGAAACACATGATCTCACAACTTCAGGAGGTCTGGCATCAAGAAATGAAGCAGCCAGCACCTTTTATAGGAAGTGGAGAGCAGAGATTTGACCATACATGGTCAGTAGAGAGCCTGTAGGTCCATGAGGATAGAAAATCATTTGCAATGTTTTAGATGTAAGAGGTTACCTTAATTTCTCCTTTGGGGACATCTCAGTACAGGGCAGGTTGTCCTGGGAAGGTCTCTCCACCATGTCAGTGTAAGCATTTGTCAGATCCTGATGTGCTTTGCTCCGTGCCTCAGTTTCCCCTGCTCCAGAGTAGGGCAGAGATACAAAAAGTGTGTGCTGAAAAAGCTGTAAAAACCAGCTTGGATGGAAAGTGAGGGAATTTGCTCCACAAGAAGAAGAAAAATAAGTCCTTGGGAGGAGTCATTTGCTTGTCATTAAAGCAGAGCCAAAAAAGCCTCTTTCAGACAAGGTCATGAAGAAAGATTTCCACTTCTCCAGCTAAACAGGAAGGTTTGTGTCCTGAAGCTTCCCAAGACCTCCTGTTACTGTTGGTGGTCTCTGTGGAGGTGAGGAGCACCTCACCACCCACCATAACAACATCTCCTTCCAGGGGCCATCCAGCCATGCCCAGGAGGTCAGGGAGAGCCTTGTCTGACCAACAACCAGCAGAACAAATTGTCCTTTAACAATGGGACAAGTACAATAACAAGACAATAATCCCTTAACGATGCTAAAAGACCTGCAAGGCTAATGATGTTCTCCAGGTGGCCACTTTGCCTTCAGCAGCTTCTCTTGTCTTCTGGGATAGTGCTTCCCAACTTCTACCCTTTGCTGATGTTAATGTCCTCACACTGCTGTCTTCTTCCCACGGAGAAGATGAGTTGGATCCACACTGCTGTCACGTCTGCTCTCTGCTTGGAAGTGCCTTTTTGGAGGCAAGGCTGATAAATTGTCACTTGCCTGCTTGTTGGGTGGAGGGAATGGACACAGGGCTGTCTTCAGCATCAGTTTGTTCCCTGAAGAACTGGAAGTCCTCATCCAAAGCTATAAAACTCCTGATTGAGCCACCCTAAGGTCTCATCCACTTCCAGGGTGTACCATCCCCTAGAAAAAAATGATGATACTATCAAAAACCCCACTGTTGACCCACTTGTGGTTATATCAGCTTCAGCTCGTTTGAAAAGAGCAGATCTCTGTCTCCTCTGCAGTGTCCCAGGCCTCTTTAAGACATCCAGAGTTGTTTCATTTCCAAGCCACCAGCTGCTTTGGAGTGTCCTGTGAAATCTGGTCTCATTCCTCACCCCCTTTTACTGCTCTGTGACTGGATCCCATTTTTACGTGGAGGTTTCTCATGACCTTCTGGATGCTCCTGTGCATGTTCTTGGCCTCAGTGGCCTGGTGGGGATGAGTCAAATACCTCCTGTCTTTTGTTTCCTGGATGGAGGAAGGATCAGGAGTGGGAATCAGGTCTGGTTTGGTGGAACACAGACTTATCCTCCAAAAAAAAGGACCTCAGAGGTGTGAGTCAAGTAGCGGCAATCAGCTCTTGGATGGTGAGAGGAGATGGAAGAGAGGGTCCAGGCAGGCAGGCTGAAGAGTAGATGTTCCTATAGCTGGTTTCATCCTTCCTGGAGCCTGTTGCAGAGGGATTTTATTAATGCTCAGAGCAGCTTGGCTGCGTGCGTGTGGAGCTGGCACCCATCTGCTAACACCTGGCCTGGGATGAAATCATCGTCCTGCCGCGAGGGGCGGGGGGAGGCTGATTCACTTTGTCACCAGTACTAATTAGACACAACATGCTGCCTGATTAGTGCTCCTGTTTGGGAGAAACACTCCGTTGGTTAGTGGCCCACGGAGGAATGGTGGATGGAGGCAGAGGAAACCCCTCATCCCTTCTTGCCAGTGGGGCCAAATCCATCCTGGATGGCATGGTTGAACCTGGTAGCACCAGGCATGGACCAACACATCTACTGGGACATCTGACACTGCTCTCAGCCTCATTTCCATGCCTTTTCGTGTGCAACCTCACTCATTTGGCCAAGGCCCTCAGGGACACGGTGTGAATGTTGGGATTGTCCTGTGCAGGGACAGGAGTTGGACTCCATGATCCTTGTGGGTCCCTTCCAGCTCACAACATTCAATGATTTGATGATTTCCTTTTCTTTCCATCCCATCCCACCCCACCCCATCCCACCCCACCCCACTGCAGCCAGGAGTGTTTCAAGAAGCACATTGTTTCATGTCCTGAGTGTTGTTGCTGGACCCTGGTTCCCTGCCATAAACCAAGGAGTGAAGTTTCCAGGGCTCGTTGAGCTGGTTGAAGACAAACAGTGTTTTGCTTTGGGGTATTTTTAGCCCAGTTTCCTAAGAAAACCAGGTTTTGCTGCCTGGCCATGGCCAGGGTTGAGTGCCCTCAGCACAAGCCTTTCCCTGGGGGTCTTGGCAAGGGATGAGGGAGAAAAGCTGAGGTGCTGAGTGACAAGCGATCGTTTGTCTTCCACCAAGCTCCTTGGCTCTGCCTTCACAGTTATGATCACTGCAGAACAAGGTTTCCCAGAAAAAAAAAACAATTTAGAATAAAAAACAAAATTGTTGTCAGAAAAGAAATCTGAGATGATGGGGGTTTGTCCAACAGCACCAACCCATCCTGAAATTAATTGTGGTCAGTGCCCTCTCCAGCTTTATTCAAAAATATCCAAATATTTAGATATCTGGGGGAGGGGCAGGGAGGTGGATTTTTTTATTTTTGAATGAAAAGCTTCCCTGGAGAATTCAGCAGGCACTGCAGCTGGCTCTCTTCATTCATATCTCCACCAGCTTCCAAAATGTGCAGATGTGAACAAGCCCATCTCGATCCGGCAGAGACGGGAGCTGCTGGGTGGCAGAATCCTGCGGCCGGTGAAATGCTCCCGGGCTTGGCCGTGACCCCAATCTGCCCTCGTTTCCCGTTAATTAGAGCAGCATCACCAGCTGGGAGCACGCTCCTGGCCACGTGGGCTCCTCCATTCCCAGATGGATGGAGAAACCGCAGCCGCCCCGAGTACCTCAGCCTGCAAATAGCCGCTGCTGGAGGGAGCAGAGCATCACACCCTGGCAGGAAGGACATGGGGAGACAGGCAGGCCACCGGTTTCTATGACAACCAGTTCAGGTGTCACTGATGGAAGGGATGCAGGTGGAGATGCCTCCTGGGGTTGGAGACCAGAGGATGAGGATGTTTCATCGCCAGGGAGGTGGAGCGGGGGGGAGACGGCAGCTCTCGCGCTTGAAATCTCCTCTGGCAAATGTCAGAGTGGAGCTGGGAATAGTCTGACACAGCTTGTTTGGTTTGGCTCCTCTCAGCAAGTGAGCTCACGTCTCCTGCAAACCAAAGGACATGGTGTGACAGCAGCCAGCAGGGCTGGGAGGACGGGCTGGATGGGTATGGGGTGTGTGTGAGGGGGGGGATGCACCAACAATGTCCTTCACACTGAGGAGTCCGTGTTGCCTCCTGGGATCTGGTGGGACCACGTGGTCTTTTCCCAGTGTCAGTGCCAGCTCGCTGATCCACACAGCCTCGAGGAGTCCGTGTTGCCTCCTGGGATCTGGTGGGACCACGTGGTCTTTTCCCAGTGTCGGTGCCAGCTCGCTGATCCACACAGCCTCGAGGAGCCTCCCGCTCCCGTTGGGACTGTGGATCTTAATAGGCTGCCTGAACCTGGGCCAAGATGTGTTCCCAGCTGCTAACAAACCCAGACACTCTCCTGAGAAGCTGGAGGGGGAGGAAGAGTGAAGCAGAGACAATGTCAGGCTCCAGCACAGCCTTCATTTCAAATGCACCTGGTTTCTTCTGAGGTCCTCCTCTTTCCCCTTTGGCTTTCCTTGGATTTGAGCTGCTGGCATCTCGTCTTGACCTGCTGCCAGAGGCATTGAAGGATCCCTCCTCTACCTGAGGGACCTCTTAGGCTCTGTGGTGGCACAGGTCATTCCCATCCTCATGGGTCATCATTTTTAATGGGTCCCTGTCCTCTGTATGCTAAATAATAAAGTTTCTATTTAAAGTATGAGCTGTTGGCAGAGGAATGAGCCATGGGAGTCCAGCTGCAGCTACTCCACTCAGTGAAGGTTTTTTCCTCATATAGGTGTCTGTGTATCTTAAGAACTTGCTAATTTCAACATCTGGAGTTGGAGTGGAGGGATCTGGTTCCCAGCAGCCAGTGTTAAGTCTTGCAGAGGAAGAAAAACTCCTTGTGCTCCCTTCTTCTGGCCTGGGCTCAGTACAGATGCCATCAAGCTCAAGATCTGATGTTCCCTGTTGAGCTGCAGATAACTCTGCCTTTTGGTTGGGAGAGTGAAAGGATTCCTTTCATGAGTAGAGTCCTCTGGAGAAGATCTGACTGTCTTGGTTGTACGTTTCTGCCATGTCCAAGATCATTCTCTGGGCTAGACTGGGGTCTGGGCTCAGCAGGAAGGTTTGAGAAGTGGGGGTTAGTGGTGAACCCTAGTTCCTATGGTCTACAGGGAGGGAGCTCTTAGTCCTTGCTATAGATAATCCTTTGGAATGTGAAATGTGGAGTGGCCCACCACACTGTCACTACAGAACTGCATGGGATTTTTTGGTGTGTGTTTCTGTGTTGGTATTTTTTCCTTTTCTGCTCTTCCACACAAAGAAGAAACCCAACAGGCTAAGGGAACGCTTCAGAGACACTTCCAATGTCCAAGCTCTGAAAGGCTGGGGTTATCTCTTCAATGAGTTTCAAGAACAGGATCTTGTTCCTTGGAAATAGTTGGGCTGACCTGGACATTGTGCAGCTCATAGCTTAGAAATGAAGCTCAGCCACCGGTCATTTCTTACTCTGCTTTGGACAGCAGGGTGGACTATTACTTTTGGAAGGTATAAGCAACCTTCTAGCAGAAGATATCAACGTACTTTGCAAACATCACTGGTGCTTTCTGCTGTCTGCATAAGTTTCCATTGCATTCTGGCTTTATTCTGTTCTATTCTATTTATATCTACCCAAAATATCTCAGCGTGCTGGTGAGTGGCAGTTCTCTAGGATGCCTGTGGATCTGAATAAACTTCTGCTAGCTTCATGTGAATCCCTCCTGCCAGCCAGGCAAATAATTATGGCAGGGAAAATTAGGATAGGAAAAATTAACAGAGACATGCAGCATCTCTAGGGGATGACCAAACAGGACAGGAGATGTGCCCTGTTCCAAGTGCCTGCCGTGTCATGAGGTCTCTGAGATGAGATGTGCTCTTGGATAGAGATGTGGGAACTGGCTTCAGTTCTTAGCTCATCCATTCCCCAGAATAGAGGGTGACACGGGGTTTTCCAGTGGGTCAGGGAGTCCTGTGGGTGATGAGGACTAGTTTTCCAAGGGCCTGTGTTTGAGAGGCACCCTCCCATTTCAGCTCAGCTCTGGGTTCCCACTCCCTGCCCAAGCTTCATTGGAAGAGTACTGGTCTCCAGCTCAGCCATAGCCATGCCCAAGCCTGGCCATGGACCCTTTGGCCCTGACCTGGGGGTTGACTTCACAGCTTGGCCTTGGATTTGCCTCATCACCACCAACTTGCCTGATGATCTGGCCTCTTGGTTGAGCACGGCTGTCATGCCTGGATCTTTCCTACTCACCTTTCCCAGATCCCATAGAGACTTCCAAACACAAAGTGGGTGTAATCCTTCCTCTGCCACGATTCCTACTCTATACAGGAGTAGGAACCATGGGGCAGATACTTAAGGATCCTGATGGCCAAATGATGTGTGTTTTTCTACAGAGTTCTATCTGCTGTGTCAGTCTGTAGCTGAGACTTGAAACCACAGCAGTTCATCAGCCAGTCAGAGCAGCTGGAACAACACAAGAGCAATGTCTGGTTATGCTGTGTCAGGTCCTAGCAGGGTGACACCAGCGTGATCAGCATCGCTTGCTGGAGCTACAGTCCTAAAGGGAAAGTTCTAGCAACTATAGAGCAGCTCTGGCACAGGACCAGCTTCACTCCTGCTCTTGGTTGGAATGAGAAGGATGAGCCCAGCTCCAGGTCTCAGTTTAGGAGTCTACAAGCAATGTAGAGAACAAGTTATAGTTGCTGGCTTGTCCTCACCAGTGCTGAGGGGACTAGCTAACATTTGAGAAGGAGTTTGGAGACCATCAGACTGAGTGGCTAAAGGTAAAGTATTAAGACAGCAAAGCAGCCTTGAAACCTTACTCCAAACCCCTTTCCAAACACCCTCCTTGCTCTCCTTGAACAACTCTTTGAGCTACACCCTGACCAAGGAACGATAACACGTCTGTGACAACCCCCCCTTCCTTGTAGCCTTTCAGAGCAGGTCTGAGCTGGGTCCTACGAGTTCTGCTGCATGACCTGCCCATAATTCACCCTTCATGTGAATGGCATTAGCCACGGACGGAGGGACAGGTCCCCAGCGGCCACTCAACCTTACATGGTGCCTAATGGCGAAAAATTCAGCGTGCACAGAACCGGCGACGACCGTAAGGATTGTCCTGCTGCCGGAGCTAGATTGTGTCACCACGCACATTAGCGCGTGCTAATTAGCTCCCAGCGCTGCTCCTGCCACCAGGCTGAAGATGGATTGTACCACACTTGCTAAGCAGCTTAGTTTGGGTGGTAGAACATGGGAAAGCAGGGAGTTGAGAGGGAGCAGCCAGCTCTCTGAATGCTGAAGATCAACTATGTCTGGGCAGCAGGAAGGGATCTAAGCTCAGGGATGTCTCCAAGCTCAGCAATGTCTCTCTGCTCTGGTTGCTCCATGCTGATGGCCATTACTTGGTTGATGCTGGTGTAAACATTTTGCTGCCATTTTCCCTGCTCGGTACATCCAAGATCTGTGCAAGTTTTGCAGGAGCTTTTCTCTCCTCCTAAAAGAAGAGAGTAAAAGAATCAGAGAATCACAGAACCATAGACTGGTTTGGGTTAGGAGGGACCTTCAAGCTCATTCAGTTCCAACCCCCCTGCCAGCAGCAGGGACACCTTCCACTAGACCAGGTTGCTCAAAGCCTCATCCAACCTGGCCGAGAACACTTCCTTATCCCACTGCAATACTCTGGTTGTCACCTCAATTATTTCACTGCGATGCCAGGTGAGGACCAAAGCGTCAGGCAGCCTCTTTCCACCTTTCCCCAGCCCAAGGATGCTGGGAGAGGGGCTGTTTGCTGAGAAGCAATGGCTTTCCCTAACCTTGTGGTCGCTCTCCAAGCTCTGGGGGATGTTTCACTCAAATGGCTGTAGAAATGGTGCACGGGGGGGATGCGAGATCGGCTGCTGCCATCTCCTGGAGCAGGCGTGGATCGCGTGGGGCGTTTTAGGAAGAGCACAAGCGGCTTGGGGAGATGTTTCAGGCAGGGCTAGGACCAAATCTAGGTACACCAGGTCCAGGTACATCGGGACCATGCCATTTAGACCCTAGCAGCACTCATCTGTTGTCACCTTTTATGGTCAGAAGCTTGTAGAGCATCAACCAAAATCAGTGGACTCTCTGCCAAACAAACCATTGATGATGGTCTGTGACCCCAAATCACCCCCAAACTTGCCCACACAGTATTTTGGCTCCAGATTTGTCCTTGACTAGCTTCACCCTAGGGAGTTTTGGGCTTGTTTTCTACTGGACGAGGCTCTCTGGAAGGACCCTGAAGGGTTGGTGAGGTCATCTCAAGAATGGAGAAAGGCTTGGAGGTAACTGCTCTTGGAAGAGAAAGACCTGAACAAGTTAATCCCGTCCTTCATGCACTAATAGAAGTGGCAGTGAGGAAATACATGAAGTAGTACAGGGTGATGTGTGAAGGTGATGCCTCCTTGGGATGTCCTTGTCCCACCCTGGGGTTGACTTTGCACTGGAGCAGATGAGAGATGCTTGGATCATCCCTACTGCCAGCTCAGCTTTAGTTTCAGCAGCACCTCCTGCAGCCTCTTCTGCAATGGTGGCCTCATCACAGCCTCTCTCCTTGCTCAGAACCTTCCCTCCATGAACCCCACTGCTCCCCCTCCACCATCTGAATCCTGCCCTCCCCAAAGAGCTCCAGCAAAGTGTGAGAACCTCACACACAACAGCCAGAGAAGCAGCTGCCTAGCAAGAGGATGGAGAAATAAGCCACATGATTTTTTTCCCCTGCTCTTCTGCTGTGGGAAACTGTCCAAAGGCACCAGCACAACCAGGACACCGTGTCCTGCACCGTGCAGCGCAAACGTGACTGCGGTCCTCGCGCTCCCCGTTCCACATCCCTTGCCAGGCTGAAATGAGGCCGTTGTTCTGCTCTGTCCCTTGACCTTAATTTGATGCTGGCACAAATTTTCCTTTGAGACAAACCAGAAATCTCTGTCATCTGCGGTGACCCTGGATCCACCGGACCAGGAGGTGTTTTAGGAGGACATACCAAGATGATTTTTTTTGCCTTTTTTTTTTTAGGGTCACAAAGATGCTGAGGGGCCTGGAGCATCTGCCTGACGAGGAGAGGATGAGAGAGCTGGGACTGTTCAGCCTGGAGAAGAGCAGCCTGAGAGGGGATCTGATCAATGTCTATCAATATCTGAAATGTGGGGGCCAAATGGATGGGGCTGGGCTCTTTTTGGTGGTGCCCAGTGACAGGACAAGGGGCAATGGGCACAAACTGGGACACCAGAAGTTCCAGACAAACTCAAGGAAAAACTTCTTTGCTGTGAGGGTGTTGGAGCCCTGGGCCAGGCTGCCCAGAGAGGGTGTGGAGTCTCCATCTCTGGAGATGTTCAAACCCACCTGGACACTTTCCTGTGCAACCTGGTGTAGGGAACCTGCTTTGTCAGGGGGGTTGGACTGGATGATCTCCTGAGGTCCCTTCCAACCCCCACCAGTCTGGGATTCCATTAGAGCTGATGCACAGAAACAGCTCCTAGATCCAGGTGCTGTTATTTTCTTTACCCTTCTCTTTCTCTGCAGTGCAGCATTTGAAGTTCTCACCTAAAAGTGAATCAAACATGCTTGGAATTGTCCCCCATGCCAGCTCCCACTCATCTTCCATTGATGGGCTCCCAAAGCCTCTGCCTTCTTCTCCTTAGACTTTAGGATAGTCAGAAGTTGGGGTAAACTGGGTTTCATCAGCTGGAAATGGCTGAGCAGGACGTTGGCTGAGGATAGTGGAGATATTAGATGATTCCCCAATTCACTGCAAGCTGTCAGTGAAGACCCTGGAGGTAAAGCCAAATGTAGGATGAACGCTGGAGAGATGCCTCTACTGGAGTGTGAATGTTGCCATCCAAGACCTCCATGAGATCCCACCTGGAGTGAGGACAGTTCTGGTCACCCTTAGGACCAATGTGTACATCAAAACTTCACTCTTTAAAATGTCACAATTCATCCATCCAGTTGCACAGCAAAATCCATCGAGCTGAAGAAGACACACCCCTGCTGGACCCAACTGATGAGGCATCTGATTAGGTTTCTGGGGCAGACCCTCAGCCTTGGGCACAGCCTAGTTGGCTTCCAAACAATGATCTGTCTCTAAAAGAGACTCTTCCCTGGAGCTCCTCTTCTTAGGGCTCTGTTTTTCTCCTGTTGATGGGACAACCCAGGCATTCAACCATTTTGGAGGTGGTCAGCAGAAGCTTGTTTGTCCTGCTGTTATGTGCAAGCTCAGCACGTTTTAGAACACCAAAGAGCTCTGCAGGCACTTTTAGAAGGAGATAAGCCACATCAGGGAGGGTTCATCTGGTGTTAGAAAGGGAAGTGCAGATCTTTGACTCAAAATGGGAATGAATTGGTCAACAAATCCAACTGGAGTTGGTCCTTGATCTCACCACCCAGTAACGAGAAGCCTTCTGAAGGGTGAAGAAGGTGAAGATAAATCTGCACTGGCTCATCTGAAAGTGGCTGGGTCACCACTGCTGGGGGTCTTGTCCCAGGACAGATGAGGACCCTCCCCAAAATGGGGCCCAAAAAGCAGTTTGGCTGATGCCACTTTTGGTTTCAACACAGAAAGAGCCAGGAATGACTTGTCCCCAGGGACAGAAAATGTCACATTGGATGAGTACAGATGGAGCCACAGCGATCACACAACGCTCCTTTGTTTTAGAAAAGGAAAGGGAATTTTTTCCCCTCCTCTCCCTGTTTTACTTTTAATTTTTAAAATTATTATTATTATTATTATTATTATTATTATTATTATTATTATTATTATTATTATTATTATTATTATTTAATCAAGAAGATTAAAATAATTAAGGTCCCATCCCTCCAGTGCTTTGGGCACAAAACTTCCCCAGATATCAGCCCTTTTTGAGGGGATCCCTGTATACAAGGTACTAATGCTCTGAAATTCCTTCTAGGATTAAAAAAATAATAATGAGTTAATAAATAATAACAATAATAATATATTATTATAGTATATATAATTATATAGTAGAATTATAATATTATATATTAATAATAATATAAAGTATTATAATATATAACAATTATATATTATAATAATAAATAATACATAATAAATAATACATAATAAATAATACATAATAAATAAGAAATAATAAATTAAATAGTTAAAAAATATCAAGCTGTGAATCCAGAATGTGGCTGTTTCTGCTCAGAAGGAATATTGTATATTAATAATAATATAAAGTATTATAATATATAACAATTATATATTATAATAATAAATAATAAATAATAAATTAAATAGTTAAAAAATATAAAGCTGTGAATCCAGAATGTGGCTGTCCCTGCTCAGAAGGAATATTGTCACTTGGTGACTCACTGCCATCTTGTGCTATTTACCAGTTCCCTAAAAGGATCAACACAAAATATCCATTAAAAACCAGTTAATAACCCCATACAACAAGGAAAAAAATAACCAAATTTGTTCCTAGCATCCCTAGTTACAGAGAAAACCTGGAAACTGTGAGGCTAAACCTCCCATCACAAAGAAATAAAATGAAAAGTTGTGAAATTTGTTGTTTTTTCCCATGTTTAGACCCTGTAAATGCTCAGCATTGGTGACATCCTTTCACTGGAGAAGCAGCTGGAGCTGAGCTTGGTTAGATCTCGCCTTGTGTGATAGAAACACAAATTTTTCATCTATTTTTTTTCTTTTTGGCCTATGCCTTTGGGTAGAATGGCAAAATTAGGACAAGCTCGCTCAGATGAGCTAGTTAATTATTATTATTATTATTATTCCTTCCATGTACAACCAGGGTACCTGGGAGCTCTTGTGTTAGTTCAGAGGAAAAACAGGGATAAATGCTGCATAGTGCCTGGGCAAAGTTGAACAGAAAATTGGGATTTTATTTTGTTGTGTTTTATTTTATTTTATTTTATTATTTTATTTTATTTTATTTTATTTTATTTTATTTTATTTTATTTTATTTTATTTTATTTTATTTATTTTTATTTTATTTTATTTTATTTTATTTTATTTTATTTTATTTTATTTTATTTTATTTTATTTTATTTTGTCTTATTTAATTTAATTTAATTTAATTTTATTTAATTTAATTTAATTTTATTTTATTTTTAAAGAATAATAATTTAAATAATAAATATTTTTAAATAATATTTTTAAATAATAATTTCAAAATAGATTTGTTTTGATTTGATTTTTAAATAATAATAGGATGTTCCAGCTTTTAAAAAAAAATGATAAAAGTAAATTGGACAAAGCAGCAGGAAGCAAAACACCAAACCCATCCTGGCTCCAACCCAGAGGGGTAGTGGGAGTAGATGTCCTTGCCCAAAGCGAATTGTGATGAGGGATTTGCATCTGGATTGTTCCTAAGTGAAGATCTCAGTCGAGCTCCGTGCTGGTTCTTAGTTGTGAGCTACAAACACCCAATGGTGGCTTATAAAAATATCAGAGACACTTGGGTATGTGTTTATGGTTTTAAAATGGCAGATACTGCAAGAAAACAGTCATTGAAAAGCTTTTAAATTTTCTTTTAAATTAATTTTAAATTAATTTAGAACACCCCAAATCTCCAACACATCCCAGGATTTTACTATTTTATTGTATTTTACTATTTTATTAATATTTTACTGTATTTACTATTTTATTAATATTTTACTGTATTTACTATTTTATTAATATTTTACTGTATTTACTATTTTATTAATATTTTACTGTATTTACTATTTGACCACCACTCTGTATTTTACTGTCAATGTGCCAGAGGGGAGGAGGCTGACACAGATCAACACAGTGGTTGGGTTTTGTCCTTGACCCCCTAAAGGACATCCAGGATGCTGGGGACACCCACCATGGCCACGACACCTGATTTAGTGCTGGTGGGGAGAACTACCTTCCTGTTAGGTGTCTGCTCTCGTGGGATGTGAAATGGGAGTTATCCCAGGATTTATGGACACTGTCAGTGAAAGAATTTTGGGGGGATAACCCCTAATTTCTTCCCCCTCCACAGATTTGAGGAGCTGCAGGGGTTTGAACGGCTTTGTTTACAAACCAGCCAAACAAGTGGCCTGAAGTAACTGTATTCAAGGTTTTAAATTGTTTTCTTGGACTCCATAAGTGGGTTCCTAGAAAATATCATTAAAAAATAGAAAAATCAGTTACAATTTAATAGTGGTGGCTGTTCCCCAAGGCACAGGGTGAGCGGGACCTGTGGGTCAGAGCACCAACACCATAGTGCTACCTCCTGCAGGCTCAGCCTCTGCTGCCATCTACAAATCCTGATCAAATTAAACTCTTCATGGCACAGCACAGGTTCCTCCTGCATAAATCTTCCCAAGGGTTAGAAGCCCCTGTACACCAAGAAGGCCAAGGGCATCCTGGCCTGGATCAGCACTGGTGTGGCCAGTAGGAGCAGGGAAGTTCTCTTCTCCCTGTCCTGGGCACTGGTGAGGCCACAGCTCGAGTGCTGGGTTCAGTGTTGGGCCCCTGACTCCAAGAAGGACCTGGAGGTGCTGGAGCGTGTCCAGAGAAGGGCACCAGAGCTGGGGAAGGGTCTGGAGCACAAGTGTGCTGAGTTCCCGGCTGAGGGAACTGGGGGTGTTGAGCCTGGAGCAAAGGAGGCTGAGGGGAGACCTTCTGGCTCTGTCCAAGTCCCTGCAAGGAGGGTGGAGAGAGGTGGGGGTGGGTCTGTTCAACCAAGGACCAAGGGACAGGACAAGAGGAAATGGCCTCAAGTTGCACCAAGGGCAGTTGAGATGGGATGTGAGGAAGAATTTCTTTGCTGAAAGGGTTCTGAGGCATTGGAAGGGGTTGGCCAGGGCAGTGGTGGAGTCCCCATCCCTGGGGGGATTGAAGAGTCGTGTAGACACAGTGCTGAGGGACATGGGTCAGTCATAGGGGACTGGTCAGTGTTGGGTTCATGGTTGGACTCAATCTTAAAGGGCTTTTCCAATCGAGGCAATTCTGGGATTCTACAACAACTCAGTGCCAAGAACAGGAATGGAAATGGTGGGATTACAACAGACAGAGCAGCTGCTGGCACAGCTACATGGTCACACCTTCTCCTGGCTGAGGTTTCATCTGAGACTACATGGTCAAAACCAGCGCTTCCTAAAACCATCACCAGAGCCTGTGCTCCAGTTTCCACACAATAACTCCACAGCCACAGGAATGCTGTGGCCAGGGTCAGCCCCAAAATGCAGCACTGGGAGTCCTAGTAGGGAATCATGGACAAAGGCAAGCAGAGAACCTCAACCCTAGCTTAGGTATGAGCTTGGTACTAGGAGGGACTCACAGGTTAAATCCAGTATCCCACAATGACAGAGAACATGCAGAAAGGTCCAAGAAATTTGCTTGGTGACCCAAAGCCCATGTGGAAGGACTTGCTCTGGCCACCCTGCCTGCTGCATGTGCTTCACTCAACATGGAAACACTCCAGAGCTCAAAACAGGGGCTCAGCAAGCGGCACAGGCTATCACTAGAGCTCTCTAATGAGTTTGGCTCATGATAAATCCTTTGGTATCACCTTCTGCCTAGAACCTCCTTCTTCTGCCTAGAACCTCCTTCTTCTGCCTAGAACCTCCTCCTTCTGCCTAGAACTTCCTCCTTCTGCCTAGAACCTCCTTCTTCTGCCTAAAACCTCCTTTTGCTGCCTAGAACTTCCTCCTTCTGCCTAGAACCTCCTTCTTCTGCCTAAAACCTCCTTTTGCTGCCTAGAACTTCCTCCTTCTGCCTAGAACCTCCTTCTTGTGCCTAGAACCTCCTTCTTCTGCCTAGAACCTCCTTTTTCTGCCTAGAACTTCCTTCTTGTGCCTAGAACCTCCTTTAAACCACAACTTTTAATCAGTCTTTCTGTGACCTGTCCATGAATCACAAACAACTCTTTTGGCTTTGGCACATCCCTGTGAAATTCCAATAATTTAATATAAAAATAATTCAGAGCATTTCAAGACATAAATCTTGCCCGAGCTAAGACACCAAAGTGTGGAAACTGAGGCTGGACACACCATTCTCAGCAGACAGCTGGCCCATGCTGAAGTCGCAGGGGCAGAGCAGAAGCTGTCACTGCCCAGTGGATGTGGTGTTATCTGTTACATTCACAGCCTCTGAGTGTACTTGGGTGTGATTTCAGTGGATTTAATGGATTACCTCTGGTCTTTGATTGGCACACTGGAGTCTATGGCATCGCTGGCTGCCTCCTTTAGCCCCCAAAATCCTTTGACACATTAAACAAGATATCTCAAATACAAATACCTGCAATTCTTTCAATTTTATTAAAAGAATAGTTTAGCATAGAACAAGAAAATCAGGGCAAAATCAATTTTTTTAATAATTAAGAGACTTTACAAGCCTCAAACCTCAAGTCAGCTCTCTGCTGGTTATTGTTGTACAAGACAGTAACCATGGCAGTAACGAGGTACCCACCTTTCACATCAACCTGTGGTGCTGAGCTGCAACTCAGCACTCCTGCAGAGTATCACACTCAGCAGCAGTGCAGAGATTAGAAAGGAAATTTGCTTCATTCCCCTGTTTTATTGCTATCTCATCTCACTGATGATGCAGCTTTTAGTCTGCTCAGGTTTACCTCTAAGTTTGGCAGAGACAAAACCAGTCCCTCTTGCCCTTCCCAATTACTGTTTAACCACACAGATTCTGTTGATTTCAGACAGGAGAATTAACAAGGCATCAATTAGGCTATTAAAAAAATAAATATTCTTATGCAGGAAATATAATGACCCCTTCAATTAATACAGTAAAAACTATTTACTTGTAACATTAATTTAATGATTCATAGTGCCTGGATTTAAAAAAAATACAAAAGATCCAAAACAGAAATGTCACAGGGTGGTGGTGTCTGAGGCCTTCAGACACACTGAGCTGGCTCTTACTTCAAAGGATGAATCATCAGAATCTGGTTGGTATCAGTAGAATTGGCCTGCACAATCAATGAGGCGAGTGAGCCTTTCCCTGGAGGGGTTTCTGTCTCTTGGCTACAGAAAAATAACGCAGTAAACTTCTTACATTACATAAACCAAGCAAAACATATTTCTACCTATCTATTTTTCTGAAGTAACCTCTGGAAGTTCTCACTTTCCTAGAGTTTCAGTATTTCAAATTTCAGTAAGAACAGAGACACATTTGCAATATTTTCTTTTGATTTTATCTTTCCAATATTGATCCAGAAGACAAAATCTGCAAATCTCACCCCTACACACCTATTACTCTGGGCTGTGTCTGTCACTGCTGCAGTTATAGAGCTCTAAGTGCAGAACAAGCCTGAAGAATTCTGAATGCAAAGCCAAACATATTTGATACAGACATCAGAATCTGGAAATGATAAAAAGTTTGAGTATAATAACATGAGACTGACTACCAAGTTAAAGTAATCATGAAATACTGATATTCCTGCAGTACAGGTGTATCAGTGTTTTAACCCAAATTTCATGCCTAGCCTGTGTTGTACAAACTGTCCTGTTTTATATCAGCTCTAAGAGAATGAAAAGCAAAACTTTTGATCAAGTCTTGCAGCTGATGCTTAAAAAGAGCATCTGATCTTCAAGCACCGTGAATGGACTAAAGGGTTTCTTGTTTGTTTTTAATTCTGTGGTGTTTTCATTAAAAGGTTCAACTCCTGCTGTATTTTTTTCCTCATGCCACAGTTGAAGCAACAGCTGGGCTGTCAGGCTGGAGGTTGATGAGGGAATTGCTGGCTTGGGCCAGCTCTGCGATGGAGACTCGTCCTCTCTGTTTGATATACTGAGCCACAGCAGCCATTTCCTCTGGAGTGATGTAGATGAACTTTCCTCTGTCATCAATCACACCTACAGAGGGAAAGAAAGGACCTTGAAGTCAGCTCCTCTCACTTCCCGACAGACATCAGTCACTTCTCTTGGAAGGGATGTTCAAGCTGCTGAGGTTGCATTTCATATCTAGGGCAGGCAGAACAACGTGCCAGCAGTCGGGCTTTTATCTCCTCTCTGCTGTTGGGTCTTTGAGCAGGACTATGACAATAGCAGAGTGCCTCAGTAAGACTAATTTTGTTCCAAGTAACACGCTCTTTTCATTGCAGGCAGCTAGCTGGGACTATCACACTGTACACTTCAGGTGTATAGTTTCGGTGCTGATGTGGAGAAAGGAGCTGGTGGAGAAAGGCAGAGCAGCAGGAGGGCCCAGGGGGGTGATTCAGAGACCCTGTAGGGCCCAGCTCATCCATTTCAATTTATCCTCTAAAAGGGAATGAAGCTCAATTTCCATATTTCAATTGCTCCATCAAGAGTGAGAACAGATCTCTCTGCTCTTAACGCATCACAAGATCAAATGCAAGGCAGAGAGCTTCACTGGCAGGCCTTTGAGGGCACAGACACAGCCAGCACTGGACACATCCCTACAATTTAACTCAGACCACTTTTAGGTGATTTAAATAAGTATCCACATGTACCCAGCAGGATAGCTGTTTCCCAGCCATGAGCACAGTGTCAGGTCAGTAAATGTTTGTGTTGGCACCTTCCCCTGCTTCATCCTCAGAAAGAAAAAGACTGCCCAGCAATAAAACAGACTTCTTCAGACAGGGAGCTACCCCTGTGCTCAGTCTCTGCTCACATTCCCATTTTATTGTGTGGGTACAAGGCTAGGAACACACTCTTCATCCTGGAGTGCTCTGGGATGTTTGCTTCTCCTGCAGTGTGCTGTACCCAGTCCTGGCTTTAGCCACAGCACTTTTACAACAGGCTTGCAAACTACCCCAAAACAGAATCACAGCATAGTTTGGATTGGAAGGGACCTTCAAAGGTCATCTAGTCCAACCCTCCTGCAGTGAGCAGGGACATCTTCACTAGAGCAGGTTGCTCAGGGCCTCATCAAGCCTGACCCTGAATATCTCCAGGGATGGGGCCTCCACTGCCTCTCTGAGCAACATCCAAGTGATTCTTTCAAATTCAGATTTCAGAAGACATCATTTGCAGCTGGCTGCTCAGCAACCCCTAAAGGCCTTCAGCAGGGTTCAGTCAACATGCAGAAGCCCTGAACTGTTGGGGACATTCACTTGCCACTTCTGTATAACATATCATGGGAGCAATCACATCCCATAATGCTTTAAACAGGAGTTTCACAACAGCTGAAGCAGGAATAATAAACATATCTATTGACCATGTCCTACTAGGATCCTCTACAATTTAAAACAGAAATCCCACTGGAAGTGTCTCTCTACCATAAGTGAAGGTATTTTCTGCCCCATATTGTATTCACCAGCTGAAATAAAGTCCCCTTTGTGTTTTGGCCATCACCTGTTAGAGTGCCATCTGCCATCAGGTCCTGGATTCTGTTGATTGCATCCTGTTCAGGAGGGAAAAAAGAATAACAAAGTGATCAAGAGGAAGGCAGAAAACATTTCACATATTCAGATAAACTCCAGATGGAGGCTTACATTCAATTCCTCAGTGTAAAAGACTTCAGGGAAGGATACCCAACAGTGTGTCCACGCAGACAGATGCAGCAAGCCCTTTGGTCTTAGAAGGATGAGGGGAGCCTCTGCATTTTGGGGTGTACAGATAACTTCCCTATTCCCAAAAGAGACTTCAATTGCTAAGTTAGCTGTCAGTTTTATGGAAGGGGGGTGGTTGGACACCTCTTCCCAGGGAAAGGCTGTGACAAGGCAACATGCAAGTTCCATGAAATACACTGAGGTTCTTCTCCAAGAACCTGGCTACACTCAATATATTCCAGAGCATTTTATATTTCTTTCCTGCTCCATTTAAGAGGAAACCTCTTTTACCAACTCAGAACAACTCAGAATCATAGAATCACAGACTGGTTTGGGTTGGGAAGGACCTTAAAGCTCATCCAGTTGCAACCCCCCTGCCAGCAGCAGGGACACCTTCCACTAGACCAGGTTGCTCAAAGCCTCATCCAACCTGGCCGAGAACACTTCCAGGGAGGGGGCACCCACAATTAACTTGTTGAATTTATTGATGGCTTAACTCTACAGTTACTCCAAGCATGCAGCTCTGCTGCACCTTAAGCTAATATCTAAGCCCTGTTTTGCAGAGGTCTGCCTCTCACTCTTTCTTGCCTTTATGTGACTGTAGAAGCAAGTTATAGTTTAGAATTCAATCAGATAAATTCCCTTCACTGGCTCACTGCATGCTTAAATGAAGTTCTGGTTTAAGAGACAGGCACAGCAGCCTGGACTTACAGCAGCATAAGCTCCTGTGAAGGGACACCCCAAGATCAGATTAGGTACAAAACAACAGAGAACACTGGTCAATTAGAAATCTATGTCAAAGGTGCTCAAATTAAAATAAATCAGAGTTAAAACATAAAAGGTTTAGAGAACACAAAGAGGACGGGGGAGTGGAGTTAAAAGTACAGATATCACACCATGAGCTCACTTTGACAGGCTTATAAAATGCTGAGAGGGCCAATATTCTTAAATAATGCATCATAAGATGAAAATTAGGGTGGTCAAACACTGGAACAGGCTTTCAAGAGAGGTGGTTGATGCCCAAAGGCTGTCTGTCAGTGTTGAAGAGGCATTTGGACAATGCCCTCGAGAACACACCTTAACTTGTGGTCAGTCCTGAAGTGGCCAGTTTGGGTGATCGTTGTAGGTCCCCTCCAACTGAAATATTTGATTCTGTTCTATAATTCTTAAATGTTCTAAGAATACACAAGCAATTGGAGCCAAACACCTCATCTATTGATTATCTGCAAACATAACAACATTGCATCTAGCTCTGCTTTTGATTCCCAAGCACTCTGAATTGCTCCATAACTAGATCTGCAAACACTATGGGATCCATCAGCCAACAGGCAGCTGGGCATGAGGCAGACTGAGCACTTTTCACTGAAATCATCTTGTAAAACAACAGTCCTGCACTGGCTGGATGGTACTTTGATGAACAGCCACATTTTTAGGGCTGATTTTGCTGAGGTTCACCAAAATTCAAGCATTTTCAGTAATGCTGAGATACTTCCATACTTGTTACCTTTATTTACTCACTTTCTCTCCTGCCCTTTCAAACTCATTGTACTTGCACTCCAAAAGGGGCACTTACCTGTGTTCTTAAACCCAAATGTGAAGCCAAGTCCTCCAGCTGGATTACCTTTGTTTTCTATGGAAACAAACAAACAGTTGATGATTAGAGGGTCAGCATATTTCTTTTTCTTTCACATAAAATATGCATTTAATAAGAGACAAGGTAGAACCTGTCATTCTAACTAACTTCTCCTAGTAAGCACTTTTCTCTGGCAAAAAACTCTAAACTTAAGTTACTTAAACCAGTCTGCTCTGTGGAAAGACTGGATGCTCTGACCCACTTAATTAAAGACTCAAAATATATTTGCCAGCATTCATCCTGAACCTTTCCTTATGTTAGGAGGAGAGGATGAGCACAAGCACAACAAACAGCCACGGCTCAGTTCTCCCTGCCACTTGATTTTCTCAATTGCTACCTTTAATTTCCAGTATGCTTTAGCAAGATCCCTTTTTGTTTGAGAGATGTTTCAAAGTGCCTTTTAAAATGATCAGTGGTATATAACACTGCATGAATAAAAATCCAGACAAGACTGGCAGCATTAAGTGCTTTAGTCTGTTTTATTAATGTCATGAGTATTAATGTCACAATTATCTCCCTAAGCAAGTGAAGACCTTATTAAAATCATCAGTGCTGGAAGGGTATTGCAAGTGCACTCCTGCACAGGCAGCTCCATGATCTCAGAGAGCAAAGGCAGAAGCAGGAACTGTAAATTTTCATTTTGCTTTTGAAATAGATCCTCACTGCAGCCTTTCTCAGTCAGGATGCAGTCACCACTGCTCACATCTGCTTTTATGCTTCTCTGCAGCTCCAAGAGAATTACAGAGAGAACACCTGGTGTGCTCATCTGGAGCTACTCAGTTCCTGTTTTCTTATCTGCAAAAGTTTTAGAAATTCATCTGTAAAAAGATGCACTGTTTGTAAGGAGTTTGGAAAACAGAAAACTTCTCAAAACTCTGTGATTAACCATATACGTACGGTTAAAAAAGCTACATTTACATTATGAGATGCAATATTTCATTTATTTTTAATCTTGAGAGTACATGGGAAGGACACTGAAGAAATAAAGAGAGGTTGAAATAGATGAATTTTTTTTTTTTCATTAATAAAATCAGACAAATAAAAGCCACACACAGCCTTAGTAGTTGTGAAGTTCGATGCAGCCAAGCTAGAGAACTGAATACCATGGACTGAACTCATGGACCTGGAACCAGTCCATGGAATTCAGTTCTCAGAGCTGGGAACTGCTAAGATTCGTCACATCTTCTTTTAAAAGGATATAGGGGAGGGGGTGCAAAGCCACATAAACAAGAAAAACAGGATTTAAACCTTCACTTAAAGATATTTACCCTCAACGACCAAGTTTAGTGGAAGCTTTCCAAGATCCTGCTGTGAATAAGAGCCCAGAGGACGGGGTGGGATTAGGATGTGTTCCCCACACACACACTCCGAAGTAGAATGACATTGTGAGGTCCCAAATGAACAAAACACTTCACCACATGCTTCATGTTTTTTAGAGGAAGGCTTCACTTTCATAGAGCAACACACACACACATCCACATTTTATTGAATTCATTTAATTTGAGGTATGATTCTGCTGCTGTCTTCAGCAAGGGATGAAGCAGAGCAAGAGCCCTCAGGATTAAAGAGAAGTAGGATTCTTTTTTTTTTTCCTTATCTTGTATAATTTTTCTTAAAGAAAAAACCAGGAAGGGCTAAAGCCTCTGAGTCCTTTGCTGTCCCTTTCAAATGTAGTTTCCTCTTTCAGTTCACTGGCTGGAATTCACACACACTCAGTGACACACTGTCAAGCTGGGTGAGAACAGTGTGATGGACAAAGTGTAGGTTCCTATTTCCTTAGGCCAACAGAGCAAGTGTTCCACATCAAGGGAACTGCTCTGCCACTCTTTAACCTCTGCCCACTTCATTATTAATTTTTTGAAGTGCTCAGGGAGCCCACAGAGCTGGTCTGTAAAGTGTGTCATGCAGCTACAGTAGCTAAGTAAAACCATAAGGCTCCCACTAAGAACTGGTTCTTCTGCTCCTCTGAGACCTGAGCAGTCAAGTCTGTAACTTGAGGACTGGTCACTGTAAGGATGGTGACTGCAGCAGAGACAATGCCACAGCCTGAGGTGTGAGGTGGAGATGTTGCAGCAGTCAGATTGAGGTTGAGGGGCTACTAGGAAAGCCCCAAAGGAGAGGAGATGCTCAGCTTTCAGAAAAGCAGAAATGGAGGATGTCAATCCTTTTGGTGCCTTTAAGAAAAATCACATTTAAAACAATCCCATGAGGCAGAGCTGGAGAAAAGAGGCTGCATTTTATTTCAAACACTCTTAGGAATGAAGCATGGGGTAAGCTATCTTCTGTCAGTTATGCCAGTAAAATAAGTTATTAGATAGAAGAGTTAAAATTAATTTTATTTTTTTTAAATAGATAGATTTGATCTATATTGATAGAAAAGGGGTAATGGCTTGAAAGTGGCAGAGGGGAGATGGAGCTGAGATGTGAGGAAGAAATTCTTTGGTGTGAGGGTGGTGAGACAGTGTCCCAGGTTGGCCAGAGAAGCTGTGTCTGCTCCTCCCTGGCAGTGTTCTCGGCCAGGTTGGATGAGGCTTTGAGCAACCTGGTCTAGTGGAAGGTGTCCCTGCTGCTGGCAGGGGGGTTGGAACTGGATGAGCTTGAAGGTCCCTTCCAACCCAAACCAGTCTGGGATTCTATGAAATATGCCAATTTCTCTTTTAATGTCTATGTTTTTCAGTCAGCTACTGGCAGCTTAGCACTGCTGCTTGATATAAGTCAACAGTTTCTGTGACTAGAACAGAAGATGAGGCATAATCTAGATATTAAGCATACTTTCAAGATTAAAAAAAAATAAAATACTACAACTGGTAAAAGAAAGCAATGCCCCAGTTCTGCAACTCATCTCCCCATAGGAAACCAGGTGTCAAAGTGCTTCCGACTTAGGTTTTCAGCCTGTGCTTAATTTCTCTGACGTCAAGTAGAAGTGACTAATATAAAACTATCCATATGTGCTTAAACACTGAACTGAGAGGTTGTGACTAATCTGTTCCATCCACCACAACCACCAGGGTAACGTGCAGAACCAGACCCTACTGCGTTATCCCTTGGAAACCCTCCCAGTTTTAGTGGAGAACCCAAGGGACGTTGAAATATCCCATTGTTCTACTTAGTGCTAGTGATAAACAAGCTGCCCTAGGATGAAGAACAGCACATTTTCCTTAACCCACAGCTTGGCTGTATCTTTAAAGGCTTAAGATGGGAATGGGTGAGCTGGGATCATGCTGAACCATGCAATCTATTTCCACAGATAGTAAATGAAACAGAGGCTGGTCTGAACAGATGTGGTCATTTCAAAGTTCCTCTCCCTTTCAAAGAAATCTTTCTGGCTTCTGTGGAAAAGAGAATATTGAAACAGCTGCATGGTTGCAAAATGAAATGTGCCATCTGATGGTTCATGGTCACTCCATGGTTTTAGTTAGGCTCTTTAAACATTTCACCCATAGCTTCTCCAATCTATTCTTGGCTGTCTCTTCTTCTTTTGGTGGTGCTTCTGGTCAGAGTTGACTGGCTTATGCTGGAGCTTTGGTTAGTGAACTGAAGCTATTCTCAATGGGTAATTCAAGTCCTAACTCCAAAATTACCCCCAGAGATCATGTTGATCAGAAAGCACTTGACAGACACAAACCTCTCAATGACAATGGGATACACCCCCATGAATCCCAGTGACACAGGAGGCAGAGAGCAGCGCAGCAAAAAGATGCTTGTGTCCTAATTTTGCAGCAAATCTAGAATGACTGAGCCACTGTTCACCCTTGAATCACTCAAATCAACTCCTTTTGGAGAGTAATCCACCAGACAAATCTGTTGGTAACTCTCTGGGGTTTTGCTGGGATAACAGACATGCAAAACTGCCCCAGAGTGTGAGGTTCTGGATTAACCAGATAATTAGGATTTCACTAAGCATACAAGTGATTTACTCACTAATGAAGCCTTTCACACATATGCCATACATTGTCAGATAAGGGTCCAGTTTCCAGTAGAGGAAAGGGATTAATTAGGACAAAAGATTTGCATAGCATTGTTGTAGTAAGAGTAGAAAAAGACATTTGACCTTTGATATACCAATAGTGGAGAAAGAAGCGTTTGTCCTTACAGATCAAAAGTGGAAACCCTCATGAACAAATGACCACACAGCATCATGAAAGGGAGACTAACACACCCTGTTAAAAACAAGCAATCTTCTTCTTAAATATCCCTTCCAAACATTAAGACATTGCAAATAGCATGGATTTTAAATAAAAAAAACAAAACAGGAAAAGAAATCACACAAAAAGTTGGATTGACCTGTACAATGCCAATGTTTCAGACACAAACACATCCTGCATGGCAGGCCATGTGCTGGTGAGTTCTCATTCATGCTGAGCTGAGATGTAGAGATTGTTTCCTAAATCAGCAGCTGATGTTCACAAACAAAAAGCTTGAACGTCCCAAATCCCAATCAACAGCAAACACTGCTGTTCATAAACTCTGAGGGTGAGCCACCAGGTGCAGAGTTTATAACATCTATCCTTATGAAAGAGGGCAAGGGCTACAATCCTGCCCCAAAAAGCCAAGACACAGCTATAATTCCAAACCATTTTAACAAAGATGGTCACGCTCATGCATGGTTAAGTAAATAATTCAGACTTATCTAAGGTATCACTTTTGTTACTTGTTGAATCTTTAAGTAAATCAAAGAGGAAATAAAAGATTTCCCTTTTTTCTGCATCTCAGCTCTTTGACAAAGGTATTTTACACAATCTAACAAGTATGGAAGGAGGAGAAATGGTAGCTTACCTTAACATACTCCAGAAATTCCATTAGAAAGCTGCGAGACTGGATACAGCAAGGAAAACAATTGTTATTTTAAACTCATGAACATTAAATGCATGGCAAACTTGCTGAGTACAAATATTATAAAAGTGCTTAGCTTGCATATTTCCAAAGTTTTTAATCACACACTCTGAGGGAAAAAAAAAATAATCTAGATTTAATCTGAACTAGGAACTTAGGATAGGTCTTTATTTCCTGAGACAGAATATGGCTCAAGTGCCATTTGTGTTTAAGTGTCTTCTGCAAGGAAATCTTTAAATCTTTTATTCTTCACATCTTAAATACCCTGAAATCACCACAGGGTGAGTTTGTGCATCGTGTTTTAAGTTATGTAGACACACTGAGGATATTTTGTACAGAGGTAAAGCACAGAGTGATGTGAGAGTCAGCTCATGCAGATGGTCAAGCGTAGCACGCGGCTGCACAACACACGGGGAAGCTCCAGCCTTTTTTCAAAGCTATGCACCTGAAATCTGGCATTTTAATATGAGCAGCTCAATTTTCAAAGGCAATGCAAACAAGGTGCATTTAGGTTAACAGGAGATCAAGTTACTCTGTAACCCTAGAAATCAATCAGCCTTAATTAACTGCTTAGCTCTAGACTCAGGACTTTAATATTCAGCAGGAGTTTCAGCACTCTAACCTCAACAACACAAGGTACTGGAACAGGATGATACTAAAATGTTTGAGTACATGATCCACCACAAGGCAGAAGGGTGACTTGCCATTTCTGCAGGGCTAATGTCTCCAATGTCTCCTGTCTCCAATGTCTCCAATGTCTCCTGTGATTGTTCCTGAAGATGACTTTCAAATCAACTGCTATTAAAGCTCTATCTCTCCACTCCTACCAAAGATATCTCATGTTGAGATCCAGGCACCATCAACAGCCTCACTCTTTTGAGTGAGGAACACCCTTCTCTGTTCCCACATATAGAAAGATTAATTTTTCCTTGGCAGGCAGCTGTAGGAACACAGACAATAAACATATTCTAGCTTGAAAGGGTCTCTAAAGTAGCACAATGTAATATTTAGGTATAATCTGGTCTTTTAACTGGACAGGCACACCTTTTTGAAGGAATTTTAAATAGAAAGTGTGCATTTTGCTGTTCTCTGCATCTTAGGAAATGCCCCATCACCAGATACAGCTTCTCTTGGTGTTAATCTCGGCATGATGGAGGAATCTATCTCAATGGGAAGGGGTCCATAGCGAGAACTTGTGACTAAGTTGACTCTCCTTAGCTCAAAGCCACTCTGAGTCACACCAAGGCCAAATCCATTCAATTCCATAGGGCCACTTTAGCTGAGGAGCAAACACAGACATGACCCTGAAAAAAATACTTAAGAAATGCATTGGACAGCTCAAATTTGGCAGCTACAACCCAAGAGCAACTCCAGCATTTGCCAGCAATTAAAATGAGTCTAACAGGTTTTTCAGCAGAGAGAATAAGAGAGCTGCCTCCCACAAGAGGGGAACTTTTTCAAGTTTGCTGTGATATTGGGTCAAGTGTTTCATTTCAACCACCATCCCCAGCAGCAGGTCTGCAGGCAGCCACAGGAGGAGAGTGCTGGAATGTTATGCAGAGTTTGAAATACTATCAATCATCTGCAACACTGAATGTACAGTTTTCCAGTGTACAACCCACAAGTACCTAGGTTGTGTCCTGTGAAATCTCTTAACAGAAGCCTTTTAAAAACAGAGCTTGGTTTTTCATCTGATTTCACAACAGCTCCATTGTTCTAGAAAATAAAACCAAAACCAAGCAATTCCTCCCAAGATATGTGGGCACTACCACACTCCACATTTAGCCTTGCTTTCATCTGGCCCACTGTGCATGGGTAGAGCAAAGCTGATGACAGTAAAAGGCTAACTGACTTCAAGGATGAGTTTTTATTTCTGTCCTGACATGAAGGGAGGAGAGAACTAATTTCCAGCGATATGCACTCACTTTAGTACTCTAAATTAGGACTCTGGAATGAGGGACTGTAGCATTCCCCAGGAAATTCCCCAGGTTAATGTGGGCCATATACACAATTTAGCTTTTACAAGCAAAAACATGTGGCTGACTCCTGCTTTCAAGTTCATTTTACATGACACAATGCAGTAAGGGCAACCTGAGTCTAATAAAAGCTAAAGGAAACTGCAGTAACAGTCTAACATACATACCTCTTCCTCTGTCATTGATTCTTCAACCCCTTCCTCTTCAACTACAAAACTCTCCTTCAGCTTCAGGTACTCTTCATACTCTCTCTTCTCCTCTTCTTCCTTTGCCTTCCTTTTTTCCTCTTCCTGAACAGAACAGATGACACATGGTCAGTTTGCTCCTTCCCAAATCAGGTTTAGTTTTAAGTAGCATCTTCTTTATCTGCAGTCTGGTTTTACTAGCACAGACAGCAGATTAAAAGTTTCCAAAATGAGTCTGAATTGATGACATCAGTAATTTCAGAAGCTGCCCTTAAGGTAGCAGCCATCTCACATGGTAGTGTAAGCTTGCACACCATACACCTTGGCTGGTTCTGACACAGGGGAGAAAACCACTCTTATATAGCAACCTGCTTTCTTAATTTGCATGAAGATGTTTCTCCTGCAGATCCTGTGACAGGAAGTCCCAGCCCCTCACTGTACTTTGATGCAACATCCACATTTCCAGTAAGTGGCCCCAATTCTGCTCTGACATGCACCAGTGTACATTGGGAGTGATCACAAAGATAGTGGAGTGGCCATCTCTGTGTGAAAAGAAGGTGGTCTGGAAAAGATTTTCAAGTAAAATCTCTTTCTTATGACATACAAGCAAACTGTGTCTACATGGAATGTAAAAGAATTGTATAAAGTATTTTAGGCACAGGAGACAAAGTAGGATTGTGTTACAAAAAGTGCTTTTTACATGTTTGGTTGTTAACCAAAAGCTACAGGTTCTGCTTTTAGTTATTTGCAATAACAAATATTTTCAGTTACCTATCCTGAAATAAATGTTAAAGTCTTTAAAAAAAAAATAAAAATAATAATGCTGACCCAGAAAACTCCCAGCCTGACATCAGTGAAATGGTGACTCATACAAGGTAATGCAGAATAGTTGCACATTCACAAAGCAAAAACTGTGATTAACAGTTTTGGAATGTGATAGATTACTTAAAAAAAAGTTTCAAATAAGGACAGGTTTTTCCTGGGAGCTCATCAATTTGTAGCTTTCTAAGATTTTCTTTTAAAATTTATTTTGCTCTTCTCCAAAACACTTTACACATGTAATTTCACATAGAAGAAAAATGCTTCTTTAGGCAACAGTTTTTCTTCTGCAGACAAATTTATGTTTGACCACTGGTACAATAAGATTCCAACCTGACTGGCCTATGGTTGCTATCACATTGCAAAGGATTGACTAAAACTTCGAAAGATGAGTTCTTCAAATTTCAGTGACAGTCTCTGGGCATTCCTTTACTATTAGCACAGGAATTGATCTCTTAAAGAACATCTATATTGATTTCTAAATGCTTGCCTGCTACATCTTTGACACTAATATGGCAATTGCTTCCTTAAATGGCTGGAAAGCAAACACTTGTTCCATTAAAACAGGAAGAGACAGGTACAGGTAATTAAGGATTTTGAAAAATATCCATATTAAAAAAGATGCAATGTCAGGCCAAAACCAGCAAGATACCAGAAATGGGGATGGGAGGGTTGCCCTTCAATAAAAACTGAAGAAAAAGTATATTTGGTTCCCACTTTGTTTAATCAAAGTCTGAGAAAGTCACGAGAAGGAATGCTGCCAACACACAAGCACGAGGAAAACAGGACTGAAAGGATCTTCCTGGATGTGCAAAATCAAAAGTATTTTTTAACCACAAACTCATGAAAAAACTACAGATCTGAGGAAGCTCTTGAGACAAAACAAGAGCATTTTCCAGGTCATTCATCACCGTAACAATCATGAACAAAAGCCCAACAGCAGATTTTTTCCCTTCTAAGCACTACAGGTGCCAAGAACGACATAACCATATTTCATTTGGAGGTGACAGCAATTGTTCTTCTCTTTAAGTGTATTAAACTTAATCCTGATCCTAGAAACACAAGAATAAGGTTCTTCCCCATGTCTATTACAGAGGTTGTAATTCAACAGGATTTGAAATGAGGAAACAAACAAACAAAAAAATCACAAAAACGAAAAATGGCTTTGGCAAATAATTTCTAGATGGTTCTTAAACAAAAATTAAATTGGAGGAGAGTGTCCCATTTACAACTTGGAGCAACAACAACTGAGAAATATTTTCCTGTTGCTGGAAGGTCTAATAACAAGAATACTCATTCCTGTCTTCCTTAGGAACTTGAAGAACAATACCTTCAATTTTATTAATTCCTTAGGAACTTGAAGAACAGTACCTTCAATTTTATTAATTCCTTAGGAACCTGAAGAACAGTACCTTCAATTTTATCACAGCATACCAGCATGTTAATGTCCCTACTTCCATTTCCAAAAAAGCAGCTCTCTGCTGTGAGACTGGCAAAGCACTCAGAGTCCAGTCCCTCTTTTGTGGTCTCCCTAAAAACCAATGTGAGTTTGTTTTCCAGATCCTAAATGTTGCTGCTACAATCAGAGGAGCATTTCCAGGCGATCTGAACCGCTGCTGTGGTAGCTGAAGTGTGGCAGCTCTCAAAGCTTCATGTTTCCTGGTGGTTGTAGCTTCTTCCATAACACGATTTCCAGAAGCTTTTTAATCTAATAACTAAAAATCCCAGCCACTTCCTGCACAGTCTCACATGCTCTTCCACTTCAATTCACCTCATATGCTTTACCACCTAAATTCACCTACGATTCAATGTGTATTAAAAGAAGGATTTAGGATTTAACTGTAAACTGCTTCAAAGCTGAGAGGAGAGAGATGACTTTGCATAACTGCACTGGGAGAAGTGACCAGCCACAGCAGTGGAAGCTGAGCAGGGGGAACTCTAGCCCACTCAGGCTGTCTGTTCACACTTCTTCTCAGCTATTTTTTTTTTCACCATCATGCTAACACTCTTTTTTTTTCACATGCCCCAAGTCATGCAGCAGCTGCACAGAAGGTGCAGGGTCAAATTTAAGCAGGTTGAGTTCCCACAGAACCCAGTGTAGCTGTATGCATAACCCACACATGGAAACCTTCTCAGCACCCCAGGGTCTACTAATGAAACCAAGCCCAGTGCTGGCTTTGTGCAAGTCACACAGGGGGCACTCAGCTCAAATATAAACCTAAAAACCCCACATCTTTGTTAGGCAGGTTTCTTTGCCCCTCCCCATTCTGATCTCATTAACTGCTCTGGAGTGAAGTGGTAAAGCCTGTGGCTGGGAGGAGAGATAAAAGCTGGGCCACCTCCCTTCAGGGATGGGTGGGGTGGTGGGGAAATCCCAGCATCATGGAAATTTGGTAACTGCAGATGCTCACCTTCAGCTGCTGCCTTTTTTTTTTTCTTTCCTTTTTTCTTTTTTTTTTAAAGCAGGTTTGCTTCTCTCCTCACCCATCACCCCTTCCCAAACTGGGGGCTTGCTCCAGTGTAAAACCCACCTGGACACTTTCCTGTGCAACCTGATGTAGGGAACCTGCTTTGGCAGGGGGGTTGGACTGGATGATCTCCTGAGCTCCCTTCCAACCCCCACCATTCTGGGATTATTTCTTTTTGATCAGTTTACTATGAAGTGAAGAACAAACTCACTCTGATCATGTCTTTACTGGGAAGAAAAAAAAAAATAATCTCACAAACCTTTCTTCTTTCTCTCCTTTTTCTGTCAAGATGTCCACATTATCACTGCTGGATCAACACTACCTCTGCATGATTGCTATGAGTTTCATGTGCCACCTTGCCTAACAGAGACCCAAGAGCTTCCAGAGTCCCATGCAGCCTGGGGATCTCCAGCACTCTGGGAGACACTTTCCAATACCCTTACCCTTTCCTATAGCGAATCTGGTCAGCACTGACTTCCCACTGCACCCAGTCCCAGTCCTTCCACTGCTCTCCAGGCTCCCTCCATCCCACCTGGCCACCAAGGAGCTGGACTTGCTGTGAGGCTCCTTTCAGATCATTACCTTCTGGTTGCCTCTTACCTTCATCACAATAATTATTCCCATGACATGAAAAACATTAACTGTGCCAACTGCACAAAACCTCAATCTTTTACCAGGTGAAACCCACAGTGTCTTGAAAACTCTTTTAGACTTCAGAGCTAGAAGCAGACCTTGACTCTTGGGATCACAAATTCCTCTGGAGTCCTGGGATGCTGCTTGAGTAACTGCACTGTTCTGGCTGGTTGACAGCCTTTGAAGGTTTATCATACATTAATATTTTTAGCAAAGGGTGAGGACCTTTACAGCACTGTCCAGCAAGAAGATATCAAACTCTTGTTTCTAGATTTCAATGCAGTAACCCATTTAAGGTGACACTGAGATGCCATGATATTGGCCTACAGAATAAGCAGCTTTTCTGAGAGCTTTGCCTAAGCAGCTTTCCTGGAGAGGAAACTGCTGGTTGTGTGGTGTGCCAACTCTCCTCCAAGATCAAGGACCAACTTGCAGAGAAACAAATAATTTATAGGCAGCTTATTCAACTGCTAAGTTGAAGAGATCTCATTGCTAGTGAGGAAAGCAGAGTGAACACTGGACTGTCTTCAGCCACCACCATTCTTTGTTTGAAGAGGTTTCCTTAACATGCAGAGTGAGGAAAAGCATACTGGCTTCCATGCTTTGAAGTTCATGGACCAAAGAAACCCTCCTTGTACAACAACATGCAGTTTCTGTGCTGTTTGTGCAGGTTCTGCAGGAAGTGACAAGGGACAGTAAATAATTGGGCACAGAGCAGATGGATCTCTAGGATTCCTCCTCACATCCCCACTGTTTAGACACAACATAAAAAAAATACCTTTATAAAGACAGAATAAATGTTCTTTGAGCAACCTGGTCTAGTGGAAGGTGTCCCTGCTGATGGCAGGGGGGGTTGGAACTGGATGAGCTTTAAGGTCCCTTCCAACCCAAACCATTCTGTGATTCTCATCTCCTCAAAATCACAGTAGAATGATTTTTTTTGCAAGCTTTTCAATTTGTACATTCTTAGGAGAAATTAATTTTCAGGAAAGCGTACACACTTGAAAACTGAAGCTTGAACTATGTAGTTGTCTCCATCAGCCTCCAGAAATGCACTGTTTATATATAAGAATAGTGGCTATAAATGCCAAACAGATAATGAAAAGCTCTGCTGAGAAGCACTCAAATTTCAGTGTTCACATAATGCTATCACATTATGTGTTATGACACAAATAACTCAATAATCATCATTTTAAAACTTATTCTTTTATGATCAGATCTCAAATCAACGAGCCAAACTCAAAAGCTTCCACAAGACCCTTGGGATCACCAGCCAATCCTCCATCTCTATAGCTCTGAAAATCCATTTTTATTGAGGCACTTAAATACAAAACTGAAAGCTTAAATGGAACTGCCCTAGTTTGGATACTTTAGGCACAGCTGTGTTTGAGCAATATAGATATCATGTTAATGTAACAGTGAACAAACACCCACTCCTGCTGTGGTCTTTTATTTCACAACAGTTAGAAGCTGGAAGATGGGTAGTTTCTCTACTGTATATTGAGTTATGTTTTGAGAGCAGAGTGCTCTGCAATGGATTGAGAGGCAACATGCTCTGTTCAACACTGTTTTAGTAAAGAAGAGTGATCTGTGTGAGCTCTACATCTGCACAAGCAGCTTCCTAAGCAAGGCAAAGCTAGGCTGAGGGAGTACAATCTGCAAAAATCCCTGTGCACAGGAAAAAAATAAAATAAAATAAAATAAAATAAAATAAAATAAAATAAAATAAAATAAAATAAAATAAAATAAAATAAAATAAAATAAAATAAAATAAAATAAAATGATAAAGCTCTTGTGTGAGCAATCTGCAAAGCTCTGTATAGAGATACTGCTTTGCAACATCAGAGGAAGTTCGCTCTCATTGATAAGGTGTCGGTTGGTAAACCATCTCACCACTAAAAAACTCCAAGAGTGAAAGGGAAATCCCCAGGGTAAAGCAGAGCTGAAGCAAATGACAATTATAAAGGAGCTTCCTCACATTTGTGGCCAATCAGGTCAGCAGCACACTGGAAACTTGAATTTAAAAATATATTATCTGGTTTGCAACACTGAAGCCAAGGGGCAACCACATTTTATTTATATGTGCATATAAATATATTTAAATCGAACCAAGAGGGTTATTTTTCTCAAGAATATGCAAGATTTTAGACCCTTGAAGGTGCAGTTCCCACTTGTGTACAGCCCAAAAATAACTGGAGAGAGACATCCATTTGCCTGTGAAACACAGTGGGTTTTCAATCTGACTCAAAATTCATCATTTCCACCAGACTCCAAATCTCAAATTACTTGAGGGGAGGGTGTGTGTGAGGGTTAACAGTCCTGGTGACTTTATCAAAGATCAACACTGGGGAAAGGGATCTGGGAGTCCTGGTGGACAGCAGGATGACCATGAGCCAGCACTGTGCCCTTGTGGCCAGGAAGGCCAATGGCATCCTGGGGTGCATTAGAAGGGCTGTGGTCAGTAGGTCAAGAGAGGTTCTTCTTCCCCTCTACTCTGCCCTGGTGAGGCCACAGCTGGAATATTGTGTCCAGTTCTGGGCCCCACAGTTCAAGAAGGACAGGGAACTGCTTGAGAGAGTCCAGCACAGAGCCACCAAGATGATGAAGGGAGTGGAGCATCTCCCTGATGAGGAAAGGCTGAGGGAGCTGGGGCTCTTTAGCTTGGAGAAGAGGAGGCTGAGGGGGGACCTGATTAATGTTTATAAATATTTGAAGGGTGAGTGTGAGGAGGATGGGGCCAGGCTCTTAGTGATGACTGATGATAGGACAAGGGGTAATGGGTGTAAGCTGGAACACAGGAGGTTCTGCTTGGATTTGAGAAAGAACTTCTTTACTGTGGGGGTAACAGAGCACTGGAACAGGCTGCCCAGGGAGGGTGTGGAGTCTCCTTCTCTGGAGACATTCAAGACCCGCCTGGATGCCTTCCTGTGTGAACTCATCTGGGTGTTCCTGCTCCAGCAGGGACTGGATGAGCTTTCGAGGTCCCTTCCAATCCCTGACACTCTGTGATTCTGTGATTCTGTGATTTCTACAGGACCTGCACGCTGCAACATGTTTTTATATCCTCCTGATCTGTTTGGCTTCCCTCATCATCTGACAAGCTTTGAGATGGTATTTGGTGGTGCAGGAATCACCTATTGCTGTTGACTAGGATTCAGCTCTTAGTTCAAGGCTGTAGCTGAAATGCTGAAGGTGAGCTCTTCTTTAAACAAAGCCAACTTCAATGTTCACAGAATTTAACACAATTTTGGTAGCACTTCTTGGGAGAGAGATTGGAAAAAAAAGTTCAATTGAAATTTAACTAACAAAGCTAGTTGGACTTGTTTGGAGACTTGCCACTGTCATGATACCTACAGAAATACTCTGATGTACCGGAAAATGAAGGGAAAAAATGAAGATATCTGACAAGTGGAACATTTCTCAGACACACTTTAGTGATAAACTCTAAATTTCTTGTGCCTTAAGGGCACATTCTATATCATTCTATATCATAGAATGGTTTGGGTGGGAAGGGACCTTAAAGCTCACCCAGTTCCAACCCCCCTGCCATCAGCAGGGACACCTTCCACTAGACCAGGTTGCTCAAAGCCTCATCCAGCCTGGCCTTGAAAAAACTATAAACTACAGAAACATCAGCAATCAAACTGCCTCCAAAAATCATACAACCAGCTTCCCTCTGGTTTTTATCTCGTGACTATCAATCACTAGTTGAGCTACCTTTCATAACTATGTCTTTCCATCTCCCCACTTACATGGAGGAATACTGTTATCACATGTTGTGTTGGGTTTGTGGTGGTGGGGGGGTGTTTTTGGTACTGGGGCAAGGGGCTACAGTGATGGCCCCTGTTTGAAGCTTCACAAAGCTCCCCTGGCTCCAAGGCAGATCCACCTCCAGCCCAGGCTGAGACAATTAGTGACAGGGAAACATCTCTGCAAATCCATATTTATGCAGGGAAGAATGGTTTTAGCAAGGAAGGAGAGAGCCATCAGGAGAGACTGTTGACTTGGACAAAATTACCATCAATGACATGAGGAAAGAGGAAGAGGGGAGGAGACAGAGAACCTCAGACACTCAGATCAGCACAGAGAAGAGTAGGGGGAGGTAAATGAGGTCCCTGCAGCCCATGGGGGTTCAGTGGCAGAGCAGATACCCACGTGTGGACCAGGAAGGACTCCACACCGAAGCAGGATGCTGTGCCTGAGGGCTGCTGTGACTACGTGGAGAGCTTGTGATGAGCAAGGAGACCCCAGAGATGCTCAACACTGGAGCATGGACAGGAGGTGCACTGAACTGGAGACCCATGTAGATGTCCCCATGCTGGAGCTGGGAGCTGTGCCCAAAGAGGTCCATGGCTCCATGGGAAGCTGCATTGGAACACTTTGTTCCTGAGCTTTTAGCCCACAGGAGGGATCTCATGCCAGGAAGAGCAGCAGAGGTGACCTGACTGAACCCCCATTCCCTGTCCCCTGTGCTGCTGGGGGGGAAGGGAGAGAAATGGGGAGCAAAGTGATTGGAGCCTGGGAAGAAGGGAGGGGTGGGGGAAGGTGCTGTCAGATGTGGCTGTTGTGTCTCACTCTCCTACTCTGATGATTGCTAACAAATTAAATTAATTTTTCTCCCTCAAATCAAGTCTGTTTTGCCTGTGACCATCACTGGTGAGTGAGCCCTCCCTGTCCTCATCCCAACTCACGAGCCCTTTGGTGTGTTTCTCTTCCCATCTCACTGGGTTGCAGGGGAGTGAGGGCAGGACCTCATGGTCCTAGCTGTGGGTGAAACCACCACATGTGTGTAGTCCATGAGGGCTTACTCATGACAAAATGTTACTTGTGGAAATGAAGAATCCTTTCTTTAGAGGAACATATAAATGACATTTTATCCTTTGTATTCTATAAAAACACAATAAACCCAATGACCCCTTTATCACTTAGAGGGGTCCAGAAGAGAGAGGCACTATCTTTTACACCACACAATCAGTCTGTAACAAGACTGGAAAGATAAGATGTTATGATCATAAAGACAGGACAGTAATCACATACCTATTAATTCAATTTGTTTCCCCTCCTATCACCTAGTCAAGACTAAAACCCTGAAGTCTTGTTATTACCATGCTCCTGTAACATTGCTTTCTTTGCTGACTGAAGCAGGAACTCGAGCAACAGCCTAAATATGTGCAAGTCTTGAATTGTTCTGTTTCCTGTTAAAGACTTGGATGAAGACAGAGACTTAAAATTACTAAAAAAAACCCCAAAACTCTTGAGGATGAACATTAAATATTATCAGATGTGTTTAGTTTGATCCACACTCAAAATGTTCAGTGATTACTGGATTATCAACCTGTTTCACACCCAAGCAAAAAAAAAAAAAAACAACATTGAAAACACTTTTCCCTGAGTAGCAGAATAATGTTTGTGATGTAGCCTGGTGTGTTGGCTTGTTGCCCTGATAAAGACTACTGAGAAAACAAACAAATCAAACAAAAAAAGGTTTAAATTACAAAATTCAAGCAGCCAAGGAAGTTACTGACTAAACTGAATAAGAAGCTAGATTCAGGCATTTGAGCTATTTTCAAAATTCCAGTAAATAGTTCTTTGGACTGTTGAGCACAAAATTTAAAAAATAAAATAAAAACCCCCAAACCTTTAGTTTATATTCTTCTTTTCACTGAGCCTTGTGAAATGGAGGTCAAAGTTTTACTGCAATCTTTACTAGTAATACTAAAAATTAAAATAAAACCAAATTTTCCTCATTCGACCACAATAAATGACTTGAACAGAGTGGATGTAAAAAAAATTAATAAATACATTAATAAGCACTTTCTGTGTGAGGATACCTCTAGTTAGAATTTCACCCTTATTTTCTACTCAACTTTTCAACCATGCCTGACTGGTTCTGATGAGTGATCTGCACTGCTCAGGTCAAACCTGGAGGCAATCAACAAGATAACATCTTCCTCCTGGGCTCCAGCTTCTTGTGGGCAGGTTGGCCAAGCTCAGCTACAATTTGCTTAGCAATTCACCTGCTGTGCTGGCTGCCACTCTGGAAGGAATTAAAATTCTGTTAATTAGCTTCCTGTAAAGGAAGTGACAATTAATGCTAGTGTCCAGCCAGTGTGCCCTTCTAATTTCCCCAAAGTATTGGAGTAATTTGGTTTATTTCAAACAACATTTCAGGATTTCAAGGATATTAAATTCCCAGAACCTTAGGAAAAAAAGAAAATAATAACAAAAAAAATCAGGGAACTGGGTGGAGACAAAATACTTAAAAGAACACACTACTGGAGGGAAACTTTCCATCTGAGTTATCTGTTATGCCAAACCCCATGGCAAGCAGGATGGGCAACAGACATCCACGTGCTTTAGAGGGAGCTCAGCTTGCCTGTATGAGAGGGAGAAATTGGAAATACTCAGGAGAAAAACAAAGTGGTCACAGGGACCACAAGGCAGAAGCTGTGCTGCTGAAGTGTGTGGGCAGGGCAAAAGTGGTAGATATGGATCCACAGGAAGCCAGGTCTGATAGTTCTGCTGTTACAGGACACCTTGGCTAAGCACAGGAGTGGCTCAGACCACCTGAGATCAGTTATTCAACCTCAGGGTTCACACTTTGGCCACTACCAGGTACTTCTAAATTTGTAGATCTTTCTCAGAAGGGCATTCTCAGCTGTGGAATAATTGGTCCCCTGCAAGCTTGTTCAAGTTGCTTTACAAATCAAAGTCTCAGACAATGCTATGTATTTAGTGCTGACATTCTCCTCACCCATTTCAATTTCTGAAATCAGGAGCCATCCACTGATGAAAAGGAAACAGAGATTTCAGAAGATAAAGGATTTTTTTGGGGGATAACTTTAGAAATAAATGTACATTCTACAAAAGATCTGAGAGATACAATGTGTGTGTGTAATGTATGGAAAAAAACCTGAAAATTGCTTTATCCTGCCTTCATGCTCCCAGCAGAGGAAAGGAAAAATTGTCTTTTCCTCTTTTCAAATGTTATCAGCAACACACTCCACCTACACAACCTGCACTTAGAACAAATTCAAATGAATCTGCTCACTCCAAACCACAGAGACAAATCTCCATGCATATTAGAAGTATCCCAGAAAGTTCACAGTGAAAGCTGGGGGCTATGCTCCCCTGGGACAGCAATTATTCAGCACAGAGTTGTAGAGAACACCTCAGTCCTTGCCTCCAGACTCACACAACTTGCTCAAGCACCAGAGAGCATGAAGTTCATTCCTAGTTCTTAGCCAGTAGCACTGATGCCCAGAATACACAAAACAGCTTGAAATCATTTTGCCTCCTTCACTGATGAAAGTATTCAACAAAAGCATTTCAACTGCCCAGTACTTGTTTTTCTGGGTCACTCCTGCTAACACACACCTTCATATGCAGAGTTTAGAAGTCTTAAATTGTGAAGCACATGTAAATTTCTATAATTAGAATAAAATCATGTAATTTTACACAAGGGTTGCCAAATGGGTTGCTGATGTCTTTCACTTTCTGCCCTGCTGGTTACAGCTGCCAGGCAGCCAGTTCTAACGAGCATAATGAACAGGGGCCCAGTGAGGCTGAGAAATTCTCCTTCTTTAAGAGACACTCCAAGCTTAGATGGTCAAGATCCTGAACAACCTGCTCTAAATGGACACAGTTTTGAGGAGGACAGACCAGATGATCTCTGGAGGTGCCTTCCAACCTCCATTCTTCTATGATAAACAAACTGCTCCTGTCAGACATCAAGCAAGCAACCCTCAAAACTTCTCTTGAACTAGGTACAACTCCTTCCTCCATATACCTGCAGTTAAACAGCTCCCAGAGGAACTATCAGCCAACTCTATCAGCTATGTTTGTCAACAAATCCACCCAGCCATCTGTCACTAGGGCATACAGCAGCAGCAGATCCACTATCAGGAGATTGGGTTTCGTTTTGCCCTTGACTCAACCGTGGGTGGGTGTTTGCTGCTACATCTGTGTATTGATGTTTGGAGCAGTTTTCACTTCTGACAAGCACATGGAGGAACAAAGCTGGGATCTGTTGTTGAAATAACTGAGCATTACTGTAATTCAAACAAAATGGAGCAATAAAAAAACAAAACCAAATTAAAAATGTATGCAATAGTACTGAAAGCCAAAGGGAGTTCTGCTGATCACAGGACTTAGATAGAAGCAATCTCAAAGACAAACTGGGTTCACAATGTCAATCTATAAACACAAGCAATCCCACCTGTCGTTCCTCCTCGAGACGCAGTCTCTCCTCCTCTTTCCGCCTTTCCTCCTCTCTTTTTGACTCAAGTTTTTTCCGTTCTTCTCGTTCTGCTTCTTCAGCCTAAAAAAAAACCCCCAAAAAACATTATGCAAGCCAAACCTTACTCTTCCTGAATATACATTTTTAATTTCATACTGTGATACCATGCAGGAGTTTCTTACTGTCTTCCTAGATGAAACAGTAAAGAGAATAAGAAAAAAAAGTAATTATCATTTAACTCCCTCCACCCCAATCTTCAGCATACTTAATTTTGTGCTAAGTTTAGAAATGACCCTTCTCACTTGCATTATCTGTATCTCAATAAGGGTCTAAGCTTGGCAAATGCATATGAGCTTATTACCATAGTGATATTAAGTAATATATGTCATGGCATTCCATTTCTCCTCACTTAAAAATTAGTTAGAATGGACTCTAAGGAAAGGAAAAAAAAGGAGAGGGGGATAGAAACTTTGTAAAACCAAGTACATTCAAATTTATCATTAACCTGGGCAGAATCTCTTAAAGAAAAATTGTCCTGGTCTCTTCAAATCATTTTAGCATTTGTTTTTAAACCAGACTATTGCAAAATGGGGAAGAAAAATAAAAAGGGTGTTTAGAATATAGTTTAGATTTTTTTTTAAATTGGTTCTTCAGTCTCCTTAGTATACTTCAGTTTGAAAACATATTAAGAAGACAAGCAGAAGACATTCAAATGGAGGATTTGTGGCTTTCAATGTTTTAGCAAAAAAGATGTAACCAAGGAATTTATGTCTACATGGGAAAATAAAAATCAGCATGTTTGAAAATGAAACAAAAGATTCCTCACTCCACCAACTGATGCTTATCTAGCTTCATTCAGCTTTGCTCAAATTTTCCATGAAAAAAAAGAGGCTAATTAAATAGAATGAATATGGAAAGTAATGACAAGATGGTTAAAGCATAGAGTGAGAAAAGGGTTGTAATGGAAGTTCATATAAAAAATAATAATCAAGTTCAATACCAACCGCCCTAACTACAGAGCACACTACTACAGTGTAAAGCAGAAACTTGATTTAAACCTCCAGTGACACTAAAATACTCAAGATGGAATTTCACTGGCTTTGTTTGGACCCTCTACACATTAGAAATGTTAAACCCTGTTAAATTATAAACCCTGTGTGTTAATAAAATGTGTGAACTCCCCCATGACTCCAGCCTCTGTTATGCAAAGGCTGTTTAAGTTTTATCTACTTTTTGCAACCCCACCTTTCAAGTTACAGAACAATACAGAGTTTGCAAAAAAATACACAAAACAACTCAAAGGAATTAATGCATGACCTGCTCCATCCATGAGCACACTGCAGAAAGTAAGTTTTAAAAAGCCTGTTGCTTCCCTGGAATTAATTGTGAGAGCACACAAAACAGAACTGCCCACAGTTCTGGTCACAGACCCAGTGTTCCAACAATGCTATGTGGGCTTGAGTTTATTTTTAAGGGGAGACATGACTGACATTAAACTGCAACTCAGTGGAAACATCCAATAAAGAACATTGAGGAGTTTAACTCCACTCTCCTCCCCAGGAGAATGCCAGAGAACCTAACAGAAAGAAAACGAGACGCTGTTTTTCTCTTGGGATACAACATAAAAAAGCTGAATTTACATTTCTAAAACCAAAAAGACAACTGTTGTAGGGATGACACTGGCTTTGCCTTTCTGGGGTGTCAGTTCTTTGCTGAGAGCTGCTATTCAGGCTCTGCTCTGGGCTCTCTACGTGGCAGGAAACGCTTACCTCTCTCTGTGCTTTTCTGGCTTGTTTCTCTTCTAATTTCCTCTGCTTCTTTGCTCCAATTTTCCCAGACACCTGAAATTCTGGCACCTCCTCAGCATCGTCTTCCTCTACAACATGGGAGGAAAAGACACATTTTCAATTGTCTGTAAAAAGTCCCTTGGAGAAACTTCACTGCTTCCTGGGAAAGCAGCAGCAGATGAAAAGGAGACACACACACATTTCAGACAAGACCTATTAGATGGAAAAAGGCAAAAAAAAAAAATCACATGAGACTGCCAAAGCCACAGAGTAGAAGTAACAAGGCAAACACACACTCAAGCGAAGTCAGAAGTAAAAATTCATTTGATCTTTTGAAGGAAGGCTTTTTTCATAAACATTTCCTGCCTTCCACAATTAAAAGATATACTTTCTCTTATACATAAAATGTGCTAATGATTGTTCCTCTATAACTGCTTAACACCCACCTGCAGAGACTTTCTTCCCAGTTACCTCGAAGCTTAGCACAACAGACATCCATTCAAAACTGGGATTCAGAGGTAATGTCACTCACTGACTAGTTCTAGCCTGATAAAACTAACCTTTGAGTGTGTGTGTGGGGGAAAAATAAATCCCTATAATGCAAATCTTGGGCTCAATTGCAACAAAACTACCTGTAAATAGTTCCCTGTGGTACCACAATTGGCTGTTTCTAAAGGTGATTTCTGCAACTGTGGAATATGAAAGTGTCATGCTCAGATGGTGTGCAAATACATTATATTTCTGCTCACAAGACTTAAAGATTGCCATTTCCTTCCTCCCACCCACCCAATGTCTCAAGAACATTTGGCCATTTTATTTGCTAATCTAAATGAGTCCTTGATCCTACAATGTAAGTACAGTGGATTGACCTCAACACTCAAAGAGAAATCACTGGCTCACTTCATGAAACACTACACAATATAGAGAGATTCACATGTCTGAATCTGATGGCTGAACCAAAATGAAAGATATTTATCACACAGATCCCTTTTTTGGGTAATTTATACTTTGAGCATCCACAGCACTGTTGTGCTTGATGCTGACTTCAGATCCACTTGAAATCCCCTGGGTAATCTGAAGAATGGCACTGCCAGCTCCTGCGATTCTCCTGACAAGGAGTGTTAATGTAGGGAGGCAGAAGAGGAAGAGGGTGCAGGGGAAGCTCTTCCTCAGTTATGTTTTAGTTCTCATCATTGGGGGGGAAAAAAACAATTCCCCTCTCACACAACTCCTGAGCCCTTGGTTTCGTGTCCTGGGCACTGGTGAGGCTGCACCTTGAGTGCTGGGTTCAGTGTTGGGCCCCTGAGTCCAAGAAGGACCTGGAGGTGCTGGAGCGTGTCCAGAGAAGGGAACGGAGCTGGGGAAGGGTCTGGAGCACAAGTGTGCTGAGTTCCCCGCTGAGGGAACTGGGGGTGCTGAGCCTGGAGAAAAGGAGGCTGAGGGGAGACCTTGTGGCTCTGTCCAAGTCCCTTGGAGGAGGGTGGAGAGAGGTGGGGGTGGGTCTGTTCGACCAAGGACCAAGGGACAGGACAAGAGGAAATGGGCTCCAGTTGTGGCCAGGGCAGTTGAGATTGGATGTGAGGAAGAATTTCTTTGCTGAAAGGGTTCTGGGGCATTGGAAGGGGTTGGCCAGGGCAGTGGTGGAGTCCCCATCCCTGGAGGGATTGAAGAGTCGTGTAGACACAGTGCTGAGGGACATGGGTCAGTCATAGGGGACTGGTCAGTGTTGGGTTCATGGTTGGACTTGATGATCTTAAAGGTCTTTTCCAATCCAGGCAATTCTGGGACTCCAAGAACAGGCTGACAAGAAGAAAAAGCCCATGGTGTTTGGTAAGGGGTCTCATGAGAGCCGGCAGCAGTTGCTCCTGGAGCTGACTGTACTGCAGTAATCACCAGAACTGTTTGGTAGGGCTGGCAGCAGGATGTTTTCTGTAGGGTGCTCCCTCTGAAAGCCTGATCCCCTTTTTTGGGAACCCCAAAAAGCTGCTGTTCAATGAGCATACGGATGAACAAGATTCACCCTTCTTTTATATGTAGAATTAGGTTTGAAACACTCTTGTTTTACTAATTCCAATACACAGTAGGGCACCATGGTTAAGCCACGGAGACACATCACCAGAAACAAATCTAATTGAGAGCTGTGTAGGTGGCTCTCAAATAACTTAGCTGTTTTCAGGATATGGAAATTAATATGAGGCAGGTTTGCTGAACTGGCCTTCAGAGAATGACTGGTAAGTGATGACTGAGATGATCAAAAGGGTTCCCCCTTCCTACACCACAAAGAGAGCAACAGGGGACACTTAGACTTGACACAGTTGCTTCTACAATTCTGCTCAAGCTTAAAATAAATTTATTTTTTAAATACTGGGCTAAGGGGAGTTCCAAACACAATGGGTGAGCAACCCAGCATTAGCAGTTATTACTCCCAGATTAACAGCTCACCACTGGTATTATCCTTTAGAAAATTATTCCTGGAAAACACCAAAAGTATAAAGCACCATCTATGACACTATTCAACCTGGGGCTCTGAGTGCTTCTCATCTATATTAAGAGTACCTGAGCCAGAGGTCAGGCAGAAGTCTAGAAAAGCTTTTAAAGCCTTTTTACCAGTCCTGGATCAAACATGCCTTTGTTCAGTAGCATTTGCTTTCCTCCTGTTTGAAGCATCTGATGTGATCCCTTAAGTACCACTTCCTCCAAGCTTTTTCTAGTGCGTGGAGCTACATCCAACAAAGGACACAGACAGTGATACAGATGCAGCCCATGATTCAGCAGAGCACTGAAGGTCAACAGTGCACTAAACCTGGGTGCAATTAGCATGTGCTAAATAAACCTGAACATGCTGACAAGAATATAAGCACATGGTAAAAAAAATTTGCTGAATCAAGTAGTTATTATAGCAGAATACCTGCAGCAAAAGCAGAGTGGATGCTGCACACAGCCAGGGAGAATTCTTTCCTTTCTTTCTTTGTTTTTTATATAAAGGAGCTATCATTTAAGCAGCTTTTAATAATAATTTTTCACATAATACTTGCCAACACTAATAGACCTGACAGAGGGTCAGTCCATGCCTCCATCTGCCCCCTTGCTTGCAATGTGATGCAAGATGTTAATTGTGCTCACCTGTTTATCACCACCTGTGTTATCAAGCACTAGGGTTGGCCAGCCTGCCTAGGTACTCGGTTGGGAAACCTGACAACATCAGATATCATCATATAGCTGAGGCTGAAAATGGATTTTTGTTTAAAAGCTGATCTTTGATGGTTCTCTGTACAATATTTTAAAACATGGCAGTTCTGGGATTGTGGCAGGAAAAGGAGAGGAGTTCAGTGCTCCAACCTTGACATGAGCAGTGACTTTCCCCAACTGCTCACAGTACCACAGGACACAAAAGTCTTGTTCCCACTTCATGATATGGAGCTGATAAAGAACACCAAGCCTCAAAGCACACAGGACCCTCTTCACCTGAACTGTGTGGATGTGATGTGATGGGGCTGCTTTCAGGCACAGTCACAACCCTACCAGCATGTCCTGGTCCACCTCTACAGTGTCAAACAAAATTATATCAGCATTTCCAGAGCTTGTGAAGCATTCCCACCACCTTCCAGCTCTAAGAGACAGGAAGCAGAAACAGTTTGATGTTTTCACACCACTTTACATATTCTACTTTACACAAACATGGGTTTTGCTGAGCTGGCCAGTTGAGAGGGAGCTTCAGGGAAGCTTTTCCTTAATGTTTTGAACATATTGAGAGGCAGGACAGCAGGAAACAGTTAACAGTCACACAGATGTTTGAATCTCTTGAAATTTACAGAGTACTTTTAAAAATACTTCCCAATACTATCAGAAAGTGTGCTGGAGTGCTGATGTTCTCTATCAAGACATGAATTTACTGGCTACTGTAAAAAGAACATGCAAAACCTCCAAACAAAACAACCTGCATCATATATTCTAGATGTCCTTGTCATCTATGCCAAAAGGTCCATCTTGCTTCCTGTTAAAGTTTTGGAAGTGATTCCAAATAGATTCCCAGCCCTGAAAAAGGATGCAAGCTGTACATGTGGCTGCTCACAAAAAGTCCTTCAGGCAGCTGCTTCATTTACTATTTATGCAGCACCTAAAAGAAAGTGTAAGACAAATGGGAGGAAGATGCCAGGCAAAATAAACAGTTCCTCTTGAAGGCAGAAGACATATGTGTGTGGTTCAGTTGACACTCTGGAGGGACGGGATGGCATCCAGAGGGACCTGGACAGGCTGGAGAGGTGGGACTGTGCCAACCTCATGGAGTCCTACAAGGACAAGTGCAAGGTCCTGCACCTGGGTCAGGGCAACCTCAAGCACAAATCCAGGCTGGGTGGAGAATGGCTGGAGAGCAGCCCTGAGGAGAAGGACTTGGGGTGCTGGGGGAGGAGAAGCTCAACATGAGGCGGCACCGTGCGCTGGCAGCACAGAGCCAATAACCGTGTCCTGGGCTGCACCCAGAGCAGCGTGGGCAGCAGGGCCAGGGAGGGGATTCTGCCCCTCTGCTCCGCTCTCCTGACACCCCCCCTGCAGTGCTGCCTCCAGTGCTGGGGCCACCAACAGCACAAGGACATGGAGCTACTGGAGCCAGTGCAGAGGAGGCCACGAGGATGATGCCAGGGCTGGAGCAGCTCTGCTGTGAGGACAGGCTGAGAGAGTTGGGGCTGTGCAGCCTGGAGAAGAGAAGGCTCCAGGGAGACCTTCTAGTGGCCTCCCAGTACCTGAAGGGGCTCCAGGAAGGCTGGGGAGGGACTTTGGCCAAGGTCAGGGAGTGACAGAACAAGGGGTGATGGCTTGAAAGTGTCAGAGGGGAGATGGAGCTGAGATGTGAGGAAGAAATTCTTTGGTGTGAGGGTGGTGAGACAGTGTCCCAGGTTGGCCAGAGAAGCTGTGGCTGCTCCTCCCTGGAAGTGTTCTCAGCCAGGCTGGATGAGGCTTTGAGCAACGTGGTCTAGTGGAAGGTGTCCCTGCTGCTGGCAGGGGGGTTGGACCTGGATGGGCTTTAAGGTCCCTTCCAACCCAAACCAGTCTGGGACTCTATGTGTGTTATTAACATTGAACAGAGGTATGACACCAGCCACTGGAAAGGAACAGGTCCACTCTATGGAAAGGTGTGGGCATTCCTGAGTAACACAGCCCTGAGCTGCTACAGTCATAACAATGTTTTAATTTTAAATTTTTTTTCTAATTGGGTAGCTATCCAGTGTAGAAACTGTGGCTTAATAATCTGAAGCCACAAAATCAGCCTACACTTAGGACAGCAAAAGGACAGCAAACAAAGGCCTTTAGTCCTTTTGAGCAGAAGTCAACCAACTTGAAGTTTCTTCTCAAAGAAAAGCCATATGGCATAACTGAGAAACCACACACCTACCTCCTCCACACACCATCTGGGCTTGCAACGTCTCGAGGGCAGATACACACTGTGGGTACTTTGAGAACACTGAAGTCACTTTCTATATGAATAATAGCGAGTCTAAATTAACTTTTGATTCACCAGTCAGGATATTAGTTGTCAAAGTTTAACTGTACTAGAAAGGTTTTCCTACTGATTAAGCATTAAAATGATTTCAACTACTACATCAATTAATTTAGCTTTATTACCAGCTGTTTCACAAGAACAGCAGAGGACCACATCAGTGTTTCTATGTTTAGAAATTTTCCAGATCTTTCAGCACACCAGAGTACAGGAGATGCAACGTTACAGGCAAGGTAGAAAGTCTGCTCAGAAGTGCTTCTTGTATTGGCAAATTTCAGCACAAACACATTTTTTTCACTTTTAGTTATGCACAGTATCCATCACTGAATGGGGTTAAAAATTAGAATTATTTTTATACTATTTTTTTCCCCAAAGCTAGCAGAAAACACTCATCTAAGATTTTTTTAAGGTGCAAGATTTGAATGCTGGACTTGGTACACAGAGCAATAATGGGCATTTAAAAATGCCCAAATAGTGTATTTTTTTAAATTTCTAAAACAATTTTTTGGTTGTTTTGTGCTTTCTTCCTCAATAGTGACACCAACCAGCTTTCAGCCTGCTCCTTCCTCAATAAGCTCTGGAAGATCATGGACAGCCATTGCTTCAAGTCATGGAAACTGCATTGTGATTGCAGGAAGACTCTTCAGAAAATAAGTGCTGGGAAGGAGAGGACCCCTGAAGATCTTTGAAACCAAGTCCATGAGAGACTTCCTTCTCCAACTTAACCTCCACAGCTTCAGCAGAATGGAAGGGGAGTCTGTCACAGTGGCCTCCATCAAGGAGCTGCAAGCAGTGGCAGGTTCTGCTCTGGGCAAGGCACATTGGGTCCTCTGCACATGAAAGAATCCTCAGGACATGTGCAGGGGAGAGGTCCACGTTCAGATCAAACCAACCTTTACAAGGGAGGAGATGGGGGTGGGAGCAAACAGCCTGATTGTGTCTCATGGGGAATTTTCAGGAATTCTCTGTGCAGGATTTTAAAGGAACAGAAATGCCAACAAAATAGATTTTGCTTCTTTCTGCTTCCTTTGAACCTGTGAAATGGAAAGATCATCCCATTGCATCGTGCTTTTTTTCTGCTTGCTCTGTACCTGGATGCAACAAAAAGTTAAATCTTCTTGTGGTATCTGTTTAATCCTGCCAATCTACACTTCCAGCATCAGCATTATTCCCAACACGTCCCTTCCACACTGAGGTGTCTGAAAACGAGTTTTCTCCATTGGCTTTTAGGCTTTTGAAAACCCTACACTTCCCTGCTCCCAAATACTAAAAACACAAGGGTGGTTATTACTTAACAAAACTCTGTCCTCACATTTTATTCAGCCTTGAGGTTTAAAATGCCCCAGAGAGTCCTTTTTAATACCCATGTTTGTTGTTGATGTTGCAAATGCTCAGTTATTGGATCTCTCTTTTTCTCCTTCTTGCAATGATGGCAATTAACTCCTCTCCTTTGCATTTTGTCGCTGCTCTTTTACTACAACCCCTTTTTAAGCTAAATGACTCCAACCTCCTCCAGATGCGTGTGTGAAGTGCTGGTGAAAGGAGGAGAGCCCTGGCTGCATCGCCACTGGGCCCCAAGATGAAGGAAGACCACCTGAGGAGAAGATGGCACCATGCTCAGCTGGCAGTAGGAGCTGAGGAGGACACCCAGATATCTACAACCACTAACTCCACACTGATCAAGCCACAGGCTGTCAGAGCTGCCCAGATGGGCACTGCTGGTCCATCCCCACCAGAAAGGCACCGCAGCCACGGCCCTGGCAACACCCAGGAGGCAGCTCCAGCTCCATCCACAGCTGCACCACACCATATCCCACGTCCTGCCCCAAACACTGCCTTCACACCAGCCATGGGATTCCCCACTCTTCCATCTGGGCAGACAGATTTAGCAGCTGTGCAGGTCCTTGGGGCTGGGTTGACTCCATTCTGTGCTCTATGGTTTGCCATGGCCATGCTGGAAGCAGCTTCTGGCATGGCCATGTCAGGGCCACCATGCAGCCAACCCACCACCACTGCCCAACCTGCAGCTGCTGGCAACGGGGTGGGACCCCAGCGGGGCTGGACTAGAAACAGAGGAGATCTTGGGTAGCAAGTCAGTGTCCTAGAGGTAGAAAAACATTAGTATAGGAAGTAGGAGTAATAAATTGTTGGTTGTTCTCAATAATAGACCTTTTCCAGTTGCCTTCTCCTGTCTCTACAGTCTCACAGTCATTGTCTCCATACACAGGGTGGGAGGTGCCTTCAGGGACATGAAGGGTTTGGCTCCAGCCCCCAAAACCAAAAGCCCCAGGTGCTAGCACTGTGCTCAGCAAAAGGCCATGCTGGGGTGAATCCAGGAGCTGCACCAGCACCCAGGGTTGCTCAAACCAAACCAATCCCTCACAGCCCGTGGGGAGTCCATGGCCCCTCCTTCCCCAGCTCAGAGCAGGGGCCAGGGGCAGCCGGGCTGCAGGGAGCAGACTTGGGCTTCTCCTGCCCATCCTACAGCACATCTGGGGGTAACTACAGCACTGCAGCTGGCAAAGCCCTAAATCTGTTCTACAGGAGCCACATCTTGGACTTACTGGAGGAGGAACCTCTCCCATCAGCATTTCCTAACGTCTGTAACAGACTCCCACTGTGATATCTACCTGGTTGGCCTTTCTCCTGGTTCTTACCCATAAACACTCTTTCATCACCATCGTCAAGCTCTAGACAGTCAAAACAGTCCCAGCTGGTGGTGCTGGAAGAGTCCTCTCCAATGACCCCACTCCCACAAACCTGCTCATTTCTGCATGCCCATGGACAGAACATTTTGTTAGACATGAACCTGATCTAAGAGTGACTCCTCAGAGCGAGCACACAAGCTGGGAAGGAAGCTCCTTGGGCAGCTCTGCCTCCCCTCCCAGTGAACCTCTGCAAGGCAAGAGAGAGTCTGGCCACAGAATTACCACAGTAATTCATCCAGTCCAACCATGAACCCAACACTGACAAGTCCCCAACTAACCCATGTTCCTCAGCACTGTGTCTACACGACTCTTCAATCCCTCCAGGGATGGGGACTCCACCACTGCCCTGGCCAACCCCTTCCAATGCCTCAGAACCCTTTCAGCAAAGAAATTCTTCCTCACATCCAATCTCAACTGCCCTGGGCACAACTTGAGGCCATTTCCTCTTGTCCTATCAATTTGTATACAATTTAACCCCCTATCCTCCATTTCCTTTTTTCCCCATGTTTAAAAATATCACACTTGGATCTTAACGAGGTAACTTTCCTTTTCCCATTAAGCAAAAAAAGGCTTTTAAGAAGAAATGGGCAAAGAATAAGCTGTTACACTAAACCAGAACCAACAATTTTTCAGGTCACTGGCATTTTGGAGGAGCAGAGGATGCTGAGGGTGCTGGGGTACGCTCTCACAGGCAGGCAGAGGTCAGGATATTTAACCTTTTGGAGTTATATGCTGCTGCCAAAAGTAGAGAGCTTGTAGTTAGTGCCAGTTACAAATAAAAATCATTGGAAAAATTTGATTATTTCTTTGATGCAGTTCTTACTTTCTGTTTGTTAAAGGAAAAATCAAACCAAAATGATCCACACAAAGTCCCTTTTTTTGGCAATGCTTTTTGCAACAAGTTAGAGAGCTCATTTGTTTACAGGATGTGGAATTGAGCACCTTTCTGAATTAAACCCAAGAAAATAGGAAATGTACTGGGCTCCTTAGGCTCCCCTGGCATGTCCTGCTTTTTTGTCCTGTTTCTTTCTCTATTGAGCTCAGTCTCACCCACAACATCCCAAACCCTTCTTCAACCCAGAGGGGTTGCCCAGTGGCCTTTGTTTTGCTTGGTGGTTTGGAGATGGCTATCATTTCAGTGAGAAATCTGTTTCTTTATAACTACCCTAAATCATAACGTGGTGACACTCACCAGTTTCAGCCAACACAAATCCTGCTCCCTCCAAATCAACAGCAGCAAGTTTTAGTCTAAGACACCAGCCCAAGTAACAAACACTTGGACTGGAAAACCTGTGTCCTACTCACCAACTGACTGAACAGCTCTGGGAAAGGCACTTTGCCTGTGCACACCTCTGCCTCTCCGAAAACTCTTCGCAGCTTGTGCTGAGACAGGCAGGTTTCCTCACTACATGTTTGTACAGAGTCACTGTTGGAAATAATGTACAACAGTCCTTCAAGCAGACAGACATCAGCCTCAGATCATTACCCTCGTTATTTTTACCACAGTGGGATCAAGATGACCCAACCATACTTGCTGGTATAAGTTAATTCCTGCAAGTTTCTTGTCACTTGGTAGGAAATTATAGTACTAAAACTTTTGTGCAAACATCAGATTGGCTGGGTCACTTTCTGCTCCAACAAGCAAAAAATGTAGTGTCAAGAGAAACACCTACTTCACTGCAGAGCTCTTTGCAGGGTTCAAGGAACAATGAGCAGGTTTGGAAGCACAAGTTCAACTCAAGAATTGGATGACTGGGGTTATTTTGCACATTTGTTGGTCTATTCAACCAAGGAACAAGGGACAGGGCAAGAGGAAATGGCCTCAAGTTGTGCCCAGGGCAGTTGAGATTGGATGTGAGGAAGAATTTCTTTGCTGAAAGGGTTCTGAGGCATTGGAAGGGGTTGGCCAGGGCAGTGGTGGAGTCCCCATCCCTGGAGGGATTGAAGAGTCGTGTAGACACAGTGCTGAGGGACATGGGTCAGTCATAGGGGACTTGTCAGTGTTGGGTTCATGATTGGACTCGATCATCTTAAAGGTCTTTTCCAGTCTGAGCAACTCTTTAGTTCTGCAACCAGCAACCAAATAAAAACTCTCTACAAAACATCTTTACATGTATCCCAAGGTGACTAAAGTCCAAGTAGATGCACTCAGAGCATCAGTCAGGCAAAATCAAGAGCCAAGGACACCATCCTCAGTCAATAAATAAATGAGATCTGAAACTGGAAAATGGCTAATGTGTTTATTCACACTCCCCCATGCCCTAGACAACCTTCAATGTGACTCCAATTTACCTGCTTTCCCCTGCTTCCTTCCACTGCTCAGCTTGGCCTCTCCTGCTCTACATGATTAGTGCCTGAAATCCACACACATTTACGCCTTGCAGTGAGTTTATTTTCATCTTGGCTGTAGCTAAGCCTCAAAAAGCCACTTGTGTCTGGCTTCAATTTAAACTAAGATACAAGAGACCTAATTAAGTCTGCTAGTTGGGATATCAGAAGCAACTTCACCACAGGAATAGAGAATTCTCCTTCCAGACTCGGTTTCCATGGGAAAAGGCACAGGCACCCCGTTACAATGTGCAGAGCAGATGTCCTCCAAGGCACAAGGATTTTAATCAAGAGTCACCTAGATTGCACTGAAGGACAGTAGTGTTAGGACTAGAATTAAGTTGGGCACTATAAGCCAACCAAAGCCAGCCTGGAAGTCACTCTGGTGGAACACAGCTCATGGGTCTCAGTAATATTGAGAATTACTTTGTCACCAATAAAAGAATATCTCCCCCAACAATCTCCCCCAACATCTATTAATATCAGAGGATATGAATAGATGTTGATAGTCTCAGAACAGATGACCTCCTTTGAGTACTCAACTAACCACTGAAAAACATTACTCAGGCAAACCGAGCCAGCGTAGGCGCCCGGCGAGCGGGCCTGGCCCCCAGCACAGGGCAGCCCACACGGAACCCGTGAATAAGGAACCACGGACGCTGTGTGGGGGGGATTCCGGTAGGAAAGTCAAAGTATTCAGTGCTTCATCTTTCTTTTTTTCTGTATGTGACACTCTGCAAGTAATTCAAGTGTCTTCACAGAATCCCAGAATTGCCCAAATTGGAAAAGCCCTTTAAGATCATCGAGTCCAACCATGAACCCAACACTGACCAGTCCCTGACTAACCCATGTCCCTCAGCGCTGTGTCTACACGACTCTTCAATCCCTCCAGGGATGGGGACTCCACCACTGCCCTGGCCAACCCCTTCCAATGCCCCAGAACCCTTTCAGCAAAGAAATTCTTCCTCACATCCAATCTCAACTGCCCTGGGCACAGCTTGAGGCCATTTCCTCTTGTCCTGTCCCTTGCTCCTTGGTTGAACAGACCCACCCTTACCTCTCTGCACCCTCCTTGCAGGGACTTGGACAGAGCCACAAGGTCTCCCCTCAGCCTCCTCTTCTCCAGGCTCAACACCCCCAGTTCCCTCAGCCGGGAACTCAGCACACTTGTGCTCCAGACCCTTCCCCAGCTCCGTTGCCCTTCTCTGGACACGCTCCAGCACCTCCAGGTCCTTCTTGGAGTCAGGGGCCCAACACTGAACCCAGCACTCGAGCTGCGGCCTCACCAGTGCCCAGCACAGGGGGAAGAGAACTTCCCTGCTCCTACTGGCCACACCAGTGCTGATCCAGGCCAGGATGCCCTTGGCCTTCTTGGCCACCTGGGCACTCTGCTGACTCCTGTTCAGCTGCTGTTGACCAACACCCCCAGGTCCCTCCCTGCCCAGCAGCTCTCCAGCCACTCCTCCCCAAGCCTGTCGCGCTGCTGGGGGTTGTTGTGGCTGAAGTGCAGGACCTGGCATTGGCCTTATGGAAACTCCTGCCATTGGTCCTGGCCCATGGATCCAGCCTGGCCAGATCCCTCTGCAGAGCCTCCCGACCCTCCAGCAGATCAACACTCCCACCCAGCTGGGTGTCATCTGCAAACGACTGAGGGTGAACTCGATCCCCTCACCCAGATCATGGATGAAGATGTCAATCATGTCCTACTCCACCCCACTGGGCTAAAGCAAGAACTATAGCCTGGTTTAGCTTCACTGGCAAGGGGTGTAGATTTAAGTATTCAAACCAATCATTTACTATCCTTGTCTGTATTAAATTACTCATTATTGAGACTTGCAAGTAAAGAAGATTAAGATTGCAACTACAGAAGGGACAATTAAAAGTCATCAAGGTTCTGATCCTAGTGCCACAATTTGTTTTGTTTTGGTTTTTTTCCTCCCTCTGCAAGAGATTTGATTACTGGCACAACAGAACAACTTAGCACAGGCAGCAGAAACTGTGGGCTGCTACTGGGCCCCTGAAGATTTCTTTCTCATTCTGTAATTGAAATCTGATTGTTAGATGGAAAACAGAAAACCCTCATGCTAACCACAACTCCAAAGTCTGCAAGTGTTGCTTTGAGACCATCTCCTAGAGTCAGTAGGACTGGCTTGTGACAGGCAGAATACTTTGGTGATCACAGCAGCCCCCACCTGACTTCACTTCTGTCTCTGTAATAACATAAGATACAGCCAGGGCATCCCCACGCCCTTCTCGAGTTCAGTGCTAGAAATCTTGCAGCGATGGGTTGGTGTTATCCCTGCAGCACCCGTGGCAGAAGTCAGGGAGACACAGAGCAGATCAGGTAGCTTTGCCTAAAGCTGAACACAGGCCCAGAGTGGAAATTCAACACACAGAACAAACTTATTAATAAAACATTTTAACAAATTTTACAATATTTAAGCAATCAAAAAAACCCAAACCCACTTCAACTGCAGATGTTCAGAAGCCTTCTGAAGAAACAAGAACATTTCATAGAATCATAGAATGGTTTGGGTTGGAAGGGACCTTCAAGCTCATCCAGTTCCAACCCCCCTGCCAGCAGCAGGGACACCTTCCACTAGACCAGGTTGCTCAAAGCCTCATCCAACCTGGCCGAGAACACTTCCAGGGAGGAGCAGCCACAGCTTCTCTGGCCAACCTGGGACACTGTCTCACCACCCTCACACCAAAGAATTGCTTCCTCACATCTCAGCTCCATCTCCTCTCTGACACTTTCAAGCCATCACCCCTTGTTCTGTCACTCCCTGCCCTTGGCCAAAGTCCCTCCCCAGCCTTCCTGGAGCCCCTTCAGGTACTGGGAGGCCACTGGAAGGTCTCCCTGGAGCCTTCTCTTCTCCAGGCTGAACAGCCCCAACTCTCTCAGCCTGTCCTCACAGCAGAGCTGCTCCAGCCCTGGCATCATCCTCGTGGCCTCCTCTGCACTGGCTCCAGTAGCTCCATGTCCTTGTGCTGTTGGTGGCCCCAGCACTGGAGGCAGCACTGCAGGGGGGGTGTCAGGAGAGCGGAGCAGAGGGGCAGAATCCCCTCCCTGGCCCTGCTGCCCACGCTGCTCTGGGTGCAGCCCAGGACACGGTTATTGGCTCTGTGCTGCCAGCGCACGGTGCCGCCTCATGTTGAGCTTCTCATCCCCCAGCACCCCAAGTCCTTCTCCTCAGGGCTATTCTTGATTGAAGTCAAGACTGAAGTCATTTTGCAAGTCAAGAATGAAGAAACCAACTTGTTTTCGGTGTTTCAGTCTACAATGCCACATAACTTTGCTCTTCAGCCCCGGCTGCCCCAGCTGGTCCTGCATTGCCTGGCACTGTGCATCATCTGCACATGGGTTGGTTGGGGACTGGTCAGTGTTCGGTTCATGATTGGACTCGATGATCTTAAAGGGCTTTTCCAAATCTAGGCAAGTCTGTGATTCTGTGATCACTGCATTCTGGACTCTCTTTCCATGCCAGTCAACTAATTTTTATAGCACAAAACTCTGCTATGGGGATAACCTGCTATTTCAACAGGTTCCAATGGAGGCAGTAATTAGACAAAACCGCTCTAATTAGACAAAACTGCTCTATATTGCAGTGCCACCGGGGTAAATAAATGCACATGGGCCCTGCACAAAGGAGACAAATCCAAGAGGTGATTCCAGGCCTATGCCACACACTCAGAGTGAGCTTCAAAATATGTAGCACATTCCCCTTAAAGAGGAAAAAAACCCCAAACCTCACACCAATACAGGCAGCTCAGGGCCAGGCTGAGGGCTTTGCAGCACAGATGCAGCCAGTCCATGACAGAGGGGGACGAATCCCAAGCGATATGACCACGAATCGTTCAGCACTGCAGTGTTGGGGAACCAGGGCCAGATGCTTCTCTCCACAGCTGCACTGCTGAAGTCTCTGCTCAGTCTCCAAAGGCTTTGGTGTAACTCTTGGGCAGCAGTGCTTAGGCACTCAGAAACACTGTCCCAAAAGATGAATAAAAACGCACAAAGAAGCACAAAACAGAAGAAAAGAGCAAGAAGGTTTTTTTTTTTAGTTTAAAAAATAAATAAAAAACCTCAAATAAAGCAGAGATGTCATTTCAAAGAAAATTTCAGGCAAGAGCTGCAGCACTCTCATCTGATGTACAGTAAGCTGCAAAAGAATTATTTATAAAGCCCAATGACACAGATTCTTCTGCTGCTAAAGTGACAAAGATAAGCCGCTTGCTTTGACAGCTTCACTGCTGGCCTGCGGCACTCAAACTTTTGATGTCTGGAGTTTAAGGCGAAAGATTTTTAGATTGCACTTTCTTTCCAGGATGTTATCACATGAAAAGAAATAAGCAAGAGTTGAAAAGTTCAGAGCTGTCAATTTTCCAGTTCTGAAACCGTTGAACACGATGAGCTTGAGCAGCACATTTACCAGCCAACGTGAGTGCAAGATGCTTTCTACACACTGCAAGACAAGAAAAGCTGAGGAAAGTGCAACCAGGCCCTAAATCAAAGCATCACACAGAATCACAGACTGGTGGGGTTGGAAGGGACCTCTGGAGATCATCTAGTCCAACCCCCCTGCCAAAGCAGGACCATCTCAAGCAGGTTGCACAGGAAAGCATCCAGTTGGGTTTGGAATATCTCCAGAGAAGGAGACTCCACACCCTCTCTGGACAGCCTGTAAGTGAACACAGATGTGTGCTCACTGCAGACCAAAAGGACACTCTGATCTCCACTGCAAACTCAAGTGAAACAAAGCCCACTTTTATCAATACTTCAGCAGAAACATTGAACTGACAGTCTGAAAGTAGAAGGAATCCAGTTAGGTGAGTCATGGTGACAGCAGCCTCCCTCCCATTGCTGGTGAAACTTCACACATTATTAGTAAAGCAAAATGAGTGAGGCTTGCAGGGTGTAGAAAGATGTTATTTATCATCATATTCTTGTCTGCTTCTACCACAGAAGTACAGCTACTAACTGTAGATCCAGCACAGGAACAGAGGACTCGTCATCAACAACCTGCTGGCAGTAATGCTGCAGTTTGTGGTGATCTCCAGCTTATCAGCTTGATTCTGATCACCACCTGGATAGCTTCTCAGAAAGAAAACTCCAGATTTTGCAGATTACATTGGGGAATTAATGGTTCCCACCAATTTGCAAGAAACCTACTTTACTACAGCTCATCATTCTAGTGCAAAGTGCAGATTCTGTTTACCCAAGTGTAACCAGCATAGCTAAGCAGGAAACACAAAAGGTAGTTTCTAAGAAGCAAGTGTTGGCACAACAAACTGCCACCATTCACCACAGATGGAGGTAGACACTCCAGTTAAAGTGCTGAAGTACAGGGAGATGCTGGACAGTCAAACTGTAAATAATTCACAGTCAGTAAAACAGAAAAACTTTCTTCAGGAGCCAACTGCACCCCTTCATCAACCTCAACATCTGCTGTTAAGGTTTCAATGTTTGCAAGATAAACTGAACCAAATGTTACCTTCCACCCATTCTTCTGCCTGCTGTGCTCTCCTCTGGGCCATCAGCCGGTTTCCCATGTTCCTCCGGCGCCTTGGCATCCCATCTCCTCGCTCTTCAGCGTGGGGCCGAGGTCTGGCCACTGCTGCTGCTGCTGCTGCCACATTTTGCTGGTGTTCCTCATCAGCTGCAAAAGAGAAACATAACTGATGACAGATTTGCCAGCTCTGCTTGCTGCACTTGGCCTTTTGCCAGTCAACTTTTGCAATCAGTAGTGCAACACCAGTGCTGTTTTCCAAAGGAGAGAATGTCTCCCCATTCTCAGGTGATTTTTTCCTGCATGGCTGCAGATATGTGCAAGATGCTTTCTTATGATTAAATAGGATCATAGAATCACAAACTGGTTTGGGTTGGAAGGGACCTTAAAGCTCATCCAGTTCCAGCCCCCCTGCCATCAGCAGGGACACCTTCCACTAGACCAGGTTGCTCAAAGCCTCATCCAGCCTGGCCTTTGCGATTGCTTCACTGGGCCAGCACTGGGCTAGAAGCCAACAGCCGTTCACCCACTTCCCTCCACCCCCAGGGGACAGGGGAGAGGGTTGGGGGGCAAGGGTAAGGAGACTCATAGGGTGAGAGAACAACAATTTAATAATAGAAAAAAAAAAATAATAATAATATTAAAATAGTAGTGATAATTATAACAGTAATAAAATACGCAAATGAGTGACCCCCAGTGCCATTGCTCACCACCCACCGACCCAGCCCGGCCCGTTCCCAGAGAACGATCCCGGAGCAGCGACAATCCCGACCCGAAACCGCAATCCCGGGAGAGCCAGAGCCCGAGCGAGAGCCAGAGAGAGCCAGAGAGGAAGAGCCCCTCATGGATCTCCTGCCCATGGGGGACAGGAGATGGAACAACCCCTTGGCAGAGCCCAATGCCCATGGAGCTGATCCATTGCAATATTCCTCACCCCATGAGATCTTGCACTTGTAAACTGGCAAAACACAAAGTCCTTCAACTTCCAGTGACAACTGAAAACATCAGGATGTTCTTAATGTTTCTCTCATAACCAATCCCAGCTGAAACCAAACCCCAGCACTGTTCTAGCTGCTGGAAACACTTCCAGGGAGGAGCAGCCACAGCTTCTCTGGCCAACCTGGGACACTGTCTCACCACCCTAACACCAAAGAATTTCTTCCTCACATCTCAGCTCCATCTCCCCTCTGACACTTTCAAGCCATCACCCCTTCTTCTCTCACTCCCTGCCCCTGGCCAAAGTCCCTCCTCACCCTTCCTGGAGTCCCTTCAGGTACTGGGAAGCCACTAGAAGGTCTCCCTGGAGCCTTCTCTTCTCCAGGCTGAACAGCCCCAACTCTCTCAGCCTGTCCTCACAGCAGAGCTGCTCCAGCCCTGGCATCATCCTCGTGGCCTCCTCTGGACTGGCTCCAGTAGCTCCATGTCCTTGTGCTGTTGGTGGCCCCAGCACTGGAGGCAGCACTGCAGGGGGGGTGTCAGGAGAGCAGAGCAGAGGGGCAGAATCCCCTCCCTGGCCCTGCTGCCCACGCTGCTCTGGGTGCAGCCCAGGACATGGCTGGCAAATGCCAACTGGAAACTTCCTATTTGTGCACCGTGCTCTGTGCAATGGGAATTTTACCCTGACAGCAGCCTCCTTTGCAATAGTGTATAGATCATTATAAAGACAAAGCTACAGCTATGTGCTGCTCATGTTCTTTGATCTGACAGAGCCCACACCCTTCAAAAAAAACCCCCCAAAATCACCACACTGCAAAACCCCCCATCAAGCCCTCAGAAAATGTTCTTAATTTAATCTAAACTGATAATCTGTTTTTCCCTTCTGCCAGAAAACAATTCCCTTTATCTGGTGGGAGTAGCAGTCTAATAAATTCTGAGTTGCCAAAAGGCAAAGACCCAGAATTACTCTTTTCCCCTTCTCAACTATTCTGATTTAATTTTTTTTTATTTTATTTTGTACTTCTGTAACTTAGAAGCAGATTCATCTGAATTCAACCCTCAGAGCATGCATGTTTCAGAATGGGATATGTAAATGGTTTTACTTGAAACAAAACCTGAATAGCAAATAAGGATTCTAAATTACAGCCATAAGACAGGCAGGGTAACTTCACTCTGCCACAGTGATTTAAACTGCAGGTCTCCCAACAAGCACATGTAGGGAAAAGCACAACACCAAAGGTCACTGCAGCTCTCGCTGCCATCCTCTCTGTGTATGCTTCAGTTACTAATTAAGATTTGACAAATGAGCAATATGATAACAGAGGAGCAGCTGGAGGACAGCATGGGAGCAAGCAACTGACCACTGGGCTCATTTCAGAAGCTCTCCATTAAAAACCCTCCCCGAGGTTTTCCTTTGAGACCTCCACGATCCTGTTGCTGTCAGCTATGCTAGTCATGCCAAAATGATCAGATAATGGTAAAATAGCACCATCCTTGATTCCTGCTTTGCATGTTCCCTTGGTAAGCTTAATTGTTATTTGTGTATGTTGTTACTTGCTCAATCCTGCAAAGTATTAACTAATATGCCTTAATTCAGGTAAATATTTCAATGTTCTCATGGAAAGCTGCAGAACTACTCATTTATTTAAAATCAGGATCTCACCCCCCCCTTCTTTTTTGTACTCTGCTGGATTATTTTGTGTCCCAGCAGGAGCACAAAATGCTTTCTGCACTCTGCCAGGTCTCCAGCATCCTCTGATCCAAACAATGCCTTCCTAAAAACCCCCTTACAATTAGCATATCTATGATCAGAAAATCAGATTCATTATGACTACATCTCCGTGACGATCAAAGGTGTGCTTGCAGCTCAGCTCAGGACATCTCAACCAGCTTCAAAGCAGCAAACTGTGGTACTGATAACAACAGAGCTGCTGAGCACTGAGCTCAGCACAGGCTGCAAAGCGAAGTCATCTGGGGAAGGATTTGGGCAGCAAAGCCCTGAGCAGCTCAGGATGATGTTGGCAGCCCCCCGGCAAACACCGCCATGAACATGTGCTGTGACATTGGGAACTGAGTCGCTGTCACCCTCTTGTTCCATCCACTCCTTTTCTCTGGGGACCAAAACAGCTCTATAACAAATTACAGAGGGGAGGCTCCAGGGATGTGGTTAATTTTGCTTTAAGATTTGCTCAGTTGAGGGAGGGGATTCTGCCCCTCTGCTCCACTCTCCTGACACCCCACCTGCAGTGCTGCCTCCAGTGCTGGGGCCACCAACAGCACAAGGACATGGAGCTACTGGAGCCAGTGCAGAGGAGGCCACGAGGATGATGCCAGGGCTGGAGCAGCTCTGCTGTGAGGACAGGCTGAGAGAGTTGGGGCTGTTCAGCCTAGAGAAGAGAAGGCTCCAGGGAGAGCTTCTAGTGGCCTCCCAGTACCTGAAGGGGCTCCAGGAAGGCTGGGGAGGGACTTTGGCCAAGGGCAGGGAGTGAGAGAACAAGGGGTGATGGCTTGAAAGTGTCAGAGGGGAGATGGAGCTGAGATGTGAGGAAGCAATTCTTTGGTGTGAGGGTGGTGAGACAGTGTCCCAGGTTGGCCAGAGAAGCTGTGGCTGCTCCTCCCTGGAAGTGTTCTCGGCCAGGTTGGATGAGGCTTTGAGCAACCTGGTCTAGTGGAAGGTGTCCCTGCTGCTGGCAGGGGGGTTGGAACTGGATAAGCTTGAAGGTCCCTTCCAACCCAAACCAGTCTGAGATTCTGTGTTTCTATGATTTTGAGGGCTACAGGGAAGCCACAAAGGCAGAGCAGCAGATCACTTACTGGGACACAATAAACACCAGAAATATTTAGTCTGCAAACAGAATTTGTATACAAATGCAGTATTTCTCTGAAGAAGTTCCCGAGATACACTGCAATTCCAGCCCCAGCACCCTTTCCCCTGTGTGTCTGTCAGTGCCACAGGTGCCCCACAGAGCGGATCAGCCGCGCAGTTCCAGTGCTCATTCACTCTGGGGCTGTTTTCTCTTCCCGCTGTCCAGCCAAACAGAGCCTGGTTTGCATTTTGTGAAAGAAGAATCTATTTATAAGTCACGTATTCATTTCAAACCGAGGTGCTTAACCCTCACAGGGACAAACCAGTGAGCCAAGCTATCCTGGTTTCTCAGTGTAATTCTCTACAGGAGAGACATTCATTCCTCAAAGTTGAGCAGTGATATTTGGGCTCAGAAAGTCATCAAAACCCCACCAAACCCAACCCACATCCTGGTCAGACACACGAGGCAGATGTTGGACAATACTTGTCAGACCTCCAAAACATTCAAACCACAGAAGACACCTAGACACTATGGATTATCACTGAGTAGGAAGAGATGATTTAATATAGCTTTTTTTTCTTCCCATTTCCCCTATAGCTTCTGTTTGCTGGACAATCCTTTAAAACACATCAATGTTAGTCCTTGTATTCTTATATTTCTTCCCATCCTTCATGAGAGGGGAAAGAATTTTTTATTCCACCTGTAGCAGACTTAAACCCAGCATCAAATTTGAGGTCGAGAAGAATTTTCCCTGGGGTCTGGCCCTGTGGGGTTTTTTTTTTCCCCTACCTCCTCCTACAGCACAGGGTGTGGTTCGACCACTGCATTTATCTGAATACAGATAAATTTATCTGTAAATACATTTATCTTCATTTTCCTGCAGCTGCAAAGGTCTCAGACATCACCAACACCCCAGGCTAGCTGGTTCATGCAGAGATTAGTCACACAAGGACTAATCAGACTTGATGTGGAGTCATTTGAGTGAAACCTAAGGACCAACACTATATGGGTGAGACAAGTGATCCACGAGTTGCTGAGTGGTTGGCAGAGTGGCAGGCCAGTATAAATTAATTAGATAAAGCTTTCAGATTAACAAACAACACAAATAATAAATTAACCCAGTGTCTGGAGAATGGACAGGGGGTTACTTTGTATTTTAAGCTCTATGTTCTCCAGTTTTTGGGTTATTTTTTTTGGGGGGGACAGGTTTAGTGCTGTGCTGAGTGCAGCTCTGCCTCTGCACTCAAGAAACATCAGCACAGTGGCAGCAATGGAGATTATTTTCATCTGACTTTTGTCAGCCAGCACACAGCAGCAACTGGGAGACTGTGGTCATCTTATCTCCTTCCCAGAAGGGAAGAGAGCAGAACTCTGCTCTGAAAGCACAGCTCTTTCCTCAGCTGGATGGGAAGCACCACTGTTTGATCATTACAAAGAACAGGATGAAATCTTTCAGAGCCCAGATTTCTTAGGACCTCATTTTACATCCCCTAGATCGAAATCTGCTCCTTTACAAAGCTTTGCAAATTTTGACTTCAGAGCAAAGACATTTTTCCTTGAGAAGCAATCTTTTGCCTATCAGAGCACATTATCTTCAGTTATATCAGATAAACGAGTCCATCAGGGGAACACCTGGGCTAGAAAGTTTCAGCAAGACACAGCTACCAGTTCCTGAGCTCCCTCTTTCCGCACCCACATGGAGAGAGCTCCACCTGCTGCACCCTCACACGTTCCAGGTACTTCCCACCACGCTCCATCCAGCACCTTCCACCTTCACACTCAACCTAACCTGAGAAATTCAGTGAGAAAGGGATTCAAAATGCAACAGGGAGAAATATACTTGGCCTCCCTGGGGAGGTGCTTTTGCCTCGTGGAGTTTATCACAGGAGGGTTTGATCACAGAGAGATGTGCCAACCTGGTATGAAAGTCAGCAGTGCTGTGTGGTTTTTCTGTTCTCAGCACAAATCCAGGCCTGATCTTGCAGGAAGCACTGTGCTGCTCAAAAAGACCTTTCAAAGGAATTAGGAAGTGACAGGATTCACCTCTTGTCATCCCTAGCCCTCTTCTTTATCTTAAGCAGGCAAGTCTTGAACATTTTTAAAATGACAAGTTCCAACCAGGGATTATAAACAGAAGCAGCTGCCCCTATCCCCAGACATTAAAAAGAAATATAAATATGAGAGCTACCAACCAGTTCCCTAGGTCAGGAGTCCCTGGTTTCCAATCCTTTCCATGAGACAACACACATTTCCTAGCAGAATTGTAGCAGCTTCCATTTTCCACACAAGAAAAAAGGAACAGGAAAGCAAATTCCTGTTTAAGACCAAATTTTGCAGATATTTAATACACCACAGCCCCAAAGGTTTGGAAAAATAATTTGTGTTGTGTAAGGAGAAGAATGTCATCCTCACAATGTGAAATGCTGTAAAGGACTTTTAATGACAGAAATCAGTATATTAAGGTAGAAATTATCTTACAAATCACAATTAAAAAAAAGCAAGACCCACGTGGAAGTGTCCAAAAGGCACCACTGAAAAAGAAGCTTCAAAATGATTAAATTATGCTGAATGGAAACTAACTTCAACCAGGTTACACTGAAAAATAGTATTAAAGCTTTTTTGAGAATTCAGACCACTTAAAATAAAAGTTTGGGCTTCAAGTTAGTTAGAACTGTGTACACTTAAAAAGAAAATAAACCCTCCCAAACCCTTGATTTACACAATTTATGATAAAAGTTCATGAAATGATGTCTTTTGAGCAGTCCCAGTACTCTAGGACACACATCACTCACTTGTACCAAAAGCTCAGCTCTAGTCATCAGATCCACTTCCAATTCCAAGCTGCTGAGAAAGATTTAAATCAGGTCCATACAAGAAAAGGTGTCAGAGAAATGTGTGGGGAAATTTAATTATCAAAAAAAACTGCTTTTAAAACAAAGCCCTCACCAGCACACACTCTTGCACTGGTATAGTCACAGAGATAGTTTATACTAGAGGAGGTTTTGGTTGTTTGGTTGTTTTTTTTCCTCTTTAAAAAAACCTATCAAAGCTACATCCACCCAAGGAAGGAAGGAAGGAAGGAAGGAAGGAAGGAAGGAAGACCCCAAATCCTGGAAACTCGTGTTGTCACATTGCCAAAGCTTCAGCATTTCTGCTGGCTCAACATCTGAATTTGAGATTCTGCAGCTAAACCACCTCCCTCCTTTCACTTTGAAGACACAACGAGGCTGATGGGTTCCCAGCTGCATCTGACTCCTCCCCATAACACTCAACTGGAACCCACACGAGGTCACTTCCACCACAGTGGACTTGTCAGTGTGAGGTTTATGGTTGAATTTGATGATCTTAAAGGTCTTTTCCAACCTCAGTGGCTCTGAGGTTCTACCTGCTTCTCAGCAATGACACACTCACTGCTTGAGGAAGGACTGGAAGTGCTGCATCATCTCCCTGTTCCCAGAACAGGACTGAACAACACTGCACCTAAATGTGGTTTGTAAGTCCTTGCAGCACCAAGAGGAGTTGAAAAGAGGTAGAAATGGGCAATTTGTGTGAAATGCAGGTAAAGATCATCTTTAAGGTACCTTTCAACTGAAGCCATTCTATGATCCTAAAGCAGGCTGTCAGAGACCTGAGAGGGGCTGGCCTGCCTTCAGGTCTCACCTCTGACAGGAACAGACAATCACAGACTGGTTTGGGTTGGAAAGGACCCACAAAGGTCACCTAGTCCAGCCCCCCTGCAGTGAGCAGGGACTTCTTCACTAGAGCAGGTTGGTCAGAGCCCCATCCAACCTGACCTTGAATATCTCCAGGGATGGGGCCTCCACTACCTTCCTGGGCAACCTGATCCAATGATCCACCACCCTCGAAGAACTTTTTCCCAATATCCAACCCAAATCTGCCCTTTTCTAGTTTAAAAACATCATCCCTCGTCCTATCGTTGCATGCCCTTGGGAACAGTTCTTCTCCAGCTTTCTTAGAGGTAATTTTCAGGTACTGGGAGGCCACCAGAAGGTCTCCCTGGAGCCTTCTCTTCTCCAGGCTGAACAGTCCCAACTCTCTCAGCCTGTCCTCACAGCAGAGCTACTCCAGCCCTGGCATCATCCTGGTGGCCTCCTCTGCACTGGCTCCAGTAGCTCCATGTCCTTGTGCTGTCGGTGGCCCCAGCACTGGAGGCAGCACTGCAGGTGGGGTGTCAGGAGAGCGGAGCAGAGGGGCAGAATCCCCTCCCTGGCCCTGCTGCCCACATTTCTTGTGAAGAAGTTGCCCAGGCCTGGCCAGGGAGGAGCAGGGGCAGAGACCCGCCTGTCAGCCAGCCCAGGCTGTCACCCCACACCGTGTATTTCCCTCCCCGTTCGCAGGAGCCGTAAGGACACGTTCCCTCCGCCCGCCCAGCCCGGGAGCTCAGACAGGCTTCCAACCCCACGGCAAACCCGCCGCCCCTCACGGGCCGGGAACCGGGCCCCGGCCACAAACAGGCCTCGCCGCCAGCCCGGGGCCTACGGGGTGACCCCAGCGGGTGGAGGGAGGGAAGGGCGGGCAGGACACCGGGGATCCCGGGGAACCACCGGGACCCCCCCGGGACCCCCCGCCATGGCGGCTCCCCCTCAGGGGAAGGCCTGAAGCGAGGCGGCCCCCCCCGTTTCCATGGAGACACGAGCACACCCCATCCCCCCCCCCCCCCCCCCCACCGGAGGCCCCCGCTTTGAGTCCGGGGAGGGGGGCGAGCAGTGGCCGCGGGGCTGGGAGAAGCCGGGCCGGGCCGTGACCCACCTTCCCTGGCCTGACCGCGGAGGCGGGTGGCGAAGAAGAGGAGGACAGCGAGCAGCGCGGCGGCAACGGCGAGCAACACCGGATCCATCCTCCGGTCGGCCCCGCCCACACCGGCACTTGGTACGTCCCATCCTCCCTGCTGCAAGGCCCCCTCCCCAGCGCGGTCTGCCCGTTCACTGCCTGCAGCGAGGCGGCGCTGAGGCGGGGGCGGCGCTGCCGGGCCGGCGCGGTGAAGGGCAGCCCGCGCGCTGAGCGGGGGCCTTGGCGGTGAGGCGCGGCGGTGAGGGAACGCAGCGCGCGGGGCGGCCGGTGATGGCGGCGATGGGGGCCGCGGGGTCCGGGCGGGCGGGGGGAGGAATTACAGACGATGGGACGAAACCGACGGGGAGCGCGGTCCCTGTGGGCCTGGCTGCGGGGCGCGGCTGGTGAGGCCTTTCCCTCAGCGGCACGGTGGGAGCTTCACCCGTCATTTGCACCTGAGGGCAGGCACCGGGCCCAGCTGCAGCCTGAGCGTGGCGGCTGTCAGGGCATCGCTGGGGGTGGGGCTGCAGTTATTTCTGCCTTTAACTGAGGGATGTTGGAACCAGCCACTTAAAGGCAGGTATCAGGCATTGGAAGGGGTTGGCCAGGGCAGTGGTGGAGTCCCCATCCCTGGAGGGATTGAAGAGTCGTGCAGACACAGTGCTGAGGGACGTGGGTTAGTCAGGGACTGGTCAGTGTTGGGTTCATGGTTGGACTCAATGATCTTAAAGGGCTTTTCCAATCCAGGCAATTCTGGGATTCTGTGTGTAGGCATAGGATCAAGCTGTGAAGCTGCCTGATTCAGGAACACATCACCTGAAGAAAGCAGCTCTGCTCTGCCCTGGTGAGGCCACATCTGGAGTGTTGTGTCCAGTTCTGGGCTCCTCAGTTCAAGAGGGACAGGGATTTTCTAGAGAGAGTCCAGTGGAGGCCACCAAGATGCTGAGGGGCCTGGAGCATCTGCCTGACGAGGAGAGGCTGAGAGAGCTGGGACTGTTCAGCCTGGAGAAGAGCAGCCTGAGAGGGGATCTGATCAATGTCTATCAATATCTGAAATGTGGGGGCCAAATGGATGGGGCTGGGCTCTTCTGGGTGGTGCCCAGTGACAGGACAAGGGGCAATGGGCACAAACTGGGACACCAGAAGTTCCAGAGAAACTGAAGGAAAAACTTCTTTCCTGTGAGGGTGTTGGAGCCCTGGGCCAGGCTGCCCAGAGAGGGTGTGGAGTATCCATCTCTGGAGATGTTTAAAGCCCACCTGGACACTTTCCTGTGCAACGTGGTGTAGGGAACCTGCTTTGGCAGGGAGGTTGGACTAGACGACCTTGAAAGGTCCCTTCCAACCCAACCATATGATTCTATGTCCCAAACCCCAGCAAATTTGCCCCTGACAAAATCAGAGAGGCTGACTGACCCTGAACTGGCCCCAAACTTGCTGTCTCACATACTAAGCTGGCTTAATTTGGTAAAGGAAGCTGCCCAGAAGAAGCTGATTTGTTTCAAAATCAGGTTTGCATTGATCTGTGCAGAGCCAGCACAGGGTGGGTGGGCTTGGGCTGTAGATTGATTATTGCTTTAAGCTGATCTGATGCTGGTGGCCAGCCAGGTGGAGCATCTGCCTCCTGTCACTTCCCCTTCACTTGCAGGACTGTGCAGTGGTCCAGAGCAGGGGACTGATATTTTCTTCCTTTGTGGTTTTTTTTGTTGTTGTTTATTTGTTTTCCTGAATTTGGGGTTTTTTTTAGCCAGATCAGAACAAGTAGCAGCACAAAAAGATGCTTCAGGAACCTGCAGCTGGGGGTGGAGAACAGATTTCCCCCCTCTGGATGGTCTCCCACTGTTAGATCTGAAACCATTTGTCAGGTTCTGCCTCAGTCCTGTGTGTGAGGACAAAGTATTTTAGTTTTTACTGATTTTGCTTTGTTTTGTGGTTGTGTTCTGGCTGAGCAAGCCCTTTCTTGCTTCACAGATCCCTTTAGTGTGGTGTTTTAAAACACTTTGTTGTTGGGAGGGATTTTTTTTGGGGGGGTGGGGAGGAAATGTTTTATCAAATTGAAAATGGAAATTAGAGAGTATTTGACCTATAATCAACTGTGTTAGCTAATTAGTCAGGACTGAGGACTGCAGAGCTGTCTGGGCACGTACTGTCACGAGCTGGAGAGGAATTCAGATCTCTCTGCCACACAAAAAGGTAACTTTTGAGGGAAAATTGCACCTATACAGAATTAGATAAATTCTGGATAAATGATGAACTGAAGCTTTCCTGGTGGTGATCTTCAGGGTCCTCTTCAGATTGTGTTTATTTTATATCATGTGTAATTGTCCAGATTGCTTGTAAAAATAAAACCTGAGTGACAAAAATATGAGTTTTTCTTCTGTGCCTTTGCAGATTTCAAAAATGATGAGTAATGAGCATTAAACCCAAACTTTTTGGTTATTTTATCTGTAGGATATTTCAATTTCTTAAAATCCATCCTGATTATAAACTTCCTAAGGAATATGACGTGCTCTGATGTTTGAATGTTCCTTTAAAGTCCTGTACCAAGTTCTGTAGCACTGCTGAGGAAACCAAACGGGCACAGACCACGTGAGGGAGCGGCGGGGTGTCCTCACAAACCTGTGTTCAGCCTTAGGCTCGGTGTGACTCAGTCCAGGGCACTCTGGGTGCACAAGGAGCCGTGTCCTGGAGCTGCACATGGACACATAATCGAGCTGCATCTGGAAAGAAGCGTTATCATGGTAATTTGTTTTTATTATTTAGTTTGCTTTGTGCTTTTCTTGCTAGCAGTGGCTGCAGCCGATGTGGAGGGAGTTGGTGGCTCCCAGATCCAGCTTTTGTCACATCCACCTGTGGTGGAAAGAGACTTTAACTGCAGGGTTCAAGGAAAGAACTTGAACTTCACTTGCAGATAAAACTGTGTGGTGGTGTCACTGGGCCAGCACTGGGCTGGCAGCCAAACACAGTCGCTTGCTCACTCCCACCCAGCAGGGGACAGAGGAGAGAAGTGTGGGGCCGGGGTAAGGAGACTCATGGGGTGAGAGAACAACAATTTAATCATTGAAATAAAAGAAAACATAAAATAATACTGATATTAAAATAATAATAGTAATAATAGTAATAAAATATGCAAATGAGTGACACCCAGTGCCATTGCTCACCACCCACCGACCCAGCCCGGCCCGTTCCCAGAGAACGATCCCGGAGGAGCGACAATCCCGACCCGAAACCGCAATCCCGGGAGAGCCAGAGCCCGAGCGAGAGCCAGAGAGAGCCAGAGAGGAAGAGCCCCTCATGGATCTCCTGCCCATGGGGGACAGGAGATGGAACAGCCCCTTGGCAGAGCCAAATGCCCATGGAGCTGAGTCAGCTCAATATTCCTCACTCCCTTATCTCTTGCACTTGTAGACTGGCAAAACACAAAGTCCTTCAGCTTCCAGTGACAAAAATGCAAACACTGGTTTGTTCTCATTGTTTCTCTCATGACCAATCCCAGCTGAACCCAAACCCCAGTGCTGTTCTAGCTGCTGGAAAGAAACCAGCTCTGTCCCAGCTACAAACCAGGACAAACTGGGAGGTTCAAGCAAACGACCTGAACTTCACTTGCAGGTTTAACGCGCCGCTGCTGCAGGTTTCACAGATACAAGAGGGTGCACTGTTGCAGTTTTAAAATCAACCCTGACACGCTATGATAACCACAAGCACACTGAACACCACACGTGTTCACAGACATAAAGCATGAACAATATTCACTGACCTCTCCAGTGAGGCCTCTCAATCCCAGGGGAGCTGCCTTGACCAGTGTCCTGATCAAGGGGAGAAGGGTCTCCTTCACCAGCCATCTGTACAGCTGGGGAAGTGACTCACCCCTATTTCCAACCTGAATCTTGGGGGTTTTTATCCCCTGACTTATGGTGTGTATGGCTGTGCCTGAGTGGATTATGTCTGTACCTGGTCTAGGTAGATACCTGCTGTAGGGTGATTGTCCCACTCTGCTCTGCTTGGTGCAGTCTCACCTCCAGCACTGGGGGCAGTTTGGGCATCACAGGATAAAAAGGATCTAAAGCTGCTGGAGAGTGTCCAGAGGAGGGACACAACACTGGGGAAGGGTTTAGAGGGGAAGGGTATGAGAAGAGGCTGAAGTCACTTGGTTTGTTCAGCCTGGAGAAGAGGAGACTTGAGAGGAGATCTCATCATGGTCTAGAACTTCCTCCCAAGGGGAAGAGGAGGGGCAGGTGCTGAGCTCTTCTCTCTGGCCACCAACGCCAGGAGCAGAGGACATGGCAGGAAGATGTGGCAGGGGAGGGGGAGGTTGGCCATGAGGAAAAGGTTCTTGAGGCAGAGGGTGGTGGAGCACTGGCACAGGCTCCCCAGGGAGGTGCTGATGGTCCCAAGGCTGACAAGATTCCAGCAGCATTTGTCCAAGGCCCTCAGGGACAAGGTGTGAATGTTGGGCTTGTCCTGTGCAGGGACAGGAGTTGGACTGCATGATCCTTGTGGGTCCCTTCCAGCTCACAATGTTCTATGTTTCTATGATATGCCTGATACACCCCTGAGTAGATTGTACCGTTATCTTTGGCAATGTGGTGGAGAGTCTCTTTATCTACCTTTGGCTGGTCTGTGATTGAGTGCACGAGGTTGTCCTTTGAAACTGAAGCTGAAACCCTCCATCTTTCTTTACCTTGGTTCCTCAGAAGACTGACAGTGGTTGGATTGAGACTCAGGGCGTGCTGTTTGTTAAGGGATTTCAAGGCTCAACTCAGATTTTGGTTCTCTGAATGGTGCAGCTGGTCAGAGAACCCCGGGCTGAGCTGTCACCACAGCTCCCCAGGAGTTGTCACAGAATCCCAGAATTGCCTTGATTGGAAAAGACCTTTAAGATCATGGAGTCCAGCCATTAACCTCACACTGACAAGTCCCAAATTAACCCATGTCCCTCAGCACTGTGTCTACACAACTCTTCAATCCCTCCAGGGATGGGGACTCCACCACTGCCCTGGCCAACCCCTTCCAATGCCCCAGAACCCTTTCAGCAAAGAAATTCTTCCTCACATCCAATCTAAAAAAATATCCAATCTAAAAAGTCATCTCTGCAGAGAGACAGGGCCTCAAGGCAATCTGAGGCTGGGTTGCTTTGGTGACCCTCCATGAGTCACCTGTGCACACTTGGTGTTGTGAACCTTGCTTGTGAACTATGGGCTGGACAATCCATACACCAGCTAACGACCTTGAGCTGCCACCAGCACTTGTGTGAGTCATAACACATTTTATTTGCTTGCATTGTCCCTACAGCCTTTAATAAGGAGATAAAGTTACTGATGTGATGTCATGTGCTCCTCTCTGGGCTGCAGAAGTAGCAGATGAGGCTTTTCCTGTAGGTGTCACCATTATGCCACGTTAAAACAGAGTTTAAACTGTAGATGAACGACAGGGCATCGGATGCTCACCTCAGTTTGGTCGTGACACCGCGATCTTCAGAAACATTTCCTGCCCCTTGGGCTGTATTTCTCAGATCCTTTTTTATGTTTTTCCTAGTTTAGATCTGGGAAAGTCCCTCTGGTTTCTTTAATAACCATGTAGATTTCAAAGGACTTTGAGTTTGACTTGCTACCAAGGCAGTAGGAAAATCATAGGATGTTGTGAACTGGAAGGGACCCACAAGGACCACCGAGTCCAACTGCTGTCCCTGCACAGGACAATCCCAACATTCACACCATGTCCCTGAGGGCCTTGGCCAAATGCTGCTGGAATCTTGTCAGGCTTGGTGCCATGAGCACCTCCATGGGGAGCCTGTGCCAGTGCTCCACCACCCTCTGCCTCAAGAACCTTTTCCTCATGGCCAACCTCACCCTCCCCTGCCACATCTTCCTGCCATCTCCTCTGCCCCTAATGTATGTGAAGGCTGTGATGAGCAGTGAGTGTTCACTGAATTAAAAGACCACCTCTTGGAACATAACTCATCTCACTCCATCTTGCAAATATCACTCTACAGTGGGATCATAGTAATCTAGAACTTGAAACCTATGAGATTTCCTCAACCAGCATGGGGATGGGTCTGTTCAACCGAGGACCAAGGGACAGGACAAGAGGAAATGGCCTCAAGTTGTGCCCAGGGCAGTTGAGATGGGATGTGAGGAAGAATTTCTTTGCTGAAAGGGTTCTGAGGCATTGGAAGGGGTTGTCCAGGGCAGTGGTGGAGTCCCCATCCCTGGAGGGATTGAAGAGTCGTGTAGACACAGTGCTGAGGGACATGGGTCAGTCGAGGACTTGTCAGTGTTGGGTCATGGTTGGACTCGATGATCTTAAAGGGTTTTTCCAATCTGGGTAATTCTGTGATGCAGGCAGTTCTGGGGGAAAATATGTGGCTTTTTGAATGATTCTTCATTTTGATGAAAGGTCAGAGAACAGAATCCCCCCTCAACACCTCATTGCACATAGGAATTACACAGACTTGCTTGAGTGATCATCACTTCTTTGAGCAGCCAGGAGAAGGGGTCCAGCTGGCAGTGCCGTCCCGGAGCGTTTCACTCGGTCAGTGTGCGGTGGCGTCATGCATTGATGTCCGGTAATGAGACTCTAAGCAGAAGCAATTCAGCTTCATCTGCGCTAACAAATGCATCCAGGAACTAAATGTATCCTGGGTCCTCTGGCCAACTGGCACAAAATGCCCTCTTCCATGCTTGTAAACTGTCTTGCATTCCAGGAGAGGGTGGTTGGATGTAAACTGCCTGCTGGGAGTTCTTGGATTATTTTGTGCCTTGAACCATGCCTGGGAATTATCTAGGAAAATGCAAATTGGCACCCAAATTTATGCTGGGGAACTTTCTAACAATTTTCTCATGTGGATGATTGCTTTCCACTGCCTGGGCATGCCTGAATTTACAAGGTGTGTGTAACCTTTGTGTAACGGGATGTATTTCCAGGGAGATATAATGCAAGTGTTGCCTGCCTGCTCCCTCCCACTTGGTATGGACCTCTGGTGTTCTTCCAAATACTCATCTATAAATGTCTTCATGAACAGAAGCGTTTCTGCTGCCACTCCTTTGTGCCAGTGGGCACAAACATTCTTCACCACCTTCCAAGAAGCATTCAGTAGATGCAGGATCAGAGTCTGGGAAGGTCTAGCCAGTCGAAGGAGATGATCGTCCTGCTCTGCTCTGCACTGGTGTGGTGTCATCTCAAGTACTGGGGGCAGCTTCAGGCACCACAGGAGAAAAAGGATCTAAAGCTGCTGGAGAGTGTCCAGAGGAGGGACACAACATTGGGGAAGGGTTTAGAGGGAAAGGGTGTGAGGAGAGGCTGAAGTCACTTGGTTTGTTCAGCCTGGAGAAGAGGAGACTGAGAGGGGATCTCATGGTGGTCTGGAACTTCCTCTCAAGGGGAAGAGGAGGGGCAGGCGCTGAGCTCTTCTCTCTGGCCACCAACGCCAGGAGCAGAGGACATGGCAGGAAGATGTGGCAGGGGAGGGTGAGGTTGGCCATGAGGAAAAGGTTCTTGAGGCAGAGGGTGGTGGAGCACTGGCACAGGCTCCCCAGGGAGGTGCTCATGGCCCCAAGCCTGACAAGATTCCAGCAGCATTTGGCCAAGGCCCTCAGGGACATGGTGTGAATGTTGGGATTGTCCTGTGCAGGGACAGGAGTTGGACTCCATCATCCTTGTGGGTCCCTTCCAACTCACAAGATTCGATGACTCTATGAGTCTATGTCTCAATCAATATGCCAGAGTTAAAGAACTGCAGATGTATTTTATTCATTGCAGGGTGATGAACTGGTAACCCTACGTGTGTGAATAACTCCAGCCAGGATCCTGGTGTACTGTGTGGTAGCTCAGCACCTTCCCCAAGCCTCTGAAGAAGCTTGTGAGACCTGTCTTGATCTGCTGAGACCCTGATGCTTTGTTCTCACTGTTTACTGGGGTTGCTTGTTTAAAGAGAATTAACGTGGCTTATTGTTGCTTGAGATAGCTTTTAAGTTTACCTTAAAGAGAGAAATGTAAAGAAACGTAACAGACACACTCTAAATAGTCCTAGTTCTAGAAAACAAAACTGCAACATTAAGACATGCATGAAAACAAGATGAAAACAGGACAGAGGGAAATTCTTGCTCGCATTGGTCTCTTGTTCTAGAGTTACTGAGGTTTTTATGCAAAGGGGTCGGTTTGTCAGGGCTCTACCTGTGGAGAAGAGCTGCAGCCCTGGATTTCTGTCTCCATTATGCTCCTGAGGTGCTGCTGAATGCAAGTGAAGCTTTGTGGTTGTGTGAAAGGGGCAGTAAAGCAATTGAGCAGGAAATAAACTCCTTTGTGTTCCAGTGTCACGACAGAGGGAAGACCCGGACGCTCAATATGAGTGATCAACAAGCTTCGTTTATTGATTACATATGTGCTCCTTCTATACAGTGGTTAATTAAGCTCATGCATATTCTTAAAGACCTATACTGATTGGTTTATTAATTATCCTGAGAACTTTCTCCTTTGTGGTTAGCTCAATTCTTCTTATCTCATAGCTCTGTTCATGCCCCAGGACGTCAACAGGGTACTCCTACTTTGCAGTTACCAGCTAAAGCTGCTCCCTTCTTGTTCCCAGCTTGGTTTTGCTGAAGTTGTTTGTCTGAAGTCTCAAGGACAAGTCAGTATCCTGGAGACTTCTGCTAATTTACCCTGACCGTGCAATTGCTTGCTATACTTATGTCAAAGGCCTAAGCTGGCTACTGCAGCCTGAGCCATTTCATACCCTCACTGCTTCTGCTGAGCCTCTGATTGTACAACATCTCTAATGATCCATGACCCCTGTCAACATTCCAGCTCACCCTCAGATATCAGAGGAGCTGGGGGCAGCTGGGCTTAGATCCTGAGTGATGCGCAGTTGAGCACTACGGGTCTGACAACAGCGGGCTCACTCGACAGTGTGCTGCACTCCCATATCCATGATTTATGGACTCTCACAGCTAAACCTGCAGCATTGAGTGGCATCACCTTGGGCACGAGGGGCTGCTGTGGCTGGTTACACACAGACACAGTTTGATGTGACACTACAAGCCTGGACACACCAGTGCCCAAGTCACTCGATAGTGTCCCGCACCCACAGCCCAGTCACGATCTCTGGACTCTCATGGCCTCATCAGGTGACAGCACAGTGAGAAGTTGTGCAGCAAGTCTGTGAGTGAATAAAAGCATTTTAATGAAGCAACAGGATTAATACAGATTCATATGGATTGCTGGTGATAGTCCACTCTCTGCAGAGGTAAATGCTTACACTCTAGTTACACGTTACTAAAAAGGGGACAAGTTACTACAAAGTGCTAAGTTAGTAAAATAATTCTCTAGAGATTTCTAAGTTTCCAAGGAAGATCCTCAGTTAAGTGTAAGTCTTACCCAGAGGTGTCCCAATGGCGGGGAAGAGAGGCTCAGCCCATCGGCTGGTCCCAAGGGACAGAGGTCTGCGATGGAGTCACCCCTGACCGGTCCACGATGATGTCTTCCCTGGCTGTGATGGTGTCTTCCATCATGGAAGGCTGTGAGCCTTCCAGAAGGTTCCTCAAAGTCTCATCCAACCTGGCCGAGAACACTTCCAGGGAGGAGCAGCCACAGCTTCTCTGGCCAACCTGGGACACTGTCTCACCACCCTCACACCAAAGAATTGCTTCCTCACATCTCAGCTCCATCTCCCCTCTGCCACTTTCAAGCCATCACCCCTTGTTCTCTCACTCCCTGCCCTTGGCCAAAGTCCCTCCCCAGCCTTCCTGGAGCCCCTTCAAGTACTGGGAGGCCACTAGAAGGTCTCCCTGGAGCCTTCTCTTCTCCAGGCTGAACAGCCCCAACTCTCTCAGCCTGTCCTCACAGCAGAGCTGCTCCAGCCCTGGCATCATCCTCGTGGCCTCCTCTGCACTGGCTCCAGGAGCTCCATGTCCTTGTGCTGTTGGTGGCCCCAGCACTGGAGGCAGCACTGCAGGGGGGGTGTCAGGAGAGCGGAGCAGAATCCCCTCCCTGACCTGCTGCCCACGCTGCTCTGGGTGCAGCCCAAGAGATGTGTGCCCAGCAGGTATTTAGATGTAAATGTAAAGGAAACCCAAGGCTAAGGATTCTCTGAGCATTTCTTCAAAAATACTTGGAGCTGGAGGTTGCTGTGCTGGTGGGGATTAAAGAAAAATACAGTGGTGAAGTGAAATCCCTCAGGCTGAAATTCAGACGCTTTCCTCCCGCACGGCCACCGAGGTGGGGATTTACATTTTCCGTGTGACTCAGCCCTGCAGAGTGGAGCCCAGCAGACAGGGTGCTGGCCCAAGCTGCAAGAGCAACATGGGTAAGAAGTGATTCTCCAAAATTTCATGATGTGCACTCAAGCAAAACCAAAACCTTTGAAAGGCTCTTTGGTGACCAGTGTATCCATGCAGGGTGTGTGGATTGGGATGCCCCTAATTTCAAGCAGGGTCTGTCCCTGGTTAATGCCTTGACCACCTGGTTTAGACCATGTGGCTGTGACTACATCTGGGTGGTGGATGATCTGCAGGTTGCCCAGAGAAGCTGTGGCTGCTCCTCCCTGGAAGTGTTCTCGGCCAGGTTGGATGAGGCTTTGAGCAACCTGGTCTAGTGGAAGGTGTCCCTGCTGATGGCAGGGGGGTTGAGACTGGATGAGCTTGAAGGTCCCTTCCAGCCCAAACCAGTCTCTGATTCTATGACATTCCAATGATTTATCTGCATTGTTTTCTTCATCCCCTTTGGCTGTAAATTATAACAGATGGTTCCTAACCAACATTTCTTGGGAAGGGACACATTCATCCAAAAGACCTGTTCTTCTAGACCTGTGTTTTCTGATGGAAATCATAGAATCATAGAATGTTTTGGGCTGGAAGGGACCTTAAAGATCATCTAGTTCAAATCATCCTTGACTCCGTGTAGCTCATTGGAGTTTGGTCCCATCACTGAGCTGGTTACTTTTCTGTCCCTCATATTTTGTAGCTGAAAATCAGAGATAAAAATATTGGCCTTCAATCCATTCCTGGGGAGGACAACCATCATCTAAATCATGGTGGTGTTAATATTCAGTACTTAATATGGTTCTGAATCTCTTTTTTATACAGTGCTGCTCCGACTGCCGAGCTCTCTCCTCTGCTCTGCCCCACCGAGCTGTTTGTCAAAAGCCATAATGAGCTTCCTGTATCTTTTCAAAATGTAAATTGTAACCAATTTAGAATTCATTAGTTCAAATGTCTGTCACTGCAGCCCCAGTTTAATTTCACCTGTCCCTTCCCATGTTTCCATTAAACCCCATTTAATTAAAAAGCCTCTCTCGTTCTCAGCGCAGTCATCTCCATTTGAAATAAACGTCCCGCAAAGTCCGTGACTCAACTGACAACACCCAAGTAGCCACCAAGACCCAGATGATCAGCTTTTCCAGCACAAATTAACAAAGAACTGTTCTTCTCTCTCCATGTATCACCAGCCTGGAAGGAAAAGAGAACCAGAGATGTCAAAATGGAATTGAGTTTCTTTGCTGCATGTGTAGAGAAAACAGGGGTGCAGCTGCTGTGACCCCGCGATACCTCTCTGAAGTTGGCCCTGAGGACTGGCTGGGATTTGCAACTGTAATGAGATTGCTGCTGGAGGGAAGACTTGAGCTTCCAAAATCCCTGTTTTCAGATGAGTTACTTACATCAAATGAGCTTAGCTGGGTTGCAAACCCCACTCAATAGGAAAGTTGTTCATTTAACGTCTTGGTTTTGGCATGAGCTGGTTGAGTCATAGCCTGCATTTCTCCTTCTGGATGAAACACAGATGAAAGCATTTTTACTTCGTCTTGTCTAGAGGTTAAATTGTGGTTCTCCCAGACATTGTCTGTGGGGCAAATCTCTCCTCTTCTAAAGGCTTCTTCCTGCCATTCTCAGCATCCCTTTGCCTGGACCTTCCCTCTGTGCTCATGAGCATGTGGTGGGATGATCCAGGGAACTCATCCTGGCTTCTGATAACCTTTTTCTCACCAAAAGGTGTGTCTGTGGAACAACAGCATTAGAAAATACTGGTGCAGCCCAAGACTGGACTGTTGATCTGCCTGAGTTCATCTCCCTTTCAGACATCTTCAGCGAGGCTGAACAAGCCCAGGTCCTCTTGCTCCCTACCCTAGTGATGCGAGACTTCTTCATACTTCTTCATGTGTCTGTCTGTCTTTCTGTCTTGAATATGAATTACTTGGCCAGATGAGGTCTTGCCTTGTGCATAACACCATGGGAATGTCCTAATGAATGTGGTCAAGAGGCTGGAGCACATGACATAAGGGAAGAGGTTGAGGGAGCTGGCTTGGTGTAGCCTGGAGAAGGGAAGGCTGTGTAAGATCTAATTGCTCTGTTCAGCTACGTAATTAAGATTACAGAGAAGGAAGAGCCTGACTCCTCTCAGAGGTGTGCAACGAAAGGGTGAGAGGTGGTGGGTGTAAGCTGCAGCAAGGGGAATTCCACTGAGATGCAAGGAATGATGTTTTCACTGTGGGGATGGTGAAATGCTGGACCACAAGCCCAGAGACGTGGGGACATTGCTTTCCTTGGAGATATTCAACACTCAGCTGGAGGAGGTACTTTCCAGCCTACATTGTTATGCAAATGACCATGATATAAACCAGAAGGAATTGCATGTGCATTTTTATTTTAAAATATAATTTAAAATATCTAAATTTATATATTAATATGTAAATATTATATTAGATATATTTAAAATATTTACTTAAAAATATATTTTTAACAATATTTTTAAAATCCTTAAAATCAAAGCACTTAGAAGGGCTCCAGCAGGACCAGGAGTTACCAGTCCTTGCTGGTACTGCATTCAGTGCCTGTGTTACGTGTCTCGGGTGACTTGCCTTCTCTCTCCAACAAGTGGAGCTCCTAGCCAGTGTTAATTGGGCAGTGTGGAAAAAGGAACAGAGCAGTTGTTTCTGTTGTCCCTAATCTGTGGATAAATAGGGGAACATGGGATTGTGAGGACTGTCAGGCTGGATTAGACTCAAGGCACATGAAATTGGCACTGGTGAGGCTGCAGCTCAAGTGCTGGGTTCAGTGTTGGGCCCCTGACTCCAAGAAGGACCTGGAGGTGCTGGAGCGTGTCCAGAGAAGGGCAACAGAGCTGGGGAAGGGTCTGGAGCACAAGTGTGCTGAGTTCCCGGCTGAGGGAACTGGGGGTGTTGAGCCTGGAGCAAAGGAGGCTGAGGGGAGACCTTGTGGCTCTGTCCAAGTCCCTTGGAGGAGGGTGGAGAGAGGTGGGGGTGGGTCTGTTCAACCAAGGACCAAGGGACAGGACAAGAGGAAATGGCCTCCAGTTGCACCAGGGAAGGCTTAGATTGGATGTGAAGAAAAACTTCTTCACCAAAAAGTTGGTGAAGTATTGGAACAGGCTGCCCAGGGAGGTGGTGGGGTCACCTTCCCTGGAGGCATTTAGAATATATGTAGATGAGGTGCTTAGGGACATGGTTTAGAGGTGGAATTGGTAGTGTTGGGTTTATGTTTGGACTTGATGATCTTAAAACTCTTTTCCAACCACTGTGATTCCTTGATTCTGTGTGATTCTGTGAATCTCGTACCTTGCTTTCTTCAATGACCAACACAGCAGGTTTACAGGGATCATTTTAAAAGCTGTACAGAAGGCTTCAGAGGAAGGATCAGTCATTTTTTCCCCTTTTCCCTGAAATATTGCCCCATCTGCTTTCTTTGCAGGGTCAGCTTTCAAAAATCAGGGAAATTTCTAAGCGTCTCTAGAAGTGAGTTGCTGATGGTGGGTGTAGACCCACAGTAGGTCATGGGGGTGGGAAGTTGGGTGGTTGATGTGGCACCCTGGGCTGCAAGGACAACCACAAGAAGGCAGCTTCCATCCCCCAGATAGGTAGGAAGAGGTCAGGACCCTTTTCCAGGGGCTACCAGGAGTATTTTGCTGCCTCTGTGTGTTTTACTTGTGTTGTGTGCATTGAACCATGAAAGCCTTGAGCCTCAAAAAAAAAAAAGGACAAGAAAACCCAGGTAACATTTTTTTCCTCAAAAGCAGTCAGAAAAAAACACATTTGCAGGGATCTCTTTCTGCAGGGATCTATCTCCAACAGACATCAAGATGATCAGGAATGATCTTTGTTCTGGGCTGCAGAGCCTAAAGGAAAATAAACTAAACTGGATCCCCTGGGGAGAGGTGCAAAACCAGTAACTCCATAAGTGAGATTCATTGGATTTCATCTGCCACTTGCAACCAAATTATAAAGGACAAAGCAGTGGAGAGGCTGGGTGGCTCCTGGGCTAGATTTCTGCCTAGCCCATCTCTTGTTGAGCATCTGTTTAAATGTCCCAGGCACTTAACATCCTCTCTGGATTGCAGATAGGTTGTTACCCCAGAGGAATAGACCCCAAAATAGCAAAACGTGCCTATATATGAATATTTGGCAGGCTTGTGTGGACAAGACAGACAAGAAGAATTGTCCAGTTCTGGAGCCACCAACAGCACAAGGACATGGACCTGCTGGAGCCAGTCCAGAGGAGGCCACCAGGATGATGCCAGGGCTGGAGCAGCTCTGCTGTGAGGACAGGCTGAGAGAGTTGGGGCTGTTCAGCCTGGAGAAGAGAAGGCTCCAGGGAGACCTTCTAGTGGCCTCCCAGTACCTGAAGGGGCTCCAGGAAGGCTGGGGAGGGACTTTGGCCAAGGGCAGGGAGTGAGAGAACAAGGGGTGATGGCTTGAGACTGGCAGAGGGGAGATGGAGATGGGATGTGAGGAAGAAATTCTTTGGTGTGAGGGTGGTGAGACAGTGTCCCAGGTTGGCCAGAGAAGCTGTGGCTGCTCCTCCCTGGAAGTGTTCTCGGCCAGGTTGGATGAGGCTTTGAGCAACCTGGTCTAGTGGAAGGTGTCCCTGCTGCTGGCAGGGGGGTTGGAACTGGATGATCTTTAAAGTCCTTTCCAACCCAAACCAGTCTGGGATTCTACGACTCTATGAAGAGACCCCCAGAGCCCCAGAAGCTGTGTTGCTGTTATTGCCATTTTAGAGAGGGAGCACAAAAGCAGGAGGAGGTTGAAGGCGGCACTAGAAAGGAAGGGAAGCACCTTTCAGCGTGTCATCTAACAATTAATTATGCATAATCACCTCAGTCAAATCAAAATAATAATGGAAACAATTCTTTTTTTAAAGATGTAATGGTACACAGGAAGTTTTCCTTCTTTTATTCCCAGACTGCTGCTCTTAGGGCTAGGAGGCAGAGGTGTCTCAGTGTTGGACTAGATGACCTTCAGAGGTCCCTTCCAACCTCAGTCATTCTGTGACTCTGTGATTCTGTTTGGAGTCACATTTTCCTTTATTTTCTCGGCTGTATTATACATGGAATGATCTGCCACAAGAAAATGTACCTTGGCATTATGACTTCATGCTTTCTCTTTTGTTGAGAAATAAATGTTTGGTGCTGGAAGCCATCAACCTGTAAAGCATGGCACCATTTGCCTGCTCGTATTTTCATCTTCACAAAATCATGAATTCTGAAAACCTAATTTTGCAGTAATTTTTCCTGGAATCTCAGAGCTCTGCTGGCTGCCCCTGTTGAGGTGATGTCTGGGCTTTCTGAGGGTTTTTTGTTACTTGTTTTCTCTCTCAATGAGCTATTGTGGAAATGGAGATGTTTGCCTGCCAGTGACAACACTGAGGAATGTCTACTTTCCTACTTTCCCTCTTATCATTTTCAGAAGTAACAAGCCCTTAGGGACTATCTTTACTCCATCTCTTGTTTATTATGGGCTGTCACTGCCTGGTGATGATGACACCATTTCCATTTGCTTTCATCTGGCTGGAGGGAAATGTTTACCTGCTGCTGTGCCTTTGGAAATAAGCTGTATCTGGGTTATTTTCTATGACCCATCATTGTTTGATGTCTACTGGATGTTTTTTTTTTTCTGATTAGTTCCCTCATCTGGTTGATGATGACCTACAATGTCATCACCAGGTGCAAGAAGATCAATGGGAAGCCCCTGAATTTTAAGCATGATCCAAGAGATGTTTGCAGAAAGGTGGCAGGGATTTGTTTTAAATGTCTGAGGAAATCCCTCATAGGAAGCATGCTTTTCTGTCTGGGAAGTTGGAGAACTCATGAAGGATTTTGGGAGGTTACATCTTCATGCTCTGGACAGTGGTAGGCTTCTCACATCTCAGGCACCAGCAGGTTTTGGTGAGGTATTGTCTGATTTTCTTGTAACCAAACACAATGACATAGGAACTGGATGAGTAACAGATGCAGGACAGCTCTCTGTAGGGACCTCTGAAGATGCTGTTCTTAACCTTGTGCTTAAAGGGTCCTGAAACAAGAGCAATCCAGATGATGCCATTGGAGAGCCAGTAGACAATGTAAATGGATGGCAGCAAGAGCAAGATCTTGGTCACCTGAGCCAGGTGCTTGTTTCAGGTGCTCCCTGTGATGGAGGCAGCCCTTATCCCTCTCCTTTGCCTCCAGAGGAGGTCAATGATGAATCCATTCAGGACTATCACAAGGATGATGAAGATCAGATCCAAGCTGATGGATGTGTAAGTGGTGAACTTCATGATTAAACTCCTTGGAGAACTTAAGCAAGTGCTGGTAGCCAAGCACACAACGATTTCATTACTTATCCTCTCTGCTGTAGTGTTGTAACGAAGGTAGGGCAGTTGGAAGATGGTGCTTAAGATCCAGCAGCCAGCAAGGAAGGATGCTGTTCATGTACTGCCTCTGGTGCATGTGGGTGAACTTGGACCAGCGATGGTTAGGTCTGTGGATCTTCATCAAGTGGAGGAAACTTAAATTCTCCACTGACCAGATGCTGATCAGCCTCAGCACGTGATACGTATAGAGGAGGATGCAACACCCCCTCTCATCAAAAACACTGGTGCCAGCAAAGGAGAGGACTCCTGGGACCTCTTGGTAGCACCAGAGTAAGAGATTCATCAGGACCATGTTGACAGTGATCCTATCTAAGGACTGAAGGACTTTGTACCAGATGGCATTAGAGCACGATGAGGTTGCCTGTTGTGCCAGTAAAGTTCTGGGGCCACCAACATCAGAAGAACATGGACCTACTGGAGCCAGTCCAGAGGAGGCCACAAAGGTAATGCGAGGGCTGGAGCAGCTCTGCTGTGAGGACAGGCTGAGAGAGTTGGGGCTGTTCAGCCTGGAGAAGAGAAGGCTCCAGGGAGACCTTCTAGTGGCCTCCCAGTACCTGAAGGGGCTCCAGGAAGGCTGGGGAGGGGCTTTGGCCAAGGGCAGGGAGTGAGAGAACAAGGGGGGATGGCTTGAAAGTGGCAGAGGGGAGATGGAGCTGAGATGTGAGGAAGAAATTGTTTGGTGTGAGGGTGGTGAGACAGTGTCCCAGGTTGTCCAGAGAAGCTGTGGCTGCTCCTCCCTGGAAGTGTTCTCGGCCAGGTTGGCTGAGGCTTTGAGCAACCTGGTCTAGTGGAAGGTGTCCCTGCTGCTGGCAGGGGGGTTGGAACTGGCTGAGCTTGAAGGTCCCTCCCAACCCAAAGCATTCTGTGATTCTATGATATTCTAAATGCCAAGAGATAAATGAAGATGGAAATAGGGTTACATACCATAACTGATGTCTGAAGAGGGTTCCCATAGCCTTTCACAACTGCTTTCCTAACTTCCTCCTCCTTGCCTTGGCTACTTGAACCTACCACATCTATTTCTGGCTCTGTACCACATCTTGGTGCTGGCAGCATTGCTGTCACCTCTCCTCAGGGGGCTGTTCCCTGCTCCCCACCAAGGCTGGCAAGCTACAGCTCCAGTAGCTCTGATTGCTTCACTGCTTGTGCCTCTGCTCTTACCTCACTCGGAAGGGCCAGGGAGGGTGGAGATTAGGCAGGGAGCTGTGCTGAGGCTGCAAATGTTGTGTATGGCATTAGAAAGGCTTGCAGGTGAAAAGCCCTGCAAGAACTGGTGGGGTTGGAGGGAGGGCTTCAGCTTGAAGCTCATAATGAGCACTGGGAGGTCTGTCCTGCTGTGGCTGATCCCTTAGTGCTGGAGGTGGTTAATGAAAAGTCTGGCTTGGTGGAACGCAGAGGTGTGTGAGTCCTTGTGTGTGTGAAAGTGCAAGATGGGAGTTGTTCTGAGGAAACTCTGGGTCAAAAAAGGTATTAGAAAGATCCCATGAAATGCAGAGGTCCAGCCTTTTCCTTCCTCTACCCACACCCATCCCACCCAGCAGGCACTGAACCTCCTCACACCCCTCATCTGGATTTCCAAGTGTCTCAGGGCTGTCAGATCTGCCTCTGTCCATGCACAGAAACGCCCTGCTCAGAGTGACAGGACCTCTTTGTCATTTGGGATCCAACACCCACGCAGTTTTGGTGTAGAGGTCCTGCTCTGACCCGTGTTATTGGAGCTCATCAGAGATGGTCAACATGCCATGACCCTTGGCAAGAGGCAGTTGTTACTGCTTTGTTAAAAAAAGAAAACAAATCTGGTGCAGACACCCCACTTTGCATTTTAGGATGAGAGGAAGTGGCCTCAAGTTGCACCAGGGGAAATTCAGGTTGGGTATTAGGAAAAATTTCTTCTCCAAGAGTGGTCAGACATTGGAACCGGCTGCTCAGGGCAGTGGTGGAGTCACCATCCCTGGAGGTGTTCAGGAAACAAGTAGATGGAGCACTCAGGGACATGGTTTAGTGGGCATGGTGGTGATGAGTTGATGGTTGGACTGGATGATCTGAGAGATCTTTTCCAACCTTAATGATTCTGTGATTTCAAGAGAGGGCACCTGCCCAGGTTCATGTCACTCCCAGGAAGAAGCTGTCTGAGAGCCAAGTTCCCAGCTCCCCACCCTGAAGCTCCATTTGGGGCTGGGTGGGATGAGGACAGGAACAGCCTGGGCAGGGTGGGAGAGGGGCTCTGGGCTCCCACAGATGCTCAGATCACAGCTTTGGAGTTTCCTTGCACCCATCTGACATAAGAGGGGCTCAAGCTGCCCGGTTCAGACCCAGCTCTCCCCTCCACGCTCTGTGGGAAGGGATCCATCATCGCTGGTGCACAGAGACTCCCTGGGGATGTCCTGCTGCAGTGGTGGTTTCTGGTACCCTGTGATGTGCTGAGGACTGCCTGGACATGGTGGTGGTTAAAATAAACTCTCTGAGAAGAAGGAACAGAATCCAGGGCTCATTTTGCTTTCAGACTCCTGCAGCACTCATTTATTTTAAGGCAACACTTCAACATCACAGGCCATCATTTTAATTTATTTTTTTTTTCCATGCAGAATATTAATCCTGGCAGTTTGTTTGCATTTTACCAGACTTTTCAAAATCAAGCACCCATTTATTTTACTGATTGGAGATTGAATCATGCTAAAATATTTTATTATTTTTTTTCAGTGGAGACACAAGAAAAAAACCCCCACGTTTGATTTTATCCCTTCCCAGTTTTGTTCTCAAATGGTGTTGACTCACAGCAGCTGGATCAGACAGGGAGAGAGGGAACCCCCCCATGGTGGAGCTCAGAACCACATTGGGTTTTTGAGGCTCAGCTCTGGATCCCCCTGGGGGTTAATTGCTTTTGCTAAGTGTGCTCTGCTTTTGACCTTGTAAGTGTCAGCATGGGGACAAGCAAACAACCTGCTGCTCAAGTGAGGGCTCCTGTTATCCCGGCCTGGATCAGCACTGGTGTGGCCAGTAGGACCAGGGAAGTTCTCTTCCCCCTGCACTGGGCACTGGTGAGGCCACAGCTCGAGTGCTGGGTTCAGTGTTGGGCCCCTGACTCCAAGAAGGACCTGGAGGTGCTGGAGCGTGTCCAGAGAAGGGAACGGAGCTGGGGAAGGGTCTGGAGCACAAGTGTGCTGAGTTCCCGGCTGAGGGAACTGGGGGTGCTGAGCCTGGAGCAAAGGAGGCTGAGGGGAGACCTTGTGGCTCTGTCCAAGTCCCTTGTAGGAGGGTGGAGAGAGGTGGGGGTGGGTCTGTTCAACCAAGGACCAAGGGACAGGACAAGAGGAAATGGTCTCAAGTTGTGCCCAGGGCAGTTGAGATGGGATGTGAGGAAGAATTTCTGTGCTGAAAGGGTTCTGAGGCATTGGAAGGGGTTGGCCAGGGCAGTGGTGGAGTCCCCATCCCTGGAGGGATTGAAGAGTCGTGTAGACACAGTGCTGAGGGACATGGGTTAGTGGGCATAGTGGCATTGGATTGACTGTTGCACTTGATGATCTTAGAGGTCTTTTCAAACCCTACTGATTCTATGATTCTATTGCAACCCCTCTTGAGGTCAGACCCACTCAAGAGCTCGTATTTGGTCTGTGTTGTCTTTCTTGCTAACAGCTCCTTGCTCTAACAGTGGCCAAACCCAGTTCCTTAAGAACAAGAAACAGCAGATCTTTCCTCTGCATTTATGAATCAGCAGCTTAGGACTCTCCTGACTTTGGTTGTCTTTGCTTTAGTGACTTCAATGGACTTTTCCTCCCTGGATTTGCATCTTTGCTTTTGAGCTCATTTAAAGGGATGCCTGCTGTAACTCAGGAGGAGGGTGTGAACGCTTGGAGGAGGCAGGAAAGTGGCCATCCCATCCCCAAGGGCTCCAGTAGCCTTCTCCATGGGTGAGAGCACAACCTGCTGCTCCTCAGGCTTCCCATACCTGAAGTGAGGAGCTGAGCTCAGTGTGGGTGCTGGAGGATTGTGTGGGGGTTAATGAATACATCAGGGCAGCGGTGGTGGGGACAGACGGTGTCTTTTGTGCCGTTAACACAAGGCTGGAAGAACAAATCGATGGCTGGTGATGACTGCCCAGGTTACCTTGTCTTTTCTTTGATTTAATTACTGTATGATTAGTCCAGAGCTTGCAAATTATGCTATTAAACATTGTGCTGTTCCTTTTATTGGATGGCCACTGGTAGAAGTTACCTGGATGATTTCCAGTGCTCCTACTTCCATAGAAAGTGTGCAAAAGAGCAATGCTGCCTCAGGTCCCACCTGTCTGCCCCAAATCAGCATCACTTCTACCTGCTTGGGATGGGTTGACCCTGGCTGGATGCCAGGTGCCCACCAAAGCTGCTGTCACTCCCCTCTTCAGGTGGACAGGGGAGAGAAAATATAACGAAAGGCTCGTGGGTGGAGACAAGGACAGGGAGAGATCACTCACCAGTGACTGGCACGGGCAAAACAGACTCCACTTGGGGAAATTAATTCCATTTATTACTAATCAAAATCAGTATCAGGTAATAAGAAATAAAATCAAATCTGCAAACACCTCCCCCCACCCCTCCCTTCTTCCCAGGATTAACTTCTCTCCCCATTTCCACCTCCTCCCCCCAGCAGCACAGGGGGACAGGGAATGGGGCTGGGGTCAGTTCATCACACGGTGTTTCTGCTGCTCTCTCCTCCTCAGGGGGAGGACTCCTTCCCAGCACCAGTGTGGGGTCCCTCTCACAGGAGACACCTGTGAGAGTCCTCCACCAACTTCTCCAACAGGAGTCCTTCTCATGGGCTGCAGTTCTTCCCAAACTGCTCCAGCCTGGGTCCTTTCCATGGGGTGCAGTCCCTCAGGGACACACTGCTCCAGTGTGGGTCCCCTAAGGGGTCACAAGTCCTGCCAGCAAACCTGCTCCAGCCTGGGCTCCTCTCTCCATGGGGCCACAGGTCCTGACAGGAACCTGCTCCAGTGTGGGCTTCCCACGGGGTCACAGCCTCCTTTGGGCATCCACCTGCTCTGGTGTGGGATCCTCCATGGGCTGCAGGGGGACATCTGCTCCACCATGGACCTCCAGGGGCTGCAGGGAGACATCTGCCCCACCATGGACCTCCAGGGGCTGCAGGGGGACATCTGCTCCACCATGGACCTCCATGGGCTGCAGGGGGACATCTGCTCCACCATGGACCTCATGGGCTGCAGGGAGACATCTGCCCCACCATGGACCTCCAGGGGCTGCAGGGGGACAGCTGCCCCACCATGGACCTCCATGGGCTGGAGGGGGACATCTGCTCCACCATGGACCCCCATGGGCTGCAGGGGGACATCTGCTCCACCAGGGACCTCTGTGGGCTGCAGGGGGACATCTGCCCCACCATGGGCTTCACCACAGGCTGCAGGGGAATCTCTGCTCTGGCACCTGGAGCACCTCCTCCCCCTCCTTCTTCACTGACCTTGGTGTCTGCAGGGTTGTTTCTCTCACATCTTCTCTCTCGAACTGCAAATTGTGCAGCTTTCTTTTCTCTTCCCCATTTTTTTCTCAATTCTCTTCTCACAGAGGCATTACTGATGGGCTCGGCCTTGGCCAGTGGTGGGTCCATCCTGGAGCCGGTGGCATTGGCTGTGTTGGACATGGGAGAAGCTTCTGGCAGCTTCTCACAGAAGCCACCCATGTGCCCCCTGCTACCAAAACCTGGCCACACAAACCCAATACACTGCTGCACACGTGGTATTTAGCTGTCTACTTGAAAGCCACCAGTGATGGGACACGTGCCCTGTCCCACCCACAAACCCTTCCAGTTCATCACTGTCCCTGTCACAATAAGGAGTCCCTTTATGTCTGACCTAAATCTTCCTGGGAACAATGTAAGTCCAGTATCATCACTATTCTGTAATGAATATTCATTATAATTCTGTAACGAGGAGTGAAGGTCAGTGTTCTTTAACAAGACAGAAGAAAAGCACACAGGGTCTCCACTTAATAACAGAGGTGACTGGTGTATAAAGCAGGGAGTTCTTATAATTAATATCACAAGAGTGGCAATGTGCTAAGGAAGCTCCTGGCAAGCAGCTGAAGGGATGCCATGAAGTTTGAGCTTCCTGAAGTTAAAAAAAAAAGCACTGACTGAAGTTAATGGAAATTCTGCCTGCATAAGAAACACAGGTGGAAAGGAAAATGGGTTTATTTTAATCAAAGTGAGAAGAAAAAGCCCTAATTTAAATCAGTCCAAGTGATTGCAGGCTTAATTCTTCCCTCTTATTAGACTCTTCAGTTCTAACCCTGCATTCCAAGAGATCTCTTTACATTTGAGATGCAGGAATGTGATTTGTACGTGTGCTGAGCCCTCCAAGTGATACAGCCAAGCCATCTTCTCTTGGTGGGTGGTTTTCAAGCTGTATCCTAGAATCACAGAATCCCAGACTGGTTTGGGTTGGAAGGGACCTTAAAGCTCATCCAGTTCCAACCCCCCTGCCAGCAGCAGGGACACCTTCCACTAGACCAGGTTGCTCAAAGCCTCATCCAACCTGGCCGAGAACACTTCCAGGGAGGAGCAGCCACAGCTTCTCTGGACAACCTGGGCCAGGGTCTCACTACCCTCACACCAAAGAATTTCTTCCTCACATCTCAGCTCCATCTCCCCTCTGCCACTTTCAAGCCATCACCCCTTGTTCTGTCACTCCCTGCCCTTGGCCAAAGTCCCTCCCCACCCTTCCTGGAGCCCCTTCAGGTACTGGAAGGCTGCAGTCAGGTCTCCCTGGAGCCTTCTCTTCTCCAGGCTGAACAAGCCCAGCTCCCTCAATCTTTCTTCAGCACAGAGGTGCTCCAGCCCTCGGATCATCTTCCTGGCTCTCCTCTGGACCTGCTCCAACAGCTCCACATCTTTCTTGTGTTGGGGGCTCCAGGCCTGGACACACCATTCCAGATGGGGCCTCACAAGGGTGGAGCAGAGGGGGACAATCCCCTCCCTGTCCCTGCTGCCCACCCCTCTGTTGATGCCACCCAGGACACAGTTGGCCTTTGGGCTGCAGTCACACACTGCTGGCTCATGTTGAGCTTCTTGTCCACCAGCACCCCCAGTCCTTCTCAGCAGGGCTGCTCTCCATGAGTTCTGCTCCCAGTGTGTGCACAGACCTGGGAATCTCCTGGTAAAGATGATTACACTGGAACTGTCCCTTTCTGGAGATTGCGATAGGTGGGGAGAAAGTGTCCCCTCCATCAGTGCTCTCAGGTACGTGGGTCTGAGGTGCTAAATAATGGCTGTGGATGGAAGGAGGAGGAAGGAGGTTTGCTCCTGTTCTGAGCTGGATGCAAAGGTTGGAGGAAACACATGGAAACGTGGATCTGTTAATCTTTGGGTGGAGAACAGTCTTTGAATCCCCATGGCTGGTTGCTAACTACTATATTGTCCTGTAGCCTGTGATGGTAACTTGCCTGTTGCCCTGTGGTGATGATACAGGAAAAAAAACCCCAAAAACCCATAAGGCTGAAGTGTTCCCTGCTCTCTGCAGAGCCCAGTGTCAGAATGTGGCTCACAGAGGAGACAATATCATCAGAGCTGACCAAACCATTCCTCCTGGGAAAGGTGGTTTTGCTGGAGCTGAGAACGTGTTGATTCCAAGGAAATTTCAAACAACTTTCACTTTCCCTCATTTCCTTTCCACAACATAACATGGTTTTACTGCTATTCCATTTTGGTTCTCATCAAGGTGATTTAAAACTTGGTTTTGGCTGTGCAGCACCTTGGAGGGGAACATATCAGTATTGCCAGAGTGAAACTCTGGAGGTGTCTTTAAATGCAACAGAGTTGATGCATCAGAGTTTGGAAAACCATGTGGTCCTTGAGAAGCAGCTCACATTAGCTTGGGAATGATGCTGAGCAGGGTGGCCAGGCACAGATCATCTTCTGGAATGACCATGTGGATGTTGGGTGGAGAACATCTACTTTGGAGCTTGGGACTTGCTCTGCTCTTGCTCTAAATCACTTGGTTGATGGACAAGTCTCGTTGAAAGGCCAATGCAAAAGCTTCTTGTCTCCCTGGTGGATTTATTCATTGCAGGTTGTGAATGTGTAACTGCCTCTTCTCCATGCCTGTTGCCTTTCTGGACACCTGTGTCTCCATCATGTTGGCAAACAGATCAGGAGCTCTTCAAGGAGGTCACTCTGCCTCGCCTTGTTCTAGGAGGTGCCTTGAATCAAAGGAAACACTGAGAAATTACAACTGTGTGGAGTCTTCATGGGGGCTAAAGAAGGGGAAGGGGGGGAAGTCAATCAGGAAATGTTTATTTTCTTTTTTAAAAATATAATAATTCCCAAAATGTCCCACTTAAAAAATCCCACAAACCAAACCTAACTTCACACCTTTAGTTTTCTTTTCCTCCATCTTCCAATATTTATCTGTTTTAAAAATGAGAGAAGCAAGGGAGAAGATCCCAGGTAGATGTTGGTTTAGAAAGCCCTGAAAAAAAAAGCCCTGGTTTACCTTGGTTTTAATGGGGTTCAGCCAAAATTCCTACCAAGAGATAATGGAAGTGCATTCCTTTTCTTTCTGTTTCCCTTTTTTTTTGTCATCACAGGAATGACACAGATGGAGAGGCTTTAACTAGCCAAATCAAATGAGTAAATGGAGGAGAGACCTCATTTCATCCTGGCAGTCCTTCTGGAAACCAGGCCAAGTCATTAGCCAGAGATCTCTGCATCTCTCAGCAGAACAGCCAGTTCTCCCTTCCCCGTGCGTGGCATGATCATCTTCTGCTCTCCTGCCATCAGCAGAGGTTAGCACTTGGAGGGAGATACCCTTGGAAAGCTTCAGCCTCAGGGTACCTAAATCTTACAGCTCCATCTCACACCTTGCCATATTCATAAATATTTGTGTTTGCAAAAAAAAAAAAGAGAAGAGGCTGGGTTTTGCAAACGTTTTTATTTCTCAGCCATCCCATCCATCTTCTTCCTCATCCTCAGGAAATGTCCAGTCTTGGGGGATACAGCCAAAAAGGATGGAAATATCCTGGTATGTGATACCCCACCTGCAGTGCTGCCTCCAGTGCTGAGGCCACCAACAGCACAAGGACATGGAGCTACTGGAGCCAGTCCAGAGGAGGCCACCAGGATGATGCCAGGGCTGGAGCAGCTCTGCTGTGAGGACAGGCTGAGAGAGTTGGGGCTGTTCAGCCTGGAGAAGAGAAGGCTCCAGGGAGACCTTCTAGTGGCCTCCCAGTACCTGAAGGGGCTCCAGGAAGGCTGGGGAGGGACTTTGGCCAAGGGCAGGGAGTGAGAGAACAAGGGGTGATGGCTTGAAAGTGTCAGAGGGGAGATGGAGCTGAGATGTGAGGAAGAAATTCTTTGGTGTGAGGGTGGTGAGACAGTGTCCCAGGTTGGGCAGAGAAGCTGTGGCTGCTCCTCCCTGGAAGTGTTCTCGGCCAGGTTGGATGAGGCTTTGAGCAACCTGGTCTAGTGGAAGGTGTCCCTGCTGCTGGCAGAGAGGTTGGAACTGGATGAGCTTTAAGGTCCCTTCTAGCCCACACCACTCTGTGGTTCTATGTTTTTTCAGTTACAGTGGGGTTTTTTTAGGATTTGCATTTCAACAGAAAAGCAAAAATAACCCCAAGAAGTGGAGCTGAGAGCAGACTCGTGTTTCCATCCAGGCAAATATCAAAAGGCCATTTCACCTCCACTCAGCCATGTCCCTTTGCACCCTTGGGTTGGTTCTGCACTCACCTTGCAGTAGCACTGCCAGCTGCTGCACCCGTGTCTCCTGGTGCCACCAGTGATACTCAACCAAGAAGAATTGGGAAAGTTGGTTTTGGAGACTTCCCCAGAGAGAGATTTTGCTGCCATCCTGTGCTCATTGCCTTTTGAAGTCACTGAACTGGTCTGAAGGCAACTGTTTGATGATCTCCATCCTGCAGCTGGGCTTGCAGTGGCTGTCCCTGGGTGCTAGGAGCTGTATGAACTCCCACCAACCAAGAACAGAGCAGTGAAAGGCAAGAGAAAAGGAAAGGGAAGGTGATTGCTCCTCCTTGCTTCTTCTGAAACACAAGGACAGGATGTTCAGCAGATAATGAAAAGGTGCTTAACCACCATGAGACAGGAGAATGATCATGGGACTCTGTTTTCATCTGTAGGTGCCTAAAAACCTGTATCAATCTGCCCTCAGATTTTTAAAGGACACAACCAGGAAGGCTGGGTGGCATCAGAGAAGAGGTTCATCTCACTCTGGCAGCTGCTGCTTGCCTGAAGTCAGTCTTAACTCTCTGTGCCTCAGTTTCTCCATGTGAAAAATGGGGATGAGAAAGGATGGAAGGAATTTGTGAGAGCTCGTGTGCTCCCAACTGGTTAGCACCCACGTAGTCCCTGGTCAAGGCTTGGTCTGCACTGGCCCATTTTCCTGCCAAAGTCCTTCATGGAGCCTGCCTGTGGCCACCTAAAGCCCTGGGCTTTGTGATCATGGTCTCCCCCTTCCTCCTGCTCCCTTGGGGCTGCTGGTGGCTCTACACTTGTCACTGTCACCCCTGTTTTCTGCCTTCTCAGTGGGGTTTCACACCCAACCTTAGCCTGGTGTCAAAGCCTACAGAGCATCCCTACAACAGCTTGTCCTTCTTCTGGACCCTGGGTAAGCCCAAGGTTCCTCTTGCTCCTCATTGCTCAGATCCCTGAATGCCCCTTCTCCCTGAATGTGCCTTTTGCCCTCACATATTTCTTGGAGATGCAGCATCCTGGTGCATGGGATCAGACAATCACTGTGTGGTGCTTGGACAATATCTTACACATCCCAATGTTCATCACCTTCAACAGCCAAGCCTCAGGGCAGAGCATGGGGGAGCACTGGGCCATGTTAGAAGACATTACAGCCAGGTCTGCACCTCCACTGATGGACAGAGCCAGCCCCTTTCAGGGTCCTGTCCTTGGTGGAGTTGGGAGATCTGTGTTCATCCTTGTTTCTCCCACTGCTTATCTGTGTGATACTGAGCAAGTCACTTAACCTCTCCCAAATTTTCCTTTGCCTGTGAAGAGGGGACAAACATCTGTCCTCCTGCCCTGGTGTGACCCATTGCTTTAATGCAACAGGTCTTTGGTGTGAACCAAACTGGATCCTCATCTACTCAACACAGTCTGGATCCATCAGGCTATGGATCAACATAGCTGGACGTTAGCCAGCAGTGTGTGACTGCAGCCCAAAGGCCAACTGTGTCCTGGGCTGCATCAACAGAGGGGTGGGCAGCAGGGACAGGGAGGGGATTGTCCCCCTCTACTCTGCCCTTGTGAGGCCCCAGCTGGAGTGTTCTGTCCAGGCCTGGAGCCCCCAACACAAGAAAGATGTGGAGCTGTTGGAGCAGGTCCAGAGGAGAGCCAGGAAGATGATCAGAGGGCTGGAGCACCTCTGTGCTAAAGAAAGGTTGAGGGAGCTGGGCTTGTTCAGCCTGGAGAAGAGAGGGCTCCAGGGAGACCTGACTGCAGCCTTCCAGTACCTGAAGGGAGCTTAGAAACAGGAGGGAGAGAGACTTTTGCCGTGGGCAGAGAGTGACAGGACAAGGGGAAATGGTTTCAAACTGAGAGAGGGGACATTGAGGTCAGATATTAGGAGGGAATTTTTCACCCAGAGGGTGGTGAGACACTGGAACAGGTTGCCCAGAGAATCTGTGGCTGCCCCTTCCCTGTAGGCATTCAAGGCCATGTTGGATGGGGCCCTGGGCAGCCTGATCTAGTGGTTGGCAACCCTGCCCACAGCAGGGGGTTGGAATGAGATCATCTTTTCCGATTCAAGCCATTCTATGATGAGGAGGAATGAAAAAATTCAGCAGATCCTGGAGAAGAGCAGCCACTGCCACCTCCTGGCTCATGGAGTGACTTAAACAGCTCCTTGATTTTGGTTCAGATCCCTTCATTAAAGCCTTGGCTAGACCCCAGCATGGGCTAGAAGCCGTCACACCAGAGAGCCTTCTGCAAACCACGTCCAGTGAGGTGTTCCTGGGTTTTCTGGGTTTATCTGTGCACTGTGGTTGTATCTATCAACACCCTAACCAGGACCTGTTCTTTGACCTCAAAGCCAACTGACCTCTTTCATACATTTCAACCCTCTCAAACCCTAAACCAAGCTCAAGAATTGCTGAGGAGCTGGTTTGGCACGTCAGGTGTCTGGGCACTTGCTTTCTAGTCTGTGCTTGGGTGAGTTGTGTGGATATAGTGTGTCAGATCAGAGACTCCACAAAAAGCAACACCTTCTGGATGCAGCCCCGTGTTTCCACACAGAGGATAATTCTGTCTCCCCATCTGCTTTATTTTAAGCAGCTCCAGGGATGGAAGGAGCCACCTTAAGAGAATACAACCAGCACCATCCTGCTCCATCCACCCACGAGTTGACAGATTAAATCTCATTTACTTGTGCCAGGAGTCTTGCTCACTTGTTTGTCGTTATCTGGAGTTTTGTTGGGCCATGTTGAAAAAAAATATCAGCTAAACAAAACTTTTTAAAATTTTATTTTGAAATAGAAGCAAAGTCAGGGGAGGAGAAAGTCCAGACATACTCCTGGAGAGCAGCAGAGCAGCAGTGACCTGGTCCTACTGAGGACACGTGGAGGGACAGAGGGACACAAAATTGGGGAAGGGGTTAGTGGAGAAGCTGTACAAGGAGAGGCTGAAGTCACTTGGTTTGTTCAGCCTGGAGAAGAGGAGACTGAGAGGAGATCTCATCATGGTCTGGAACTTCCTCCCAAGGGGAAGAGGAGGGGCAGGAGCTGAGCTCTTCTCTCTGGCCACCAACGCCAGGAGCAGAGGACATGTCAGGAAGATGTGGCAGGGGAGGGTGAGGTTGGCCATGAGGAAAAGGTTCTTGAGGCAGAGGGTGGTGGAGCACTGGCACAGGCTCCCCAGGGAGGTGCTGATGGCCCCAAGGCTGACAAGATTCCAGCAGCATTTGGCCAAGGCCCTCAGGGACATGGTGTGAATGTTGGGATTGTCCTGTGCAGGGACAGGAGTTGGACTCCATGATCCTTGTGGGTCCCTTCCAACTCACAACGTTCTAGGATTCTATGACAGCTCTGGAAGAGCCACAGGAGGAACTTCTGGCCATGCCACACACCTCATCTCAGTTTCTCACCTGTCCCCACAGCCTGTCTCCAGGGCTTGCAAGTCCACCTCCATTTCTAATTGCAATTATCAAATTCTTTCCAAAATTTGCTGTTAGCTTAGGAGTTCTCTTATCTTGCACATCTTCTCCCACCCATGCTGGACACCAAAACTCAGGTATCACAGTGAAGGATATCCTCCATTCAAATTAAAAGGAAGAAGTCCAGATAAGAGCTGAGAAGACATATTTTGCCACCACACATCCTTTAGCTTTCCATCCTGGTATTCAAATCAGGTGGACTGGACTTCATGACTTGGAAGGCCTCCAATTTCCAGACACGTGCCAAATACCAGCTTTTCATCACCTCACCATATGCTGCAGAGCTGTTTTTCACAGTTGCCAAAAAAGCTTTATCCCAGAAGAGACAGAAGGAGATGCCCCAGGTTCCTGTAGCTCATGCAGACAAGGCTGACACCCTGTCCTCTGGGACCTGTGTGGTCATCTAAGTGGTGGAGGGCATGTTTGAAATACAACTGTGACTCAAAGGACAACCAACATCCCCTTGCTGGCTGCAAGCCTGCTCAACAGGAGATCACAAATTGGTAGAGAAAAGGTCCACCTGAGGCTCTACCTAAGGGTTGAAGGTGGATCTCAGTTGAGTAGTGGTCTCTATAACCACTAAAGGGGAGTTATAGAGAAGATGGAGCTGGACTCTTCTGAGAGGTCCACAGGAAATGTCAGGAGGTGACAAACAATTTCAGTGAGATGTGACTAAATTTTTTTTCACTGTGAGAGTGATCAACCATAGGAAAAGGGGATCAGAGAGGCTGGCAATTCTCCATCCTTGGAGTTATTAAAAACTCTACTGGACATGGCCAAAGGCAACCTACTAAGTTGGACCATCTTTGATCAGAAAGTTGAACTGGAGACCTCCAAAACCTCCTTCCTACCTCAATTATTCTGCAATTCTGATACACATAGCAGATGGAGGCACATTTCCCTGAGGTCCATCCAGATCCTTCCTGCCAGAGGACCTGATCTCCTTGTGCTCTCTAGTGTCTTTCTCCTCCCAAAAGGAGAGGAGGGGAGATCAGGTGTAGCTGAGTGGTGCTATGCACATCCCCAACCTGGTCTCCCTGCAGCCCACCAAGCACTTTGATAACAGGCTTCTTTCTCTCCATTACATCATTAGAAGAATTAACTCACCAAGACAATTTTAATGACTCAGTGCTGCTGTGAGGATAAACTTAAGAGTGGCTTTTCCAGTGGATCGACCCTCTTCCCAGATTATTCACATCAAATTGCTCACAAAGTAAGACATGGCTCAACAGTGAGTTTACCCACCCAAATCTAAGCCTGAGTGACCTTTGCAGGGACATGGGATGAGTCTCTGGCAGGGCTGGGAGCAGGATCCATGTGTCCTGATTTCCAGTGGGCTGAAGGCCAGATGTGCAGTAGGGTAGGCAATTTATCTAGATCAAGAACAAGGCCAGTTTTAAGTCTCTATAGCAGCCTGTGGTACATGAGCTTCACCAGCACAATCTCTAAATCATCCTTTTTCACTAAAGGGAAGGAAAAGTCCACAATTAAAATCAACTTTTCCCTTTTTCACCCATCCCCAAAAGCCTCACTAAAATAAAAAAGAACAACCCACACAAAATTTAAGAGATGGAACTGCACTTATCTCCAACGTGGCTGGTGATATATTAGAGCAAAGAGCTTGAAGGACCTGGGAGAGTTACACTTTTATCACCAGGAATTAAAAAAAAGGGACAAAAGCAGCCTCTGGATAGATTTAAGCACGGAGCATCTTGTTTTGTCTTCACAGCCCATTTAAATGTTATTACATCGAGTCAAATAAATTGCTCAACAATCAGACTGTTCCTTCTATTGACCTCTAGGGACTGAAGACAATAAAAACTCTAGTACTTAAATCAGGCTGTAATGAGAAGATTAATGTCTTGGAGAGGACTTGCTGACTGCAGCTTGGACCACTCTCTGCCATGAGCTCTGGTTTGAGGGCTTGGCTTTGCAGGGGCTGCTCCTCTCCTTCTGGCCTTCCTGTGGTGGGGCTTGCTGGGAGCAAACATGCCCCAGCCAACCTCCTGCTCTTGGCTTGAGCAATCCTGATGGGTTGTGCCTGAAATAAATGTCCTTCCTGGCCATGCTGGTAGGTGAAGAGGTTTTGGTTTTCTTTTTCATGTGTAAGAATGTTGGAAGAAATTCCTGGAAAATGACTTGATTATTTTTTTTAATAGATATATTTTTTGGTAATTTTTGAGAATGAAGATAGGGAGATGACAGCAAAGCTAACTTGCTTACTGGGTGGTTGGTGGCTTCAAGGTGAGACTGATCCTGCAGAGTGCCTGTGTGGGGACAAAGCCATCTCTCTGTCTGTCATAGCCCTGGGTCCAACATATAATGTCCAAGCTCATCACACAGGTAAGTGCATAAGGACAGAATCCTTGACCTGGGAACTGGGAACCAGTTTTTTTGCCATACTGGGGTATCCAGAACTGGACAAGTCCCACAGGGATGTGGTGGGTCCAAGTGCATTTGGATATTGGTGTATTTTCACAGCAACATCTTAGAGGAAATGAATTCAATTTCTATTTCTAAGTCTCAGTCTGTGTATCTGTTTCTGTATCAGCTCCACAAAGGTTTTGTTGCTTCAGTGAAAACCTAAAATATACTTTTTTGGACACTGTCAATGTGTTATGGTTCAAACTGGCATGTTGTGATGGATGAGGGTGATTAAAACCTTTCAAGGAAGGGAATTTGTCTCCAGCCAAACCATTGGTTTAGAAGTCAAAGACAGAAGCGTGATCACAGAGTTGGTGGTAGCAGCTTGAGGATTTGGGAGGAAAAAACCTTGCAAAAAGATATAAAATACTAAGAAAAAAAAACAAACCCAGAGGATTGGAAAGTGACAGCTTGGCAACATCAAGGGTGAATTTTCAGGAGCACAGGCCACCACCCAGCTGATGCCAGCAGAGCCTGATGTGTCTTGTTGGGAATAGCAAGTTTAAAATGCTTTAGTCTGCACTAGGTAAGAGCCAATAAATAAATGCCTTGTACACCTGAACATTGCCAAGGCAGCTCTTTGTGCATGGGAAAAAAAAAATGATCTTATATTTTTACCTTCCTCTCATGCCATTGATCCTTGATACAAGGCATGGACCCAATGTCTCTGGCCAGATGAGCTCAGTTAGGGCTCTGAGGCTTTCAAAATTCTCCTGTAGCTGTGTCCTCATCCCAAAACAGCCCATAAACTTGTGTAAAAACATGTCAGCAATCATGCAAAAATTACCCCAAGTGGATCCTAGAGGAAGGAAAGAAGAAACCGATAACATGATGTTCAAACCCACCTGGACACTTTCCTGTGCAACCTGGTGTAGGGAACCTGCTCTGGCAGGGGGGTTGGACTGGATGATCTCCTGAGGTCCCTTCCAACCCCCACCATTCTGTGATTCTGTGATTCTCTGATTTTATGGTTCTGCATTCCTCCTGACAAAGGACTCCAAATACAGCTGAACCTCTATAACACCACAAACATTGGAGTGAAACCACACAAGATCCAGAGGGGCATGGAAGGGTGAGCAAAACCCCAGGAAAAGGGGTAGAAAAAAAGTGCATGTCTTTTTTCTGTATTAGATATGGAGTAGTAATGTTGAGACTGGTGTGACTTCAGTTGTACCAACAGCAGATTATTGGCTTTATATAGAGAGAGAATCACAGAATCACAGCATTGCCTGGGTTGGAAAAGCCCTTTAAGATCATCGAGTCCAATCATGAACCCAACACTGACAAGTCCCCTATGACTGACCCATGTCCCTCAGCACTGTGTCTACACGACTCTTCAATCCCTCCAGGGATGGGGACTCCACCACTGCCCTGGCCAACCCCTTCCAATGCCTCAGAACCCTTTCAGCAAAGAAATTCTTCCTCACATCCCATCTCAACTGCCCTGGGCACAACTTGAGGCCATTTCCTCTTGTCCTGTCCCTTGGTCCTTGGTTGAACAGACCCACCCCCACCTCTCTCCACCCTCCTCCAAGGGACTTGGACAGAGCCACAAGGTCTCCCCTCAGCCTCCTTTTCTCCAGGCTCAGCACCCCCAGTTCCCTCAGCCGGGAACTCAGCACACTTGTGCTCCAGACCCTTCCCCAGCTCCGTTCCCTTCTCTGGACACGCTCCAGCACCTCCAGGTCCTTCTTGGAGTCAGGGGCCCAACACTGAACCCAGCACTCAAGCTGCAGCCTCACCAGTGCCCAGGACAGGGGGAAGAGAACTTTTCTGGTGGCATATAAGGATTGATTCCTTTTTGCCCATAAAAGAGCAATTTTGGTGCAACACCACTAAATCTGTGTCTGTAGTGGTTTTAACCTAATTTACCCTTTTCTCTGTTGTCAGAGATGTATTTTTCACACCCTGTCCCAGGTTGTTGGGCTTTATGGATTCATGGCCGTGCCTCCCACGACTGGGGTGGGTGCATCCCTGCTGCAGGCAAACCCTGATGTCCCAAACCTCCTACTGATTCTGTGCAACCACCACCACTGGAGATGTTAATTTGACCTGAACAAGGCTTTGAGCAACCAGCTCCAACTTTCAAGCTGACCTTGCTCTGAGCAAAAGGTTGGACTAGAGACCTCAGAGGTTCTTCCCAACCTCAGTTCTTTGATGATTTGTGAAAGTAACCTCGTGGATCTTGGAAATAACAAGGAGACCACTGAGTCAAGGATACTAATGACATAGTAACATACAGACTTGCATTTAAATCCCTTTGAATTTCTCCAGGATTAGCCAGGAGTTCTGATGTGGTTTGATCTGATTCTTGTTTTTTCTCACACTTTGCATCCCTGACGTGCAGAACTGAACAAAAACTGGTGGAACTGTTAATTGAAAACTAAGTGTCAACAACAGCTCAAGGCAGAAAGAGTTTCAATTAAAAGCCATCTCTTCTTTCCATCCAAAGTAATATTTTCTCTCCTGGCTAAATTTTAAGTGAAACACAAAGTGGTTGCTTGTTGTTGCTTTAATGGGATCTGAGCTATTGTGTAGGAAAAATTCCTTTCACTCAGAGGCCAAGGAGCTTCTAATTTATCGCACTAAAAATGTAGGATTGCTTTTCAGTAAGATCTGGCTGATTTGCTTTTATCTTCTGGGCTGTGTGGGTGATGAGTGAGGTGTGATAAGGGCCACACCAAGAAGACTATCTAAAAATGGGAGCTGGATGGGGCAGAAATTGCTGCTTCTCACTCTCCACCCATCCTGGACTCTTCATCTGCTCCTCTCCAGGTCAGAGCTCAGCTTGGCTGTGGTATTTATCCAGGCTGGGTGAGCTGAGTAAGGATAATACATGGCCAGAAGGTCCCCAGATGCCCACAAGCCTTGACAACTTTGTTTGGGTTTGTGGCTGATGGATGCTACCTGCTGCATGACCTGCAAGGTTGGGCCACCCAAGGGCATGAATGGAGGGTTCCCAAAGGAGGAGAGCAGAGGAGGAAGAGGTGCTAAGAGAGTGGGGAGAGATGTAAGAGGGGAGCTGGGTGTGGGTACAAGGGGGAGGCTGTGATCAAGCCTGGTGACATCCCTTAGAACAGAATCACAGAGTCATAGAATCGTTTAGGTTGTAAAAGACCTTCAAGATCATCAAGTCCAGCCATAAACCTGATACTGCTGAGCCCACCACTAAACCATGCCCCTAAGCACCACATCTACATGTCTTTTAAATACCTCCAGGGATGGGGACTCCACCAGCTCCCTGGGCATCCTTTTCCAATGCTTGACAACCCTTTTGGTGAAGAAATTTTTCCTAATACCCAATCCAAACCTCCCTTGGTGCAACTTGAGGTCATTTCCTCTTGTTATATAGCTTGTTGCTTGGGAGAAGAGACTGAAACCCACCTGGCTACAACCTCCTTTTAGGTAGTTGTGAAGAAGGGCTTCTTGCAGGAGGAAGGTCTTGGAGCAGTTTCCCTGTTGTGGTCTGAGATGGAGATGGCGTGGCAGTGAGTTGCATGTGGTAGAGGAGCAGGGGAGGGAATTGGGATGGTGCTCGGGTAGAGGTGGGTAGTGATGCTGAGAGGGAGCCATGTGGGATGAAAAGGTGTGTTCTGATAGAGTCAGTGGCCAAAATATTTGCAGTCCCACTTTGGTAGCAAAGGAGGACATCTGCATGGCCAGACTTGCATGCTAAGGACAGCTTCTGTGGCTGGTATTGCTCAGAGCCAGGGAGAAGAGCAGAGTCTGTAATTAAAAGACCCTCACAGCCTCCAAAGACCTGACCTTGCATCCTACTCCCTCCAGAGCCAGCCTGGTTGACCTTGCATCAATCACTTCTCCTCTCGGTCCCCAGACGCAGAGTGAGGATGTAGCAGGGTGTCACCTTCCCAGCTCAGTGTAATAACCACTAATCAAGCCTGTGGGTTATTAAGAACATTCCCAGATTTATTTTCCTGAAAAGGTGTCTAAAATGCCCTAAAAGGAAGTGATAAAAAGTGACAGCTGAAGAATAAACTGCTCTTCATTGTTGTGAAACAGAGAAGATGATCTGCCCACTGTTTTAGGGCTTTCACGTAAAAAGTGTTCAGAGAAGGTTATGGAGGTTGAGTCTTTGGGAGTTGTTCAACACCAGCAGATCATTTTAGGAACAGAAGTACTAAATGCTGCTTTGTGCTCCAGCTCTGCTCCCCACTTGGCTTTCTGAGCAGCACTGAAATGTGCCTTAATGTGAAATTAGAGATGCGAGGTTCATATTGGCGCTGCTCTCAGGTGATCGACTTGGAGCAAATGGGATTTGCAGACACTCTCATTTGTGTCAGGTCCCACTTCTTCATGGTTTGACTAACTCTATTTTAGCCATTAAAAGAGATGGGAGATGTCCGTGCCTCCTGAGGGTCCTGAGACTGAGCACGGTGCTCCCAGGCACATGGATGAGGAAGAGCACAGAAGAGACCTGATGAAGGTTGAGGAGCCTTCAGCTTCATAGCTCATCCTCTCTCCATCTCCATGTGGGTTTTGCAGCAGCATCTTTGGGCTGGCTGCTTTTCTCTGTCTTTTCTGAGCATCCAAACTTGTATTTGCCATGGTGGCAGCAGAGCAAATTGTGAGTGTACGTGCAGTTACACCAGCTACAACAGTCCAGGAAGCACCAGCTGGAGCTGTTTGTCATGGTGGGAAGCTTTGTGGTGTACAAAGAGTAGTCAGTGCTGGATAAAGTGAGAAATTCTTTGCTATAAATGTGTGACCTGGTATTTCTTCCTTTTTGTGAGGTGGGCTTGGGAAGATGTGGGAGCTATAGCTGAAACATGTATCCAGGATTCAGCCCCCTTGCTTTTTGTTGTACATAGTGAAGGAACCTCCAATACTGTGACAATGTGAAGGCAAGTGTTATCGTTATGGCACTTTTAATTTGAATTTTTATTTTTTTTAATCAGCTAACCCCTTCATAAACAAGTGGGAAGAGCATTTAACTTCTCCCTCCCTCTGCTTGCTCATCTGTAAAATGGGGAGGTGGCAGCTACACGTTTCTCACACAGGTCTTGAGATCCTGCAGAGAACGGGCTACACAAAGAACTCCCCTTTATTCTGTGCTGATCTCTATTCCAGTTTTGTGTTGGGTTGGGTTTTTTTTCCTCCTTCTTTACTTAAAAGGTGTTCAGGAGATGAGCCATGTGTAACTGACTGAGATTTATCTCTGCGAACGATGTGTTCATTCAACAACACCCATAAATCACTCCTGAAGTAGGTAAAGTGCTAAGAGCAAGAGCATTTTCATTTTCTTTTGCTACAAAGCCTCTTAGAAGAGTCGTGGCAGGCTGCCTTTGTGTTAAAAGACACAATGAAGTTGATAAAGAACTGCCACGCAGGGCTGATGGGAAGAGAAAATCTTTGCAAGACAGATGGGGCTTGGAGCATTGAACGTGGATAAATGATACCAGCAAAGTTCAAAAGTGATCTGAACAGTTGATGCTTATCCTTGTGACTTGTGAAGAGGATGGTAATTGCTCTGGACCATACCCTCAAGTTGTGTTTTTCACAGCAGATCTAACTCTGATGTTTGGCACATTGGTTTGGGCAGGAAATAATGAGGAACCAGCAACCCCCCCAGTGTGAGATGCAACCCCCGGTCCTTGGTGTTTGTCTTGGGTTTGTGTGTGTGGGGTGGGACCATTTTTGGCAGTGAGGGAAGGGGCCACCTTATGACAGCAAAAGCTCTCCTGGCTCCAAGGTGGAGAGCCCCCAGCCCAGGCTGGGCAAATGAGCACTAGAGAAATGCCTCTGGGTATCCATATTGGTGAGGGGAAGAACTGGCCTGAAAAGAAGGTGGAGAGAACCTGGAGAGGCCATTGACCTGAACAAAAGATGACCATAGGCCTAAACAAAGAGGGCTTTTGAGAGAGGAGGGGGGAGGACAGAGAACCTCAGACACCCAGTTCAACCCATAGAGTAGGAGAAAGTAAATGAGGTCCCTGCAGCCCATGGAAGTTCAATGGTGAAGCAGAGACCCACGTGTAGACCATGGAGGACTCCACGCTGGAGCAGAAAAGCCAAGTCCAAGGGCAAGTGTGACTGAGACTGAGACCCCAGAGCTGCTCAATGCCAGAGTGGGAGTGGACCCCCAGAGCCAGGGGATAATGAGGTGTGCTGGACTGGAGGCCTGTCTGCAGCACATGGACGTCCCCAGCCGGGAGCTGAGCCCAGAGAGGTCTGTGACTCCACGGGAAGCTGAGTTGGAACACTTTGTTCCTGGACTTCCATGCTGGGAAGAGCGGCAGAGGTGAACCTGAACCCCCATTCCCTGTGCCCTGTGCCACTGTGGGGGAAGGTAGAGAAATGGGGAGCAAAGTGATTTGAGCCCGGGAAGAAGGGAGGGATGGGGGAAGGTGTTGTCAGATGTGGTTGTTGTGTCTACTCAGATGATCTGCAATGAATTAAATTGATTTTCCTTCCCCAAGTTTGAGTCTGTTTTGCCCATGACCATCACTGGTGAGTGAGCCCTCCCTGTCCTCATCTGTGGCCCCTTTGCTGTGAGTCCCTTCCTATCTCACTGGCTTGGCGGAGTGAGTGCAGGACCTCATGGTCCACCTATGGTTAAACCATCACAGTGTTGATCTAACCTGAGCCCCTCTGTGGGTGGAATTTACAGGTCTCTACCTGTAAATCACAGGAGATGTTTCTACCTGTTGTTTTGGGCAAGATTCAGCAGTGTTTTATGTCCATCTGTCCATCTGAAGTATTAACCTTCCAGCCTCATCCATCCAGCATCATCCACCCAGTATGTTCAGACATCCACCTAGAAGCAGCACAACCCAACAGGGAAACAGATCCTGGGATTGGCAAAGGGAGGATGGACTCAGGATTCAGGAGACAGGAAAGATCATCCTTCCATCAGGGGTGAGGTGTGGGCAAGCCATGCAGGAGGTCCAGCTCCTTAAACCGTCTAAAAGCTTGGTGTCTAAATCTGACTCATCTTCCAGGGTCAATTGGTTTGGGGCAGAGTGGCTGGAGAGCTGCTGGGCAGAGAGGGACCTGGGGGTGTTGGTCACCAGCAGCTGAACATGAGTCAGCAGAGTTCCCAGGTGGCCAAGAAGGCCAAGGGCATCCTGGCCTGGATCAACACCAGTGTGGCCAGTAGGACCAGGGAAGTTCTCTTTCCCCCTGCACTGGGCACTGGTGAGGCCACAGCTCGAGTGCTGGGTTCAGTGTTGGGCCCCTGACTCCAAGAAGGACCTGGCGGTGCTGGAGCGTGTCCAGAGAAGGGAACGGAGCTGGGGAAGGGTCTGGAGCACAAGTGTGCTGAGTTCCCGGCTGAGGGAACTGGGGGTGTTGAGCCTGGAGCAAAGGAGGCTGAGGGGAGACCCTGTGGCTCTGTCCAAGTCCCTTGGAGGGAGGGTGGAGAGAGGTGGGGATTGATCTCTTCTCCCATGCAACCAGCGATAGAAGAAGAGGAAATGGCCTCAAGTTGTACCAAGGGAGGTTTAGATTGGATATTAGGAAAAATGTCTTCTCCAAAAGAAAGAGGAAGAATTTCTTTGCTGAAAGGGTTCTGAGACATTGGAACAGGCTGCTCAGGGACGTGGTGGAGTCACCATCCCTGGAGGTGTTCAAGACACATGTAGATGCAGCACTCAGGGACGTGGTTCAGTGGGCACGGTGGTGATGAGTTGATGGTTGGACTGGATGATCTGAGAGATATTTTCCAACCTTAAAGATTATGTGATTGAACAGCTGTCTGGGAAATATCTCCTATGAAGACAGGCATGCAGTTTATGAGACCAAAAGCACCTTTTAGAAGTACCAACCCTTCCTTGACTGTAGCCAACAGTGCTGCATGTGTTCCAGCTTTCAACTGCCTGGAAAGTGGAGCTGGACGCTCTCTGCACAATGCGTAAGTTCGTACAGTGGGCGAGGACATGGTGCATTCAGACCTTGACTTGTTTGGAGAAGCTGTAACCATCAGGCTGTGAACCCCTATGAGTGGAGCTACTCACCACCCTTCCTCAGAGCCATTCAGGAGCCCAGAGGACAGGACAAGAAATGGGCTGAGCGAGCTCTCCCATGGTAACTCCAGTGAATGACCGTGGTGATGTGTCCTGGTGAAGACTGCTTGTCACTGCCCCAGACCTTTGCAGCTCTTATGTTGTCATGAAGCCACCTGCTGTGGGCCACTATCAGACATCAGACATGGGTCTAGACAGACCTGTGCTCTACCTGAAGTATTTTGCACAGAACAATGGGAAGGGAAATGCTAATCCTGAGCTCCTTGGTCTTGACTTTTAAGGGCTTGAAAGTGGCAGAGGGGAGATGGAGCTGAGATGTGAGGAAGAAATTCTTTGGTGTGAGGGTGGTGAGACCCTGTCCCAGGTTGTCCAGAGAAGCTGTGGCTGCTCCTCCCTGGAAGTGTTCTCGGCCAGGCTGGATGAGGCTTTGAGCAGCCTGGTCTAGTGGAAGGTGTCCCTGCTGCTGGCAGGGGGTTGGGACTGGATGAGCTTTAAGGTCCCTTCCAACCCAAACCAGTCTGGGATTTTATGACTTGTCCCTAGTAGATCAGCACTTGCCAGAGGTGCATAGAGCCCTGCACATCTCCTGGCTGTGAGCATGCACACAAGAGAGACCAAGAATGGTCAGCCTCTCCCATGAATCTCCCCAGATGACATGCTGAGGAACTTTTAGCCCTGCTTTATTTTGACCATTCATCAGCCTTTTGGTTGCAGTGATGTGCCTTCAAATTTAGACGTCTTAACGAAGGCACAATCATCTCTTCACTTCCCTTTTATAGCAGCTGAAGCTTTCAGTAACATTATCCTGCCATGTTTTGACATCTGACTTGTCAGTGAGAGCATTATCTGCCACAAGATGTTTTTTTCATGAGCAACACTTCAACATAAATCCACTGGTGGGCTGGCTAGATGCTGCTGTGTGCAACAACTACCACTTCCAAATAGCAAACATGCTCCTAGATGCAGAGGTTGGAGCTCCTGTTTGTCCCAGACAAACTGAAATGTGGAATGTTGCACCAAGTGACTGCCCTTGGACTGTGCCATAAAATCATGGCATGGTTTGGGTTGGAAGGGACCTTTCAAGGTCATCTAGTCCAACCCCCCTGCAGTGAGCAGGGACATCTTCAACCAGATCAAGTTGCTCAGAGCCCCATCCAACCTGACCTTGAATGTTTCCAGGGATGGGGCTTCTACCACCTCTCTGGGCAAATCCCAAGAATCTTATTTGTCCCTCCTTGGTGTAGTATCTGGGGACATGGTGACTGATTTTGCTGTCACCACTATCATCACCAGTGTGGGGTCTTACTGTCATTGAGACATCCACACTGCAGTGTCTGCAGTGCAGGGGCGTGATTTGCTTCCCTGACCATTGTGCCAGGAGCCACCTGAGGTGCCCTCAGGTATCTGGGAGACTGGCAGGTGGGACACAGTTGGGCAAGGGGGGATGTCCAGCTAGGATTGCCCATCCAGGGCCAGTTGTCATCTATGAGCCTTGCTGTGGCTGTTGTTTTCAACCTGTGCTCTGTGGATGCGGGGGTGTCCAGGGGATATTTCCCTACATGTGATGAACTACCAGAAGAAGACCTATTTGCTGACTGCTTGTCTTTCCACTGGCCAGAACTGTTTTACAGAACTTGTTCATGAATGGCATGTGCCACCTAGACATCTTCTTGCCACCATGGTGTCTCTGGGACTGACAGCCATCCGCCTCCCTCTCCAGCAGCAGCACCACTGCCAGGAAGGATTGAAGATCTTCAGTGACTTCCATGGACTCCCAGAGCATTTCTGGCCCCCTTCCACCACTCTCTGCACCCTGGGCCAAGTGCAGCTGAGTCGATATGTTTGGTCCGTTGCCACATTATCCTGGAAGGCCTCAGCAGTGCTGAGATTTGCCAAGAAAATGGATCTCAAGAGCATCTTTACCAAGCCCAGATGGTGCTTCTGCTTCCCTTCTCCTTCAATCTCCTACCCATGCCCTGGCCAGCACAGAGGGTAGGTGTCTCCAAATCCTTTCTTGAAGAATGCTGTAAATTCAGGAGAATAGCCCTGATGCTCCCAGAGTAAATATAATTTTTTTCCTCTGAAAAGAAACACTTGATGGCCCCTGGATCTCAGACTCTTCCACTGCTTTGGCTGCAGAGTGCTGATCCAGCTTAGTCACAAGGGGAAGGCTGGCCTCAACTGATTTTAAACATCTGAACTGGAGATATCAACATCTCAGCTGGTCACCCATGTCTGTTATTCAGTGCAGAGAGACAGCCAGTTCTGAGAGGTGACTCACCTCATTTAGACATTGAATTTAGAAGATTATTTGCACCCTAGAAACATTTGCTCTTCTTTATTGACTCTAATGGATCTAACCTGTAGATGACTGTCATGACCAAGGACATTCCATAGCGTTGTTCAGATTCCAGCTTTCCTAACTTCCTCATCTTCACATGCTTCTGCCCAAAGATCAGCACGATGCTGACCTGAGCACTGTGCTAACTACTGACCCATCACAACCTTTCCCATCAAACTGGACTATTTCTTGTTAGCCCAACAGCCTGAGAAGGAAGCTGTTAGATGCATCTCCACCAGGTCTGATCATTGGAATTAGTCCCTTTTCCAACCTTCTCCTAATTGGGACTGTAGATACTTAGTGTAGAATTTCAGAGCTACCTTGAGCCTTGCTTTGCTTCTCCTCTTCAGAAAGTCTCTGTGGTATTTCTATACACTGTGCCAGAAGAACAGTGTGATTCAAACTCAAGGAAGGTCACCATCCCCAGCTGCTGTGACATTTCTTGTCACATGCAACCACATGCACACAGGTCTATAGTGGGCTGATGACAACCATAAATCAACTTGCACTAGCTCTGCACTCTCAGAGAGTGCTGTATCCAGCTGAAATTTTAATGGTGAGATCACAAAATTGTTCAAGCCCAAATCTGCTTAGGGCACTTTGAACCAGCTTCTGACCCCATCTTTAATAATCCTGAGAAATGGAGCTTGGGGATGGATTTGTGTTTCACCTAAAAAACATGACCACAAACTGGCCATCACTGAGCTCTGCAGAGAGATGCTGGGTCACTGCTAGCCAGGAGAAAATGGAAAAAAAAAGATTATCAACTCTGAAATGCCAGCGTCTCGCAGCACAGCCATCCTTCTGGTGGCTTCTTATTCACGTAATGAAGCTCCTCGAGGCTCAGGTGTGGGCTGCAGGGAATAGAAATGTGTGCAGTTTTGGGTGCCATGGGATGAAAAGGATCTAAAGCTGCTGGAGAGTGTCCAGAGGAGGGACACAACACTGGGGAAGGGTTTAGAGGGGGAGGGTATGAGGAGAGGCTGAAGTCACTTGGTTTGTTCAGCCTGGAGAAGAGGAGACTGAGAGGAGATCTCATCATGGTCTAGAACTTCCTCCCCAGGGGAAGAGGAGGGGCAGGCGCTGAGCTCTTCTCTCTGGCCACCAACGCCAGGAGCAGAGGACATGGCAGGAAGATGTGGCAGGGGAGAGTGAGGTTGGCCATGAGGAAAAGGTTCTTGAGGCAGAGGGTGGTGGAGCACTGGCACAGGCTCCCCAGGGAGGTGCTCATGGCCCCAAGGCTGACAAGATTCCAGCAGCATTTGGCCAAGGCCCTCAGGGACATGGTGTGAATGTTGGGATTGTCCTGTGCAGGGACAGGAGTTGGACTGGATGATCCTTGTGGGTCCCTTACAACTCACAACATTCAATGATTCTGTGATTCTGTTCTGTGAATATATGGTGTTTATGTCACAGTTTAGAAACTGTTATTGGGTGATCTGCAAGGACCTGGTGTGGACACCTGAGTGAAGACAACACACAAATACGCTTATGAGCTGCTCCCTCCTTCCCTGTTTCCTTAGTTTTCCTATAAAAATCTCTGTATGACACGGATGCAAGGGAAGACATGAAAAATGTGCAGTGGGACTTAAGAGTCAACGTGGCCAAGAAGTCTCCAGGAGGGAATGGTGGCAGTCAGAGCTCTCCTGGGTGTGCCAGGAACCAGGCAGATTTGCTCAGAAGAGGGTCCATGGCCACACTCATCCCAGAGATGCGTTATCTCCTCAGTGGAGGGATGTGAGGCTGGAAATGTGTTACGTGCCAGGAGAGGGAGATGCTTTGCAAATATGGTGTGGGATTTTAATTGTTGGTGGTGAAGCCAGCACTCAACCTTCAGCAGGACCACTGTGGTCTTCACCCTCCCTTGCAAAACCCCAAAATCTCAGCTCAAAACAGAGAGAAACTTTTTTTTCTCCTCTTTCCCCTCCTTCCCTCCTCAGTCTGTTTGTCTGTTCGGAGCTGGGAAGGGGATGTCTTTCCCTCTGCTGTTGGAGGGGCTGGGGGCTGGCAGCAGGAAACCATCTTCTCCTGAACAGATCGTGGAGGAAAAGGTTGGGGAAAAGGATGAGAAAAAAATGCTATTAAAGGCTCTGCAGGAGCAATGTGCAGTGGTCTGGAGGGAGATCAAGGGGACTGGGTTTGTCCTCCCTGTCTGTGAGGTGCATGGATACCACGCTTGGGGATGAGGATTCCTTCCAACACCTACTTACAGGGACCAGAGTTTTTTTTATCTCCAACTTTTTTGGAGATAAATTTTTTATGCTGATATGGAGACACCACCATCCTAGAGCTCCTGGAACCATGCACACCTTGACCAGCACCTTTACAAGACACGCTTTTGGGTGCAGATACCCCCTGGATATCTGCACACTGAGACATGTCCCACCTATGGAGGTATCTGCACACCCTGAGATGTCCCTTCTGTGTCCCCAGAGGTGGACAGGACCCTTGGGCAGAGGATTTTCAGCAAGGGGAATGGGTGGGGCCAGCTGTGTGTTTCACCCCTGTATCTCATTGCCCTCCAGTGTTAGCAGACAGGAATATTTTGTTCTGTCTGAAGCTTCTCCCACTCACCAACCCCGATTGTTTTCTCTTCCTAACGAGATGTGAAGGCAGGCAGGTCCTTTGCTGGTGCACAGAGCTATTTTTGGCTGCTGAAGGACTGACTGTAGCTCCTTCTAATTGCATAAGCATTTGTATAATTCATTGGCACTGGATTTCATCATTGGGAGCCCAGGCACATGGAATAGAAAAGGACTTGTGTGTTTCCTCTCCATCCTTTCTTTCCTCTCCAGCGACTCTTCTGCCAGCGATGGGTTTAACACCAGGTCAGATCCCCTCCATCAGCAGGAAATGCCCTGGTTTATCCCTTTCCTGGTTTCTTGAGGAGCTCAGGGCAAACCCAGGAGGATCTGAGAAAGCGTTTCCTCCTACAAATTGCAAAGCACATGCCTAGGAGTGTCGGATCAGGAGTGAAAAGCCAAACAGCCGGAAAGACTCCCAAGGAAGGGATTATACAACGACACGGGTGGGTTGGGCACTGGGAGTGACTCACACATGTGAACCTTTGGGATCTCCAAACCCTTTCCAAACAGCAGTGAAAAACAAACCTGTAGCCAGCCCTGCCTCCCCAGTGACACACGGGCTGGGGACATGTGGTACCTGCTGATGCAGAGGAAGGTTGGCTCCAGGGGGACCTTATTGTGGCCTTGCAAAACTTAAAGTGGGCTGATAAAAAAGAGGAGGATGAAACCTTTTAGCAGGGCCTGTAGCGCTAGGACAGGGGGTGATGGTTTGAAACTACAAAAGAGGAGATTTAGACTGGAGATAAGGAAGAAATTTTTTACAATGCAGGTGGTGGAACACTGGCCCAGGTTGCCCAGAGAGGTAGTAGAAGCCCCATCCCTGGAAACATTCCAGGTCAGGTTGGACGGGGCTCTGAGTCCCCCACCACTGTGACTGCAGCCCAGAGGCCAATAACCGTGTCCTGGGCTGCACCCAGAGCAGCGTGGGCAGCAGGGCCAGGGAGGGGATTCTGCCCCTCTGCTCCGCTCTCCTGACACCCCCCCTGCAGTGCTGCCTCCAGTGCTGGGGCCACCAACAGCACAAGGACATGGAGCTACTGGAGCCAGTCCAGAGGAGGCCACGAGGATGATGCCAGGGCTGGAGCAGCTCTGCTGTGAGGACAGGCTGAGAGAGTTGGGGCTGTTCAGCCTGGAGAAGAGAAGGCTCCAGGGAGACCTTCCAGTGGCCTCCCAGTACCTGAAGGGGCTCCAGGAAGGCTGGGGAGGGACTTTGGCCAAGGGCAGGGGCTCCAAGAAGGCTGGGGAGGGACTTTGGCCAAGGGCAGGGAATGACAGAACAAGGGGTGATGGCTTGAAAGTGGCAGAGGGGAGATGGAGCTGAGATGTGAGGAAGCAATTCTTTGGTGTGAGGGTGGTGAGACAGTGTCCCAGGTTGGCCAGAGAAGCTGTGGCTGCTCCTCCCTGGAAGTGTTCTCGGCCAGGTTGGATGAGGCTTTGAGCAATCTGGTGTAGTGGAAGGTGTCCCTGCTGCTGGCAGGGGGGTTGGAACTGGATGAGCTTTAAGGTCCCTTCCCACCCAAACCATTCTATCATTCATTTAGTTGAAGATGTCAATGCTCACTGCAGAGGGGTTGGGCTAAATGTCTTTTGAAGGTCCCTTCCAACCCAAACCATTCTGTCATTCTCTGACTGCTAGGGATGCTTTTGAGGAGGAAAACATAAATCTGCTCCAGGGGAACATGACAGCCAGGCTATTTTCACTCCTCTCCATTGAAACTGGTCAACAGCTTGCCAAGTTAAAAGCAGAGGAGAGGGGTGAGCAGGAGGGGAGTAGCAGACACAGATTCAGCCCTTGTTTCCTTAGGAACCTGGCAAAAAAATTGAAATAATAATAAAAAAGGGATCTGTGCTCACACTGTGCTCCCAGCCCTGCTCTTAGCACCCAGCCTGCCTCTCCATTGCTCTGCCAGCATCGTGGAGAAGCCACAGACCCGCGTGGGCTGGAGGCACTTCTGGAGCTAAACCAGCACCACAGCTGCTCCACTGGGATATTTTTGGTATTGTGACAAGCTGAGACTGTCCCTGCAATGTCTGAGCACGGCGAGGTGTTGTGCTTAATGAGAGAGGGAGCTCTGCTGCCTTCCCTTCCCTCCATCCCCTGCATCCAGAACATGGCTGTGGCAAAGCTCAGGTTGACCAAAGCCCAGACCTAACACCTCCAAAGTGATGAGGAGGACTAAAACAATCCTCAAGAGACTAAAATTAAAATTATATAGGGCTTTGGGACTGAACTGAGACAAAATCCATGCAAGCCTTGACTTGCTTCATGCTGAAAAAGACATTTTAGTTCAACGTTTACCTTGTTTTTTAAAAAAATACGAGTTTTTCAAACCCCAGAGCGTTATAATTTAGGCATCTGAGGCAAAAAATTGATGTAGAAGAGGAGACTCACTAACTTCATGAAGGGGAAGAAGCTACCTGCCTATCTTGTCAGTTGCCTCCTCCCTTTATGCTGGGGAGACCCCACCATCCTGAAACCCCCTTCACCAAACATGCTAATCAGTGACCTAATTAAACCTGGATCTTGGTCATTTGGGTCCCTGGTTTCTTCCATTTGAAGCCTTAATGTTCTATTTTGATTTCTATATTTTTTTTATGCACACACTTGCTGAAAACAGCCTCCAAAGCCTGTAATTAGCTTCCTCCAAAGCTTGCAATTAGATTCCTGGAGGATAGGTCCATATTCATGGACTGGAAGGAGGTTTATTAATTACCTGCTCCACACTTGGAGATGAACAGGTCTCCTCCAAGTTGTACCAGGCACCAGAAAACACCAACTTTATAAATAGCTGGGAAGTACTGAAAGCTTTACAGAGGGCTTGCAGGGAATTGTGGCTTTAAGCCTCTTTTTGCCATCCCTGGACTGATTTCATCCACCTACTTAGAAATCTTGACACATTTAGGGGCTGCAGTGCTTTGAGCCAGGACCTTTTGTCCTCTCCATTGCGGTGACGATGATGTGTTTGTTTCCCTGGTGTTTGCTGAGGTCAGACAGAACCCAAAGGTGCTGGTTGTGCATTTGTGTGGTGTCACAGAATGGTGATAGAATCCCAGACTGGTTTGGGTTGGAAGGGACCTTAAAGCTCATCCAGTCCCAACCCCCCTGCCAGCAGCAGGGACACCTTCCACTACACCAGGTTGCTCAAAGCCTCATCCAACCTGGCCGAGAACACTTCCAGGGAGGAGCAGCCACAGCTTCTCTGGCCAACCTGGGACACTGTCTCACCACCCTCACACCAAATAATTTCTTCCTCACATCTCAGCTCCATCTCCCTTCTTCCACTTTCAAGCCATCACCCCTTCATCCTATCACTCCCTGCCCTTGGCCAAAGTCCTACACAACAATTTGTCTTCTCAGCTGAAAATGTTGCTGTCTTCTAACTTTCTGCCTTCTGCTGGAGGTGAGCAGATGGAAAGGTGTCTCTGTGAGTGGTGTTTCTCCCTTCCCTGCTCTCTGGATTAATAGATTTTGCCAGACAGCAGTTGCTTCATGCTGGAAACATCTACAGGTCCAAGAAAAAGAAAACAAGCTCTGACCACATGCTCACATTATCTCTAATGTTTGCCATGGACCTCATCCTGTCTAGGAGTCAACCTGGAGTTCATCTGGCTAAAAAACACCACCAGAAGAATGTCTACCACTTCACATCCCATTCAAATTGAAGAGGCCTGAACTACATCTGGAGCTGTATCAGCCCAGTGGGGTCCTCCAGGGGACTTTTGCTCAGTGATGCCACTCAGCCAGGACATGACATGACAGGATGGCTGTACCTTCACTGTCCAGCATCTCATAATGTGAATATTGTTCCATCCTGGACACCAGACCCTTTTGGTTCTTGCAAGGAGCCTCTTCAATGACACAGTTGCCCACCTTGCCAGTGCAGTCATGTACCTCTACTTAAATGAGAGGCATTAAGACCTCCTTTATCCCACCAAACTTCTGGTTTTTGATGGTGACCACTAACCCAAGTCTCTGTCCTGAGCTTCCTCAGGACAGAGCTTGCTCATCCCTCACCAGAATAGTGAGGGATGAGGAAGCTGAAGCCTGGATGAGGAGAGTTCAGCCCCTCTCCAATAGAGTGGAGGAAAAAGAACATTTTTTTCCATTTGCTGTAGGGTTAGCCTGGACATGGCTTTCTGAACATCCCAACAGCAGAAGCCATCATGTCTTTTAGGGCTATAGCTCTAAGCTGTAGGGTTAGCCTGGACATGGCTTTCTGAACATCCCAACAGCAGAAGCCATCATGTCTTTTAGGGCTATAGCTCTAAGCATGGTTGGAAGAGGAAAGGTGGGTCAGAGACAGCACTTGGAGATGCTCTCAGGCCATTCCATGTCTAGTTGTATTTAAATGGCCCTCCCTCTCTCTGGCACAGGAATGGGTTCATGTGTTGCCCCCCAGTTTCCACACTCAGAGTGTTATGACTTGCTGTCATGTGCCAGAGTTACTATTCTGGGGGCTTTTTAACACCTTGGCTGGTTTGGGTTATGCACAAGCTCAGCCCTCCCTTTCCATCCTTCCTCCACCCATTCATGGCAGCCCATTAATCTTGCTTCCCTTCCACCTGAAGGCCCTGTTTCATCCCCAATGTGCTGGGGAGGTCTGTCAGGTCTATCTCACACCTCTGCAGTCCATTTTTTGGCCAGCTAAGATCATCCATCCATCTTGAGGCAGAGTTTGCAGTGCTGAGTCTCAGCAACGTGCCAAGGAAAGGGTTGATGACCTGAAATAATAAGCAAGTGTCCCCTGCAGTGGAGGATTGCATCACACTGCTAAAGAGCTTCCATCCAGACCATGAAGTCCTGGGGGATGCAGGACAGAGATCTAATTATCCCTTTTCCTGATGGCAGCAGGTTGGAGCCCTGCATCGTTTCTGGTCCAGCTGTTACTCGTCAGGAGTGACATCCTGCTGTAGATGTGTGATGGCCAGGGCTGAGCTGTTGTTCACCCAAGCACAACACCGAGGGCTAAAGGAACCAGTCGAGCAAAGAGCTGCTGTTTGGGCTGCTGGAGCTAATTGGGATTGAAGCACTGAGGGAGGATTCACAGAAATGCTCCTGGCAGCAAATCAGCAAATGGATGCTGACCTCCAAGAGCTGGAGATGCTGCTGCAGAGGCTGGATACCCCTGTTGTTCTCTTTCCCCTTCCACCTGTAGAGTCCATGCTCTGCTCTGTGAAGGGCAGTGGGGACAGTGAGGAGGACATGCCATCCTCTTGTCCAGAGGAGAAGATGGGCATCTTCTGGGAACATCTCTTTTGCTGGCATTTCTGTCCCCAACTTAGCCCTAACTCCACCCATCTCATGTCTTGTAGCTCATCCTAAAGCTCCCCACCTTCTCTTTCTTATCTGACACGAGTTAGACCTTCCTGGAATAGGTCTTAGGGAAACCATGTCCCATCTCAAGCCAATTCTTGCATCATTGTGGAAGGAGGAAGAGCAGATGCTCAGATAGAGCAAAAGACAAGAGCAGGGAATTGCAGAGATGGCTGCTGCCCATTCTCCCATGCTTGCAACTTGGATGCAGGGCTTAAGTCCCATCTCTGTGGCAGTTTGCTCCATTGGCATTGGTACAGCTGATGAGCAGAGGGATGCTCTCCCAGGATATGATTCCCTTGGGATGAATAAATTATCATGCTTTCAGGATGCTTTTCATGGAAAGAGAGCAAAAGGCCCTCCTAGTGTTAGATGTCCCCTCACTAAAGAAGGACATGGAGGTGCTGGAGCGTGTCCAGAGAAGGGCAACGGAGCTGGGGAAGGGTCTGGAGCACAAGTGTGCTGAGTTCCCGGCTGAGGGAACTGGGGGTGTTGAGCCTGGAGAAAAGGAGGCTGAGGGGAGACCTTGTGGCTCTGTCCAAGTCCCTGCAAGGAGGGTGGAGAGAGGTGGGGGTGGGTCTGTTCAACCAAGGAACAAGTGGCAGGACAAGAGGAAATGGCCTCAAGTTGCACCCAGGGCAGTTGAGATTGGATGTGAGGAAGAATTTCCTTGCTGAAAGGGTTCTGAGGCATTGGAAGGGGTTGGCCAGGGCAGTGGTGGAGTCCCCATCCCTGGAGGGATTGAAGAGTCGTGTAGACACAGTGCTGAGGGACATGGGTCAGTGGGGACTGGTCAGTGTTGGGTTCATGATTGGACTTGATTATCTTAAAGGTCTTTTCCAGTCTGTGGATATTCTGTGGCTCTATGTCAGGTTTGCCTGTTTGGTGCTGGCAGGGGGATGTTGAGGCACAGCTGGTGCTGAACTCAGGCTAAAACCAGAGCTGAATTTTGAGATGACCCAATGGGAAATGGGTATAAACAGGCTGTCCTGGAGTCTGAAGGAGGCGTAGACAAACCTATAAGTTAGTACAGGAAATTCCTGTATACAGGAAAATACAGGAAATCCTCGAGCAAAGACAATAAAACTCATTGGAGGAGCAAGAGAGGAAGAGAAATGAGCAGCCACTTTCTCCCAGGGCAGAAGGCTTTTGCTCAGGTTTTTTCATATGCAGTCTTGTGACAGCAACACAATATTTCAAGGTCACTCAGGGGAATTTGTGTGGAAGATCTTGGAAAGCACAGGAGCTGTTCTCCCAGCTTTCTGCTTCACCTTTCTCCAGTGAATCCTATGGATTTTGGGGACACTCGTGTTGGTAGGTGTGATGGAAACCTCAAATCGAGTGGAAGGCAATGCAAATTGGATTGACGCACTTTGTGCCCACGGAGGACTCCTGAAACCAGTGAAACCTCTGTGGGGGAAAAGGGAGGTAGAGATGCAGCTCCTGATGCAGATGAGCTTAGTGAAGATGTCACTTTGATCTGTAGCAGGGCTCAGCAAAGTTATAAGCATGTTTAGTGGCATGAGAGAGTAGAGAGGGAGCATAGGATGGGGAGTGTGGTGTCCTCTACTCACGAAAGGGCACCTTCAACTCGAATGATGCCTCTGCCCATGGAAATGGGCTTTGCAGGGCCTATAGAGGGCTGGAAAGGGCTTGATCCTGGGTGGGAGAGGTGTTACAGGAAAGGAGGCTGCAGATGGGGTTTTACTGAGAACTGGGAGGATGAAAATACCTGGATGATTTGGTCCAGATGTTCAGGTAAGACTGAGGATATGACCGGGTTCCTGGGAGGGACATCTTGCAGTAAGACCCATCTCATAAGGCCCCACCTGGAGTACTGTGTCCAGTTCTGGGGCCACCAACAGCACAAGGACATGGAGCTACTGGAGCCAGCCCAGAGGAGGCCACCAGGATGATGCCAGGGCTGGAGCAGCTCTGCTGTGAGGACAGGCTGAGAGAGTTGGGGCTGTTCAGCCTGGAGAAGAGAAGGCTCCAGGGAGACCTTCTAGTGGCCTCCCAGTACCTGAAGGGGCTCCAGGAAGGCTGGGGAGGGACTTTGGCCAAGGGCAGGGAGTGAGAGAACAAGGGGTGATGGCTTGAAAGTGTCAGAGGGGAGATGGAGCTGAGATGTGAGGAAGAAATTCTTTGGTGTGAGGGTGGTGAGACAGTGTCCCAGGTTGGCCAGAGAAGCTGTGGCTGCTCCTCCCTGGAAGTGTTCTCAGCCAGGTTGGATGAGGCTTTGAGCAACCTGGTCTAGTGGAAGGTGTCCCTGCTGCTGGCAGGGGGGTTGGAACTGGATGAGCTTTAAGGTCCTTTCCAGCCCAAATCATTCTTTCATTCATTTAGTTGAAGATGTCCCTGCTCACTGCAGAGGGGTTGGGCTAAATGACTTTTGAAGGTCCCTTCCAACCCAAACCATTCTGTCATTCTGTGACTGCTAGAGATGCTTTTGAGGAGGAAAACATAGATCTGCTCCAGGGGAACATGACAGCCAGGCTATTTTCACTCCTCTCCATTGAAACTGGTCAACAGCTTGCAAAGTTAAAAGCAGAGGAGAGGGGTGAGCAGGAGGGGAGTAGCAGACACAGATTCAGCCCTTGTTTCCTTAGGAACCTGGCAAAAAAATTGAAATAATAATAAAAGAAGGGATCTGTGCTCACACTGTGCTCCCAGCCCTGCTCTTAGCACCCAGCCTGCCTCTCCATTGCTCTGCCAGCATCGTGGAGAAGCCACAGACCCGCGTGGGCTGGAGGCACTTCTGGAGCTAAACCAGCACCACAGCTGCTCCACTGGGATATTTTTGGTATTGTGACAAGCTGAGACTGTCCCTGCAATGTCTGAGCACGGCGAGGTGTTGTGCTTAATGAGAGAGGGAGCTCTGCTGCCTTCCCTTCCCTCCATCCCCTGCATCCAGAACATGGCTGTGGCAAAGCTCAGGTTGACCAAAGCCCAGACCTAACACCTCCAAAGTGATGAGGAGGACTAAAACAATCCTCAAGAGACTAAAATTAAAATTATATAGGGCTTTGGGACTGAACTGAGACAAAATCCATGCAAGCCTTGACTTGCTTCATGCTGAAAAAGACATTTTAGTTCAACGTTTACCTTGTTTTTTAAAAAAATACGAGTTTTTCAAACCCCAGAGCGTTATAATTTAGGCATCTGAGGCAAAAAATTGATGTAGAAGAGGAGACTCACTAACTTCATGAAGGGGAAGAAGCTACCTGCCTATCTTGTCAGTTGCCTCCTCCCTTTATGCTGGGGAGACCCCACCATCCTGAAACCCCCTTCACCAAACATGCTAATCAGTGACCTAATTAAACCTGGATCTTGGTCATTTGGGTCCCTGGTTTCTTCCATTTGAAGCCTTAATGTTCTATTTTGATTTCTATATTTTTTTTATGCACACACTTGCTGAAAACAGCCTCCAAAGCCTGTAATTAGCTTCCTCCAAAGCTTGCAATTAGATTCCTGGAGGATAGGTCCATATTCATGGACTGGAAGGAGGTTTATTAATTACCTGCTCCACACTTGGAGATGAACAGGTCTCCTCCAAGTTGTACCAGGCACCAGAAAACACCAACTTTATAAATAGCTGGGAAGTACTGAAAGCTTTACAGAGGGCTTGCAGGGAATTGTGGCTTTAAGCCTCTTTTTGCCATCCCTGGACTGATTTCATCCACCTACTTAGAAATCTTGACACATTTAGGGGCTGCAGTGCTTTGAGCCAGGACCTTTTGTCCTCTCCATTGCGGTGACGATGATGTGTTTGTTTCCCTTGGTGTTTGCTGAGGTCAGACAGAACCCAAAGGTGCTGGTTGTGCATTTGTGTGGTGTCACAGAATGGTGATAGAATCCCAGACTGGTTTGGGTTGGAAGGGACCTTAAAGCTCATCCAGTTCCAACCCCCCTGCCAGCAGCAGGGACACCTTCCACTAGACCAGGTTGCTCAGAGCCTCATCCAACCTGGCTGAGAACACTTCCAGGGGGGAGCAGCCACAGCTTCTCTGGCCAACCTGGGACACTGTCTCACCACCCTCACACCAAATAATTTCTTCCTCACATCTCAGCTCCATCTCCCTTCTTCCACTTTCAAGCCATCAGCCCTTCATCCTATCACTACCTGCCCTTGGCCAAAGTCCTACACAACAATTTGTCTTCTCAGCTGAAAATGTTGCTGTCTTCTAACCGTTTCTGCCTTCTGCTGGAGGTGGGCAGATGGAAAGGTGTCTCTGTGAGTGGTGTTTCTCCCTTCCCTGCTCTCTGGATTAATAGATTTTGCCAGACAGCAGTTGCTTCGTGCTGGAAACATCTACAGGTCCAAGAAAAAGAAAACAAGCTCTGACCACATGCTCACATTATCTCTAATGTTTGCCATGGACCTCATCCTGTCTAGGAGTCAACCTGGAGTTCATCTGGCTAAAAAACACCACCAGAAGAACATCTACCACTGCACATCCCATTCAAATTGAAGAGGCCTGAACTACATCTGGAGCTGTATCAACCCAGTGGGGTCCTCCAGAGGACTTTTGCTCAGTGATGCCACGCAGCCAGGACATGACATGACAGGATGGCTGTGCCTTCACTGTCCAGCATCTCATAATGTGAATATTGTCCCATCCTGGACACCAGACCCTTTTGGTTCTTGCAAGGAGCCTCTTCAATGACACAGTTGCCCACCTTGCCAGTGCAGTCATGTACCTCTACTTAAATGAGAGGCATTAAGACCTCCTTTATCCCACCAAACTTCTGGTTTTTGATGGTGACCACTAACCCAAGTCTCTGTCCTGAGCTTTCTCAGGACAGAGCTTCCTCATCCCTCACCAGAGTGGTGAGGGATGAGGAAGCTGAAGCCTGGATGAGGAGAGTTCAGCCCCTCTCCAATAGAGTGGAGGAAAAAGAACATTTTTTTCCATTTGCTGTAGGGTTGTCCTGGACATGGCTTTCTGAACATCTCAACAGCAGAAGCCATCATCTCCTTTAGGGATATAGCTCTAAGCATGGCTAGAAGAGGAAAGGTGGGTCAGAGACAGCACATGGAGATGGTCTCAGGCCATTCCATGTCTAGTTGTATTTAAATGGCCCTCCCTCTCTCTGGCACAGGAATGGGTTCATGTGTTGCCCCCCAGTTTCCACACTCAGAGTGTTATGACTTGCTGTCAAGTGCCAGAGTTACTATTTTGGGGGCTTTTTAACACCTTGGCTGGTTTGGGTTATGCACAAGCTCATCCCTCCCTTTCCATCCTTCCTCCACCCATTCATGGCAGCCCATTAATCTTGCTTCCCTTCCACCTGAAGGCCCTGTTTCATCCCCAATGTGCTGGGGTGGTCTGTCAGGTCTATCTCACACCTCTGCAGTCCATTTTTTGGCCAGCTAAGATCATCCACCCATCCTGAGGCAGAGTTTGCAGTGCTGAGTCTCAGCAACGTGCCAAGGAAAGGGTTGATGACCTGAAATAATAAGCAAGTGTCCCCTGCAGTGGAGGATTGCATCACACTGCTAAAGAGCTTCCATCCAGACCATGAAGTCCTGGGGGATGCAGGACAGAGATCTAATCGTCCCTTTTCCTGATGGCAGCAGGTTGGAGCCCTGCATCGTTTCTGGTCCAGCTGTTACTTGTCAGGAGTGACATCCTGCTGGAGATGTGTGATGGCCAGGGCTGAGCTGTGGTTCACCCAAGCACAACACTGAGGGCTAAAGGAACCAGCCGAGCAAAGAGCTGCTGTTTGGGCTGCTGGAGCTAATTGGGATTGAAGCACTGAGGGAGGATTCACAGAAATGCTCCTGGCAGCAAATCAGCAAAAGGATGCTCACCTCCAAGAGCTGGAGATGCTGCTGCAGAGGCTGGATACCCCTGTTGTTCTCTTTCCCCTTCCACCTGTAGAGTCCATGCTCTGCTCTGTGAAGGGCATTGGGGACAGCAAGGAGGACATGCCATCCTCTTGTCCAGAGGAGAAGGTGGGCATCTTCTGGGAACATCTCTTTTGCTGGTATTTCTATCACCAACTTAGCCCTACCTCCACTCATCTCATGTCTTGTAGCTCATCCTAAAGCTCCCCACCTTCTCTTTCTTATCTGACATGAGTTAGACCTTCCTGGAATAGGTTTTAGGGAAACCATGTCCCATCTCAAGCTGATCCTTGCATCATTGTGGAAGGAAGGAAGAGCAGATGCTCAGATAGAGCAAAAGACAAGAGCAGGGAATTGCAGAGATGGCTGCTGCCCATTCTCCCATGCTTGCAACTTGGATGCAGGGCTTAAGTCCCATCTCTGTGGCAGTTTGTTCCATTGGCATTGGTACAGCTGATGAGCAGAGGGATGCTCTCCCAGGATATGATTCCCTTGGGATGAATAAATTATCATGCTTTCAGGATGCTTTTCATGGAAAGAGAGCAAAAGGCTCTCCTAGTGTTAGATGTCCCCTCACTAAAGAAGGACATGGAGGTGCTGGAGCGTGTCCAGAGAAGGGCAACGGAGCTGGGGAAGGGTCTGGAGCACAAGTGTGCTGAGTTCCCGGCTGAGGGAACTGGGGGTGTTGAGCCTGGAGCAAAGGAGGCTGAGGGGAGACCTTGTGGCTCTGTGCAAGTCCCTTGTAGGAGGGTGGAGAGAGGTGGGGGTGGGTCTGTTCAACCAAGGACCAAGGGACAGGACAAGAGGAAATGGGCTCCAGTTGCACCAAGGGCAGTTGAGATTGGATGTGAGGAAGAATTTCTTTGCTGAAAGGGTTCTGAGGCATTGGAAGGGGTTGGCCAGGGCAGTGGTGGAGTCCCCATCCCTGGAGGGATTGAAGAGTCGTGTAGACACAGTGCTGAGGGACATGGGTCAGTGGGGACTGGTCAGTGTTGGGTTCATGATTGGACTTGATGAGCTCAAAGGTCTTTTCCAGTCTGTGGATATTCTGTGGCTCTATGTCAGGTTTGCCTGTTCGGTGCTGGCAGGGGGATGTTGAGGCACAGCTGGTGTTGAATTCAGGCTAAAACCAGAGCTGAATTTTGAGATGACCCAATGGGAAATGGGTATAAACAGGCTGTCCTGGAATCTGAAGGAGGCGTTGACAAACCTATAAGTTAGTACAGGAAATTCCTGTATACAGGAAAATACAGGAAATCCTCGAGCAAAGACAATAAAACTCATGGGAGGAGCAAGTGAGGAGGAGAAATGAGCAGCCACTTTCTCCCAGGGCAGAAGGCTTTTGCTCAGGTTTTTTCATATGCAGTCTTGTGACAGCAACACAATATTTCAAGGTCACTCAGGGGAATTTGTGTGGAAGATCTTGGAAAGCACAGGAGCTGTTCTCCCAGCTTTCTGCTTCGCCCTTCTCCAGTGAATCCTGTGGATTTTGGGGACACTCGTGTTGGTAGGTGTGATGGAAACCTCAAATCGAGTGGAAGGCAATGCAAATTGGATTGACGCACTTTGTGCCCACGGAGGACTTCTGAAACCAGTGAAACCTCTGTGGGGGAAAAAGGAGGTAGAGATGCAGCTCCTGATGCAGATGAGCTTAGTGAAGATGTCACTTTGATCTGTAGCAGGGCTCAGCAAAGTTATAAGCATGTTTAGTGGCATGAGAGAGTAGAGAGGGAGCATGGGATGGGGAGTGTGGTGTCCTCTACTCACCAAAGGGCACCTTCACCTGTAATGATGCCTCTGCCCATGGAAATGGGCTTTGCAGGGCCTATAGAGGGCTGGAAAGGGCTTGATCCTGGGTGAGAGAGGTGTTACAGGAAAGGAGGCTGCAGATGGGGCTTTACTGAGAACTGGGAGAATGAAAACACCTGGATGATTTGGTCCAGATGTTCAGGTAAGATTGAGGATATGACCGGGTTCCTGGGAGGGACATCTTGCAGTAAGACCCATCTCGTAAGGCCCCACCTGGAGTACTGTGTCCAGTGCTGGGGCCAAAAACAGCACAAGGACATGGAGCTACTGGAGCCAGCCCAGAGGAGGCCACGAGGATGATGCCAGGGCTGGAGCAGCTCTGCTGTGAGGACAGGCTGAGAGAGTTGGGGCTGTTCAGCCTGGAGAAGAGAAGGCTCCAGGGAGACCTTCCAGTGGCCTCCCAGTACCTGAAGGGGCTCCAGGAAGGCTGGGGAGGGACTTTGGCCAAGGGCAGGGAGTGAGAGAGCAAGGGGTGATGGCTTGAAAGTGTCAGAGGGGAGCTGGAGCTGAGATGTGAGGAAGCAATTCTTTGGTGTGAGGGTGGTGAGACAGTGTCCCAGGTTGGCCAGAGAAGCTGTGGCTGCTCCTCCCTGGAAGTGTTCTCGGCCAGGTTGGATGAGGCTTTGAGCAATCTGGTCTAGTGGAAGGTGTCCCTGCTGCTGGCAGGGAGGTTGGGACGGAATGAGCTTGAAGGTCCCTTCCCACCCAAACCATTCCATGATTCTATGATCCTAACACCCATCACGTGCGTCCGTACCGATCCCTGGCTGTGTTAAGGATGAAGAGATGTCCTGTTGACTTTGGAGGCCTGTTGACTGCACATGATGCAAAGGGCTTTGCTGGTCCACACCCATGGGCTGTTCTGCAAAAAGTGGTGGCCTCTGCTGTTGGTGGCAGCACTGTAGGTCCTTCTAGGGCTTCAAATGCTTTCCATGTCCTGTCCACAAGTGTGAAGACACGCAGACCTCTTCAGCAGCCAGGCAAGATGGGCTCTGCAAACACAGGCAGGGTGTCAACAGGAGACAGTTGTTGTTCAATCATCTGTTTGATCTCCTCATGGGAAAATGAGCAAATATGTGGAGATCCTCTGTGGTGGTTGGCAGAGTTGGGAAGATAAAATAAGAGAGATGTTCAAAGACACTCTAACAAGCTTTCTAGATGTGAACAGTGGGACAGTTGGTGATGATCCATCTGGGCATGTTCTGATCCAGTTGTCTTATTAATAATGCCTCTGCTAATTAACTGTGGTTCATTTTCCTGCCTCATCTGTGGACAGACCTAACAGTGCATTAGCAAACTCTCTGCCTTAATTAATCTCCTTGTTTAAAGAGAGCAGAGCAAACAAGGCTTGGTTGTCTCACCAGTCTCAAGGGAAATGTGGTCAGAGCATCACCCAAGATGGGAGGGAAATCCTGCCATGGAAAATCCTTCCATGGAAAATCCTTCCATGGAAAATCCCTCTTTCCATGAGGTGCCAAGGTAAGGGATGGAGGCATGATTGCATCCAAAAGACCACAGCATGATTCCTGTCACCATCCCTGGAGGGATTTAACAGACAGGTAGATGAGGTGCTCAGAGATATGGTTTAGGTACAGTTGGACTCGATGATCTCAAGGGTCTTTTCCAACCAAGCAATTCCATCATTCTCTGTGATTCTGTGTCTAAACAGAGGATTTATACTTATTTCACACAGCAAGAATGTGCCTTGTGAAGAGGACAAGGTTTGTATCAGATGCTGGAGCCTTTTCTTTTGGGGAGGAAGCTGAGTGGTCCCAGTTGTCAGAAGAAAAGCAGAGATTCCAGCTCTAGGTCCCCTCTCCCTCCTTCCATCCCTGCTCTCCATTCCGATGTGCTGTGAATTATCATCTGCAGCTCGGGACAGCCTGGCCTCAGATGAACGCTAGGGAAAGACTCTTACATAAACCTCTTCATCCATAATGGATGAACATCATCAAAATTCAACAGCAGCCTCCAGAGCCTTTCCGGTGCCTCGCCTACAAATTGCTCCAAGAGGCTGGAAAGCCCCAGTTTAGCACTGCACATTGATTAGAGAAACCCAGGAGTTTGGGCTCCTTTGTGCCTAGGGAGTCTCCATCCTCAAAGTGTCTTTTAATGTAATCAAGTCCTTTTTAAGCAGGAAAATTATGCTCTGCTTTGGATGTGCAAAAGTCCATCTTTGGGCTCGTTCGGCCCTGGAGAGGCTGAGTGGGAGATGGCAGCTGGGAAAGATGGTGCAAATAAAACCACAGGTGAGAGGAGCTACTGGCACTTTCCCATGTGTGCCCAGCTGCTGGCTGGTGACATGGAGGTGGTTTCAGACCTGAAATTGTAGAATCCCAGATTGGTCTGGGTTGGAAAAGACCTTAAAGATCATCCAGTCCCAACCCCCCTGCCAGCAGCAGGGACACCTTCCACTAGACCAGGTTGCTCAAAGCCTCATCCAACCTGGCCGAGAACACTTCCAGGGAGGAGCAGCCACAGCTTCTCTGGACAACCTGGGACACTGTCTCACCACCCTCACACCAAAGAATTTCTTCCTCACATCTCATCTCCATCTCCCCTCTGACAGTTTCCAAGCCATCACCCCTTGTTCTCTCACTCCCTGCCCTTGGCCAAAGTCCCTCCCCAGCCTTCCTGGAGCCCCTTCAGGTACTGGGAGGCCACTGGAAGGTCTCCCTGGAGCCTTCTCTTCTCCAGGCTGAACAGCCCCAACTCTCTCAGCCTGTCCTCACAGCAGAGCTGCTCCAGCTCTCGCCTCATCCTCGTGGCCTCCTCTGCACTGGCTCCAGTAGCTCCATGTCCTTGTGCTGTTGGTGGCCCCAGCACTGGAGGCAGCACTGCAGGTGGGGTGTCAGGAGAGCGGAGCAGAGGGGCAGAATCCTCTCCCTGGCCCTGCTGCCCACGCTGCTCTGGGTGCAGCCCAGGATACAGTTGGCATAACGGTTGGACTTGATCTTTAGGGTCTTTTCCAACCTAAAGGGTTCTATGATTCTGTCTCAGCCAGCTTTCCATGCTTCTTCTGTAGACAGTGGAGAGACCTTGGCACCTGCAGGTGATTCAGCCCTTCTATTTTACCTTCCTACCATAGGATGGGATGAATTACCCCCACCAAAGCCACCTCTCCCTATAGATCCTAGAGGAAATCCAGGCAAAGAACTGAAACTCAGCCCTTGTCCAAAAATCTGGAGTTGTGTGATGTCCCCATCAGCACAAACGTTCTGGTTGCTCTCAGCATCCACTGTGCTGTTTTTGACATTGTTCAGCCTTTTTCTCTGTGATATAAGCAAAACCTCCTCCAGGATGTGACATTATTTGTGCAGAAGCTTGTTGGTTGCAGACTCGCTCTCCAGGAGATTTGACAAATCAATGTGCAAGAGGGCAAATGTCTCAACGAGGAATGACGTGAGTCAAGTCTTGTCTCATCTCACTCAAAATCACAGAATCACAGGATGTCAGGGGTTGGAAGGGACCTCGAAAGCTCATCCAGTCCAACCCCCTGCCGGAGCAGGAACACCTACATGAGATCACCCAGGAAGGCATCCAGGCAGGTCTTGAATGTCTCCAGAGAAGGAGACTCCACACCCTCCCTGGGCAGCCTGGCCCAGGGCTCTGTTACTCTCACAGTAAAGAAGTTCCTTCTCAAATCCAAGCAGAACCTCCTGTGTTCCAGCTCACACCCATTGCCCCTTGTCCTACCATTGGACACCACTGAGAAGAGCCTGGCCCCATCCTCCTCACACTCACCCTTCAGATATTTATAAACATTAATGAGGTCCCCCCTCAGCCTCCTCTTCTCCAAGCCAAAGCAGCAGCTCAGATTTGAGGTGGTGCAGGATGTGACCCGTTCCCTCTCGAGTCAGAGGCAAGAGCAGCTACTACTGAAAGAGCTGCTCTGCTTGACAGGAACATTTCAGGATCTCCTGTTAATTCACCCAGCACTTCACTTGGAAAGAGCCCTGTGAAAGCTGAAACATTTTGACAGTTGAAATGTTTTAACACTCTTGCATGAAAATGCTTCAATTTTCTCATTTAGAAGTTACATTTAATTTTTTAAACTTTAATTTTATTTTAAAAGATCCTCCAATTACTTTTTGTTTTTAAAGATACCAAACAAAATGGTTCTTCAGATCCCATGTGCTTTTTAAGAACATGTTTCTCAATATCATAAATAAAGAATATTTCTTTTTAAAGTGAGGTTATAAGCACAGCTTTGATAAAAACATTTGTATGTATGTGGCATACATTGCCACCCCTACCCCATAGGATTGGAAAAAGGGGTCAGTGGTTAGTTAAAAGTTAAATTATAGCAAGAAAATTACAGTTTTGCAAACCAATTAAACTGTGTTTACCTAAAAGTCACTTTATTCCCACTCATCCAACCTCCCAACAAATGAAATTCAAGCAATCTTTCCTCTTTTTCCCAAAAAATAAAGACAAACCATTAAACCCTGAGGTCAGATACCAACACATGCTGAGGTTACTATTGATAAGGGCAGAGTTGGACCTCAGGAGGTGTCAACCATAGATGTGGCTCCCTCAGTTCATGCCTGGTGTCCCCGAGGTGCACACATGAACCTTTACAACAAAGCAGACACAGGACAATAAATTCACAGCCTCCCTTGTTTATTTCCATCCATAAACTTCATCAAAGCTCTTGTAGGTACTTAGTTGTGCTCAGAAAAACTTCATTTCTAATAGAAAGAAGAGGTGGACACCAGAAGAGCTTGCTCACCACCCTGGTTTGGGGGCATGTGAAGAACATTTAGCTGGAAAATGCCATTTGCAGTTGCTCTGCAAGAGCCACGCACTGAACGTGGGCATGGGCAGCCCAGAGACTTGTGCACACTGGGGATTAAATATTCAGTGTTCTGAGCAGAGCTTGGGGCTTTTAAAGCCACTTAGATCTTCCTGTGACCCTTTGTCTTCATTTTCTGGGAGCATGCTGGTCTCCTGGGACTGATGGCTGCTCAATGTGGAGTGGTGAAATTAAGCACTGAGGAGTTTGATAACTGCAGAGACAAACTTTGGCTGTCTTTCCTGCTAGGATGGGTTTCTCATGGGACCTCTGAGAAGTTCTGCCTCCTGTGGCTGCAGAAATCCCCTCCAAGGCTAAATCTTTTCTGTAGCTTCAATTTTCAGCTTTTATTGTTTTCTAATAGATACTCCTGAGACCAGTTCAGGATGAAACAAAGCTTGAGAACTGGGCTGAAGGCTGAGGTTTGAGAAAAGGAGCTTAAACAAGGCAGGAACATTTAGATGCTGGTGGAGGATAAAGAAGAGGGGCCCAGGACTCCCACATAGGCAGAAATTTGGATGAAGGATTGAGAGGAAGCTGCATTTGGCCAGGCTGGAGCAACCTGATGTAGTTGAAGGTGTCCCTGCTCACTGCAGGAGGGTTGGACTAGATGACCTTTAAAGATCCCTTCCAACCCAAAAAAACATTCTGTGATCCTATGAAAATGCAGAACCTGGTAGGGTGTGGATACAACAATATCAATGTCCCATGGCAGGGTGGTGCTGAATTTGACCATGTGGTCAGGGGTTAAGATAGTGGAGATGTGGGTACAGTCCTCTGAGCCACCACAAAGCATGAATGACACCAAGACCAGGTGAGAGACTAGGCTTGGGCAGTCATAGAATCATGGTTTGGGTTGGAAGGGACCTTCAAGCTCATCCAGTTCCAACCCCCCTGCCAGCAGCAGGGACACCTTCCACTAGACCAGGTTGCTCAAAGCCTCATCCAACCTGGCCGAGAACACTTCCAGGGAGGAGCAGCCACAGCTTCTCTGGGCAACCTGGGCCAGGGTCTCACCACCCTCACAGTGAAGAAGCCTCAGTAGATCTGGGGCAGAGTTTCTCCACCTCAGGTCTCCATCTGTAAAGGATGAAATCTTTGTGCCATTGATGCTTCTTTAAGAAGAGCCTGGGAGATGAATCCCAGCTGCACCACAGGCTGAACTGAAAACAAACGTTTGGGCTGCCAAAAAAACCCCTTAAGCAGCAAAACATTATGGCCAAAACTCAGCTGAAGATGACAGTTTGTTAGATAAAATCCACTGAGGTGCTGGGAAAATAAAAATAAAGCAAAAATCGATGCTCCAGAGCTTTTAAGATATATTTTTTTTGCACAATAGTTGCCTTTTTAAATGCAAAAAGGAATAATCAGATTCTCAGCGGGAGTGTGTGTGATGTTCACACGATGAGCTGTAGGATTCTCCCTTACCACTTGTACTGAGATGAAAGCAAAAGCCCTCAATCTTTCATTCAGGCAGGCAGCAGTAGTTGAGATGATTAACTGCTCCTTAGGAAACACTGTCCAAAGGACTGCCCTGATTTTATATCCAACCCAGAAAAGTGCTGCTGAGTTGTTTTCACAGACCTGGTATGATCAGGATGTCCAAATCAGGTAGAGGAACATGAAAAATTTCCTCTGATATTATGTCAAGAATTTTCATGAATAACCAAGACCCAAAAGGAACGGGGTTGATGTTTTAAATGATGCATCAGTTGTAATGAAGATGTTATATAGCTCCATGGATCGTTGATCTGTGCAAATACAGCATCCATCACATCCAAACAAGGGCTGCTGAGGGCTTTGCATTGCCATGTTTGCTCTCCTTTCACCTTCTCCCTGGCTTTCTGGCCAGATTCACCACTGAAAATGGGACAAAACTGGCTGATCTCAAATCTGCTGTGCCCATAGGTCTGTGGGTTTTAAATCTGTGTGATGGGAGTCACTGAGGTGAACTCTTTTAGCACAGAATATCTGGAAATGTTAGATGAAATAAGGCAATCTGAATTCTTGAAGGAAATGGCAATAATTAAGAATTTGTTCCAAATTTTGTCCTGAGTCCATTGTAAGGTGTGAAAAAGACCAGGAGTAAAACAATGAAGTCATTAAACCCTAAAATAGCACCTGAGAACATCCATGGGTTTCAGCCCTGTCTCTGAAGGAGGTTCCAGTGAGCACGTTGTGTGTGTCTGTGTGTTTGTAGGACTGGCCTTGCTTAACACTACAGACCTGCTGGGGAGATGCATCTGTTGGAGCTTCTGACCCTGAGCTCCCTTTGCAGTCAGTGGAGTGAAAAAGTCACTGAAAGGACAGATTGTTGGACCAAAGAGAAACCTGAGTCATGTTTCCACTGAGGAGAGGATGTAGACTGAGCATGGCCATCCCAGAACTTGAGTAATTCCCGTTGGGAACACAGAAACACTTCACCTAGATTGCTCATCTATTTCAGCAAGCAAATCCAACCACCCATGAACAGAAAGCTAGAGAAAAACCACGTTTGTTTGGTTGGGTTTTTGTGGTTTTTTTTGTTTTTTCATGGTGCACACGTGTCCTTGTTTTTAGCTGGGACAGAGCTGGGTTTCTTTTTAGTAGCTAGAAGAGTTCTGGGGTTTGGTTTAATGGGATTTGTTATGAGAAAAAATGTTGATAACATGCTGATGTTTTTAACTGTCACCAGAAGTTGAAGGACTTTATGTTTTGCTAGCCTACAGGTGCAAGGAAGATGTGAGAAATATTAAAATTAATGAGCTAGATTGGCATCTGGATATGCCAGTGGGATATTGCATCTCATATAACGTCTTGTTCAGCATATTAATGAGAGTCTCTCTCCTGTGGGGGTTCTATCTCTGTCTCTGGCTTTCGCTCAGGCTCTCGCTCTTCCGGGATCTCCTCCAGGATTGTTATCTGAGAATAGGCCAGGCTTGGTCGGTAGGTGGTGAGCCATGGCACTGAGTATCACTCATTTTTATTATTATTATTTTTATTATTATTATTATTATTATTATTATTATTATTATTATTATTATTATTATTATTATTATTATTATTATTATTATTATTATATTCTTATTATATTCTTATATATTATATTCTTAATATTATTAATATTAATATTGATAATAATAATAATAATAATAATAACAATAATAATAATAACAACAACAACAATAATAATAAGAATAATAATAATATATGTGAAACATAATTAATAATAATATGTGAAACATAATTAATAATAATATGTGGAACATCTCCCTGATGAGGAAAGGCTGAGGGAGCTGGGGCTCTTCAGCTTGGAGAAGAGGAGACTGAGGGGTGACCTCATTAATGTTTATAAATATGTAAAGGGTGAATGTCAGGAGGATGGACCCAGGCTCTTCTCAGTGATGTCCAATGGCAGGACAAGGGGCAATGGGTGCAAGCTGGAGCATAGGAAGTTCCATGTAAACATGAGGAAAAACTTTTTCACTATGAGAGTGACAGCACAGTGGGACAGGCTGACTTGTGGAGTCCCCTTTCCTGAAGATGTTAAAAACCCTCCTGGATGCAGTCCTGTGTGACCTACTGTAGGGATCCTGCTCTGGCAGCGGGGTTGGACTGGATGATCTCCAGAGGTCCTTTCCAATCCCTACCATTCTGTGATTCTGTGTGATTATTATTGTTATTATTATTTTAATATAATTATTATTTTAATTTTTATTTTATTTCAATTATTAAATTGTTCTTATCTCAACCTAGGAATATCCTTACCCTTACCCCTCCAATTCTCCCCCCTGTTCCCCTGTGGGTACAGGGAGACAGAGTGAGCGAGCGGCGGTGTTTGGCTGCTAGCCAAGTGAAACCACCACAACACAGAATGATGTATTTTCAATCTAGGAACCAATGAAGCATTTGCTCTCATAGTTGCTTTATGGTTGAAGATCCCACCTGGTGTGAACTTGTCCAGGAGAAAAAAAAGGTTGAAGAAGTGGGAACCCTGGCTCCAGACTGGGGAAGAACCGTGGTTTGGTCCCAACTCTGTAAAACCAAAACGACAGTAGAGGAGTGAAAATGCAGCCACAGTGGTATTTGATTATCTCCATCTAGGTGCTCTAGTGCCATTTGAGATGACCTGGGGTACCTGAGCCTATGTGTGGGGCTGACAGCTACAACAGAGGATCTGAGGGAAGTTCTCACCCTTATCGAGGTGCTGCTGGAGGTCAGCTGGGATAACCCAGAGCATTTCCCATGGCTCTGTGTTTAGAGACCTGAACCCACTCTCAGTGACTATTATGGGATTTCTCTTTTGTGCTTATTTTTATGATTAGGGAGTGTAAGGCTTTGTAGGAATTTGAGATAGCATGATGTGATTGGCAGGACGTGGGAGATGTGAATCCATAAATCTGTGCTTAAATATAATTGTTTGGTTTTATTTTTCTTAGCTCCATCCCAATGAACATATATCACAGCATTTCTGGGTGGGTCCCTTGAGGACTTGAAAAAAATCACTTGCTGTGTGTTGTGGGAGCACACAGGGACCAGGAATCATGCTGGAAATACAAATTTTTAGCTTGGGGGACAGAAACAAGACCCTGCAGCAGAATGAGCTGCAGGATATACTAGGTATGGCTGCATCTTTTGAAGGGAGTCTAAATGTAGGTGTTTGAGGTGAGGAACACCCAGGTCAAAGGAGACAAACCTCTCTGGAAGGTGACTCTTCCCTTTTCTTGTCAGGGTTTATCTTTGGATGGGGTGAATATCCCTTGGAAGTGCCCTCTCCTACTGTGCTGGAGATGATGGACTGCTCCCTCCAGGACCCATGCTTGCAGCCTGTCCTTGGGTACCAGCTGGTTCCCTGTCCCACCTCATGACCTTGGCCTTACCAACATTTACATGGGTCACACTCCTCTCAACACAGCACCTCTCCATCGCCAGCCCCTACCAAATTGTTCTTCACTAGGGAGCTCTATCTCTAAAACAAATACCCGGGGAGGAGCAGGCAGGTGTAGGCTCAGTCCCTCTCTGGAGAACACTGCAGAGCCTGAGAACTTATGAAACCTCTCAATCTCATGTGACAGATGCAAAATGAAGTCTTGAAAGTGTGCAAAATTGTAAGGTAAAACCATGCTAAAGCCAAATTGGGACATGCTAATGGTCAGAATTGTCCATGATCTGGCAGTGACCAGATAACTGAGGAAGAACATCAAAGTGTGGTATGAATAGTGAAGTCCTTCCTCAAAAACCCTTCAGCCTTTGGCAAATTAACTTAAGGGTGTCCTATGGAAGAATAAAGCAAATTGGAGCAAATTTAAGGAAGCAAAAATGCATTTCACCACATATTATTCCCACCTGAACCACCTCATCCTCATCCTATCAGCAGCACTAGGCAGTGCAAGACCCAACAAGTAGTATTGCCAAAATGCAGGAACAGGGGATTCTCAGGAGACTTCTTCCATAAGTGGGAAGCTGTCATGAAGGTGAAGCCCTCCTCATTGGATTTTAGGTTGTTTTTCAGTATCCAAGGATGTATTGGAACATTGGAGTGAAGATATGAACTGTGAAGCAAGTCACTGTTCTGGAGCTCTTGCTGTTGGATAGAGACTTTGAATATGTGGCAAATCTGATGTGCTGAAAAGATGAAGAAACATCTCACCAGCTTTTTTCAGCTTCCTCAGCTGTTCTGGAGACGTAGCCTTGTCCTTGAACAGCCATGGTAGAGCTATAAATAAATCTTTTTAGACAAGCAAAAAAAGGTTCCCTCTCCTATTTTTGCCTTCCTCCCTGTAGCATTAGTTGTCCGAGACGTGGATTGTGGCGTTGTTGTTGTTTTTGTTGTGTTTTTGTTTGCAGACCCAACCCCTCAGAGACCAGCTTTGCACTGTAACAAGCAAAATCCAGCTGACAGGTAAAGACAGACCTGGAGAGGAGAGCTGGGTCATACAGCCTCACATGACTCATGTTTTGAGAGGGGAAAAAAAATAATCTTCCTCCTCCACTCCTTTCCCATCTCCTCCTTGCAAAAAACCAACAACCCCACACTCCACAATATCCAAACAGTGCCAAGAAGTCTCTTGTCAGAGCCACTCCTGGTAATAACAGATGTATTTCCCACTGGGGGGGCCAAGCCTGTCTCAGCAGAAGTACTCTGAAAGGGCAGAGCTCTACAGGGAGCACCATCAAGGGCCAGGAGATGTCTGGAGTGGTGGGAAGCATCTGCCCTGGAGACTGGTCTGGGTGCTTGGTGATTAACGATGTGATGGGAGGAAAGACGAGGTCTCCGGATAAACATCGTATGGCTTCGTTAATGCAGAGAGGGGCAAGGCTGTGGCATGAGAAAAGCCAGGTTACTGGTGTATACCTCAGTGTCCACATTTTGGGTACCTACATGTCTGGGTCTGAGACATCAGTGACCCTGATTTCTATAGGTTTTTCCAGCTAAGGGTTAAACTGGATACCCAACTCCATCCCCCTCCTCTTCTCTCCCTGCAGATAATTTAAAACATTTTGGATCCTGAGTGCCAGGAAATATGAATGTCCAGTTCAAACACTCGCCCTTTAGCCAAGCCCTGTGGTCCCTGGTGAAGATTGCTAGCCACTAAAGAGACATCATCATGGTAGCACCAGAAAAACATCTCATATACCATCACAATGATCTTTTCTAGCCTAGACTTCATTTGTCTTCTCATAAAATCCCAGTTTACAGCGTTTCACCCAGCACAATGTTATTTAATGCAAACCATGCATCTCAAGTGTTTGTGGTGTCCTCAAGCAATGGGGACATCTCTTGGGCATTGGTTGAGTTGGATAAGCAACTATCAACATCATCCATACAAAGAAAAGCAAGTCTATGGCAGAAATAAGGCTGTGATGGATGTGGTGTGAAAGCTCATCTCTCAGAGAACAGAGGTGTCCTTTGGAGTAAGATAGCTGAAGGAGAAGGGACCACCAAGCAGAGAGCAGCAATTGGAGAGGACAGAGAGCAGGGAGGGTGGTAGAGTTGGGCTGGGCATGGCTGTGAATGGAGCTGTGCATGTGGGAGAGAGCTCTAGGTTGGAAACCAGAGGCCAGGATGAGAGCCAGCTTCAGCAGGACCCAGAAGAGAGGGGGGAAAAATGGGGGGAAAATGAAGACTTGGAGCATTGATAGAAAAACCTGACTTTGTCTCAGCTCCTTCACAAGCAGGGAAACATATTCATCCTTATTTTGCTTGTGTGCATATTTCTGAAAGACTTCTAAACAGGACCCTAAAAATCCCTCTGAAGGGGCTACCATCCACAGCCAAGCTTGCAAGAGGGATTGCAAAAAAGGGGGAGATGCTGAATGTACCTGGCTGGCCACTGATGTGGAGTGTGAAGTCAACTCTTGCTGTTGTGGCTGATTTGTTAGCTGAGATTTCAACCCCAAAGCTTGGCTTTTTGCAGCCCAGTAAAAAAAAAGACTTCACTTTTGGCCACAACTTGTGGCCACGCTCTGTAAATCAGCAGAAATTTAAAGTAAGAATTTGGGCTTAAAAATTTCATAAACAGCTGCTTTCAGACACAGTCCAAGAGCTGAAATGTTGCTCAAGCAGCTCCACAAATAAACAGATTCTTGCTCCTTCAGCTCAAGAGAAAACCAACAACTGGGATGGGTGAGTAGATGAATTTTTACCACTTGCAAAGCCCATGTGATGGATGATCACACATCTGACAGCAGAACCACGAGGAAGATGAAGGAAGGATCTCCCCAGGCTTTTGGCCAGGCTTCCCACATTTTCCTTGGCATTTCTGCTGGAGTTAAACTGCTCCAGGGAAAGACTTTGCTGTGAGCTTTCCCAAACAGATCCCACTGGGACAATTGCATGCTGTTGCCCACCACTGCACGTGCAATGCCCATCTCTTGGGTTCATAGAGGTAATGATTGAGTGCTCCTCAGTTCACCATCTTCCAGGTGTTGGTCCATCACTAAGCACTGGAGGCACCGTGGCTTCTCATCTCATCAACAGAAAGGATCAAATCAGCCTACAGCCATGGGTGAAAGCCTTCACAGATCCTTACACATGGCTCTGTCTGCTACTCTTCAAAAGCCCATGAAGCTTAAGACATGGTTATCCCAGGCAGGTCCTTCTGACCTCTCTCTAAGCCTCCTCTCTTCACCCTTGGTAGCATTCTCCTCTTATAAAAAGAGAGGGAAATAAGGAAATGCAGAAACTTAACAGCTTTGGGAACACCAAGCAACCTGGATGTGGGTTGCCAGGGCTCTGCACCATGCTCAGAGCAGCAAGGACCCTCTTGTGCATCCCCACTGGGTCTATGCCACCTGGACCCTGACTCGATGCTCCTATGAACACTGCTTTTCATCTGCCAAAGCACAGGCATCTGTCCCACACTGCAGTTGCTCCAAGCTGACAGGGCTGTAGGACATCTCTTGTGGCTCATAGATATTCATGCCCAGCATGATGGAGGTGCCCACGAGGCCATGACAGCCTTGTCCCACCGTGGTGAAGGACACCATCCCTTCCCAGCCATGCTGCAGGACCCTTTAGCAAATCAATACCCTGCTGAATTAATTATGCAGCATCTCTTCCAGTGCCATCAACAGCTCAGAAGGATGCAATAATTCTCCCTTTTTGCCCAGTGTCACACCTCAGGGCCCAGGTTTCCAAAGCACCAAGCATCTGCCCAGTCTATGAGCGTCAGTGGGAGCTACTGGCTCTTAACCCCATCAAAAATTGTGCCTGTTTAACATGACTCAGCTGAAATAAATACAAAATTAAGCAGAAAGGTAGGGCTGAGTTGGAAGGTTTGAGTTGTTCTGCCTTGATATTAATCTGTGTGACGTTACAAATGTTATTCTATAGATTGCAGCAGGCAGAGACACGTAGGCATCTGATTTTCACAGTAGTCCAAGAACCAAAAGGGAAAAGCTGGGTCATACTGTCCCCTAAAAGAAAAGGTTGGTTTCCAGATGACTCAGGAATGTCCTGGAGATCATCTTTATCTATTTATATATTTATTCTGGCTTGGCATTCATGAATCACTGCTAATAGCAAAGGGTTGCATAATTGTAAGGAGGATGCTTTTGTGATGCCTCTGACCAGAGAAAAGACATCTATTTTGGCTTGTGTCTATGAATAGGTGCCTCTGCTCTGACTCTCTGCATTAACAAACCCCAGATACTACTGAAAATAAAGAGTTGATTGGCAGGCACAACCTGATTAGCATATACAAATCGCTGTGGCCTTTCTCCAAGCGATCCTTTGTACAAATTGTTTCTTCTCGTCTCCTGCCTGAAAAGAAACAGAGCTATTAGGTAAGTGGGGATTTCAAAAGAGTCAGCACCAGGCTAATGCTCACACCATCTCCTTTCACACCCTTTTGAATGTTCAGCTTTTTCTGAACCAGGTCTTTATTTTTTTTCCCCTTCCTTAAGAAAAAGGCCAAAATCCATCGGCTTCCAGTGAAGAGGCGTTGGTTTTTTTTTTCCCCTGAAGAAAATCCTTGCTTTTTTCTTTTTTTCACAGTTTTTTTTTTAATCTTACAGCAACTCTGCCTAAAATATTTGCTCATTGCGGTTTTCAAACAGATGAAAAATTTCTGTAACTGTTTAGATTATGTATTTTTTTAAAAATCACATCCAAATGGAAAAAGAGGCTTGCAGGAGAAAGAGAACCTCACCTGCTGAGAAGGGCTTCAGAGTGGGCTGGGGTTACACCCCTTCCTCCATATTTAAGCCAGGATTAGAACCACTGAATCATAGAGTAGTTTGGTTGGAAAAGACCATTATGATCATCTAGTCCAACCATAAACCTGGCATTGACAAGGTCACCACTAAAACATGTCCCCAGGTACCACATCTGCACCTCCTCTGAATCCCTCCAGGGATGGTGACTCCACCACTGCCCTGGGCAGCCTCTTCCAGTACCTGACAACCCTTTCAGTGAATAATTTTTTCCTAATATCCAACCTAAACCTCCCTTGGTGCAACTTGAGGCCATTTCCTCTTGTCCTGTCCCTTGGTCCTTGGTTGAGCAGACCCACCCCCACCTCTCTCCACCCTCCTCCAAGGGACTTGGACAGAGCCACAAGGTCTCCCCTCAGCCTCCTTTGCTCCAGGCTCAGCACCCCCAGTTCCGTCAGCCGGGAACTCAGCACACTTGTGCTCCAGACCCTTCCCCAGCTCCGTTCCCTTCTCTGGACACGCTCCAGCACCTCCAGGTCCTTCTTGGAGTCAGGGGCCCAACACTGAACCCAGCACTCGAGCTGTGGCCTCACCAGTGCCCAGGACAGGGGGAAGAGAACTTCCCTGGTCCTACTGGCCACAGGTCTGGTGGCATTTTTAGACTGAGCATTTTACTACACACTCCTGTTACGTTGTTTGATAGCACCAATCAGGGAGGTTCAAGCCATGTGTAAAATATGCCAAACAACTGAGGCTGGCTCCAGAGACCTGCAGCCCCTGCCAGACACAGGAAGAATTTGGCTTTTTAACTTTGCTTTGTGCACATTGGACCTGGAGATGGTGTTGCAACCTTCCCTCTAATCCAGAGCACTCAGCTGTTGTTGTTTTCATGATAGTGAAGGTTCCTATGATTCCAAGAGCCAGAGGATTAAGACCTTCAAGACCTTCTTGATCTCTGTAGGCGATACAAGGGTCAGCTGGAGAGTCAGTGGGTCACTGAGTCCTTTCGGGTGAGGATGTCACTCCAGAAACGTTATCCTACCCAATTTAATTACAATAACAGCTAGACTTTGCAGAACAGCCCATCCAAATTTCATCGGCCTTTGAATCAATAATTAGGCTTCTTAATGGCGGTTCTGAATACCAGGCTGAATTCTGGCTCCAACCTTAATTAAAAACATCTCACAGGGAGATAAATAAATAATTCCCTTTTAAGTTTCAGGCCATTTTGTGCTTCAGACCCTGCCAGGCTGCAGGAGGGCTGGTGTGTGGGAGAGGTGTGATAGCTCTGCCTCGATGAGATAAGCGGTGGAGAGGCAGTGTGCATCCTCTGGTGTGGTCCTCACCACAACTCTTTCTGGGCTCTGCAAACTTTCTGGCCAGATTGACTTTGGTTTTTCTATGCTGCCTCAGAGATATTTTTTTTTCCTCTCCTAGTTTATTCCCTGGGGGTTTAGATAAATAGAGTGTGAGTGAGTGGGTGGGTGAGAGGAGGAGGCAACGTTGGGAAGCCAAGCGGAGCGTGTCACTTGGTGCAGGAACGTTGTGTGGTGCTGCCTGTCCAAAAATCATGGGTCATTCTCCAAGCCTAACACTACACAGGAAGGTCATGGATCTGCTCCTTGGTCTCCTGGCCAAAATCAGTGTAGAGCTGATGCTGAAATAACACATGGACACTGTAGGTCCCTCTGAGGGGCTTTTTCTGGCCATGACATTTTTGCCAATAACCAGACAACAATACAAAATAATTGTCAGTGGTGTTTTCAGCTGAGAAAAAAATATTACTAGTGTAGCACATAATGAGGCAGGACAGATGATAACACAGCAAGTCACAGAGGTGAAGGTCTTTCAGACTTTGTTTTGGGAAAAAAATGAAGAATTTTTAGAAGATGCAATTGAAAATGAGCTTGGAACCAACGTGCCTATGTCAGCTCAGATCAAGCTGGGTGATGGAGATTAAGGAGAACCCCAAACTGAGGTTCCCTAAGGAGCAGAACTGAGAAATTCAAGTCAGTGAGACCGTAAACAGGTTTTTTTTTCAAAATGCTTTACTGCATGTTGGAATATCTCTGAAAACAGGTACCTGTGTGACAGGTCCAGACTTCACTGGACAAATTGGAGCTTTGGAAAAGTAATTGGGAATATAAGGAAATGTAGAAATAAGGAAAATAAGTGGTAAATCCCAAGTGGAGATGAAGAGCCCAAATAAATATTCAGTGTTGATTCTTTTTCTGAAACTGTGGACAATGTGGGCAATGAAGTGGGAATTATTAATCTGAGGGTGAACAGTCAGCTGTGTTTGGGATAGAAAACCCTGTTCTTGAGCACTGAAACACCCCAAATCTGAGACACCATGTGGAATGGAATTAAAGTCAAACACAGGGATGGAATATGACTGTGGAACAGCAAGTAGCAGCTCTGTCTAAGAGATGGAAAAAAAAATCCAGGGAGCTACAGGACTTCTAGTCTGACCTTGGTCTCTCATGGAGAAGCAGGGTTCAGACTGGAAGAGGTGGTGTTGGGGAGAGGGATGGAGAAGAGACCTCAGAGAAGAAGTCACTCAGCCCCAGCTTTGATCCATTGCAAGGTGGGTTGGCTATGAGGAGGAAGATTTCCATCACGTGTTGCTGACAGTGCTGTGGCATGAAGCAACCAAGTATTTGGTTCATACTCCACAGCACCAGCAGTCTGTGGTTCTAGGAACCAGGTGCACCAGTGAAAATGATACTTGGACAAAAAACCTCATTCTTCTGGGTGGAAGAGGAAAAGTCATACCATGTGCCACAGGAAAAGAGAGGAAATCACTGCTTTTGCCACAGTCCAGGGGACACCTTTTAGAGACAACATCCAATTATCCTAGGAAGTCCATCCCTCCCTCCTAGGAAGTCCATCCTTTCACCAGAAAACACAAGAACCCTCCTGATCCCTATGGAAAGCTCATTCCCAGTCATGAAATGGTGACTGTTTAATGCTGGAGCTCTTGAGCAAGATACACAAGGCAGGATTGTAAATGAAGTTTTCCACAACTGCTAGGTGAGCTCTTCCCAACAACCCCTCTTCACTAAAGTCATAATCCATGGGCAAAAATGCACCTTTTCTGCAGCCAAGTGATGTGGTGAAGAATTACTACAGGTCAAACATAACAAAGGCAATCCACGAGTTGTGATCAGGTTCCCTTTCAACCTCTGCTGGTGGGATCCACAAATCAAACGCTCAAAATCTCCAAACTACGCAGTTTTTAGCTCCTGGTTGCATCAGTATCAGAATCCAGGATGAGGATGGTTGTGAAGTGTGTGTGCAAAGAAAGGCAACAGTGCTGGGGAAGGGTCTGGAGCACAAGTGTGCTGAGTTCCCGGCTGAGGGAACTGGGGGTGTTGAGCCTGGAGCAAAGGAGGCTGAGGGGAGACCTTGTGGCTCTGTCCAAGTCCCTTGGAGGAGGGTGGAGAGAGGTGGGGGTGGGTCTGTTCAACCAAGGACCAAGGGACAGGACAAGAGGAAATGGCCTCGAGTTGCACCAAGGGCAGTTGAGATTGGATGTGAGGAAGAATTTCTTTGCTGAAAGGGTTGTCAAGTATTGGAACAGGTTGCCCAGGGCAGTGGTGGAGCCACCATCCCTGGAGGTATTCAGAGGACGGGTAGATGTGGTGCTTAGGGGTTTAGTGGTGAACTTGGCAATGTCAGGTTTACGGTTGGACTAGATGATCATAATGGTCTTTTCCAACCAAACTATTCCATGATTCTATGAAGTGCTGAGACAGGAGCTTCCCAGTACTGTGGGAGCACTTTGTTCACCCAACCCATCCCTCTGACACCTCTCCTGTGTGCACACCATCCCTTGCCACCTAGCTATAAAGCTGAGCAAATCTCTGAAGGAAGACAATTCCCATCCTTGACGTACTGATCAATCATGGAAGGGACCTCAAGAGATCATCCAGTCCAACCCCCCTGCCAAAGCAGGTTCCCTACACCAGGTTGCACAGGAAAGCATCCAGGTGGGTTTGAACATCTCCAGAGATGGAGACTCCACACCCTCTCTGGGCAGCCTGTCCCAGGGCTCCGGCACCCTCACAGTGAAGAAGTTTTTCCTTAAGTTTGTCTGGAACTTCTATGTGTTTTGCTGGCCATGGGACTGGTGTGAGCAGGACTTCTCCTCCCCAGTAGTCAAAGGCAAAGGTTGGGAGTGTGCACATTGATGCTTTGTGCCAGGACCTAGAGGGACCAGTAGAATTTGAAGCCTTACTTGTGGATTGAAAGTTCACATTTATTCCCTTGCAATATTTAATACCTTGCAATGGATCCTGAGGAAAATCTGCCCACTTGATCATTATAATTAATAATAACACCACGCTGCAGGGGAAAAAAGACTTGTCTAAATGCTTTCAATTGTTAATGACTCAGACATTAAGGTTTAATTCCTCCTATTCCCTCCTTGTTAATTAAAGGCACTTGGTCTCTGGTTGTGGCAGCCAGATGAAGATGAGGAGATGCAGAACAACTGTGACTACCACGGCAGAGGAACCGTGCCCTGGATACCCCGGGAACAGAGATCGCTGCGGAGAGGAGTTTGCTTCATCCAACAGCAAAGATGGAAAATGTGCAATGTGGTGATAAATTCCCTTTCTCAAGCTTTTTAAGTCCTTTTCTTTACATCCCAGAGATGATGTCTATAGCTTGATTTCTGCTCCCATTCCTTGATAACCAGAATTATTTATTTTGCAGCTGTCAGACTGTATTTGCCACATACAGCGCTTTTCTACTTCATCTGTCTCAGATATCCTGGGGTTTTTATACCTGAGTTTATGCTATTTGTGGCTCTCTTAGAAATACAATAAAGCCCAAAATAATTGTGTTTATTACAACTCATATTGAAGTTTTTCTGCCAGGAAGTAGCAGAGTTCAGGACCTGGTGAGATGCTTTCCAGGCAGAAAAAGGGTCAAGTGACAAAAATCCATATATTTTGAAGCATAGGTCATTTATTTGCTGCAGTGCTGGATCAGATGATAAATTCCCAGATCTAGGAAGAATCCTTCTTGGGATCTACTCAAAATAGCAAAATTAATATTCATTAATTTATTTAGCAAGATTAAGGTGGAAAACAAAATCACTGTCAGTTGACATCAAATTCTCTGCCCCCATTCAGTATAATCTTATATATTTTCAGTCCTCCCAACCTTGTAGAGGTTTTGTGCAGCAGCCAAGATGCTGTTGAGTAATGGAAAGCTTAATCAATCCCCTCCAGGGAATACATGTAAATAAGGAATTTTTGGCAGAGGGACAATATGACAGCACGTTCCTTGGGCAGTGCACAGGGAAGAAAAAAAATCCCAATTAAATATTTTTTCTCTGCTTGAAAAAAAAAAATGATGCTTTCATGCTAAGCTGAAAATATCCTCCTGGTTCTTTAATATTTCCAAAGTAGCTTGGAAGTGAAAGCAGCTTTGCAGAAAGGGCTTTTGAGGAGAATTTGTAGGGGTCTGAATTATCTCCCTTGGTCCTGCCTGGATTCAGGCAAAATTTTGAATATTTTTATTGAAGAAGTTAAATTCTGCTCAGAGATTTGAACCTGTCTCCCTCTCCCTAAACTCCTGCTGTCATGGGAGAACAACACACCCTTCTCCTTTTAAAAACAAAAAACCCACTCCCACACAAAAATCCATTTGTCCTTTGCCACTTGGAGGATAAAGAGAAATTTTAAATCTCCGCATGTTTCACAAGATGCCACTTCTTCAGCATGACCTCCCTGCAGCAACTGCTGCTTCCAACTAACTCCAACCAGCAAGAATTACATTTATCAGTGGTTAATCCTGTTAGAGCAGAGAGGAGCTGAGGGATCAAGTGGGTTTCTCCCCTGCACCAGCCCCTGTGCCTGGGAAGTCCCAGGACACTGTCATCTTCCTCCACTGTGATGGTTTGTTGAAAACTTGGTGGTCCACCAGGTTCAAAGATTCTAGGACAGATAGATTTCACCCAAACTTCATGTCTTCATTTCTTTTTGAAGGAGATAACAAAAAATAGCTGATGTTTAAGCTGGTTTGAGCTGGTCTGAGCACATACATCTGGAGTATTGCTTATATCTACAACCAGGCAGTGCCTACAAGCCCACAATTTGCTTTGCTTTGAATTCATTATTCCACATAAATAGCTTTGGCTTGGAGAAGACCTTTCTTACCAAGAGCTCAACCATGATTTGATGCTATAAACCACATTTTGAGTTCATGCCAGCCTTCAAAAATGTATGTTTGGAGTGAAAGCTTGTGAGCACAATAGTCCTATTCGAGGTGTCTTTCAGCCTAGCATTTTGCAAATCACATGCAAGGAAAATACTGAGATCCTTGAAGCAAACAAGTGGTGAACATACCCCAAGGGGAGATCTGGAGAGAGCAAGGAGTTCTACAGAGCTGCTATGGTGGAACAATAGGTAGTTGAGTCAGGGTCCTGTTGAAAAGCTTTTTAAATTGACCACAAGTCACAAAAAAAGCCCTTTCTCTGGAGGCATAGAAATCCAGGAAGAGAATCAGAAATATTTTATTTTTTTTAATCTCCCTTTCCAGGATGATGATCTACCTGACCTCAGCATGACAAAAGAGGGGAAAAAAAACCTGAGAAAGCCTCCCCAGGCTAAACCTCCTCCCATACTTAAGGGTTGTTGGCTTTTTAAGGTGAAGGCAGAGATGAGTTGTCATGTACCAAGCGTTTGGGACACTCTTGTGCAAGGGAGAGCGTTGTTGCCTGCTCATATATGACCTGTCTGCAGCTAAATGGGGTCTCCAGTCCTTTGAGCTCCCAGTCTCACTGTCCCACCATATCCTCAGATCCACCACATCCCAACAGATGATGTTTCTTGGGGGGCTATAACGTACCCACATATGGCATGGGACAACAGATGGAAACCTACCTACAACCCCAGACCCAATGGTGAACTAAAGCAGCTTCTCTCTTCAAAGGGAGGGGATTCTGCCCCTCTGCTCCGCTCTCCTGACACCCCACCTGCAGTGCTGCCTCCCATGCTGGGGCCCTCAGCACAACAAAGACATGGACCTGTTAGAACAGGTCCAGAGGAGGGACACAAAAATGATCAGAGGGATGGAACACCTCTGCCGTGAGGACAGGCTGAGAGAGTTGGGGCTGTTCAGCCTGGAGAAGAGAAGGCTCCAGGGAGACCTTCCAGTGGCCTCCCAGTACCTGAAGGGGACCTATAAGAAAGATAGTGACAAACATTTTAGCAGGGCCTGCAGTGATGGGGCAGGGGGTGATGGTTTGAAACTAAAAGAGGGGGGATTTAGACTAGAGATAAGGAAGAAATCTTTTACACTGAGGCTGGTGAAACCCTGGCCCAGGTTGCCCAGAGAGGAGGTAGAAGCCCCATCCCTGGAAACATTCAAGGTCAGGTTGGATGGGGCTCTGAGCAACCTGATCTGGTTGAAGATGTCCCCGCTCACTGTTGGACTAGCTGACCTTGAAAGGTCCCTTCAACCCAAACCATTCTATGATTCAAACTCATCATTGCCTGCATGTCTGACGTGTTGCTTGACAATTTGTGCCCCAGCTGTCATTGTGCTACACACACAACTCACTGTCAGCACTCCTGTGTTTTCAGTGTGTCATGAAAGGCAGATGTCACAATCAAACACCAAGACTTGAGCATCTGCAGTCATTATAACACCAAGAATGCATTTTGCAGAGCTTTTTAAATTTGTTATAGGGTGGAAAAGAGACTGGGGGAAAAGAAAGATTTCTTTAATGGTTTTTGAGTGCGAGGGAAGGGTGTGTAGAGTTTAAGAGATGAGTGAGGTGCATCCATGTGTGTGAGACAGGGCTTCAGGGAGGAGCTGCAGTCATCACTTGGACACTGTAATGTGATGGGGGTGTTGATCTCATCAGTTCCTGTGATGGAAAGAATTCACCACGCCTGCCCTTAAACACTGCAACCTCTTTCTCTGCTCTGGGAATGCCAATGAGAGGACATGGGTCACCTTGCAAAATGGCCAGCGTGGACACCTAGGAGGGGGCAGAAGGTTCTGAAGCCTCTGTGAGAACTGCATGGGTTCAGGCTGGTGAGAAGAGGAACTGGGACCTGACAATTTAGTGCTGAGCTGCTCTACCTGCCTTAGACCAAGGATAGATAAGCATGGATGTAGCTTTGGAAGAGATTCGTGTCCCATGTAGGGATGCTAAAGGTACAGAGCAGGACAGTTCAGATCCTGTGTAAGGTTACCAGAGGAGGCAACACTACTGAAAAAAAGGGAAAAAACCTCAATTTCTTAAATGAATTCAGTAAGATCTGCCCTGCTTTGCCACCACAATCCCAGGCGCCCAGCGATGTGGGAATCCCCAGGGCACAAGATACCCATGAAGAAAGGACAGGAGAAGTCCCATCACCATTATGCAATTCTGTTCTGCATTCAGCTTGTTCTCTCTGCTGTAAATATTCCCAGGGAAGGGAAGAGTGTCCTTCTTTAGGACAAACTCTCCCCTTGTGAGACAGCAAAGCGCTGCAGGGCAAGGAATCTATTGGAGGAGCCTGGTGCTGTTGTGCCTCACAGCACCTTGGGTGTGCAAGGAGAGATGATTCTTCCACACATCAGTTTTGGGAACTGCTGTGCATCCCTTCCCCTTTGCTGCTCTTGGGAGGGTTGGCAGCATCACAGGGTGGAGATGACAATTTTTCTCTGCAAGTTCAGAGCAAGGTTTTGCTGCGGAAGGATGAAAAGCAAAAATGTCCCTGTGGAATGAACATCCTGAGGAGAAGCCAGCTTGGAAATGCCTTTGAACTATTCCATTTGGATAGTGTCTAGCTACCACCAGCAGATATATCCTAGTATAATAATACTGGCATCAAATGAGTATGATAAAACCCAGAAGCAAGTAATTTCCAAGCAGGGGTTATCCCTCATTTCATTTTATAGGGCTGAACATTCCCAGGGGGAAAGCCATCCTTTTTGATCACCCTCCCCACAATGAACACCCACAACATTTCTCTTGAAACACTGATGAACCCAGACCATTCCCAAAGAGAAACCACTTCAGGAAATATATTTCCAAGCAGCTTGAACTAGGAAACCCAATGATCCAACTCAGCTCCATCACATGTAGCTCCTGGTGCTCAGACACACCACAAGGTCCCAGCACTGGGTAATTAGGAGAATATATGCTGGAATCAAGCCCAGTGAAAGCAAACATGCGTTCCTTAAGTTCTTTGACATCCATTATGGTAAAATTCCCTTTTCTTGTCTCTCAGTCCTTTTTTTTTCCACATTTCTGCTCCCCAGAGTTATGTCCTGGAGGCAGGAAGGGGTTGCTGAGGCAGTTGGAGTTTTTTCAGTAAGTTGAAAGAAGATGAGCTGTTATTTTATACATGAAGATGCACATACTTGCTCTGTGGTCCAGGAAGAGAAGAGAGATGGACAAAGATAAAAGTGGAAATAGACCATGCCAGCAACTCAGCCACTGTGACAGGAGGGGATTGTCTCAACTGTCTATCAGAAAAAAACAAAGGCAAGAAAATGAGAAAATGTTGGGTATTTCAGCAATTCCTGGACCTCTAGATGAGGTAGCTGGTAGGGTCAGTCCCTCTGGAGGGTGGTCCTGTGGTCTACTGGTTCTCTCCTAAGTTACCAGCAGTATTGATGTACCCTTTAAATTACCTGGACATCTGCTTGGTAAAACAATCCAGGAGGACTGTGACAAAATCCTCCTTCCTAGTCCCCAGGCCAAATGGTGGAGACATTTGTTCTGGCATCTGTTGGCTGCTTCTCCTGCATGGTGGAGGTGAGTGAGCCATTCTCTGCTATGGGACATGGAGGACTTCACACTGGACTGGTCTTAGATGCAGTTTGGTGTCCAGACTTGGGTTCCTTCCATTGAAATGTTCCTCAAAAAACTGGACAGTGTGTCCAAATGGGAAGAAGACGAGTACATCTAGAGAGCACAAAGCATGAGGAAGGTTAAAATGAACTGGGCTAACTTATTTTAGAAGGGACAGGACTAGGAGGTAAGGAAAAGATCAGCTTCCCAGTAGCTAAAGCATTGTGACATGTAGGACTGACTGAGTGCTCTTGACATCCACTAAGGAAGGGCAAGACAGAAAAAAAAAAAAAAAATTAAAAAAAAGTGAAAAAAAAACCCCAAACAAAAGGAAAAGAAAAAGAAGGATTTAGTTTGGGAATCAGTAAAGGCTGGAAAAATGCTTTGAACTTGCCATGAATATTTAACGTCCTCTCTGGGAGCAGGTGTTGGAAATGGATTTGAAAAAAACCTATAAAGGAGACTCAAAGAATTTGTCCTGCTTCTGACTAGATGCTACACACACCTTTTTTGCAGCTCTACCTATCTTTCATGGTGATCACTACTGCCTTACAAGCTTCCTTTATGGCCACCTGTCTTCACTACAGTAGGTGCCTTTCTTCCTTCTGCCCCATTTCAATCCCAGCCATGTGCAGTTCATAGAAGCCCATGGGATCATCTTGCTGGGACCTGTGACCTTGTTGGGATCCTTTAGACCCATGACAACAGTTCTGCTCTCAGGATGGTGTTGATCTTCCCAGTCTTTTACCAAAGCATTTACTGATATCTGCCCATGCTTTTAACTTCAGGAGGAGACCTCAAACTTTCCCAGGGCACTTTGAACAGATGCATCCTGTTACTGACCAAGCCTTTCACATGATGCTATTTTTGAGTGATCATACTGTGGAGTCAAAATTACAGGACAAATTCTACTGGCTCTCAGCTCACAGAGGAACATCTCCACCCCAGCAAGAAACCAAAATGAACAGATGCCTCTTCTGGGCTGTCCAGATGGCTTAATAACTGCAAAAGGCATAAGAAGGATCATAGCCTACAGCAGCTTTCAAGTGGCCAAACTGATCTGGAGTGAACAACAACCTTCATAAACCCACTTGATGAAAAATATGTCCTTGCAGCAGGGTGAAGAGGAGGAGGAGGAGGAACCTCTTTCTCTGAATCTCTTCTGCCACAGATATTTCAGCTGTGCAAACATTTTACATTGAGACCAGCATGCAGTTAGCTCTCGCTACTGGAAAATCCACTTTTCCACCCCAATTTTTTGCTTTCTAGGCAGCTTGCCAATGGGGAGCTGGCAGCCAGCTTGCTGGGTGCTTGCTGCTCTTAATCACGTTAGAGGAAAAGCACTTCCCTGGGACAGAGGCAGACACTGGAAATAAAGGAGATATTGTGGGCTGATCTCGCTGAGGGAGGTGAGCAAAAATCCCACCAGAAGTTAGATGTGTGAAACTTATCACTGCAGAAATGACATCTTTGGTGTCTAAATGCTTATTAGATGGAGTAAAAAGAGAGTCTGGAGACATTCACAGAGATGATGGATGAATTAGGACCTCTGGAAGTCTTGAATCCAACCGCCTGCACAAAGCAGGACTATCCCCACCACTGGATGGGATTGATAAGGGCTTTGTCTGCCCCAATCTTAAAAACCTGCAAGGATGGAGATCCCTCCAGCTGTCTTCTCCAGTTCTACTCCACATCCATTGCTCTGTCTCACTGTTTGTCCCATTAGGTGAGAAGTTCTTGGAGCTTTTCTGTCTGTGCAGCATTGTTGCAGAGGAGCTCTGGTCTTAGCTGGCTTGTACATGGTCCAGTGCTACCACACATGGTGGACATTGTCAGAGCATTTAAGAGGTTTTGAATCAGTGGCATGTTATGTCATGAAATAATACAAAAGGGATGTAAAAAATACACATAAACAGAGGCTTGAGATCTCCTAAGTTGTGTGTTTAAATGTCTTCCACATAAAATATCCCTCATTATAAAATAATTTCAATTTATTTGCTCTGGAAGATTTTGAATGTAGGTTTTTCCTGATGTAAACCAGCATTTTTTATGGGAAAAAATCCAGGCATTTCTGTGAGAGATATCTGGCCATCTCCTGTGTTGAATCTCATCTGAGTAGTTCATGTACACTGAAGTGCACCTTCATCTGCAGTGGAATGCATGTAGCTGAATTAGCTTTTGCAGAAAAGAAAGGACTGGTTCACTGCACTGAAATTAAGTCAGCTTCTGTGAAGGACTCTTGACTACCAGAGTGGAGGTGCAGAGGAAATTTGCTCCCTGAGAAACATCAAATGCTTTTTTGCTGGGCTCCTAATCCAAGCAAGGACAGGGCTTCTGGTGGTGAGCTAGGATTCTTACTGGTGAAATGAATGAAGAAGTAGTCAAGCATTGGAACAGGCTGTCCAGGGAGGTGGTGGAGTCACCTTCCCTGGTGGGATTTAACAGACAGGCAGACGAGGTGCTGAGGGACATGGGTTAGAGGTGGAATTGGCAGTGTTGGGTTTATGGTTGGACTCTGTGATCTCAAAGGTCTTTTCCAACCACTATGATTCTGTGTTTCTGTGAAATGGAAAAAAAAAAGATTGTCCTTTTTTAGAGAGGGAGGAATAACCTCTGGAGGTCTGGGCTTGCACAGCTTGCTCGTTGCAAGCGAAGCCACTGGATAAGTCTTATCTAATGTGAGCAGATTTGTCCTACTGCCGCACTTGAAAGGCAGATGGAAAAACCTGAGTCTGGTCACTCCTGCTTTAAATTATGCATCCTCCATCTGCTGACTCGAGCACAGACGTGCTCACAGTAACTGCTGTGCTGCTTAAAATAGCCACCCTGCTGCAATGGCTACTTGTGGAGAGGTTTCACACACCCCTGACTTGCCTAGTCCAAGCTCTCTCAGCTTCTGTCCCTTGCTGATGTCACTGCAGGTGAAATTTTGATGTCATCTGGAGGAAAGTGAGTGGTACAGATTGGGTCATCTCCAAGCACAGGCCAGGAAGGCCAAAATGTCATCATGTCAATTAAAGCCATAGAATCTTATAATGGTTTGGGTGGGAAGGGACCTTAAAGCTCATCCAGTTCCAACCCCCCTGCCAGCAGCAGGGACACCTTCCACTAGACCAGGTTGCTCAAAGCCTCATCCAACCTGGCCTTGAACACTTCCAGGGAGGAGCAGCCACAACTTCCTTGGGCAACCTGTTGAACTGCTCCCTCTTTCAACCCATTGGTAGGAAATTTACATCCTTTGCTTTGACTGCTCCAAGGGACCTCATCTGCATGGAGAGTGTCTACACATGACACCTGAAACCTCCCTGAGGGACCAGAACCCAAACTTGAGCCCTGGATTGACTTTAATTTTGGAAAACTCTAACCCCTGAACCACAACACTCCTTATGACAGGTCTTGGCACCCTCAGGAGACCACTGCAGCCAAGCCTGGTTTCCCACCAGTTCAGAGCAGCCCTGGGTGCAGGTGCAAGTATATTGGCTCAGCATCTCCCTGGAGCAGAGCCAGGGGTTGGTTAGATGGGTACTCAGGCTGCCACGCTCAGGTCACTTCCAGACAGTGCTCACATCCCTGCCAGACATGTTCCACCACACTGAACATGTTAAATTCTTTGCCTTTTTCCTCAGACTTTAAATCAATCCTGTCAGCTCCTTAATTATTTTAATTTTTCTTCATTCTCCAAATCCCTCCAATATATTTTATATATAATGTACAGGCTTAAAAAAGAAATCTACTGCTGTGCCCTTGCCTCTGAAGTATTACCAGAGAAATGTGTGTATTTCATCTCTGCCTTGCTTTTTTTTCCAGACTTTTTTTTGCTTTGAAGAAGCTTGAAACAGTAATAGGCTGATGGCTACACTCCAGCTCTACTGATCACCACGGAGTGGTCAAGCTCTCCAGTGCCTGAGAATCTATCCAGAAACAGGGACAGATGAATTATTGCATTTTCCCACAGAGAGAATGAGCTGGAGGAGGATAAGACCTACAATAGGGAGTTCAAAAGACCAGCCTACCCCATGTCCAAATCCTCACTGGCATGAAGTCCTAATCTGGGAGAGAACCAATCATTATTTTAGTGGCTCAGCACAGCACAGGGCTAAATCATTTACAAATATTGTGACTCTAAATTTTCTCTACTCGAACAAGAGGAGAGGAGAGAAGACAAGCAAGTGGGAACCGCTTTTCTACAGTTTTATGCAAAAAAAGTCAGTGCTGAGAATAGAAATCTCTTCCCAGCCTTTGTAGTTCTCAGCAATGGTCCTATTATTAGTGCATTTTAGGAGAAAAGGCAAAGAGTTCTCAAGTCAAAGGAAGCATTGAAGACTGCAACATTTGAAGAAGCCCAAGGGCTGCACAGAGGGTGTCCTGTAGGACCTTGGAGGTCTTGTAGGTTTGACTTTCTCATGAGAGGATTCCTCCTTGTAACCCTGGAAGCTCCTGGAACTGCTGGGCTACTCCCTAAGAAGACTACAGGGTTATAGGACCATAGGATTGTAGGGTAATTCAGGTTGGAAGAGACCTCAGGAGGTCTCTGGTCCAACCTACTGCTCAAAGTAGGGTCAGCTGTGTGGCTGCACCAGGTTGCTCAGAGCTTTATCTAGTCTGGTTTTGAAAACATCCAAGATTGGAAATGGAACAGGTTTTCTGGGCAAAACATTCCACTTCTTGACTATCTTCATGAAGAAAATATTTCTCCTCCAATATCTAGTTTTAACCTTTCTGTTTTAACTCAAAGGAGTCGCTGGTGGGTATGAATGCAAAGGAAATGTCATCAAAGATGGATGTTTCAGAAGAGGACAAACTTGGTAATGTTGTACTCTTTCCAAAAAAAGAGACAAGTTTGGAGTGGGATCACAATCTATGGATTCCTTCACACTTGAGGCAAAGGATGAGGAGCAAAGCTTGGATGCAAACAGAGTGAAGACCTCACTCTCAAGTTTCACCACCATGTCTGGGAGAGGTGCAACTTTGCATCAAACATCAGAGAACCCATTTTGCCTTCAAAAAGTTAGGGAATATTTTTGAAATCATGAATTCTTCTCGGATGAGAAAGCATTTTCTTCTTCTTACTTGAATTCAAGACCTGTCCTAAGACTGAAAAACAGGGGAAGGCAGATGCCATGAGTGGTAATGAGCAATAAATCACTCCAGCTTGTGAGATGAGGCTGTGAGAAATCAGAAGAGTTTGCAGCTTCTCTGCTGTACTCCATGCAGTGGTTGGTGCTGGGGAGTATTTCTGAACTGCCTTTCAACTGGATGTGCAAGTGAAGTTCTCATGTGTATGTTAGGTGGTGAAACGTTGGCCTCCAAGGCCATCCAGAGCGTTACAAACCTGCCAGTTCCAATCCTCGTGCAGTTAATAGTGAGTGATGCTTGCTTTTCTGGTATATATCATGAAACTCAGATCCTGACAGGATTAATGCACTGTAAAAAGACTCAAGACCTTCAGTGAGGCAAGGTGCTCTTTTAATACATAAACGTCATGAGTCCATGTGTGGCCAGTTTTGGAAGGATCAGAAATCCGTCAATGAAAAGGTGTTTAGTGAAGAAAAAGAGTAACAACAAAATGAGTTATCAATTGTAGAAAGTGGGCTATGAAAAGATTTTTTCAATCTGAAGATACATATCCTGGGCTGCACCCAGAGCAGCGTGGGCAGCAGGGCCAGGGAGGGGATTCTGCCCCTCTGCTCCGCTCTCCTGACACCCCACCTGCAGTGCTGCCTCCAGGGCTGGGGCCACCAACAGCACAAGGACATGGAGCTACTGGAGCCAGCCCAGAGGAGGCCACGAGGATGATGCCAGGGCTGGAGCAGCTCTGCTGTGAGGACAGGCTGAGAGAGTTGGGGCTGTTCAGCCTGGAGAAGAGAAGGCTCCAGGGAGACCTTCTAGTGGCCTCCCAGTACCTGAAGGGGCTCCAGGAAGGCTGGGGAGGGACTTTGGCCAAGGGCAGGGAGTGACAGAACAAGGGGTGATGGCTTGAAAGTGTCAGAGGGGAGATGGAGCTGAGATGTGAGGAAGAAATTCTTTGGTGTGAGGGTGGTGAGACCCTGTCCCAGGTTGGGCAGAGAAGCTGTGGCTGCTCCTCCCTGGAAGTGTTCTCAGCCAGGTTGGATGAGGCTTTGAGCAACGTGGTCTAGTGGAAGGTGTCCCTGCTGATGGCAGGGGGGTTGGAACTGGATGGGCTTTAAGGTTCTTTCCAATCCAAACCAGTCTGTGAGTCTATGCTTATGTCAATAGCTGGATGAGAGAAACTGATACTAACAAACATTTGAAAGCCATGAAGTGCAAAAGAAAACAAATCTTTGGGTACCATAAACTAAAGGAGGTTACTATGATATATGTGTCCAGGCAACTAAACACTACAAGAAAATATAGAAGTAAAGACACATTCTTTTTCTCTCTACTTATCTTTTTATAGAATGAGATTTAACTCACATCATCCCTATTAAATTCAAGAGAATTTGCCGAGGGGGTTTCATCTGTTCTGCAAAGATCTAAACTACCATTTCAAGATACAACATTTCCCAAAGCCTTTTTGTGGCAGGAACAAGGCACCTTCTTGGAGAGTGGGGATCTGAGCATCGTTGTGACAGAGAACGATTCAGTCTTGCAAACTGTTCTGACCCCTGTCTCACCTTGTTCCTCCTCAATTCTGTATTTGCCCAACTCCTTGTTTTTTTTTTTCCTGCACATCTGAATTTAATAACTGTTATTTTAAGAATGGTGAAAGGACTGTCTACTGCATAGCTGTAGCTTAAGTAGCTTTCCTAATAGCAAAACAGTTTAATTTTGTTAATATTGATAGCTTTAGAAATCAATATCTTCCATAGCTTTACATCATCTGACTCTGCTCTCCTCAGGAGTCTTCTTCTTGTTTCCCAAATGTATTGACATTAAAGTGAGACCAGGAACTTAAATACTTAACTCCCCTCTCTTCACTTCCATCCACTGATTTCAACATGAGTTGCTCAAGCCCCCATGAAGCCCTTGGGAATTCCTCATGACAGACTTAGGCCTCAGATCATATTAAAACGAATTAAGGGTAAGCAATAAGTAGCAATAAACTATAGCTGTGCAGCTTTCACATCAGCAGTTTGAGAAGCATCCCAGAGTACAATCTCATTGATTTTAGTGGAATTATGTCATGCCTTAATTTGAGCCAAAACCAGGATCTATATTTCAGTGCTCCTGAAAACCCTGTTGAAATTTATTCTCCAGTGGAGGTTCCATTAAAATAAAATGGTGCCAATTTTAACCATTGATCAGAATATATTGTAACACATCAGAGCAGAGAGATTGCAGAAGACCTCATAGAAGACTGACCTTCTGATATGTAGCAGAAAGATTGCTGGAAACAAGGGAATAATTCAAGAGTTATTTGCTGAGAGCACCCAGGGGCATTAAAATCACTGTGTTATGGCAGGTTTGGGCTGTTGCTGTGTCCTTTATATACAGCTGAGAGAGACTTGCAAAAGAAGCTCCGCTCAAGAAATAGATGATACAATATTTTTTGCAGCCCATAACAAGGGAGCTTTGACAAATTTTAGATCAGCTCACTTGGAGGGAACAAAGGCTGCTGAAGTGAGTCAAGTTCACTCTTCAGTAGTCATGACAACACTTTAAAGAACTCACAGTTTAGGGGAGAAGTAAGGGAAAGAAATACTGATTGGTGACACAAAGTGATCCATTATTGCTCCTACAGTGTCTCTAACAGCTCTGAAGTTAAGAAAACAGTGCTTGGTGGCATCCTGGAGGCCAAGCAGGATGTGGTATATCACAACTGATGTCAAAGCTCAGGCAAAGGCAGCATTGTTGTGCTGCAGATGGTGTGGAGGTCCCCATGGTCAGAGCCCAGGATATTGCAGACTCATCATGAATGTCCTTGGAAAGCAGGGGAAGAAGTTAGAACCACCTCCCTCCAGCTCTACACTTGAGTCTTTCTAGGAGATATTGTGGCTCCCAGGACTGCATCAGAGGAACAAAATGGCCATCCTGAGATCACAGAATCCCAGAATTGCCTTGATTGGAAAGACCTTTAAGATCATTGAGTCCAATCATTAACTCAACACTGACAAGTCCCTGACTAAACCAGGTCCCTCGGCACTACGTCTACAGGAATCTCTAGATGCCTCAAGGCAAAGTCCAGGGGGTAAGTTTGAGCTGAGCAGAGCAGTCAGACTTCATACTGAAGAGGATGGTGGGATGCCCAGCATGCTCCATCCTGCTGGCCCCTTGTCCATCCATAGCATGGTCACAAACAGCTGGAGGACAGGAATATCATAAACATCTGCAACTACTTGCTAAATGGAAGTGCATCTTTGCAAGTGCTTGCTTTGCAAGTCACATCTGCTCTTTGAAAGTCTATTTCCCTTCTTTCCATTCCCTCAGGAAGTTTGCTAGTGCTTTATTAGTTTTTTCTTTCTTTTTTTTTTCTTCTTCATCTTTTTGGATGTAATAGCTGCCCTCCAGCTAGATCTCTTCTTTGCTTCTCATCCAAACAGCTCCTGCCACTTCTAATACCCATCTGGGCTATGGAAAACCAGAACTCTCACTAGGCAGTAATGGGCCAGTGGAAGCTTCAGAGTCTCCACAGGAATTAGGGTTGATAGTTGTTGTGCCCAGACTCCCTTTGCAACCCCCAAATGGGCTCAATGGGGCAGGAGACAGGCTCATGTCCTCTGTGCTCTCCTGGGAATGTGTCTTATCCCACCCAGAGGGGCAGGCACAGAAAAGTCATTCTCTTTTTCTGGCCAGTTTCATTAAAGAAAAAATACCCAAACCAACAATGACCTGCTCCTTAGGAGTGGAGCTGAAGGCATCCATATCTATTTCCAAAGACTCCTGAGAACCTCTCCAGATGGCAGAGTTCAAAGAGACCTGGAGGCTGAGCCCTGTTCCACAGGGATAAGAAGTTTCACCCCTAACAAACAAGATCCATCTGGTAGATGAAAATACAGACATCCAGGAAGTGATTGAGCATGTCCTGAGAGAGCTTGAGTTCTCTGCCCACACAGATATGTCGGGTATCACAACATCTGCAATGGGCTTGCAGATGTGACACCACCTCTGGGAAGGTGGCAAAGGCAAAGTAGGAGACTTACCCTAGATCATCTCAAATGCTGCTTCTTCCTGCACATTTGCACAGCCCCAGGACTGGCTGCTCAGCCTGTGAGCGTGGCTACCCACATCTTCTGTCCCTGATCTCCTGCCAGGCCAGCACTGCACATCTGTCCATGCCAATCCATTGTCACAGGCCTTTGCATTTACTCCAAAAAGCCATACTGGGGTCCTGGGTTTTGAGAGTAGAGTGGACTGCCAAGCCTTAGAGGTAAATTCCTCCTTTATCTGCATGTCAACCTCCCTCTCATGCCTTCTGGCAGCTCAGAGACCCAAAGCTGACCCAATCCCCCAAACTCTGGAATAGGTCACAAGCACAACAATCACTACATTGATTTCCACAGAAACTTCCCATAATTTCCAGAGAAACTTCCCATGTTCTCCACCCTGCCTCAGTGCAGCACTAAAATCTCCTTTCCTTAGACTGGAAACTCTCCAATGTAACTGCAATTTCCATAGACATCAATTGTATTTACTATTATATTGATCTAGAACATGAAATTTTCACTAATTCTAAAATATTTACTAGCACTGGCAAGCAAACAAAACCCACCTCTCCTGAGGAGTCAACAAAGTTGGCTGTGCATGGAGGTGACTCTCATCACCACGTCAAGAACTAAGGGGATGATTATTGCCTTCAGCTGTGCAGGAATCGGCACCTTCACCACAGAGTTTTGTTCCAGATAAAATCAACTTTCCAAACTTGAACAAAAATGCAAGTTTTCCATCAGGCCAATGAAAAATTCTTCCACTTCACTCAAGTGACAGGTTTCATTTCCTTTTCAGTCTTTTGATAATTTACTCTTTATCACATAGAAATAAAACACGGTTCTGTAGAGTTTAACGTAATAATATGCAGCAATAAGAAAATAACCAATTAAAGGAAAGACATCCTATTAAAGGAGAGGCATAGTTATAGGCATTAGAATATCTCCATCAACACCATAAAGGTCAAACACTTTCAGAACCACATCGTTTTCCAAGAAGTGGTGATTAATAGCTGTGATGAGCAACACCAGAGAGTATGGCCGTATCAGAAAGGGGAAGAGCGTGTGAGTTTTAGGGCTGGTGCAGTCACAAGCATTCTCTGGATAGCCTTCAGGTTCATTATCTCATCCACAGGCATTTGGAAGGTCTCCTAATGAGTCAAGCTTTCAGCAGATCATTCTGAAGCATTGGAGCTGCAAATGCTTCAAGTTGAGTCACTTTGTCATCATGAAAAGCTTTCATCATGTGTCCCTGGAGTATGGAGAGGCTGGTGGGATGGCCAGGCCCCCTCTCCTGCTCCACTGGTAGCACAGCCCTGATCCCCATTGACCATCAGAGGCACTTCAGCAGCTAGCTCACAAGTAGATGTCAACATATAGACCCACTCCTAAAAGGAGATTTTTTTTCAGCTGGAGGTATCTCCTATTCCTTCAGATCTTGGCAAACCTGACAAAGAGATGGGTTTAAGTCTTGTGGAGCAATTACCCAGAGGCCAACCTCACCAGGCTGTGCTTAAGGACTTCAGGAACTGGGACTACAGGAGAGATTTTGTACCCAGAGAGACCTGAGGTTGTTTTACCTGGAAAGTGACATAACTGGCATCATCCCAGGGCTGCCTGAGGTGACCCAGCTGTCCTCTTGCTCAACTCCAACCTCCCTGGGAGCAATCCTAGTCCTATATGTTAAACAACAGGGGTGAGAAGAAAAAAGCACATTATGTTTTCCTATCAGTACCATTGACATTTGGCTCTTTGCTTGGAGCTGCAAAGCATATGGAGATGGACTGGGACAATCTTCATGGGACTGCTCATTTATTAAACACCACCTAATAAAGAAAAGCTTTAATTTCTTTGAAATTGGCTTTTTGAGGGCTACAAACCATTTCTCACATTAGACCTTTTCACATATCTCCTGGACTTCCCACATGCTTAGACCACTGACAAAATTTGTTGAGGTAAGCAGTCACCCATACATTGGTTTGGAAGAGGGGGCATTTCTGGAGCCTTGACCTTTCTGCTGCTTTTATTTAGGGAACTGGGTGAAAGTGGAGCTGGCAGCCTGAAAACTGCCACATTTCTCTGAAGATCTAAATAGAATAAGGAAAAAGAAGAGGAGGCTGAGGGGAGACTTTATCACTGTCTACAACTACCTGAAAGGAGGTTGTAGGAAGGCAGGTGTGTGTCTTTTCTCTCAGGTAACCACTGATAGAACAAGAGGAAATGGCCTCAAGTTGCACCAAGGGAGGTTCAGATTGGTTATCAGGAAAAAATTGTTCACTGGAAGGGTTATCAGGGACTGGAACCTGGAGTGGGCTACCTAGGGAGGTGGTTGAGTGGCCACCCCTGGAGGTATTTCAAAGACTTAAAAGAAGGGTACACGAGGTTCTCAGAGATGTGGTTTAGCAGTGGACAGGTATGGTTGGACTTGATGATCTCAACGGTCTTTTCCAACCAAATGACTTTGTGATTCTATGATTCTATGAAATAACTGTTTTTCTCTATTGCTGGGAGGCACAGCAATAATAAAGACTAGACCAAAGCAGGAGTCAGCTCTGGTTCTGCCTTTGCTGCAGGAGGATGGGCTGGTGAGTCCACAGGTTTGATGTACACCCTGCCAAAACCCTGCAGGATGGAGTTGCACAAAGCCAACCCCACGTGTGTAACTCCCACCCATGGGTTCCACCTGGTGTGTTTAACTATATAAAACAATTCCACCTAGAGCAAATGGTGGACAGGAAGACTTGATCTTTTTAGATAGAACTGCTCATTATTTCATTTGCCTTCATCCAATCTCAGTTGTGGCTTCCAGCCTCAGGTGTCTCCAATGTTTTTGGGTACCTTCTTTTTGCTAAAAAATTAACAGTGAGGCTCTGGGAACTCATTATGGGGTGCTTCCATGTTTCAGAAACCATAACCCATCCACAGACTGCAGACTGGAAACCAGCTCTTTAAAGAAAATACTCCCAGTCCTTGAAATCCCTCCCTGCACCCAGAGCTTTGCAAACCTCCTCTTACTTTTGGCATCCATCTCCAGCTTGTGTCACTCGCCAGCTTAGTTAAGCAGCTGATTTGAATATTGTTTTATCACACTGTGCTTCGTAGACAGCCTTGAGTCAGCTCAAAACCAGCGCAGTGTGTACTGGCTTCCAGTTAATTATAGTCATAAAACATAATTTACTCCAGTGAAAGGAAACACTTTGAATCTGGAGGGCTCTTTGCTGCAGACACCAGTTCCTGTGAAGGGTTTTGCTTTCCCCCATTATCACATGGGGCACGATGCTAGAAAACCAGTTTTCTGACTGTGGGATTACAAATCATTGAAGACCACATCCAGATTACCCCCAGCACATGGGTGATCACAGTCAGGGTGTTTTGCAGGCAATTTTATTCCAAAAAGCATTAATATAGCTCTGGAGAAAGAAAGAAAGAAAGAAAGAAACTGCATCCTTGGTAAATCATAGACTCATAGAATCATCGAATGTTGTGAGTTGGAAGGACCCACAAGGATCATGGACTCCAACTCCTGTCCCTGCACAGGACAGTCCCAACATTCACACCATGTCCCTGAGGGCCTTGGCCAAATGCTGCTGGAATCTTGTCAGGCTTGGTGCCATGAGCACCTCCCTGGGGAGCCTGTGCCAGTGCTCCAGCACCCTCTGCCTCAAGAACCTTTTCCTCATGGCCAAATGAGGAGCCTGTCTCTTTCTTGGGATGTTTTTGGGGAGCACCAAGCTCCCCAGGTACCTGTTCTCCCTCCAGCGGGGTCTGGCTTGGTCCCTGGAGAAATCCATTCTCTGGGTTGGCATTTCCTCCTGTTTCAGCTCTCCAGGCAGTAGACTAGTCACAGTACTAATGCCCTAATCTAGAATTTGTTTTACACTTGCAGTGTATCCCCCTCTCAAACCACTCACAGTCAAGCTGCATCCTGGTCATTGTCCTTCAACATCACAGGAAAAGCTATCTCCATTGTAGGGAGTGGATCATCTCTTAAACCCATCTACTAGATCCATCTCATTAAATGAATCCATCTTATTAAATAAATCCATCTTATTAAATAGATCCATCTCATTAAAAACTTGATGGTCCAAGAGGTGAAGGCAGAGACAAGAGGAGATCACGGTCCTCCTCACTGTAGATGAAGCTCTTGGAGACATCCCAAGTATAGGACTCAGAGTTATTCTGGGAGCATTTGCATGTGTGAGAGTCTCTCTCCCATTGTCCAGGAGAGGATTTCTGGCCAGAAACCAGGTCTGAGGTTTACACAAGAGGTTCAGGGTTGCATGGCTCAGCATTTTATTACCAAGAGGTCGCCTTGGATGAATGCCCAGATACAGAGAGGCAGAGGGGAAGGAGTGTGGCTGAGGACATATGGTGGAGTTGCAGCAACAGCAACCTACCTTCTTCTTCAAGCTGTCATAAGTATTTTTAGATACTTAGGTATAATAGGTGGGAGAAGAGCAGGCACAAGCTGGAATATCTTGGGAAGGTCTGATGGGAACAGCTATTGTTGATGAGCACTGGTAGGTCTAACCTTGGAAGGGAGTATTTTGTTCCCAGCAGTGTTTGAGATACCTGGGAAAGGAGAGTGCAAGGTGGAAATGCTTTGTTGATGGAATAGCACATAACCAAATCCTTTGCCCTCACCTCCTTCCTTGGTCCTCACTGCTGAATGAAAAAGCATCTCATCCACCTGGTTTTTTTTTAGCAGATCTGACATAAATTTTAGGTGCCCTCGGGTTTGTTCCCACCAGAGTACCCCCAAAGCAATGGGGTTGGAGGCAAGTGGAGGACATGTTTTAATTTACCTGGCCAGATGCTCTCTTTGATGTTGCAATGGTGAACTTGATCCTATCTAAACATTTCTCTGAGTTCCTTCCCTAGTTTTGCTCCAGCACTGACACAGGGACAATGAGTGGAAAAGCAGTTCTCCTTGGTCTGATTGCTGGACACTAGGTAGAAATGAAGGGCTGGTCTGAACACCCATCCTCCTGGTTGCCTCCCTTCAAAGCACTGTCTGTGCTGACGAATGGAGGTGACATATCTTGGCCAGACCTGATGGAAGGTGCTTGGTGGGTCTGTGATGTCCCCATGAACCTGTGCATGCCTTTCTCCTGCCTTCATATGTCCTCCTCCCCTCCACTCCTCATGATTAGATAATTCATGATATGGAAAGGAAATACTCAGATATACTAGGTGCATTAGGGATGTGACCTCATATCCCAACAAACCCTTAAGAGGTCCCAAAGAGAAACCAGCACTTGTGGCTCCAGCAGGCACTGCCAGCCAGACACCCCTCATTAGGTTTTAGTTAAGTGCTAACCAACGAGAAATATGGTTCCTCTTCTTCCTCACTGCCATACACCCAAGTCCCAGAGCATCTCTTAGAGGAGACACTCTGTGTCATCACTGCCAGCATGTCCCATGTATGTCTTTGGTCAACCTCACTGGAGACATGAGGAACAGAACCATCAGAGAAATAAAAGCACTTAGAAGAGCAATGCCCGTCACGATTGATATTTTATCAGCCTTCCACGTCTCTTTTTTCATGAACTATTAGGAAACCATTAGGGTTCCTAATGGTTTTTTTCATGAACCATTAGGAAATGGGAAGCATTACTCCAGGTTTGGGCAGAAAAGACTCCAAAGAGAAAGAAAAGTCACCCACCAGCCTTGGAGGCATAAGAAGAAACATATAGAGACAAAGCAGGAAAAACAAAACAAAACAAAACAAAAAATGCCCTTAAAATGTTTTGTTTCTCTGGCAGTTGCTTATTTTACTGCAGAGAAGTTTGAAGTTCTTCATTTCCTGGGTGTGGAACAAGAGCAGCAGAGTTGAGCTACAAGCTTTTAATGAAGTTTATGTAAATTTGGGTATGTTTATATTTAGCAAAACCGATTTAGGAGTACTAATAAAACAGCAGATGAGGCGTAGAAAAGAACTGGTGCCATTTTCCACCACTTATTTTTTAGCTTCCTCCCACCATTCCCAACAAAAAAAGTTGGTTTCTGTTGCCAGTTTCCCTTCAAAACAAGGGCTTTTTGACAACCTTTATGCTGCTGAAACATCTCACCACGTTGCAGTTCATCACCTTTATTCTGTGAGCAACCAAGGGCGATTGAGCTCATATTCCCTTAAAGCAAATTAAATTTTCCCAACTCCACTGCCTGATTTTTGTTCCATAACGTGGGACCATTGAGACTGGCCAAAGCAAGGCCATGATGTTCATTATTTATAGCCAGATTGAAGCTGAAGCAACGTTTTCCATTGGAAGAAGAGTGAAGGTTGATGCAGCCACCCAGATGTGCTGGGTTCAGATGCAGAGGTTGCACCATGGATGCTGAGGATGCAGGATGAACGTCAGCCCTGAGGATGTGGGTGCTGGAGGAGGCAGAGCTGGAACTGCCCAGTGATGGATGGTGACTGATCCTGGAGAAGAGCATAGGACACCAACAGAGACCTGTAACTATTATCCCTTCTCATGCACCAGTGCTGAGAAAGCAGAAAGTCCATCTTCAAAGATCATGGTGGAAGGATACGTAGAGAAGCATGAAAATTCATGGGTGCCAAGTGAGGACAAAGAGACCTCACTTATGGGTCTCCAGGTCCTCATCTATTGCATGGGAAGGCTGACTAATTAACCACGACTATTAAACACATGGTGCATTGCCCCCTGTCCATCCACACACCTCTGTGACCCAGTGCTGACAAGTGCTTGGCTTTTGACAAGTGAGTGAGCTTGGAAGGAGAGGCATGAAGAAGCAGTGAAGCAAGACTCCATGACCTGCAATGTCCTGAGGGTGGAGCCCAGAGCTGTCCTTCTAAAAGGGAAGATTTAGGTCAGATATTTGGAGGAAATTTTTCCCCCAGAGGGTGGTGAGGCACTGGCCCAGGTTGCCCAGAGAAGCTGTGGATGCCCCATCCCTGGAGGCATTCAAGACCAGGTTGGATGTGGCCCTGGGCAGCCTGATCTAGTGGTTGGCAACTCTGTCCACAGCAGGGGGGTTGGAACCAGAGATCTTTAAGGTCCTTTCCAATCCAAACCATTCTATGACTCTGTGATTCCATGATCTGCATCCCAGAAATACCACTGAGGGGGTCAGAGGGATGTCATGGGGATGATGGGTTTCATCCTGCCTCTTATCTCAGCCAGCCATGGCCTCCACAGCCACACTTGGGTCCACTTGGACATCTCCTTACAGATGGGGAAAGCTAACGAGCAGAGACGAGTGACCCAGCAACTCCTTGGAAGAAGATTCTTGGGAGCCCCACCTCTCCCCGACACCCTGCCACAACCTCTTTAAAACACCCCTTGAGTGTTGGTATTAAGACATGAGACAGATTTGGGGCTTGTCAGCATTATGCAATGCCATGGCAGTAACCTCCAATACAACCCAGCAGTGTCTGCTCAGGATATTTCTTGCCAAGCCACATCTTGGCAGACCCCACTTGAGATGGAGTTTCCATGGAGGAGGGGATGGTCCCAGCCCCCATTTTAAGCAAACCTTTCCTTATCAGAGAGGAGCAGAAGCCCTTAGCACATACAAAGGAGTTCACATTGGCCATAGCTGCCAGTTGCACACATGAACCCAATGACATTTACAGACTTACACCTGTGTTGGCTGGATGACTGATGCTCCTTGGGCTTCATCCAGCCCATATCTGAGCAATTTATCTCTCCCTGTTGGTTCCTTCCCTGCCCTTGAGGTCCCTTGTTGTGACCATGAAACTGCTCCATTTGGTGAAGAAGAACAATCTTTGACAGCAGAGATTTCTATATTTATCAGAGGTCAACATGAAACAGAAGATAATGCAAATTATTACAAGCTACTAGGTAAAATGTGCTACAGAAACACCAAGAAATACTCCTATTTATGCCACCTTCATGCTTTGCATTTCACTAGCAGAAAGGATAGAGTTTAATTTAGGACTGGCATGGTCAAAGTCTAAGTTTGAGATGGGGCTTCAACACAAACCCACAGGTTCCCCCAGACAAAAAAAACCAAACCCAAACAATGCAGTTCAGGTGGTGATAACAAAACTCCGTTGTCCCCTGTCCACCTCTTACACCATGGCAAGGCCAAACTCCTGACAGATGGATAGACAGTGGTCTCAGTTCTGGTGTGAGTGATTTAATGGGCAGCAGACACACCAGATGAGAAAACCACAGCCACTCTCCTTCAACTCAGTCTGGGTCTCAGGTGTTCCTCAGGGAGCCCATTCCTACAACACAGAATCCTGGAAAACATGAAAAACCCCATAAATTGGCAAGCACTCATGATATTTATTTATTTATTTTCCCACAGGAACCAACCATCTGTTTTACCAACATCCACTAGTGCTTTAAGGCACACCAGGGAGGAGAAAGCTTGCAGAGGCTGGATGTCAATAAATCAACACTGCTGAGATGAGGATTGCATCCAGATTTTGGCTGCAAGGCTCTGCCACGAGGAGCAAGGAAATGTGATCCACTGAGATCTATTAATTAGGCAGGTGTGCTGACCAGGGAGTTTTCTCTCTAGCAGGACTTTGGGTCATACTGTAGCTGTTGGGGGCATCTGAGACCATCTCCTCTCAGGGAGGACTTCATAGACTTCAAGTTCAGTGCTGTGGTTTTTTTTATCTAGTCACCTTCTCTTTGCTTCTGTTTTCCTCCAGTACATCTGGGGTGGACCAATAGTCCATCTGGATCAGTCACTCTGATGGGGATCTCTGACATCCAGGAACCACCATGAGCACAGAATCATAGAATCCCAGACTGGTCTGGGTTGGAAGGACCTTAAAGCTCATCCAGTCCCAACCCCCCTGCCAGCAGCAGGGACACCTTCCACTAGACCAGGTTGCTCAAAGCCTCATCCAACCTGGCCCAGAACACTTCCAGGGAGGAGCAGCCACAGCTTCTCTGGCCAACCTGGGACACTGTCTCACCACCCTCACACCAAACAATTGCTTCCTCACATCTCAGCTCCATCTCCCCTCTGCCACTTTCAAGCCATCACCTCTTGTTCTGTCACTCCCTGCCCTTGGCCAAAGTCCCTGCCCACCCTTCCTGGAGCCCCTTCAGGTACTTGGAGGCCACTGGAAGGTCTCCCTGGAGCCTTCTCTTCTCCAGGCTGAACAGCCCCAACTCTCTCAGTCTGTCCTCACAGCAGAGCTGCTCCAGCCCTGGCATCATCCTCGTGGCCTCCTCTGCACTGGCTCCAGTAGCTCCATGTCCTTGTGCTGTTGGTGGCCCCAGCACTGGAGGCAGCACTGCAGGTGGGGTATCAGGAGAGCGGAGCAGAGGGGCAGAATCCCCTCCCTGGCCCTGCTGCCCACGCTGCTCTGGGTGCAGCCCAGGACACGGTTATTGGCTCTGTGCTGCCAGCGCACGGGGCCGGCTCACGTTGAGCTTCTCGTCCCCCAGCACCCCAAGTCCTTCTCCTCAGGAGATCATCTTCAGGACACCTTCCTTGCCACATACATGGATTTATGGTATCTGCAAGCATCCCAGTTTCTGACCACTGTTTCCCCAGGGATGAAGGAACAGCCCAAAGGAGTCAGGTGGAGCTGAGTGATCATCTAGAGAGGAAATCTTAGATATGGGGGGGGGTTCTCACTTAATCAAAGATATCATTGGAGGAAATGGGTTTTTCCAGACCACCAGCACTGAAATGCACTCTCAGGCCCTGGAGTGATCCTACTGTGTGTGGTGACACATGGGTGGGAAACCAAAAGCCTCTGAGGACTGACAGCTTCACAGCTGCAGCTTTTTCTTCAACCTGAAGGGAATATAAATATCCCTAATGTAAGGTGCTGGAGAAGGAGGACATTTCTGGAAAAAAGTGTTGAGTCCAGGAACCAGCTGTGATTACTAAATTAGGAGATGTAGACACATGTAAAAAAAAAAATAAAAAGCAAAAAGACTGACTGAAAAGCTATAAATACAGCCCAAAATATGGTGTCCTCCTAGGAGCTGCATTTTCACCCTTCTAAACCAAGGAAGAAGGGCACTGTGACCACAGACCAGACCCACAACCTTAACACCTACATAAAAGATGTAAGACAGCAGGAGATAAGCCAGACCAAAGCTGTCCCCTTAGGTACCACACCTGAGCTTTTACACAATTATAAGCATGAGCAAGTGGTATCTGGGACAAAGTGTGGTTAGAAAATGCAAGAGGAGCTGAGAACAGCTCCTCATGGCTGCCCTTGTGCCTGCCAAATTAAAAGGGGCTGCTTGAGGAACTCCAAGAATATATTATCCTTGCCCTAGGGCAAGTATCAGAGGCACAGAAGATGCTTCTCAGAAAGGAGAAGTTTTCCTGCTCTTCTGGTGGTCATCAGCCTCAGCACAAGTTGATTATCCCACTAATTGCTGGCCATCAGTGTGATGTTGAGCTGCTAAAAGGCATGAGGGCTTTTTCAGCTGAGTGTTCGAGGTATCCCAGCTGGTGTTCCTTACCAGTTGGTTATGGTGGACCAGAAGGGAAGGAGCTGGGAGAACTGGTGAGCATATTGACCAGTGGATGCTTCTGATTGCTACATTCAGCTCCTGACATGCTGGTGAGTTTGGTTAATCCAAGTTTCTATTTTAAAGAGAGAATAGGAACTTCCAGGCAAGAGGATTTATATTGCAAGGACTTTACAGTTAAATTTATTCATGGCTAAATGGAGGAGCCTGGAGTTATTAAAGCATGAAATTGTGCCAGTCAATTAAAGCATCAGTCAGAGCCAGCCTCATTTAGGAGAGTTGCTTTAATCCAAGAAAGGAACATTTTTTTTGGCCCAGTGAGGGAATGTGTTGACTTGAAGTTGGTTTTAGTGAAATAGCTGTTCCTCAGTTACTGTTCAAAGATTTGCCAGTGAGGTTTGGGTTTTTTGGGGTTTTTTTTGTTTATTATTTTCTGCTGTTCTCCTTCCAAGGTGATTGTGTCACTCTCAAGTAAAGACATGGATGTAGGTTGAGCTGGAGATGGAATCTATAGTGGGCTACACAGCAAACAAACAAAAAAGCAAATCAAAAATACGTTTAAACTGACAAATATCAAAATTCTGAGACACTTTTTCTTTTAAACATATGAGTTTCTTCTTTTGTTTTTAAAACTCAGCAGTTAGATTATTCTGCTTGCCACTTCATGCAAGATGTGTTTGTTTTATTTGCTTTTAAAGCCTTTTTTTCCCCTTCTGGGCTGAAATCACTGAATGTTGCTGCATTAGTGGTATGTTTTGATGAATTATGACTGTCCTTTGGCCCTAGGTGTGGCACAGATATATAGAACAAGCCATGTACCTGCTTGGAATGAATGCACAGTCAGGAGAAACATCTCCAGAGGTGGTTTGCCTGAAAATGAAGGTAAGCTTAGGTGTCAAATCTGATCTTTTATTCCTTCTCCACCAAAGCTTGTGAAACCAAAACAAAACAGTCTCAGGGTTGGAGAGGAAACAGGAGTTCAAGGAGTCCAAAGACTTGGCCAGGCTTGCACTGTAAGTCATAGGTAGAGCTTGTAGAGAGCCCAGGTGTCCTTTGTAGGCTTCATTCCCACTGATGACCAGCAGCAGGTATTTCACTTGAGCTAGAGGTATTTTGGAGGTGGGGACAGCTTTGGGTACACTTTCCAGCAGCAAAGTAGTGGTGTGAGAGTGGACAAGGTTGATCAGAGGAGGAGGAGGTGGTGGCTGACCTGCCTTTGTACTCCCATTCCCCTTCTTGCAGAAGGGCCTATCCAGTGGGCATCCTGGCTTCCTCCTGGAGAAGAGGAGGCTGAGGGGTATCTCATCAGTGCTTATAAATATCTAAAGGGTGGATGTCAGGAGGATGGGACCAGACTCTTCTCAGTGGTGTCCAGTGACAGGACAAGGGGCAATGGGCACAAACTGGAAAACAGGAGGTTCAGCCTAAACATGAGGAAAAACTTCTTTCCTGTGAGGGTGCCGGAGCCCTGGGACAGGCTCCTCAGAGAGGGTGTGGAGTCTCCATCTCTGGAGATGTTCAAAGCCAGCCTGGTTGTGTTCCTATTTTAGGTGATCCTGCTTTAGCAGGGGGACTAGACTAGAATGATCTCCAGAGGTCACTTCCAAACCCAACTGTTCTGTCATTCTGTGATGTGAGCCAAGAGAAAGGAAAAGCTTTGGGTGAATTAAGAGGGCAATTCAGGCTGCAAGGCAGCTCCAGACCCCTCTCTGATTACTGTGGATCCCACAAGCTCTGCAGTTATTTCTTCACCAGCAGAGCTTCCTGTGGTGAAAGCCCTGGTTGCACCCTTATGTGGTAGGTGTGAGGTTGCACAGACTGGCTCATATTTAGCATGGGGCCAGCACACATGTATAAGCTACTAGCAGGTGTGCATTAAAGAGCTGTCACTTCACATCTGGGGGATTCAGGAATTGGCATGAAGCAGGGACCTTCAAGGTTGGGAGTCTGGGTTTGGTCCCTCTGCAGTGGAGGACATCTGGACAGACTGTTCTGCAACCATTGTCCTCAGGGCCAAGGGACAGTTTGGGACAAGTTTGATTTCACAGCATACATGAGACCTTTAGACCTTTTCTAGAGGTTGCAAACATTTCTCTCTCAATCAGATGTCTCCTTAGAGAGCCCATGGCCAACACACACATCTCTTGTATGTCTCTGAACCTGCAGCTGTGCTTTGTGTGAGAAGGAAGAGGGATTTTTATCTCCTATGGGCTGTGCAAAGCTTCCCTCCTGGGACCTCTTCCATGCTGGGAGTGTGCAGAGCCCAGCTGATGAGGTAGCACCCAGGGCAGTAGTATTTAGGACTACCTATGCAGTCAATTTAGATGGCTTGACTTGAAATTCAAGTTTCTGGAGCCAAGGAAGTCCAAGCAGTTGCTTCAATATCTGCTGTAGGAGCAGAGCACATGGGTGCACCAATCCCACCTACTCTGCTGGGTGCAGAGGTAGATAACCTCTCCTTCCAGTTTGTTCCAGGGTCCTGGATGCCAGTTGATAACTTCATTTCCTCCTGTCTCCTTCTTTGGGAAATGGTTCATTCCTATTAAGAAACAGCTCAGGCATGGGTCTGGGGATGGTCCACCCCAGGGACCAGGCTTTGTAGGTACTATGGGTGAGGTTGCATCAGATTGGGCTCCCACTGCTACCTCAGCAATCCTTGCAACTCAGACACTCCTGAGTGGCCTGATGACACGCTGTAAGACACACAACATGCATGCACACGCAAGGAGACTCAAGGTTGTGCTATTAAAGCATCACTCTGCCTATGGGACAAGTCCTCATGTTGTTCTGGATGCTCTGAAGATTGCAAAACAATATGTGTGTGCATTTAAATATAAATATATACCTGTAGGTATTTATTGATGTGTCTGTAACAGCCACAGCGTTGCTATATGAGGCCCAGAGAAGACAGAAGCCAACAGTTGGGTAGGGTGGATGCAGCCACCTTGACCCAGAAGAGATAAACCTTGAGTTCTTTGGACATTTAGACAGGTGGTTTGAGATGTCTTTCAGGAGAAGGCTTCAACAGTATAGATGTAGCTTGAGTTTTCACACCTGGACACTCCCCTTGCCTTGTCCAGGTGTCAGGCACAACCTGGACAATCAGGCTTTGTGTGTGAGCACTGGCTGGAAGCTCAGATAAAAACATAGATGCAAGTCCACACCTTTATTTTGTTTTCCTTCTGTTGCCTTGTCTGAGATCTTGGGAAGGGCAGGTGTACTAGTGCCTGTGATCTTCTGGTCACCTGTGTCCTGCAAATGGGTCCAAACTGGCACAGGCAAAAGGGAGAGGAACAAAGAGTATCTTATTAGAGGAGACAAAAGGATTTTTGGCTCATCCCACCTAGACAGTGAAAGCTGAGACATCATATGATTGTTCTCCATAAATATCCTGAGCAGGGAGTGGAAAAGGTAAGCACTGGAAACAAAGAGCCATTTCAGGGAAAGCTCTTGCTGCCAAACTGGGAATTGCTCAGACCTTGTGGTGATGGGATCCAGGCAGGGAACGAGAGGGGAGATCTTGGGCATCATAGCTCTGAGGGTCTGAAAATCTCCTGAAAGGGCAAAAAAAGGGGGAAAGTTTAAGGAAGCTTATTCTTCAGCTTGGCCTCAATATGCCTAAGGAAGGGGTTGTATAAGAAGGTGTTGAGTGAAGAGCCAGGAGACCCCTCCAGTCCTCCATCCCCACCTCCTTAATGAAGATAATAGCACTTCTCACCTTGCAGGGGGATGAGAGACCACGTACATTGCAGAGGGAAGAGCACTGAGGAGTGACAGTGATGGGAGCATTATATATACCTGAGGTAGTTGCATCTGGCTGTAATTTGCAGTATTAAAAACAAACCTATTTAATTACTAGGCTGCAGACTATTTTTTCCTCTTCCCACCTGCTGTGAGATATTGTGAGGGGAAAAAATAGCACATGTACAAGGAGAATTTTAATCAAAACTTTGGAGAAATGTAAGTGGGTCTCAGCTTCGTAGGTATCAAGGTAATTTTCTTGGTACTAAGAAGACATTTTCCAAGGCTTGCTGTTTGATTTATTGTCCAGATTCTGAACTGGAAAATTTCTGTCTTAGTTTTGGCAGAAAGAACCAAAGCACTAAGTGTAAGATGTCCATGTAGTTTTTCACTTTGCTGATGGATGTTTCGACAGCTGAGAGTTTTGTTGTTATGATATCTTCTTTTTATTTTTTTTTCCTATCATTTATTTTTGTAGGACATTGCAGGGTAAGGAGAGAACTGAACTTCCCATCAACTGGTGGCACTGTGTCAGTTAGAGATTATTTTTTGTTGTTGTTGTTAAATCCCAAATAATATCTTCTCAGCTTTCTAAAAGCTGTGATATTTTTGAAATGTCACTGACTTAGTCCTTATGGCATATAAAATGTTGTGTGTGCATATTTTTAATCGCTGACTTAAAATAAAGTTCACCCCCTGATTTAGGATGACCTTATTTGAATCTGGTCAGCCCCTCCTGGGTCAGTTTTGACCCTGATTTGTCAGATTAGTGAGGCTGAGTAAGCTAAATCTGCCAGCAACGAGACTTAAAAACCAAGGAGCCATGTCTTTTGGGTCAGTGCATGGTTGATGGGAAAGCTGACATCCCGTGGTCTCTCTGGATATGTTTACATGGCCAGATAAGCATTTGTGCATCCATCACATCCAAATTAAATCACAAAACTGCTCTAAATGACCACTTCAACCCAAGATCTTGAGCTGGGCAGAGAGGAGAGAAAAGCCCATGTGGTGGGACAAGACACTACCTGTGTATCTCCCAATAGAAGTGGAGGTGCAGCCAGAGGAGACCCAGCTATGGACACTATAATCTGGTGCATCAGCTCCATCCCACGTCCAACTCTTTGAGAGCTTCCAGCAAGCACTGAAGTACTCACAGTTCTCCCACTGAGTTGAGGACCTGTGGTGGTTTCACTTGGCCAGTAGCCAAACACAATCATTCGCTCAATCCCCACCCTCCCGGAGGTAGGTGATAGAATTGGGGGGCAAAGGTAAGGAGACTCGTAGGGTAGAGATAAAAACAACTTAATAATTGAAACGAAATAAATAAAACTTAAAATAATACTGATATTAAAATAGTAATGATAATAATAATATTACTAAAATATGCAAATGGGTGACACCCAGTGCCACTGCTCACCACCCACCGACCCAGCCTGGCCCGTTCCCAGAGAACGATCCCGGAGGAGCGACAATCCCGACCCGAAACCGCAATCCCGGGAGAGCAAGAGCCAGAGAGAGCCAGAGAGAGCCAGAGAGGAAGAGCCCCTCATGGATCTCCTGCCCATGGGGGACAGGAGATGGAACAGCCCCTTGGCAGAGCCCAATGCCCATGGAGCTGATTCATTGCAATATTCTTCACCCCCTGAGATCTTGTGGTTATAGATTGGCAAAACACAAAGTCCTTCAACTTCCAGTGACAACTGAAAACATTGGGATGTTCTCAGTGTTTTTCTCGTAACAAATCCCAGCTGAAACCAAACCCCAGAGCTGTTCTAGCTGCTAAAAAGACTCGGCTCTGTCCCAGCTACAGACCAGGACAGGACCCATCTTATTTCTCTCTACTTTTCTGTGCTGGAAATGACACAATTTCTAACTTTAGATGGGTTGTCTGGTTTTAATGTCATCACTGACACAGACTGTGGCAGTCACTGTATATGTGGGATTTCTGAGTCATCACCAGCCAATTATGCCAAGTGTTTTTTGACCCAGCTTTCCAAGACATAGCTACAGCTCTAGCTGTGGAGAGTTACATACAGGAATTACAGGATTAATCCATTCAAATGTAGGTATCTCCAATGTAGACATCTGCTCTAAGCAAGTCCCATGGGCTATCTTTATAGTGGCTAGAAAGAAACAGTGAAGTTAGAGTGGAATTCATCTCCTCCACAGCAGAAATCTACATTTGGTCAAGAAAATCACTTCCTAACAGTGTTTATTTCTCACCAGCAATGGGAGCATTGTGTAACCACCTGAAACATAGGGAGGGATCAAAATTAGGTGACTTATCCACCTGTTTCCATGGTCCATGGAGAATTTTAAATTGAACCTCAATGTAGAGAAGTGTTTTGGTGACTTTGGGTACCAGAGAAGTGAGTGGAGATAAGCTGTCTCTTGATACTGCAGTGATTTGGGAATCCATTGCTGGAAGAACCTGTGAAAGGCAATAGAAACTAATTTTCTTGCCAGTCAGGTCTGTATTGTTTTGAAGAATTTCCTGAAAGAAATTTAAGGAAACATCTAGCCTTTTATGTCTAGATGTCATCTCCTATAAGGTTTGGATCCTAAAATGCTCTCGTGGCAATAGGCTGTAGGAAGAGATGGCTCCATCATGCCGTGCTGTGACCCAGAAGAAGAAAGGGAATACAACTTCTTCAAAGAAATGCAGCTCATGACCTTTAGCTCCTTTTTATTCTGCTGAATTTTTACCTCCATGCTAACAAAGCCCATTTTGATTGCCTGAACTGAGTACCTGCATTCTGAGATACGAGAATGAACTCAGCCAAAAGAGCTGTGAGTTGAAGAACAGGTTGTGGCTGATATCTGGGCAAGTCATGGTACGAGAGGAGCTAACTCAGATGCACAACATGTTCATGCCAATTCCTCCATGGGGAGGTTGCCAGAAATATGTTTCCCCAGGACATAAATGCCCTAAATATTGCCTTACAAAATTATCCATCAGAGGACGGGCTGTTTTGGGTAACAACCTGCACATGGTGGTGGCCACACCCAAGAGTTTCTAGCCTTTAAATTTGAGCACAGCCTCTTTTTTTTTGGTCATTTATTGCAAAGTATGATTGGAGTAGGAGAAGGCACAGTTCCCCTCCCCTTGCCTCCTCTTGCAGCTCTGTGTGGTGATTTAGGAGACTGAGTGATGGAATTCAAACCTAATAATGGGATTGTGTTGATGTATTGATTTACTCTACATCCGATGGCTGTACTGCTTTATTCTTCTCTGGGCTCAGGAGTATTTCTAGCAGTTCATCTTTGTTGCTATGTCTTTCCTTGAAGCTTTCTTAAAAAATATATTAGTGAGTTTCATATAATATATACACTATATAAAAAACAGAGGTGGAAAGGTGCTCCATCACCCTGATTTCAAAGAACAACACACATCCTGAGTTGTTATTTGCTTGATTTTTTTTCCCTGATCTTTGGTTCTTGCAGCATTTTCTCACACCCATATTTTTACTTTCTCTGTTACATTTCTATTACTCCTGCTAACATATTTCCAAGATATCTATTTCACAGATACAACCCTAGATTCATTCTGGAAAAGGTTTTATAGGGTGGTGTTAACTAGGAAACAACCTTACACTGTAAACTAGTGGGGCAGGAAAAGTCTTAATTAATTTTTGGAGGGTCTTTGAGCTAGAATCTGATAGTGCCAGAGAATTTCTGGTTAGGATCAGTTTTCAGAGCTGTATTAGGTGCCCATGAGAGAGAAATACTTTTTATTTCCAGCACTCTTCAATGTTTTTTTAGTGTTCCTGCTGTTAAACTAAGGTCATACCATCATTAGACACCTCTAGTCGGTTTTCATTTAATTGACAGTGGAAAAAACATGAAGAAGTAGGTGAGGGAGAAGAATGAGACAAACATCAGGAAATCTGTCTCCTAATGGGATTTGTAAATTACCTGTAATTTTGGCATCCAGACACATACATGGGGGGTAGATAACACTGGGGACAGATGCTTCTTTGATGACCAGACCAGAAACACTTTTCTTTCTCCCAGAGTGACATGAACAGCTCCTTATGGAGACAAGCATTGCCTGTAATGATCTACTGCCCAGCTACTTTGAAGGCAATTTCATCCCTTGGTTTGATCCTACAATCCCAAGCTCCATGTTAATTGATCTTAATTTAAATTATATATTTATTTATATCACTGCTGTGCAGCCTTGGCTTTGTGATGCCTTGGCAGCCTTGAGGACTCAGAGGGTCTCTGCACACATCTCCTCCCAACAGTCTTCCAGGAGGGCTCAGGGGAGACCTTGTGGCTCTGTCCAAGTCCCTGCAAGGAGGGTGGAAAGAGGTGGGGGTGGGTCTGTTCAGCCAAGGAACAAGGGACAGGACAAGAGGAAATGGCCTCAAGTTGCACCCAGGGCAGTTGAGATTGGATGTGAAGAAGAATTTCTCTGCTGAAAGGGTTCTGGGGCATTGGAAGGGGTTGTCCAGGGCAGTGGTGGAGTCCCCATCCCTGGAGGGATTGAAGAGTCGTGTAGACACAGTGCTGAGGGACATGGGTTAGTCACAGGGGACTTGTCAGTGTTGGAGCTGAAACAGCCCCAAATCTGATCCAAAGCGCTGTTTGAGTTGTTTCCCCATGGACTGTTGTGTTGTCAGGGCAATGAAGACCATGCACAGGTAGGGCAGGAGGGGTGGTGAGACATGGGTGGTCCCCAGGGTGCTGGGTATTCAGGTTGCACCCCAGGAACAATGTGTCTGCAGGAACTGTTGAACACATCAGTCTATTCACACGCTGGATTTGTTCTTGCTAGAGGCTGTTGGCATTTGGATGTCTTTTGAAAAATGTAACAGTGAAGGCCTGAGAATTGGCAGCACTAAACTCTGATTAATGTCTCCAAGGAGCTAGATAGTCAACTAGAACCATTTTCTTTAAGCTGCATCAATTTCTATATGTAGCTCAGATTTTTTTTTATAATACTGTAGAAAAGTGGTGCTTGGAAAAAGCGTGGTTTATTATGAGGAATATTTCTCCTTCAGTCTTTAAGAAGAGATGAAAACACCAAAGCTCTGTTTAAAGATCCCAGGATATTAATTTCCATGGTAATTATAAGGTGATTGTCCCACACACTACCGTGCAACTCATACCTGAGGGTTCAGGTCTTCAGCTAGGAGGTCTGCACACAGTCTTCAGATGCCAATGTGGAATCAAAGACTGGTGGAAACCACAGGTAACCCCATGTAGCTTTGCTAGAACATTGCAGAGCCATACTCAAAACCTGTTATTGCTTCTCATTAAGGAGAGTATCTTCTAGAGATGTAGCTGCAGTTCATCTGGGTATGCTCACCCCAGGCACATGACATCAGCTGCTGCCCAGAGCTTTACTCTGTGAATTAAATGACCAAGGCATTTCACAATCTATAAATGAATGTTTGGTATTCAGATTTTCTGCATTCAATTAGAAAAATAACGAGCTTTGAGCAGAGTCCTCGTGAGCTCTGCTAATGATTTACAAGCACACGGTGACGTTGTCATGTATTGTCACCAAGTGTCTGGCATTTGGCCACCCTTTTCCTCCCTCTTTTCCTAATTGTTTTAACAGACAGCTGGCCATGGTTGGAGGGTCAGAGATTTGAAGCTAAAGGTGGTGGAGATGCTGAAAAAGTGGATCCAAATAACACCATTTTTATACAGCCTTTCTCATCACCCAGAAAGAGATAATTTTCATCATCTTTTGCAAGGGCTGGAGCGAGTATTGCAAGTTTCCAGCTATCTACTGGCACCACACACACACATCACACACTCACACACATCACACTCATTGCAGCCCATAGAGATTTAGCTTTTTTTAATTGCTAGAGCAGCTATTTGGCAAGTCCTGTAGCAGCAGATGAGTCCTGCTGCTGCTGTCCAAGTTCCATGTGCTTGGCGGGAGAGGCAGGAAAATGTAAAGTGTGTGTAGGCTGCCCAGATCTGAGCCTGAGAGTATCTGGGATGTGGCTGCCTTGGAGAGGAGAAGATTCAGGGTTTAGACTCAGCATTTGGATTCTGAAACACAGCAGGGTTAGGATGTAAATCCTTGGGGCTGATCTAGGTGTAATGGGATTTATATCTTGACTCTGTCAGTGACTGTGCCTCCAGCATGGTTCTTCTTGCTGCTTGGCCACCCAAGAGATGCTTTCCTCCAGCAGCCAAAGGCCATGGGTCTCAACCAAGTTATGAATGTTGTCCTCCATTACAGAATCACAGCATGGTTGAGGTTAGAAAGGACCTCTGAAGGTCATCTAGTCCAACCCCCCTGCTCAAGCAGGGACTCCTAGAGCACGTGAACCAGGGTTTTGTCCAGGTGGGTTTTTTATATCTCCAGGGAGGGAGATTCCACAGCCTCTCTGGACAGCCTGTCCCAATGCTCAGTCACCCTCACAGGAAAGTTCTTCCTTATGTTCAGGTGGAACTTCCTATGCTGCAGTTTATGCCCGTTGCCTCTCGTCCTATTGCTGGGTGCCAATGAGAAGAGTCTGGCCCCATCCTCTAGACACTCTCCCTTTAGATATTTATAAAAATTAAATAGATCTACTCTTAGTCATCTTTTCTCCAGGCTGAACAGGCCCACCTCCCTCAGCCTTTCCTCGTATGGAAGATGCTCCAGTCCTTTAATCATCTTAGTTGCCTTCTCTGGACATGGTCCAGGAGTTCCATGTCCTTCTGTTAGAGAAGGCTGCACAGAGAGCCCCTCTAGCACCTAGACTGGGATACATGTCATGCTGCACCCCCATCTTCTCCACATCCCCTGCCTGGGGGCCCTATTCATGTCCATCACCAGCAAATCCTACCCTGGTCCAATTGCCACCACCTATGAGCTGTTCCTTACACCCTGGGCTGAGCTGCTTTCATGAGACCTCTTGGATTCACGTGCTCCATCACAGAGCCACAAGACCAGACTAAGAGAGCTGTGATACTTTTAGCACAAGGAAGCAGATATCTCAAAAAGGAAATGTGCAAACAACCCTGATGATGGGAGGTTTTGTGTGTTGTGACGGGTGCCCACCTGGATAACCAAGGAGAAAAGTGCAGGGTACATAAAAGGAGAAGGATTGGTGCAACTGAAGAGAGCTAAAGAAAACTGTCTGTTTGCAAGATATATTAATCTCTTCACAGAACAGCATCTTTCCACTCCCACTTCCTTGATTTCTCCTGAAATTGTATGTTCTACGTGAAAGATCTTGTAGTCATGAAAAGAAAGAGGAACTGTTTGAGCAGAGCAGAGTCTGCTTCCTCCCCTGTGTGTCTGGGCTAAGAAGAGCTGGAAATGACCACTTCTTGCCTTAATTATATGCCACAAGATGACTTTATAACAGGACTTGCACATTCATTTAGTCTTATTGGTGTTTTGCTTAAGCTCCATCTTGGTGTGATGCACAAGATGGAGAAAAAGAATAGAGTCAGGCAACTGCAGATCTTCATATTCATTTCATGAATATGAAATGTGGCCAGATCAAAATGGCCATAAAACAATCAAAGGAAAACTATTTCTTACAGAAGAACACAGGTGGAAAATGTTGCATGGCTGGCTTTCAGTTTTATTAGACATGCAACGTAAATATTACTAAGAGGTTCAAAATAGTAGGAGCTTTTTCACACGGTAGGTAGGAGATCTGTAGATTGTCTTGCCAAAAAATATAAATGATAAATATTTACATGAGTTTGAGTGGGAAACTAGATAAATCATCTGAATCATAGAATAATGAAGTTGGAAGGGAAATATGGAGGTACTGAACCAATGTCATGCACAAACCAGACAGCTTCAGAGGTAGATCAGGTTGCCCAAGGCATGATCCACTTGAGGTTTGGATATCTCCAAAGCAGCAGATTCCTCCACCTCTCTGGATGTGTCTGCTTCCATCTTCCCTGCAATTTCCCTGAAGGCACTGGTTGGCCATCATCAACCCTCCCCTTTGCCTTCTCCTTGCCAAGCTCGGCAGTGCCCTGGGCACCAGGTCCTGCTCTGCCAGGTGCCCCAGCCTGGGCTGTTATATGGGGTTATCCAGTCTCAGATGCAAAATTTGGCATTTCCCTGTGGAAAAGCAGAGGGTTACACTGAGGCTTGCACAGAACCATGTCTAAGTAGGGAATTACCTGAACTAAAAATGATTGGATACTTTGAAAGTAGGAGGTGGGAAGACATGATCTAGACTGTCCTTGTTCTAATATCCTTCACAAGTTGTCTCCTTATGTCTGCTGGTGGAGAAGGACTCATGGGCTGGTTAGATTTATTTCAAAGAGAATCACAGAATTGTCCAGGTTGGAAAAGCCCTTTAAGATCATCAAGTCCAATCATGAACCCAACACTGACCAGTCCCCTATGACTAACCCATGTCCCTCAGCACTGTGTCTACACGACTCTTCAATCCCTCCAGGGATGGGGACTCCACCACTGCCCTGGCCAACCCCTTCCAATGCCCCAGAACCCTTTCAGCAAAGAAATTCTTCCTCACATCCCATCTCAACTGCCCTGGGCACAACTTGAGCCCATTTCCTCTTGTCCTGTCCCTTGGTCCTTGGTTGAACAGACCCACCCCCACCTCTCTCCACCCTCCTCCAAGGGACTTGGACAGAGCCACAAGGTCTCCCCTCAGCCTCCTTTGCTCCAGGCTCAACACCCCCAGTTCCCTCAGCCGGGAACTCAGCACACTTGTGCTCCAGACCCTTCCCCAGCTCCGTTCCCTTCTCTGGACACGCTCCAGCACCTCCAGGTCCTTCTGGGAGTCAGGGGCCCAACACTGAACCCAGCACTCAAGCTGTGGCCTCACCAGTGCCCAGGACAGGGGGAAGAGAACTTCCCTGGTCCTGCTGGCCACACTGGTGCTGATCCAGGCCAGGATGCCCTTGGCCTTCTTGGCCACCTGGGCACTCTGCTGACTCCTGTTCAGCTGCTGTTGCCCAACACCCCCAGGTCCCTCTCTGCCCAGCAGCTCTCCAGCCACTCCTCCCCATGCCTGTCACGCTGCCAGGAGTTGTTGAGGCCAAAGTGCAGAACCCAACAAGAGAAGAATATGACAGAGGTCTACAAAACCATAACTGGCCTGGAGAGGGTGAATAGGGATGATCACAAATTCTCCTTCCTAGTGCAAGGATTAGCCAGTGCTAATGAGCCCAGCAGATGGCAGATTCAAAATGAATTGAATTGTGGAACTCATTGCTTCAGGATGGCAGAGTGGGAAAAACAAATAGGTTAGAAGAAAAGCACTCATTGAAGGTTATTAAACACCACCAGAGCACTTGTGGCTCAGCAAGTTGCTGAACCTTTAATTGCTGGGACAAAGAAGGACACCACAACAGATTTGCTGGGTAAGAAGCCACCACTGGTCTCTGCCTGAGGTAGGATCCTGGGCTAGATCAGCTTCCAGTCTGATGTGGTGCAGCTGCCAATATTACACTATCACTGGGAGATGGTAGAGCTGTCAGGACCTGAGTGGAGTTGAAGAACACGCTGGGTTTGCTGAGTTGTCTGTGCACATCTCCAACACTCGTCTCTCTCTCTCACCCAAACCCATCCGTGAAGTCCTGACTTCAGAGATGGGGAAAATTTATGTTTTTTGGGAAGAGACACACAGGCTTTTACTGCCTTGGGCATTTTTGTTACATCTCTAGTTGATCTCACCTGGCTTTGTTCAATGTTGTTATCAAAAACTTCCAAACTCCAGCTGGGGCAGCCCTAGGGGTTTGTCAAAACTATTTTTCCCTCCCTGGATCGCTTCTGCCTGTGTTCCTGGATGTATTTCCCTGGCAAGTGGATTGATATAAAAAGCTGACTTGAGACCTCCTCGTTTAATGCCTGAATTACTTCGATTTTCTCTGCCTGAGGCTCCTCATTCTTTTCCACTGCATTGCTGCTGGTCCACTGGGACTCTCTCAATGCCCACAAAAGTTTCTCTTCTCCTCCTAAATTGATGCTTTTCTCCATGAGTTCATATTTTTGCCTGAACATGGACTCTTACAGAGCTAATTTCTCTTATATCTCACATATTTTTGTTAGGCACACAAATGTGCACTAAAATCAGTTTCCAAATGGCTCGGATTTATTTTAAGCTTTTTTCTTTCTCTTATGTCAAATAAATTTATTCCTCTCTGATTTAAAACAAACAAACAAACAAAAAACCCCAACAAAAAACCCCCCAAAACCCAAACCACAGGGTATTTTCAGCATGATTTAGAGGCTCATCTACAAGGCTCTTGACTGACTTAATGACATGGTTGATGCTCACCTGTGAGTGGAATAAGCCTTGGTGTCTTCAGATGCACATTATTTAGGTTAAATAACCTCAATAGAGTTTAGTCTTGGAGAGTTAAAAAGCAAGAGTTTAAGCTGATGTCTCACAGTTTAAGACAGTAACTACTGGGAAAATAATCCAAGCTATTGCTTTTTTTTTTTGAGGTTTTTTTTTTGTTTTCCTTTTAAGTGAAGCTGTTATCTTTAAATATTTTTGGATGCAAACTTTTGGAATTATGCTCTGGGAACAAAGCTTTTCTTTTAAGACAATTACAGTTTAAAATTAAAATATAAGGAGAAAGAAAAATAAAAAAAAGGATGCTCAGATAAGGCTTGTGAGAAACAAAATATTCAATTCCAAGTCAAAGAAAACATTGATTTTATCTTTTTAAGACAAATGAACCATTTTGCTTGATTCTTTACTTAGAAGAAGTTTGGGGTTTGGATCATTCAGAATCATGTTCTTTCCTCTACTCTTTTTCTTTTGGAAGAACCATCAAACCAGAAAAAACCCCAGTATTTATATGACTTCATTGAAAAGGCTCAAACTCTTTCATAGCTCTTCTGCAGGAATTACCATCAGAATGGGGATGTTAAGTGGAATTAAACAAGATCATGAATTTTGAAGGCAATTTAGGAACCTGTAACACAGAAAATCAGTAAAACCATGCCACTGTGACCTTAAACATTATAAATATACCTCAGCAGAACAAATCAGACTCTTCTGGTAGGTGCTGAAGATGAAGTGGGCTCTCTCAAGCCTTTCGTGTCCCGATGAGGCAGGCTGAATTAGCAGCTGGTCACTTTTAATCCAGAGAGCTCTGTGACAAGGGCACCATCAGCTCCATGGCAGGGGAGGAGCTGGAGGAGCCCATGGAGGAAATCAGAGCCTGCAGTAACTTCATGTCCCCATGGAAGGTCAGAGCCAGTGACCAGCTGCTGCTAAAATGTTGTGACATAGAATCATGGAATATTGTGAGTTGGAAGGGACCCACAAGGATGATGGAGTCCAACTCCTGTCCCTGCACAGGACAATCCCAACATTCACACCTTGTCCCTGAGGGCCTTGGCCAAATGCTGCTGGAATCTTGTCAGCCTTGGTGCCATCAGCACCTCCCTGGGGAGCCTGTGCCAGTGCTCCACCACCCTCTGCCTCAAGAACCTTTTCCTCATGGCCAACCTCACCCTCCCCTGCCACATCTTCCTGCCATGGCCTCTGCTCCTGGCGTTGGTGGCCAGAGAGAAGAGCTCAGCGCCTGCCCCTCCTCTTCCCCTTGGGAGGAAGTTCCAGACCATGATGAGATCTCCTCTCAGTCTCCTCTTCTCCAGGCTGAACAAACCAGGTGACTTCAGCCTCTCCTCATACCCTTCCCCTCTAAACCCTGATGATAGCTCAAAGAGTTTTCTGGGCAGAAAGGGGTTGGTTTTGATAAGCAGGTCCTGAGATGGGCAGTGAGACCATGCCCTTGAGATGTGGTGCATGGGAATTTATGGTATGGGCTTGGAAGCAGAAGCATCATGAGAATTTACAACCAAGCTGGGGAAGGGTGATGAGTAGCAGGTGCACTGAGGTGAACATGCACCGTCAATGAGTAGAGAAGTTGTGACAAGGTTTAGCAGCAGTTCATGTGGCAGCAGTGTCAAAGCAAGAGAGTGAGGGTGTGCTTATAGAATCTTCAAATGGTTTGGGTTGGAAGGGACCTTAAAGATCATCTAATTCCAACCCCCCCAACTTTCCACTAGACCAAGTTGCTCAAAGCCTGGGAGGGGGCATCCACAACTTGTCTGGGCAACCTGGTGCAGTATCTCACCACCCTCACAGGAAAGAATTTCTTCCTAATATCTCATCTAAAGCTACCCTCTTCCAATTTAAAGCCATTCTCCTGCCTACTCTTACCTCATTGTGTTGGTGGGGTCTCTGGTTTGCAGGATACAAGACCACAGGGTGTTCCAGGAACACCACTCAAATTTCCCTGGGCAATAGCATCTGTCTTTGGCAGAACAGTGGAGGATAAGTCCTGACTGCTGGCCTGCACCCTAGGCTGTTCAGTGAGGCTGGATTTTGCATTTGTCCTGCACAAGAACTTATGACTTTAGAGATGCACAGCAACCTCTGAGCTCTGTCTTCAGCACATAGCATGGTCCTGCCACGGGGGGCTCAGGCAACCTTGCACAAACCTAACACCACCACACAACCATAGGCAGCAAACCATGGGAGATATAACAAAGTCTCTCACTGCTCTCCAAAGAGCTCCTGGGTGGGATGGTAGGTGAAGCAGAGATGCAGTTAAACCTTTAGGATCTCTCTTGACTAGGTCCTCCTTCCAATCTCTTTACTGTCTGATCTCCAAGCATTTCCCTCTGGAGAAACAACAACCTTCCCTGCTCCTATGTGCAGTTCTGGCTTCAGCTGTGAGGACATGAGATAACATCTGGACACATTACTGTTCCTGTGCCCAACCTCTTAGATCTCTGGGACATTCCCAGTGGGCTTGAGCCAGTTTCCCTGCTGTGAATCACAAATCTAAACTGGAGACCCTGCTGGGCATCTATAGAAAAAGCAAATATAAAGAGAAATAGGAAAAAACATAGTTATTAAAAAGAGGAGAAGTAAAAGCACAAAGGATTTCACAGAAGAAATCTTGATTACTAAGCCAAACCACGCCAGCAGTCAGCCAAGACATCCAACAGCCAACTCATGGAGTCATCATACTGTGTGACATTGCAAGAGATGGGACTGCTACCACTCATACACTCTTGCTTGCTAAAGAAAGTCTGTAGTGGAGGGAGGGCTAGAAGCCCCTTTCCCAAGCCTCTGGCTTTGCCAAAGGAGATGGTCAAACAGCTGACCCTATGGAGCAGACCTCATCTACAAATGGCCAAGGGTTTGTGGGGCTGCAAAGCAAGGTTGATGCAACAAGATTGATCTCAAGAGCAAAGACAACTGCAGGAAGACATGTCCCACCAGCACATATAAATAAAGAGACTTTTTAAAACCAAAGTGACCAAAGAATCTACATCAAAATAAGGAAACCAGAATTATTATTGTTTTTTAAAAAAAGGATACATAATTTAGTATATTTTTTCAAGCTTGCTGGACATTATACTGAAGCACTGTAAAGCTGTCAGAGAAATTATATACTTCTTTTTTTTTCTGTTGTCAACCAAAGCGTGCTTTTATGGAGTCAATTAGCCACAAATTATCAACACACATCACTCGTCTGGGAATGAATTACAGCACAACCCAATAAACAGAACTGTCTTTGCTCACTGGTCATTGCTGTGATGAGGAGGCCCTTGGACTTTTTCTTATCCAACCATAAAGGAAACTTCATGTTCATTTGTGTTTTGGTCTGTGAACGTGCTCCAGTGTGAGGAGAAATGGGGTCATTGGTGTCACTGCTCTGACGTGCAAACCTGGACAGGAGCTCAGGGTGTAAAATGCAATTATGTTGGTGGAAGGAATGTGGATAAGCTGGGGTGGCATGAGTGCTGGGATCCACCACGGAGCCTATAGCTGCTGTCGGATCCAATAGAGAGGAGCAGCCAAAGTCATCTTTACATAGGATATTGTGTGTCCTCCACAGACCTCAGAGCCCTTTTTAAAGGTGGAAAGCCACAGTCTTACCGAGTTTTTAGGTATTTGTTTGTTTGGGAGGGTTGCTTTGCCTTTTTTTTGTTGTTTTGGGGTTTTTTTTTGAAACAGTTGGGGAAACTGAGGCACGGAAAGGTGGTGTGACTTGCCCACAGTCAGCAGTAGACCTTGAATCCCTCGGTCTTCCTTTCAGCTTCTCAGATCCCACCTGGGATATGGTGAGAAGGAAGGGTTGCCCACTTGTTCCCAAGGTGAGGAGAACCACATCTCCTCCTGGGGCAAAGGGAAAGGATGTCACCATCAGCAGCGATGTCTGGCAGGGGGACAATGGCACACATGGTTTCTACCAGCCCCAAGAGGCAAGAGAAGCAAGGAACCTGAAATGGAGAGGCAGGAGTTTGCTGGTCAGGCACTGAGAGAGAGGACACAGCTCTACAGGATGCATTCATGCCTCTCTGTGGCTTTCAGGGCCTCGTGCATGCTGGCAGCAGAGAGCCTCCTGTTGATGTTCCTGTATCTGCACCTCAGGAGGTTCCAGAAAGTAGTCCTCAAGTCTCTGTTAAAGAAAGCATAAATCAAGGGGTTGATGAGGGAGTTGGTGTATCCCAGCCAGAGCAGAGTCCTCTCCAGCCTCAGGGGCATGCAGCTGCAGCGGATGCCGCAGATGAAAGGCCGAGCTGTTGACATCAAGAAGAATGGAAGCCAGCAAAATGTGAATGCCCCCACAATAATGCCGAGGGTCCTGGCTGCTTTCTGCTCCCGTTTGAAGATGGAAATATTCTTTCTGTCTTGCCGGAGCAGTTTGGAGAGCGTGGCACATTCCTCCGCTGCTTTGGTGCGCTTGGAGCTGTGGTGGCTTCGGTTGGAGGTCTCCAGGCAGTAGACACCTTCTTCTTCATAGTGCTTGGGGAAGTTCATGAAGCGGTGTTTCTCGGCACTGACCTTGGCAGCTTTGTAGATCTGGCTGTACATGACGAGCATGACGGCCATGGGGATGTAGAAGGCAACGCCTGTGGAGTAGACTGTGTACCCAAAGTCCTGGCTGATAAGACAGACTCTTTCTACAGTGACATTCTTAGCCCAACCAAAAAGAGGAGGAAGGGTGATGGAGGCAGACAGGAGCCAAACAATGAAGACCATCTTGGCCATCAGCTTCCCATTTTGTCTCACGGGGTACGTCAGTGGCCGAGTGATGCCCAGGTACCTGGAAAAGGGAAGAATTGCGAAGGGTTAGGAGGGTTGCAAGGCCTCAGTGCTGTTGGGTGGTTTTCATTCCTTACCAGCTGTTAATGCTCTGTCACAGGAGAATTTTGGCTCTGGATGGGGACACATTTCAGACCCTTTATCTCTCTTGCCTAAACACCCTGTTTAGACTGTTCCCCACAGTGTTCTTGGAACCACCCCATGCATGACATGAGATGTCATTAAACTGCTGAGTGCAGTGTGAGCTCCACATGGTTTTCTGGAGAAGAAAAATACTTTTAAAAGCTTTGTTTTCCACCAGAATTAGTTTGTACAGAGAACATCCAACAACTTCCAGCCATGGCACATAACTCACTCCAAACTATTGCCCTCCCAAGGAAACACCCAGGAGTGGGATGGGTGATCCAGAGAGTAATACTTGCACCAGGAATGGTTCCAGATGAAATGAATAGACTCATACCAGTGTTTAATGGGAAGTAGGATGGACAACATCTTTCTCTTATTTGACCAGGCAACTTCCAGAACTCAGGGAAGAAATACAAGCTGCAGCTGAGATGTTCCTGAGGCAGTGTGTGAGCAAGGAACAACCTTGCCTTCAGGAAGACTTAAGGATGTGTCTGCACAGAAAGCAAAGCTAGTGATGGGGTGATGGACTGTGGTGTAAGACTGACAGCTGTTGACTCACACCTTCTTCCAGCCAATGGACTGTGTGTTTGCATCTTACATCACTGGCACCCATGGGAGACACCACTGTCAGCAGAACATCCCATCACTCCCCTCTCCATCCAGCCTGAAATACTAGGATAAACCTACAGGTTCCTGCAACATCTACTGGAGATGACCTCTAGAAACCAAGATAGGAGCAAGACAAACAACTGGAGCAGTCTACTCCCTTCCATGACCCATAGCTCCTGAAGTGATGTTGTCCAGCCCTCTCTGGGGAGTAAAATGAGAAGAGCTCCAAGTAGGAGATCCCAAAAGCATGTGGTGACCCATAGTTGACAAATAGTGATGCCTGGAGTTAGGAGTTATCTTGTCAGCTTGACTGAAAGGAGATGGAGACTGCATCACCCATCAGCTCCTGCTTAGACTGTGGGGTGGAATTTTGAACCATCCTGAGCCTTGATTGAGAGTGTTCGTGTGACTGATTGTGTTGAGTGTTAGTTGGTAAATTACAATTGGAAACATAAATCAGTAGGGAGTTGGCCACTGGCAGCCAAGGTTTCCACTGAAAGGCTTCTGCCTCCTATTGAGTCTCAATCAGTCCAGCAAGAACCTCCAGTTCTCAGATGGATTTTTTTCTGTCACAGCCTTTTTGATTCTAACTTGCCTGTTGTTAGGAATTTCCAGGCATTTTTAGACAGGACCACATCCCAGAATTGCCTCGATGGGAAAAGCCCTTTAAGATCGAGTCCAATCATGAACCCAACACTGCCAATTCCACCTCTAACCCATGTCCCTCAGCACTGTGTCTACACGACTCTTCAATCCCTCCAGGGATGGGGACTCCACCACTGCCCTGGACAACCCCTTCCAATGCCCCAGAACCCTTTCAGCAAAGAAATTCTTCCTCACATCCAATCTCAACTGCCCTGGGCACAACTGGAGCCCATTTCCTCTTGTCCTGTCCCTTGGTCCTTGGTTGAACAGACCCACCCCCACCTCTCTCCACCCTCCTCCAAGGGACTTGGACAGAGCCACAAGGTCTCCCCTCAGCCTCCTTTTCTCCAGGCTCAACACCCCCAGTTCCCTCAGCCGGGAACTCAGCACACTTGTGCTCCTGACCCTTCCCCAGCTCCGTTGCCTCATAATTATTTTGGATAAGCTGTGTCAGTCCAGAGGGACAGTGAGAACGGTGGTTTTGTGGATACTTTTTGCTGAAAGCTTTTCCAGGGAAGAACAGGGGTTTTTTTGCCAAAAGAAAAAAATCTGCAGAGAATTTTACCTCTGTTGTATCATTATTTTTTTCCACCAATCAATCTTGTTGTAGGTGTTGGGAGACTTTTTTCCTTCCCTGATTATTTCCCTTTTCCAGATCCTCCCCCAGGACTGGAAGAAGATGGAAATTAAGCTAAAAATAATTCCAATTCCTCCTCCTCTCCTGACTGCTAAAGGAATTCAAAGCCCAAACTATTCTCCCCTGACTCCCTGATAAAATTAATTTGAACTCATTCACTGAGTTATTCTTTTCCTGTTTTCCTCTGTATTTTCTTCAGCTGGCCTTACTCATCAAAAGCAAGCAAAATTCTCCATGACCACCTATGCTTCTTCAATGCCCAGCAGTGGCACAGGCTGAAGGACAACATTCATGGATGCAAAGGCAATGCAACCTCTTGAAAAAGAGCTTTTAACTCCATCACCCCATGGGGCTCTGTCTACGAAGGAGAAGACCTGATGAGTTGGAGATGGACAACAGAGTTGGTTTTTGATGCTGTCCTTCCAAAACACACCATTGACTCCTTCCTACCTGGGCTGAGCATGGCAAGAAGTGATGAGCCTGGTTGGAAGATCAGGACTCAAAAGTGATGGGTGAGAGCAGGTTGGAGGGATGCTGCCAAATATTCCTCCTGCTGTAGGAGGACTTGATGTCCCCAATGCTGGCAGAAAACGATGCCTTGCTGTTGCATCTCCAAATTCAACACCTAAAAAAAATCCCTTCTCTGTATATCCAAACCAAGAACTTTGCAAACTAAAATATGTGTTGTGTGATATCCTTTATTCTGCTATTATGGGGTTTTCTTTAGCAGCTGATCCACTCAGGATTTGCTGAAACTTCAAGGAATTTACACGCTAGCCAAGCAAAAGGCACGGTGACAAGATTTAAGCAGCAGGGAGAGCTGACACGTTTCATCTGCTGGTGCCTCCTGCAGTCACTGCTGGAGGAAATGGGGCCTTTTTGAGGTCTTTTTGCTGATAATTTGGATGAAAATGGGAAGACCTCAAAATAGGCCAGCGATTACAGCAGCACAGGAGGCGAGATTGCATGGACATGCAATGAAATTTAAATCAAATTATCTTGCTGTGATTCTTTCTTCTTTTTCTTTTTTTTTCTTTTTTTTTTGTTTTTTTTTTGCATGTAGCTTGTTGTTAATCAAGTTTATGGGTAATCAGGTAACAAAACCAGTTCCCAGAGCAGTGATTTACCACCAGTCTGTGCAGCTTTGCAGAACCCCCACCGTGCAGAGCTGATTGTGGAGCCACTCATTCCTTGTGCAATAAATTCCTTCCATGTTCTCACTCTCATGGGTGCCTGCACAACACGAGCCCTGGCCATAGGGTGGGAGATCTGCTCCAGGCTGGACTTCACCACCAACCCCGTGAATTAGCCAATTCAGTTCATTTTTTCTGCACTCAAAGGTAATTATTGAATTCCACTGCCAGGGATTAAATAACAAAAAACCCCACAAAACGTCTCCAAGGTGCCCCTATCTCCATCCTGCACCTGGCAAACTGGGAAAGGACAAATGAGACCTACTGGAGCCAGTCCAGAGGAGGCCACGAGGATGATGCCAGGGCTGGAGCAGCTCTGCTGTGAGGACAGGCTGAGAGAGTTGGGGCTGTTCAGCCTGGAGAAGAGAAGGCTCCAGGGAGACCTTCTGGTGGCCTCCCAGTACCTGAAGGGGCTCCAGGAAGGCTGGGGAGGGACTTTGGCCAAGGACAGGGAGTGAGAGAACAAGGGGTGATGGCTTGAAAGTGTCAGAGGGGAGATGGAGCTGAGATGTGAGGAAGCAATTCTTTGGTGTGAGGGTGGTGAGACAGTGTCCCAGGTTGGCCAGAGAAGCTGTGGCTGCTCCTCCCTGGAAGTGTTCTCGGCCAGGTTGGATGAGGCTTTGAGCAACCTGGTCTAGTGGAAGGTGTCCCTGCTGCTGGCAGGGGGGTTGGAACTGGATGAGCTTTAAGGTCCCTTCCAGCCCACACCATTCTATGATTCTATGAAAAGCTGAACTACCAAAATGGTGGGGTTTTTCTTCTTGTTTTGTTTGTAGTTTGTGGCAATAAAGAATCTATAACATTGGTAGGTTTTTCTATAGGAAAAACGTAGGAGAAAGATGGATGTTTCCAGCATTTTTCTTTTTTGATTTAAAAGAAAATCAATCAAACCTCCCTTCAGACAAGATTAGTTCTACCACCTTCAATCAAAAGGCTTTTAGAAAGTGTTTTGCATTAATAATCAATAATAGTAGCCTATATTTTAATAGTGCCTGTCATCTTGGGCAAACCAAACATCTTCTATATCTAAGCAAAGCGAAATATGAAGACCCTTCAGCCATCAATAAAATCACCACCTCTTCTTTGGCAGAAGCAGGCACTTGCCTAACAGTGCTGACCAAGCTGGCATTCAGGACAGAACTAGAAGAGATATTTGTATTTCCAAGAAGCAGCAGTGCTGTTCCTCTTCTTTCTTGTGGGGCAAGAGGAACAAGCTTGCTGTCATCACTGGTGGACACCTCAGTGACTGCCTCATTGAGAGGAACAACCATTTCAGATCTTTTGGAGCAGGTGTTTCAGGCTCTCTGCAAACTCAGTTATCTTTTGCTTTGTATCAGCACAGAAACTGAAAAGTGTGCTTTTGGAGGTGCTCCCATCAGAAGCTAAACCAAAAATTCTGCCTATTGCAAGGCTGAGGGGAAGGGGGATGATCCAGGCATGGTTCTGGATCTGTGCTCTCCTTCAACTGCCTTGTGGGAGCAGTGAGATGATGTGGAACAGTGATGACTTATAGGATGCTCAAGACACAGCCCCAGGGCAATTTACACAACTCACAGCCAGCTCCTGAGGGCTCTCAGGGCAGAAAGCAGCAGGATGCAACCCCATGTGAAGGAGACTCCTCCTTCATCATCAGAGGACATCCCAATTATTCCCTTTCCCTCCTGAAGCCTTGGTATGGACTGAGCCCACCAGCCTCCCTGCAGGGACCAGGACTCCCCACCCCTTTCCTCTGCCCTGCCAGTCCTCCTGCTGCTCAGATTACAGCCTTTGCTCTTTTTTCCTCTTCCTGGCTAGAAACGTGTCTTGGGCAATGGTCCTCTCACCACTCACCTTCCCCATCAGGCATTTGCTGGGGGAATGTGAAGGTCTGAGAGCAACTGGTGATGCCACAGCTCAGCTGAGGGGGGGAGAGTGAAGGAAAAGGGGAAAGGGAAGGGGAAGGGGAAAGGGAAAGGGAAGGGGGAAAGGGAAGGGGAAAAGGAAGGGGAAAAGGAAGGGGAAAAGGAAGGGGAAAAGGAAGGGGAAAAGGAAGGGGAAAAGGAAGGGGAAAAGGAAGGGGAAAAGGAAGGGGAAAAGGAAGGGGAAAAGGAAGGGGAAGGAGAAGGGGAAGGAGAAGGGGAAGGAGAAGGGGAAGGAGAAGGGGAAGGAGAAGGGGAAGGAGAAGGGGAAGGAGAAGGGGAAGGAGAAGGGGAAGGAGAAGGGGAAGGAGAAGGGGAAGGAGAAGGGGAAGGAGAAGGGGAAGGAGAAGGGGAAGGAGAAGGGGAAGGGAAGGGAAAAGGGAAAGGAAAAGGAAAAGGGAAAAGGGAAAGGAAAAGGGAAAAGGGAAAGGAAAAGGGAAAAGGGAAAGGAAAAGGGAAAAGGGAAAAGGGAAAAGGGAAAAGGGAAAAGGGAAAAGGGAAAATGGAAAAGGAAAAGGGAAAAGGGAAAAGGGAAAATTAGAAAGGAAAGAGGAGAAAGAATTTTTTAAAAGCAATCTGATTATTGAGTAGCTGCTTCCCTGCCCCTCACTCCTCAAGAGGAAGCACTGCCATATCTCATTGCTGCATTAATTCTCTCCCCTCTGACAGAGGCAGCCTCCTGTCAGCTCTGAATTCCTGCTTTTTTAGGAACAGGCTTTTTATGAAAACAAAGCCAGTTCAGCAGCAGAGCTGGACCTCATCGTGTGGCCTGGGTGTGACTTTGTCTCTAACGAGCTCAGGGCTGTGGAGCAAAGGGCAGCTCGTTGGGGAGCAGCAGCTGGTGGGGAGTGAGGACTTGGGGCTTTGCTGGCCAGGGGACAACATCACCCATCAGCAGCAGGATTTTCTCTGCCCTTGCTGCTTTGTCACCCATTTTCACACCTGGGGAGGGTGAGAGGGCGACCAGGGAGGTCAGAGAGCTGAAGGCACACATCTCATCAGCTGTGTCCCTTCTCTGAGCTGCTCATCACTAACCAGCCTGGCTCAGCGGTGCCAAACCCAAACCAACCCCAGAGAAAGCCAACTCGAGCGTCAGCTCTGGATCCATCCCATCGGCTCGTCAGCACAATGTCCCTAATGACGCAGGCTGCTATAATTAGACCCATGAGGGTGCTGACTTGCCAGAGTCTTGCCAGTTTGCCAGACGGGCTTAGCCTTTCCCTCCCGACCTCAGGTGTGGAAATAGAAGCCAGTAAATCCTCAGAAATGTGTGCACTGGGTTAAACTGGGGATTTGGGGGACTTGGGATGGGGTGGGGGAGTTGCCAAGATCCTTAACCAAGGCAAAAAAGTCCAGGCAGCAGCAGAGCATCCTGTAGGACTGGGCTCCAGAAGCTGCCTAACCTGGATTTTCAAAGTGCACATTTTTTAGTGGAGGTTTTTTTTTTGGTTTTTTTTTTCATTTTTAAAAATAATTTATGGTCCAGCCTCCTTCCACAGAGAAGGTCAGATCATGGGTCTATCCTCTAAGGCTCTGTTCCTCAAGCCCAAGGAAAAACAATGTGAAACAGCTCCCTAGATGGGGAAGACTAAGCAAGTAACTTGGAGAAGTTACTTGAGAAAGCACCTTAAGCCCAGCTCCTCCAAAGGGACTGAAGCACATACACAGAAAGCCCTCAGCCACCCCCTTACACCTTGAAAATACACACAGAAGCATTTATCCAATGAAGAACATGATTCCAGTGGCCCTCAACCTTATATTCTAGCCCACCTGAACACAAAGTAGATGTCCTCCCTTACCTGTCCACACTGATGATGCACAAGGTCATGATGGAGGCGGTGCAGCACATAACATCCATGGCAATAAACACATTGCAAAACACCTTCCCAAAGAGCCATTCTCCCCCCACCAGGTCTGTGATGGTCACGAAGGGCATGACAGCAAAGGCCACCGAGAGGTCAGCAGCAGCCAGGGACACCACCAGGTAGTTGGAAGGCTGCCGAAGCTTCTTGACGATGCACACGGAGATGATGACCAGCCCGTTGCCAGCGATGGTCATGAGGATGATGATGGAGAGCACCGCGCCGATGACGATCTTCTCAGTGTCCCCATAGAGCAGGATCTCCTCGCCGCAGTCCGTCACGTTGGTCAGGTTGGAGGATGGCAGGTCTGGCTCGGCTGGAACAGAGGGTTCCTCAGTCATGAATGGATTTGGGAGCAATTTCTGAGCTGGGTGCTGCTGTTCTGTGTTCTCCACAAAGAGAAGAGGATGCTCCAGAAACTGCTTGGGGCTGGCCCTTAGCAACATGCTCTGAGCTCACCGCAGCGGGCAGCGGCACGAGTTGTCTCCCAGCAGTGACACCTCCAGTGAGAAACCAGAACATTTTATCACAAATGGGCTCAGAAAATAAAACATGTGCCCCCCCCCCCCCCCCACCTTCACCCCCTCAGCTCATGCCTCCCAAAGCTGTGGATGGATCTCACGTGCTTCAGCAAGAAGCTGCTTCCCAGAAGACAGACAGTTTGCAGGAAGATGTTTGGAGAAAGCTCATCTTCACTTTTAAAGGAGGACAAGCTCAAAAGCTGCCTGATCATCTGTGTGCTTTTCCAGGAGAGCAGATAACAGCAGTCCATCATCACTGCCCACGTTATCATGTCTTACTGCCGAGCTGTGCTGCTGCTCTTGCACTTCTGTGCATCCACACATTGAAATCCCACACAGCTCCACGCACATTCCCGCATGGGGATATGGAAAAGTGTGTGATAACCCAAGTCACAGCCACAAATTTGTGTGTGCACATCATCTCCTGCATTGTGGTAACACACAAACTTCAAAGCTGGGACTGCACATCCATGCACACATGACATGTCAGGGCAACACGAGACCGTACGGACACGCAGGACACAGGGTGCAGTGGGATCACACCCAGCACACACAACATCCCCAGGGTACCACACACAGTCAGGACATCCCAACCTGTGCCTAGAGCTTGGAGTATCACAACTAAAGACACCCAGAGAAGAGCTGCTGTGCTCCCACCCCTCCCTGAGGATTCACCCCTCTCAATATTTCCCAACCATCAACAGGGAAACTTCAGCTCAGGGCTCACCCCTCTGCAGAGCTCCAAGCATCATGCACAGCCCCCATCCTCTTCTTTTTGTTTCAAAGCCTTTTTTTTTTGCCCTTGAAGGGAGTTTAGTTTAAATCAAAGCAGAATTGCAACCTTCTCCTCCCCTGTGCACCCCCCTCCACACCCACGCTGGGGTGATGGGGGTCCCAGCATTACCTGTGCCGAAGGGGTGAGACATCCTCCAGGCAAGCTCCTGCAAGCTCCAAGCGAGGGAGAAAGCAGCGAGCAACCCCCGGAGCATCCTTCTTCCCTCCCCGCCTCGCCTGTCCCTCCCACCGCCCTCCCCTCTCCTCCCCCTTGGCCAGGGATCCAGATGGTCCCTGGCTCCTTCTGAGCCCCAGGGACGAGCAAAGAGAGGAAAAAAATTAAAAAATTTTGCAGAATGATTTAAAAAAAATACTAAATAAACAATTCTTTCCCAGGAAAGGGTTAATTTCCCTGCCTCGTGCATTTTTCCACCTCGCAGGAGATCCCTCTGCACTAAAGAGCAGCAAACGGCCAAGGAGAGGCAGATCCCTCATGCTGAGCTTCTCCCTCATCCCAGGAAAACTGAAATCAATAAACAAACCAGGCAAGAGCACACGGAGATCCACATCCATTTCCTTCCCTTCGCTGCTGGGATTGCTCTGGAGCTTCAACCCAGGACACCAGGCAGCTGCTGCTCGCTCCTCCCTGGGCGAAAGAAGCGAAGCAGAGTCATCTCCTGCACTGGTCTCTCCTAAAGGCAGTCCCCTCAGGAGCTTACCCTGTCTGCTGCCTCCCTGGGGGACTTCTCCCCTTGCACAGGACTCATCCTGCACCCCTCAAATCAAGGGGTGTCCAGCCAGGAGAGGTGCAGGGAGGTGGCTTTGGAGCTGTTTGCAGCCTTGGAAAGTGTTTCTTGCTGCCCCTGCCCCAAGCTAAGCGCTTCGGGAGTAGAGATGGGCACCTCCATCCACTCCTCCATCCACTGACAGCAGCTGAACAGGAGTCAGCAGAGTGCCCAGGTGGCCAAGAAGGCCAAGGGCATCCTGGCCTGGATCAGCACCAGTGTGGCCAGTAGGACCAGGGAAGTTCTCTTCCCCTGTCCTGGGCACTGGTGAGGCCACAGCTCGAGTGCTGGGTTCAGCTTTGGGCCCCTCACTCCAAGAAGGACCTGGAGGTGCTGGAGCGTGTCCAGAGAAGGGAACGGAGCTGGGGAAGGGTCTGGAGCACAAGTGTGCTGAGTTCCCGGCTGAGGGAACTGGGGGTGTTGAGCCTGGAGCAAAGGAGGCTGAGGGGAGACCTTGTGGCTCTGTCCAAGTCCCTTGGAGGAGGGTGGAGAGAGGTGGGGGTGGGTCTGTTCAACCAAGGACCAAGGGACAGGACAAGAGGAAATGGGCTCCAGTTGTGCCCAGGGCAGTTGAGATTGGATGTGAGGAAGAATTTCTGTGCTGAAAGGGTTCTGAGGCATTGGAAGGGGTTGGCCAGGGCAGTGGTGGAGTCCCCATCCCTGGAGGGGTTGAAGAGTCGTGTAGACACAGTGCTGAGGGACATGGGTTAGTAGTCATGGTGGTGTTACATTGACAGTTAGACTTGATGATCTCAAAGGTCTTTTCCAACCTTAATGATTCTGTGGTTCTGTGATTTGATCCCTGGTGCCACCACATCTCTTGCCCACCCCAGGGCTGTGCAAACACCCTCAAGCCCACCCTGGGACAACACAGAGGGCTGATTACAGGAAAAACCAGCTGTAAATCTCTGAGCTGCAGAGCTCTGCGTTACCTCAGGTCAGAGTCAGTACCAACCCCAGGAGATTTTTGAGGCAGATGTTCCTTCTAAAAGTACATCTGCAAGGAAACCTTGGGTGAGATAAACAGGGCTGTTACGGCTGAACTTCACACTACAGCTTCTCCTTTGCTGCTCAAGCATCACAGGGTGCGTGGGAGGTTGGCTAAAATAACTTCCTCACCAGGGCCAGGTGTGCTGAAGCTCTGGCTTTTTGGCTTTTTTGAATTACAGGTGTTTTCTAAAGCTCCTCGAGAGCAGTGGCATGTCAAGACGGAATGGGGTTGATACACAAACACAACCTGCAAAGTCCCTGTGCAACCTGGGCAGCAAGAGGTGCTTCAGTGGTAGGCTGAACTGACCAATATTGGGTGAAAAAAATAGACACAGGATTTCTGAAGAGAAAGGGGGATCTGCAGAACTCCCTGCTGCAGGACCAAAGGATTCTGCTGATTCAAAACCCAGGCAAATTCATAGAATTGTAGGATTGCAAACTGGTTTGGGTTAGAAAGGACCTTGAATATCACCCAGTCCCAACCCCCCTGCCAGCAGCAGGGACACCTTCCACTAGACCAGGTTGCTCAAAGCCTCATCCAACCTGGCCGAGAACACTTCCAGGGAGGAGCAGCCACAGCTTCTCTGCCCAACCTGGGACACTGTCTCACCACCCTCACACTAAAGAATTGCTTCCTCACATCTCATCTCCATCTCCCCTCTGACACTTTCAAGCCATCACCCCTTGTTCTCTCACTCCCTGCCCTTGGCCAAAGTCCCTCCCCAGCCTTCCTGGAGCCCCTTCAGGTACTGGGAGGCCACTAGAAGGTCTCCCTGGAGCCTTCTCTTCTCCAGGCTGAACAGCCCCAACTCTCTCAGTCTGTCCTCACAGCAGAGCTGCTCCAGCCCTGGCATCATCCTCGTGGCCTCCTCTGCACTGGCTCCAGTAGCTCCATGTCCTTCTGCTGTTTGGAACCCCAGAACTGGATGCAAGAAGAAAACCATCACCCAAGAAGAAAACCATCCCCCAAGGACCAGCTGTTACACTCCAGACAATCTGTTACCAGATGCCTGGAGACTTCCAGGAAAACCATCTGTGCATGAGCTGCAGACTCCTGCTCTGCTTTCCTCCTCTGGGACCGGGGTTTGGCAGGAAGGACATAGGGTGGGGAATGGGCAGGAGGGGTTTTCCCACCTTCCCTGGAGGGTTCCTTTGAGAGAGCAGAGCAGCGAGTGGCTCCTGTGCAGTCCCAAGGAGACAGGGAGGGATTTCTTCTTCCTCTTGAAGCTCCTCTGGGAAGCAGCTGACTCACAGCAGGCATGACCACATCCTAGCAAAGGGAGGAAGGAGAGAAGGTGCTTGGAAAAGTGATGCACTTCATGGTCCCTTTGCTCTGGTCAACTCCTTTCACTACTTAGAGCAGAGCCTCAAATCCTGCAATATCTTTAGGGAGCAGAATTCACCTCCCTCTCTCCTGCCCCAGCCCCATTTTGTAGGCTACAACCTACATCTTCTCCCTTCCAAAACCCTTACGAGTCTGGGGTCTCCAGAGGAGGGTTTTTCCCTCCTTTCCAGGGAAAATGAGCTGCTCTGATAACTTGAGGAGCAGCAAAATCGCTCAAAAAACAAGAGCAGTGAGTGACTGGGCAGCTCATGGGACATGCACTGGGCAGCTGGAGGGCACGGTCTCTGCACGGGGTGAATTTGGGGAGGACAGAGGGGAAAATGTCAGGTTTTGTGTGAAGGAAGGACTGAAAATAACAATAATATAGAATAAAAAAAAATATAATTATGACAATGATGATGATAACGATGATAATAACAACAACAACAATAAAATAATAAAGATAATATTAATATTAATATTTATTATTATTATTGTTGTTATTATTATTGTTATTATTATTATTATGCTTCTCCCTAAAACTCTTAGGGCAGCTGGTGAGGCACTGGCCCAGGTTGGCCAGAGAAGCTGTGGCTGCTCCTCCCTAGAAGTGTTCTTGGCCAGGCTGGATGAGGCTTTGAGCAACCTGGTCTAGTGCAAGGTGTCCCTGCTGCTGGCAGGAACTGGATGAGCTTGAAGGTCCCTTCCAATCCAAACCATTCCATGATTCTATTAAAACCTTATTAAGTTGGGCCACGCTGGGATGTGCTGATTGAACTTAATGGCAAGTAGAGGAGGAAATGGCCAGCACACCTTAGCTTAGCCTCTAACCATGGCTTTCTGTCTGTAGCTGAGAAGAGAGCACAGGTTTGGAGGAGCAGGGATGTTATTGGAGCAAGGTGGATGAAACCCCAAGAAAATTGTCCTTGCAAAATAAAGGTGAGAAGTTAAAGACCCAAAATAGCCAAAGTTCTCCCTCCTCCATCTTTAGGTAGACAAGAGATGAATAAAGTCCTCCTGCCATGCCACAAAGGCAATACCCAGATACATTCTTCCCTCTTCATGTACAAGTGACCATTAAAGTGGCTATTTTATTAACTATTAATTGTTAATATCACACTCTATTAACTCTAATGGCAAGGTAATAGGTGCAGTTATTAATATGCAAATTCTGAGAAATCTCATTAACTCTAAGGTCCTCAACCTCTCAATGTTTTCAGGACTAGCATCACAAAGGGATCATCCCTGGAGCGTAGGTAGTGACATATCCTGCCCTGATGGATAAAATTAATGGCTGGATGCTACCAGCTTTAGGTAGAATGGCCAAGGACTGCTCTTGCCTCTGGAGATGTTCCTGATGAACTGCCCTGTGGTATCTAAACCTTCTCTGATTTGGAAACAGAGGGGCTGAACCCACTGCCACAGTAGAGTGGTCAATAACCCAACCACGTGCAGATACCATGGTGCCTCTCCAGAGGTCAGGAATCATGATGAGTAAGGTGTTGCAGGGACCCAAATTCTTTAGAGCATCATCTCCTCTCCATGGGCATGTGTCCTACTTTCCTTCTTAGGCTTCCCCCTCCTAAAGACAACCACCTCTCCTCATGATGAGCGTTGAAACCCATCTCCCCAGAGGTGTTCACCCAGCAAACACCATCTCAGTGTGGTGGGAATGTGGTACCCAAGAGATGGTTGGGTCTCCAGACTCAGGGTCCAGCCCATGATGGCTGGTGTTACCCCTCAGTACCTGCTGAAATGGGTCTAGCAGAGGTCTGTGGCAAATGAACCAGAGTTTGGGGGGGAAACTGAGGCACCTGAAAGGTCCAAGAAGGCCGTGAACTCTGCATTTAAACTTTCAAAACACACATGACCTTTAAAAATCAACCCACAATCTTAAAAAGGACAAAAGGTGCTTGAAGAAGAGTCTCTAAATAAGACAGCATTGAAGTGGAACGGTTCTGGTTGGACCAAGACAAGATGTCCTTCCTGTCCCTCTTCCAAGGCATGAAGCCCATCTGAGCATCCTTGCATCCTCCCATCTCTTTGGTTTCCCTCTGCACCTCATTCCTTGCCTCCTTGCAGAAACCCATCCTCTGGGAAGGAGGCAAATAGCAAGGGCACAGAGAGGGGCCACTGCTCCAAGTGCCCTGTGGGGACCAGTCCCATAGCAGTGACATTGGTAACCAAAGGATTTCAACAAGGGGATCCAACCAGCAAAGGGCTTTCTGCCCAAAATCCTTTATCCATGAAGTAAAAAGCCAGAATTGCTCAGTGAATGACCAACCTGTGACTTAAAATTCTCAGAGTTGGGTCTTCGGTTTGTTTTTTTCTTACTGAATCACCCCAAAATCGAAAAAAACCCCACCAAAAACCCCAAAACAACGACAAAAATCCCCCCAAACCCCAATTTATAATTTATTTATAAATGTACTTCATGCATTTTGCTGTTTGAGCAGATGAGGAGCAGTTGGGAACTTCATGGGAAAACATCATCCAAAGAAGATATTTGGAGTTCTTATTAAAATCATGCATTTACTGAGGAGAAGCTCGTCAGGCACAGCCACGCTCCCTCTGCTGGAACCTGCACTGACAGCAAGCGGAGTTTTACATCTTTAAATCTTTAAATCTCCCAGAATTTGCAGTTTTTGGTTACCTGGGAGAGCTCCCCAAGAATGTGGTGGTTTCACTTGAGGAACAGTCAAGGGAAAGGGGAAAGAATTGGGGGACAAGGGTAAGGAGACTCGTAGGGTGAGAGAACAATTTAATAATGGAAATAAAATAAAACTTAAAATAATACTGATATTAAAATAATAATTATTCTAATAATAAAATATGCCAATGAGTGATACACAATGCAATTGCTCACCACCTGCTGACCAAGCCCAGCCTGTTCTCTGATGAGACAATCCCAAAACTGCAGTCCTGGAAGAGTGAGAGCCTGAGAAAAACCCAGAGAGAGAGAGAGGGGAAGCCCCCCCAAAAGAGAACCCCCTGCTAATATACTGAACATGACATTATACAGCATGTAATATCCCATTGGCAGAACCAAATGCCAATTTACATTATTAATTTTAATATTGCTTGCCCCTCCTAGACCTTGCACTTGTAGATTAGCAAAACACAAAGTCCTTCAACTTCCAATGACAACTGAAAACATCTGTATGTTATCAATTCTTCTTATAATCAATCCCAGCTGAAACCAAACCCCAGCGCTGTTCTAGCTACTAAAAAGAAACCCAGCTCTGTCCCAGCTACAAACTAGGACAAAGAATTATCTCTGTGTCCCACCACATCTAAAACCAGGGCAAGGCACATGCTGGCAGCACCAATGCCTCCTGCTGATGTCCTGCAAAGGTGGGACTGCTCCAGGAGAGGGTGGGGATGAACCAGAGGGGCATTTGCCACAGGATGGGGATGAGATACTGTCAGGAGGCCCTGACAGCAAACCTTTAGCCTGCAGACTGCCCCACACACCCACCCTGAAGTTGCCTAAGGGGGTTGCTGAGAGGATTTCCAGGGAGGCTAATGAAGAAAAAAATCCAAAAGAGAAAAATCAAAAAATCCAGAAAAAAAATCCAAAAGCCTGAAATAAGAGAGGAAAGGGTAAAAAACTGAATGATTAAGCTGAAGTTTCTAACAGAAATCCTAGCTCACAGCTGTACTCACCCATTTACCAGACTCTTATTAGCGAGGTGGTATCATTCACGCTCATTATTTATTCAAAGTGTTGGATGTGCAGCATTTTCACCTCCTGCTCTCCCATCCTCCATCTCCAGGGGTTTGGGCAGAGCCTGATTTTTAATTAAATGCAGTGAGGCAGGTGCTGATTTAGCTTTTTGGACTCAGATTAAGAGTGATGCAGCACCAAACTGAACCCCTCAAAGCATGGTGCTGGTGTGAGACCTCCAGAGCATCTGAATTTGAGGGGAAAAGAAGCAGGAGACACAGAACAAGCACTCCTGGGCAAACCTTTCCTAAAATCCAGCAGGATGCAGCCCTCTGGAGAGCAGCAGGAAGAAGGGAGGATGCTTTGAGACATCCTGGCTGGAAATGTGAGCTGTGCCTACAGCAAGATGGGCTCACAGTGCTCACTCATGGTTTCTCCATATGCTTAGAGAAAAACACGAAGTAAAACCTTGGTGCAGGTTTCTGCAGCCCATGGCTTTGGGCATGAGGCCAGCAGATCAAAGGAGGGGATTCTGCCCCTCTGCTCCGCTCTCCTGAGACCCCACCTGCAGTGCTGCCTCCAGTGCTGGGGCCACCAACAGCACAAGGACATGGAGCTACTGGAGCCAGTCCAGAGGAGGCCACCAGGATGATGCCAGGGCTGGAGCAGCTCTGCTGTGAGGACAGGCTGAGAGAGTTGGGGTTGTTCAGCCTGGAGAAGAGAAGGCTCCAGGGAGACCTTTCAGTGGCCTCCCAGTACCTGAAGGGGCTCCAGGGAGGCTGGGGAGGGACTTTGGCCAAGGGCAGGGAGTGAGAGAACAAGGGGTGATGGCTTGAAAGTGGCAGAGGGGAGATGGAGCTGAGATGTGAGGAAGAAATTCTTTGGTGTGAGGGTGGTAAGACCCTGTCTCAGGTTGGCCAGAGAAGCTGTGGCTGCTCCTCCCTGGAAGTGTTCTCGGCCAGGTTGGATGAGGCTTTGAGCAACCTGGTCTAGTGGAAGGTGTCCCTGCTGCTGGCAGGGGGGTTGGGACTGGATGAGCTTTAAGGTCCCTTCCAGCCCAAACCAGTCTGGGATTCTACAAAGGCAGATGCTTCTGCTCCAGATTTGGGACCATCTAATCCTGTATCAAGACACACACCCACCCGCTCCCCATTGTGAGCTCAGTGCTCTCCACACTCACTGCCGATGTGACCGGGAGAGCATCACAGAGGTGGGCTGAGTCCCTTTGGAGGTTTGCAGGTGGGTTGGGGTGGTGGAGCAAATATTGCAGGTTTGGAAATGAAATCCCTCCTTGTCTTCTTTAGTCTGTCCCCTAGATGGCACCTGCTCTCAGCAGATTGAATCCCTGATGAACATCAGCAGGTTTTGGTGCCTGGGAAGGCTCTGGGCTGTGAACTGCCTGCCAGAAAACAAGCAAACAAAAAACCCACCCAAAACACTAAAGAAAAAGCTACAATTAATGGCTCTTCTGGCTCTTACACCAAGAATTTTAAATACCTGACCCCTTGTTGGCTGCAATATTTCTGCTGCTTTCCCTTCTGGCCCATCTCCAGGTAATCAATCCCCCCAAAATGCAGTGGAGAGGGGGGACAAGCCTTCTCCCACCAGGTTTGCTGCAGTGGCAGATGCACATCTGGGGGCAGTGATGGACCCATCAGACCTGGAACATTCTGGGAAGATATTTCAGTGCTTTATAGGGTTGGGGAGTGCAGGGAGGAATATGCCAACACCCAGTTTAATTCAAAGGACATCAAGAAGACAAATGGATGGGCAAACTCCTTGGGTATCAGTTCAAGGAAAGCCCAGATGCAGACACCCTACGTGCTCCCATTTCCCCATGTCCTCCATGCCAGAAACATGGCCCAGGGAAAAACCAGGCACTGACAGTCCTGCAGATCACACTCCTGGGGCCTGGCACCTCTTGGAACAGTTTATCCAGGTAACTTTTGGCCAATAAATATTTAAATCCTTCCCACAAAGCCCCTGGCAGTGTATGGCATGTGTGTCCTGGTGGGAAAGGAAGGACATGGTGTGGAGAAACCCATCCCCATCTGACCCTTTCCTTCCCCAGCTCAGATGTGCACCAAACACCACTGATGCTATTAAACATCAGCTTTGAATGGGGACACTGCAGCTCGTGTGGCTTTGCCAGGCTGCCCACATTTGCAGGCAGATACCCACCAGCTAAACCCCCATGCAGCGACAGCCAGAAGGTGACAAACATGCCCTGCCCACCCTCTCCCTGCTCCCCAGCACCCATCCCAAGGGGCTCACTGTGTCCCTGTGCATTTATGGTCCCAGTGTAGCACCTCACTTCAACCCAAAGAAAGGTTCTTTTCAGTCTTCCCAGTTTTCCAAAGCTACTCTTGTGCACCAAGCAGGGACCTGGAGGCTGTCCTAGGGAGACATCTTCATGGGTTGGGGAAAGCTACCACAGTGAAACCATCACCCTGGGTGACCCCACAACTCTTAGGAGGCTTCCTTTGATGCGTGCAGAACTACTTCTTACCCATTCCACCTCTGTTCTTGGAGCTCCTCCCTGTCCAGGAGGGAGTAGTCATGGATAGGAACACACTCTTGCTCTCCAGTCATCTTGTAAGAGGATCCAGAGGTGTCCAGGACAGTTATCCCATGTGTACAACCCTTCATCATGGACCAAGACCTCAAAAGGGAAAGATATTTGCCACATGCCCCACTCCCTCCCCACCTCAAGCTGCTTCTTGCTGACAGGACCTTAGTTCTTACCCTGGTTTGAGGATCTCCATATTTATCTCCTTTTGGAGGTCCCTTTTTGGACCCTGCTGTGAAGAAGAACACGAGCTACTTGCCTGAAGGCAACAGAGAGCTGTGAAAGGGCTCAGGAGCCTTCCCACACTGCTCCCACTTCACCCTCCTGCAGAAGAGAATGGTTATGAGCACTCCTTCACCACCCCAGGGATTGTCACATCTCAAAGCTCTCCACACCAGAGCAGAGAGCTGCTCAGGTCCCAAAAATCTGAGGTTGCCCAGATGTTCAACAGCTCTCTGATGTTAAGACCACAAGGACTGTAAAGTTAACTTTTCCTGATAGCCTGTCCACATATATTTTTTTAATATATATACACATTAAAATAGATTTTTTATATATATATATATATAGAGAGAGGCTCACTTCTAGGACAGCTCACACTGATGGAGGCCAGAACTGGCCCTCTGCAGAGGGCGAATCCCACAGGACACAGAACAATGTGATGGCTGGAGGTAAGGAGTAAGTTAACATCACCTGAGAGGAGCCAGAGTCTGCAACCAGATCCACACAGCTTGTGTTGACATGCAAAAAGCTCCTCTTTTCTGCAAAGTGAGCTCTTCAAAGATGCTGATGAGCTAGAGGGAGCTGGAGGACAGCTATCCAAACCTGGGTCCTGTGGTAGGTAACTAGTGAATTTACCCCTTGGAGAAGTGGATCATTCTGAGAAAATGACACAAAATTCACTAGGTTTTAGGCTCATCTCTGGTTTGGATGATGCCAAGCAAGTTGGAGGCACAAGAGCAATGCTGGCCAGGTCTAGATGCTATCAGTGCACCATAACAGGTAAAAGTACAGGTAAGACAACCCACATCCTTACATTCATGGTTAAGATGCTCAAATACTACAAGTGCTGGAGGTTATAAAGTATGGGATGTTAGGAAGAATTTATTTGCTGAAAGGGCTCTCAGGCATTGGAAGGGGTTGTCCAGGGCAGTGGTGGAGTCCCCATCCCTGGAGGGATTGAAGAGTCGTGTAGACACAGTGCTGAGGGACATGGGTTAGTTGGGGACTGGTCAGTGTTGGGTTAATGATTGGACTCAATGATCTTAAAGGGCTTTTTCAATCTGGGCAATTGTGGGATTTCAGCTACTGGGATCCTCACCAGTCACCAGAAAAATACACACACCAGCACTAGGAGAGAAATCCAAGCAAAGCTGGGAGCTAAAGGTTAAATAAAGGACACTGATTAGGCACAAAGTAGAAATATATAAACAGTATATTTCTTTTTATTTTGTTTTTAAATACAGAGCTTCCTTATACAATAAAGGAATTCCCTTCTCCCTCCCACCCCTTCCCTGCCCCAAGCAACTCTTATCAAAAGAAATCACCCACTGTAAAACCCACACTAGATAGAGGCATGCGCTTTAAGAGCATATCTAGCAAGTGCAATATCTATAGGCAGTTATCTCCCTCAAATAGGAACATGTGCTTTCCCTCACTTCAAAATAATTCCCCAGTAACCTGTGATAGAAACCTCCTGGTCACCAAAGACAAATAATTTAACCAGTTACATGCCATGTGACATGTTGAAGCAAATAAACCCACTGCTTGGTCTTCTCCTGGTACACTGCAGAGCACCCCAGTCAAGCAACTCTGCCAGTGTTTGCCTGCACCCAAGTGGGATGTGGGATTTGAGATGAGCTGGCTCTGCCTCGGGAAGGTTTCTCTTCTTAAATCACCTCCTTGGAGCTTATCCTGCATTTATGCTCCCTCCCAGGAAAGCAGGAGGGGAAATGAGGGAGTATTTAAGATACAGCCCCATTCTCAGGTCAGATTAAAGGGGAGTGGGGTTAGTTTGCACACTCTTTGGAGAAATAAGTTGGGTTTTTTGTCTTTAGTAAGACTATCACCAAAAGGGCAGTCAGGCACTGGAACAGGCTGCCCAGGGAGGTGGTGGAGTCACCTTCCCTGGTGGGATTTAAAAGATGGGTAGATGAGGTGCTGAGGGACATGGTTTAGAGGTGGAATTGGTAGTGTTGGGTTGATGGTTGGACTCAGATCTCAAAGGTCTTTCCAATCACTATGATTCTGTGTGAATTCCTGCTTTCTGGGTAACATCTGTGTGGGAATGATGTACAACTTCACATCAACAAATGGGAGAGGGATAACAGAGGGGCAACACACTTCTGAAAAATAACAGAGCACTAAGCCACTTTACTTATTAAATCAGACCAGCTCTGCCAAATGCAAGAGGTTAAAATCCTCAAAGGGTCAACAGCACAATAAGCTTCTCATTTTCCAGCAGCTGCTGTGCTTTGTAACTGAATCATGCTTTCTCCCATGGGAATAGACCCACTTAAACCTGCTGGGCACTTCAGATCACAGCCCAGCACCTGCCGGGAATGGACACATCCCATGCACATCCCAGCAGTCACAGCTTCCAGACGTGGGCACTTCAAACCAAGCTCCTGCTTACACTGTGGCATCACAGAATCACAGAATATTAGGGATTGGAAGGGACCTCTAAAGATCATCCAGTCCAATCCCCCTGCTGGAGCAGGAACACCCAGATGAGATCACACAGGAAGGCGTCCAGGTGGGTCTTGAATGTCCCCAGAGAAGGAGACTCCACAACCTAAGAAGTCTTGGAGATGGGAGGTAGCTGCTAACACCTGGGCAGGCAAAGGAAGCTCCACAATAATGATTTAAATAGCTTAAAAGACTGTTTTATGCAGGCTGGGGACTCTACTGGGGATGCAGTTTGAAATTGGTGGCTCTAGTTCCAAATTTGAGAAGTTCAGAGATAAGTGATGCTATAAATAGATGCTTTAAATAATAGAAAGGTGGGTAACACAGCTCCCAAGGTCAGCAGTTCATGGACAAGAGGATACACTGCATGAGCCCAGGTGTGACACTCAGATGTCAATCAACCACCTCCTGCAAAGAGATCACCTGCAAAACTGGAGATGCCATCTCTCACAGCACCAAGGGCTGTGTCTTCTGCTCCAGCTACATCTGGGAGACACCAGCATGGCCATGTTTCCTTGTCATTGCTCACATGGATGCTTGCAGAAACCATTTAAGTCATCCAATCATGTGAAATTTATCTAAATCAATGCCTGGAAGAGGTGTGTGGAGACAGCGATTGCTGCTGATGGGGGCACAGCAAGAACTGATCTCAGCCCTTCAGCAAGCCCCCCAGGCACCAAAACTGATCCTCCAGCTGCTGAATTTGATACGCTCATTGTCTGCAAAATTCTGATCAAATAACAAGTATTTTACTGCCAAAGAGGGCTTTTTAATTATTATTATTATTATTTTATAATGTTAAGAGCAAAAAGCCAGCACAGCTCAGGTCAGGAGGGAGAGAATTTAATTGCAAATTGTTTTTTTTTTTCCAACTCTTTGCCATTTGTTCACCTTTAGGACTCTCACCTGTGGCTGAGGGATACTGACAGCTTTCACAGCAGCAAGGATTTGTCACACAGATGACCAACTGAGATGCCATGTGCATCCCCTCTTCTGCTCCAAGAGCAGCCCTCAGCTTTCCAAGGCAGCAGCTCTTTGCAGCAGAGATGCAGATGGGGAGCAGAAGGCAGCATCTCCCCCAGGGCACATTCTTAATATTTAATGTGACATCAGAACAGTGCCAAGTGATCCAAGCTCAAGCAGAGTTTTTCTACAAGGGAAAGAAAGACACAAGCCAAGGATTGTCTTAGTTTGACAGGAAAACACAGAAAAGCTGAAGAGGAAAGTGCTAATTTGTATTTCTAAAGCATGTACCCAGCAACTCCCTCATCTGTCTGCTCTTTACACAATATTGATGATTTGCTCTTTGCAACCAGATCCGCAGCCAGTAGTGTAATGGACAGGGTTTGGTACTTAAATGCCTTAATTAGATATGAAAACAATTAGAGAAGACTATTCTCTTCTAACATCACACATCCACAAGCCTCAGCACAGATAGAAAATGGGGCAAACCCACCCCATTATGGCTATTTAAGTCATTTTTGGAAGCTTGACAGATGAAAGGACAACCCAACTGGAACACTGCACCCTAAAGTAATTGTCTAAAGAGATGCAGAAGACAGTGCAACTGTAGGACAATTATGAATCCTGCCTAATTACTTATTGTGGCCAAGCCAGCCCCGAGGGAGCAGTCACTGTCATGCTGCTGCTCAGACACAGGCTTGAGGTCACCCACCCGGCACTCTGGCAGCATCTCCACAGTGGGGATGCTAGAGCTGACTCCCAGAGACAAGCTGGGTCAGGAGATGACAGAGAAAACTGTGCTTGCACTGAAGTTTTGGGAGGATGGACACACAAAGTGAGCTTATGCCAACCCTGGTTCTACCTGTTAACCTTCCAGGCAGGTAGAAACACTACAAAGGGCAGATACAGAACACAATGAACAAGAAAAAAAGACTTGATCAAGGAGTAACATGAACATGTGCCAGCAGATAGTGTAGTGGGACACAGATTAGAAAGTGGTAGGTGCTTTTGGTGACATGGCATGTCTCAGGCTTCTTTCTTTGTTGCTGAGATCTCCACAAAACAAACAAACAAAAAACCAAAAACACCCACCCAAGAAAAAAACAAACCAAAACCAAACCTTCCCTCCCACCCCAATCAATCTCCAGCTTTGACCAACTTCATGTTTCTTCAAAGAGTGTCCACAGAACACAGTTCAGCAGCAGTATCTAAAGCAGCCAAATATGAGATGCAAAGTTTACAAACAGTTTCAAGTCTTTTGGTCCAGCTGGGGATGGGGACTTTTTGGGGAGAACTGTTGGCCCTACAGTCTATGGGAACGTGATCAGATACTGTATTTGTTTTCAGAGCATCCCAGTTCACACAGGTCATCAGGAAGGGTGTCTCACATCCCATAGCTGCTGGGCTCATCTTGAAGCATTTCACCAGATGGCAGCTCTGAAGCAAACCAGTTCAATCCATTTACTCCATCCCCATCCTTTTGCAGCAATGCACTGATGCATCTCCAAGTAGAACTTGACATTTATTATTCACTTCAAATGTTGATACCAGAGAATTTAGGGATTGTTGCTAGTGAAGTTGTCAGCTTTGCTTCATAATCACTCTAGAAAGTGCTATGCTGCCTGTTCAGCAGTCCATCTTTTCACCAACTTTCCTTAATTTACGTGGAGAAACACATCTATTTCCATACAGAGTGTGTCAACAGGATTTTTGAAGGCAACAAAATAAGTCTCAGACCAACAAAACTATTCAGGTATGTCTCTAATTTTAATTGTCAAGCTACCTTCTAGCTCCTACATTCAACACGAGGATCAAAAACTACAAGTTTGAGAGTAGAAGTTTATTTTGTCCTCAGTTTCTGATCGTTTTTTGGCAGCTGTCAAAAGGTAACTTCCAAAATCCACTCGTTTCAGAAGCTTTTTACTACCCTACAGTTCCAGCTGAACACCACAGACTCTCTTAAAAGCTATCAACATCTTTCAAACCCAGTTCTTTGGCAACAGTTATACATAGCATTGTGCGTATATAAAGAGCTTATAATAAAACTTCTTTTACATTCTAATTGTCTTAACCTTCACAGAAGTATTAAAGTGCTCAATCAACTCTGAACAAACTCTCCTTCTCTAGTTAACCTACTTCCTGGAAACACCTGCACTTAAGTCAGCAAAAACCAGAAGCAAACAAGAAGAGAAAAGGTATTTGCATGAAAAAAAAATCCTCTACAGGATCATTACAACCCCCTTGGAGCCAGGAGGCCTCAAGTCTCACATCCTCCTTCTACCCATATATTGAGACAAGGGTCCAAATGTTCAACCAGTCTAAGCCAGCACAACTTCTTTCCCTGAGTTGTGCTGATTTCCCATCAGTTGATTCTTTGGCCTCTGACTTCTGTCAAAAGAAAAACCGGTGAGAGAGAATCCTATTGGTGTTACAAAGAAAATATGAACAGTAAAGTCACTGTTGCTTTACCAGTATGACAAGAGCTATAAACGAGAGTTGTGATGGATATTTAATCCCTCCAAGCTATTTGGGTTTTAAATTATCTCAGTTACCAACATTTGGCACTATCTGAAATGGATGCTTTCAAAGAGGTTTTAAATGGGGACATTTTTGGTCCTTCTAAGTGTGGGGGGATGGAGGACACATGTCAAAACGATTTCCTCTGGCAAGACCTGCCTGCCAGCTCACCCCACCATGCTCTGTGCTGGAGGAAATTTCACCCAGGGCCTCTGCTCTTCCTCCAAGAAGACCAGAACCACATTCCCTTGTGCACAACCTGTCCTTCCTCCTTCCACCTATGATCTAAACCAGCTCACAGAGTGACTTCTTCCTGCCAAGAGCTGAGACACCAGAAATGCAGCCCCAGGATATGTGCATTTAATAGCTTGATCAACCACAAGATGCTGCTTTTCATCCTACCTTTGGTTAAATCTTTTGACATCTGTGAGAAAAACATGTTATTTCAGCATCATCAGGCCTTTGCACTCCCTGTCTTACAACAGGTCCTGAACTGTGTTGCTGTCACCTGCACTTTTCCTGTTGACTGAAGATCAGACATCCTTTTACCACCTCCGCCTCTGCACTGCCCCAAAATCCTGTTTGTTGACCATTTGCCCCGTTTCTACGTGTAGACCTTCGCAACAGCCATTAGTGATCTCACCACAGAAGTGACTCAAAAGCCAGGAACTATTGACAAAGGTGGTCAGAAACCACACATGGATTTATACCTGCTGTCATGCCACTGATCAGGCACGGCATGAGCTACCCCTGCTGCCTCCAAAATGGGCTGAAAGCCAAATGGCATTACCTGCTTGGATGTACTGGGGTGGTCATCCTGACCCTGAGACTTCTCAGCAGTCCCACAAGAGTTGGTTGGTACAATGTGAAGGTCATGCTGATCATGCTTTCAAGGTCACACGATGTCCCCCTTGCTAAGCTGAGGGCTTTCCCCTGCCATTGCTCGGGGGATGTAGAAACCACAGCCACGTTCTTGGGAACACTCTCACTGCTCTCCTCCATCAAGTATCAATACAAAGACGAAGGGTTTCATAAGAAAATAAAAATCTAGTTTTTCATACATGTTTTAAAGCCATAGGCAGCTCCATTAAGATGAAATCCATCTGATGTTTAGTGCAAATACACCAAATCTGCAGTGTTTTGAGTCTGGTTTAGTTTCAGCATAGGAGCTTTGTTACCCAATGCCTTCCTCCCTCGTTAGAGTTGGTCTTCCTCATCATGCAAAAGAACACCCAATTTGTAGGGCATGTGCTGATAAAAACTCTGCACCATTTACTGGCCAAGCAATTAGTAAGAAACACTTCTCTCTGCTAATAATGTATTTGCATTTCATTTTGTATCATACTTTTCCCCCCCACATTTCTACTCTTTTGAAAGTTCATTTTCTCCACAAGTCCACATTTTTCTTAACACTTTACCTGTGATCTGTAGGGTGCAGCAAAGGGCAAGCACTGAACTAAAGGGGCAGCTTGTTTCACAGTACTCCAAATAAGAAAACTGACCATAGTACAAGCAAAATTAAATAAACTGAAATATAAAAGACAGCAGAAGTTAGATTCATCCAGAAATATAATATAATGTCTGGGAGCAGGGGGAAACCAGAGATTAGCTACAAAACAGAAACAATGAACTGACCAACAAATATTGATTAGGTGAAAGAGGAAAACTTTCATTGCATGCTGTACATTAAAATTAAATGCCAAATTCACATGTTGGAGCATCCAGACAGAATGATGAAGGTCTCAAGCCATGGGAAGAAGAAAGCAAAGGAACATCTTGAATAAAGCAACACATGAACAAAAACAGTAACTGAGCAGCTTCCAAAGGAAAAAAAAAAGTGACTGTATCTCAAATGAGAAAGAGCAGCACTGAAGCAGAGAACAAGTATATGGTCAAGACTTCACAGGTAACACTGACTGCACAAAACACTTTGGATATTTTGAAAGAATCAGGCCTATTTGTATATCTATGCAAAATATATACACAAATCCATATGTATATATGTACACATAGGCACTCCTGTACATATGTATATGCAATCATTAACACCACTGCCCTTTGACAAGTTTCAGGATCTGACTCCAGGTGCAAGCAAGAACGTTGCAGTTGTGCAAAACCACACTTCTGTATTTGATTACCAAGGAGGAATAGTAAAAAGATCCAAAATAATTCCCAAATAGCTTAGACCCAGATGCTGTTTCATCAACATCACCATACGAGCTCAAGCTCTGCACATTTCCAGCTCATTTGTAGGAATTAAATATTCATCCAAAGCTGGGGATTGTATCAGGATAAATTAAATCTCCTTCCAACCCTGCTAATCTGAAGAGATGGCCAGACATCTCTGCTGACATCAGTGGTTTAACATGAGGCCACCCCACCCAGAATACCAATTTGGGAATACTGGATGCACAGGAAATTGAATTCAAAGGCCAGAAGGGGACTGTCATTGTGTAGAAGAAGGGTCAGTTGTCCTTATAGTGTTGTGGAAGAAAGGGACATGGTGCATAAAAAGAGATTTCCCCCCACCCCTCAAACAAAGGAACACGTGACAACTCTGAGAATGCATGCTCCAACTCTATGGACATGCTGATCTTTGGGCTTTCCAGTTTTGGGATGTAGAAAGTAGCATTTCCATAAAACTTGCTCGCCTCACAACTCCCAAGAGCATCGGCCTCCCAAGTCCAAGGCTGTTTTGGTCTGACACTTCAACGCCCAGTTGGTCTTTTGATAGGTGTGCATTACCAACGCCACATGAGAGCAGAAAGAAAGTGGTGAAAGAAAAAGAACTGCAGATAAGATTGTTCTACGCCTCGGCAAAGCTGCCTTCCAACTCTGACAGAGCTGTCCTCGCTGCTCCAGGGGCCGAGGACCCCGCTTAGTGCTCTGCATCCATCGCATCCAAGTACTTGGCTTCGATGATCCTAGGCAGCAGGTTATACCTAAGATTGAACCAGAGAGATAGCATCAGTGCTTGTTTTTATTCATGTAATTATTTGTTTGCCTGTCCCAAGACTCCCAGTTGAGTTTTTCTATGGCCATGCATAAAACATTCACTCAGCTAAAGGGGAGATAAATGGGGAGAAAGTAAAAACAACCAATCCTGCAAGCAAATACAGCTTTATTATATTTATAGGAATAACAGTGCAGAGCTCCTCCTGAAAGAAGCCATCTCAATTCAGTTGAATAGTAAAGAATATCTTCACCCTCACAAGAGGAAAGTCCCTTTCCTAGAGCACTCTTATCACCACGAAGCCTTGCAGGTGCTTACAAAAACGTACCATCTCACCTGACCCACAGCTATGCTCCTGGTTTGTGCTGGGGAGGCAGGCAAAAGCTTCCTGTTGCCTCCAGTTTGCTACCAGATGGGTTACTTTGCCAAGAATCACCATTTACTTCTAGTTTCTCCTTTCTTCACCATTTTCCTTATAGTTTCCCAACACACAAACCCCACCTGATGCAACCTTACACTCATCACAACACTGTCAACACCACTGGAGAGCTCACTGAAGAAATGCTCCTCTGAATTTACAGGGCTGGCTCAAACCCCCACCTACACAGGCTATGTCTCCCATTTCCTCAGTTCTCCAAGTATCCCAGATCACTTTTCAGCTCTCCCACAAAGAAGCTTTGGGCTTTAGAGAGGCACCAAATACATCAGCAAGACTGGAGACCTTGTCAAGAGGCTAAGCAGGGCTGTGATGTTCATTCCTCCATCCCTTCCTGGAGCCTGGTTTCCACTAGATCATGGAGACAGTAATTGTCTTTTGCTTTTTATTCATTTGTTTGCAAGAACATCCTAACGAATTAAGGTATTTAGATGAGGAAGGCAAGGTACTGTGAAAATATGCAATGAAGTTGCTCTCATTAAAGCCTACTGCATATTTATCTTATGACTTTTCTTTGCTCAACAAGGAAGCTATTCTTCAGCTATTAAAATAAGGCACAAAGCACTAGGAAGTCAGTTTAAGACTTGGAAGGGCCTTTTCAATAGCTATGCAAGAGATCCCAAACAGCATTTACTACTGAGAAGTACCAGGATCTGCTTAAAAAGATTTGTCATGAAATAAAATACTTGAGAGCCATGGGAGCAGAGATAAGCATCACAGAGAACTTGGAAAGAAGATTCTTCCTCTCCAAGTAACCTTAACCTCAGTAATCCCCAGAGCAAGGATTAGAGTGTAACCAAAAACTAGTCAACCCAAAGCTCTGAATCAAAGCCAGGAACTGGAGATACTCAAAAAGATCACATTTGCTCCCAACAGGCTGTTCTCTACTGCAGTAATGAGAAGCCCTTGAAATCCATTATCTTTCACATTAACACTACACCAGTGGAAAAAGATGGTCCCTCACCACTGACAATGCAAATCATGTGTCTAGTGCTGTTGGATAGATGGAAGTGTTGTCAGCATGAGGTTAATGATTGAACTTCCTGATCTTAAAGGTCTTTTCCAACCTAGGCAATTCTGTGATTCTGTGAAATGTGGCTTTGAGACAGACAAGTATCATGGCTGGTTTTCTGGATGGGACACTGAGCCATGACTCACTCATCTGGGTTTGATTCTTGACTTTGACCCCTGGCTACTCTCCCATCTGCTCTTCCTCCCTTCACTTCTAAAAAAAAAAAAGAAAGGAGAAAAGATATTTCATTTCTTCTACTCTGTCTCATCTCCTTAGAGTGCCAAATCTTTGTGAAAGAGTCATTGTTAACTACAGAGCTCATGCATCATGGTGCTGCCTTCTTGTCTGGAGTCCACAGAAACTATAGGAAGGCAAAAGATATTGGAGAAAGGAAAGCCAAGGGCAAACTTCTCTGTTGTGCCAGGTAGCACCATCTTCTCCTGAGCAGCAGGGCTGGTTATCCAGCTACTAGAAAAAGCTGCTGTGGCAAGAGAAACAAGTTTGTAACAGAGCTAGTATAAAATGACAGTATCTTATTTACTCAAAAGAAGATATATTTGCACCATTACATTATCTAGCTCTCATTACAAAACCAGGTTCTTTGACAGCATCTCTCCACACTAATTTAAGCTTATTATGCTATGTGTGATACTTGAATGTCTGGCAAAGAGGGTCCCACGTTTTCTTTTCTCTACTGAGCCGCTCTGTGCAGCGACTTGCAATTCCCACAAGAGTCACTCATCCAGCCCTGCACACAGCTGAAGCATTTACCAGCCACTTAACCAGTCACCCCAAGTGACACTTATGTGAAGGGTGGGTGAGAGACTCTTACCATAAGAACAATAATTTCAGTGTTTTCCAAGATTTTGTTTATCTTTAAAAAATCCAATCTAAATAGCTCTAACCTGATCCTGTTGAAAGCCACAGTGGTTTTGACATTTGCTTTTATTTTAGAAAGAACTGGATCCATCTTCATCATCAAAAGAAAACACCACAACAGCTGCCTTTGCAGATTATCACATGGGTAGCCCTGAACTTTAAGATCAGACAGAAAAATCTCTGAGACTGCAAGCTCAAAGACAACCAGATATCACTGGATGCCATAATGGCCTAAAAATAATCAAGCAGACTGGAAACAAATCTGTTCCTTCCAAGATCTTATTATGGCTTCTCATTATATCCAAAGGATGGAGAGCATGAATGATTTAACTGGAGAATGATGGGCAGTCACTGGTAATGAACATTAAGGAAGAAATTAGTTAAATTCCTCAATTGTTCTCTCTCAAGACTGCAAGATATTGCAGGGTCCTCTCAGTTTTAAAGATACATTTTGAGACTAAACGTGGCCAGTTTGACCTAACTGATCATTTGAAAAGTCATTCAGCAGTGCAGGTCATCTGCAAGGGCACCACAGCACTGGACAAGAGATAAGGATTCCTCTTAGGAAAAGTTTCTAGCTCTGCTCTGAGCACAGGTCTCAGGAATTCAAATTGCAAAGCAGAAAGGAACATTATCAAATGTCTAGAGGGAAGACTCAGATGACAGCTTCTCAGGAAGATCAAGCATCTCACAAACTGCAGAAGTAGACTTATTTGTCTTTCTCCTACCTGTAAGAAAAGTACCTGCCAACCCAGAACCCCTTGCACAACAGCCAGAATCAGTGAAATCACAGGCTCTCTGCACTATTCTTCCTCAAGCCTGAGCAACTGGTGAGGAAGAGGTCACCAGCACCCACTTCTAGGACCTGGCTACTCAGGAAAGTACAAGGTGCCCTTCTAGACCACTCAGATCTCCTGCAGTTCAAGCCTGAAGACAAAAGGCATAAACAGGAAAGAGAGACAGCCAAGCTTAGCCTGGAAGAGCTTCATACCTGATTGGGATCATTCCTATCATGATGAGTGGGAAGATCATCTTCATGTAGGGCAATGGTGACATGCCAAAACCACAGAGGATGAGGAGCTGCAGGACCTGCAATCCAGTGAAATAGTGGATCTTCCTCTGGGGCACTCGGCGGATGTAATGTGTCGGAGGATAAGCAGTCTGGGAAGAGAAGAATTGCACATTAGAGATGCAGCAACCTGGACTTGTGACTGCAGAATGTGGCAGGGGCTTTTGAACACAAGGGTTTTAAGGAAATCATCAGTTTATACACACACACACAGAGTGCATCGACATCAGAGTCCTTAACAGGTTCAACAGCTGGAGGCAGGATCTGTAGGGTTAAAGGAATTACCTTAAAACACAACATTAGCAGCAACACACAGAAGATGACTGGGCACTAGAAAACTGGGGAAGACAAGACACACCACACAGACAAGATTGCCTTTAGGAGCATCTGGAGTGCAATAAAATATCTTGATAAGTACAGTAATGAGATTCCCCTGAGGAGGATTATCAGGGCTTTGCAGCAACACGTGAAGTGCCTGTGAGGGTGTGCAAGGGGCTGATGGTAAGCAGATACATTTGGGTGTTGTTACTTCTGGATGGTTTCTCCACCTGAAACCAAATTCCTCATGATTTTATAGCCTTCTCTCCTCTACTGATCAGACTAGATGCTTGTCCCTGGTGCTGTTCCATTTCTCAGCCAAACCCCAGTAGGGGAAGACCAGGAGATGTGACTGGGAGGTGTGGGAAGAGGCTGTACTTAGACTGCAGTGATTTTCTCAACTCATACAAAACTATTCATTTTTGAGAAAGAAGAGAAAAAAAATGACATTAATAAACTAAATATCACTCGTGGTTTCTTGTGACAGTTACTTGCTCATGTCTGAGCACAAGCTTTGACTCACTGTCTATACATCAATGAAGAGTATGAGCGACTGTCTGCTGGGACTGATACAGACTCAATGGATTTCAGATTGTGCCATGACTCATTAAAAAGTTTCCAGAAAAGGGAAATCTCCATATTTGAGAATATTTCTTTGATTTTCCCAAACCAAAGCTTGGAAAATTCCACACATAATTTGTACTAAACCCAGGAGTAATATTCCACATCCATCAGTTACCATTCAATCCTCATTCAAAAATTGACATGACAAATGTAATCTTTACCTGGATTTCAGAGTTTTAACCTCTGGGATGTAATATTAGAGATCAAGATAGATTAGTAGAGATGCAGAGCCAAATGTTGGGCTTATTAAACCCTTGACCCTTGTTATATAAGAGAGCTGGAGACTTGTTATCACTCCCAGGTACCGCCTACACTGCAAGCTAACACCTCTTGTAATAGAGATGGCTTGAAAACAGATCTTCCAGATTCATTTTCATCCCACATCAGAAGCATTTCAATAATGCAAGTAATTTCATTTTGAGTTTAAAATCCTCTCTCATGATATTTCACACAAGTCAAAATGAAAGGGTAGAATACAACAAAAAAATCACCTGGTTCTCAAAGTTTTGTTGGGGAAATTAAAGATCACCATTTACTGACACAATGCATATGGTTTTCTAATACTTTAAAAAATTGGTTTTGAAGTGCATGTAACTCTGCAGCTGACATTTTTAAAACTTACAACCACCCTAATTTCAGTGAGCAACAGTTTGTACAGTTGGTTTTCTAAAAAGGCACTGTTTGAATATATTTTTTTGTATATAATCTACATAGTTTAGGGGGTGTCATCACTGGTAGCAGCTATCCTGGCTCCATCCATACACTTGTCTTTGCCTCTAGAGAACTGATTTCCAGCAATTCTTAGCAGATGAAAAAAAAGAAGAATTATATCTGAGACATCACTCTTAACAAGAAAGCTCAAATGCTTTTGCGGCAGGGAAAAACAGAAAGCAATTTATGCAGAATCTGAAAGACAGATGAGATGCAGCTCAATTCTATGAGCAGCTCAGCCACCACCTGTTTTTAACCCAACAATAACCACGCTGCTTTTGCTGTCAGACACTCATTTGTCTGCTTTGATGGAAAAGACTTCTCTTGCTCATGTCTCTGTGACAGCCAGTCTAAACTAGAGACCATCAAGTTTCACTCCCTCTTTCCAGAGAAAGGATATGCAAAGAGCATGTTGGAGCTGGAAATCAGCCTCCTGAGAACATGAGTTTTGGGGGTAACCCCAACACCAGCAGTTTTCCATGTTAGCTCCTGGCACAGCTTGGTGCCAAGGCTGTAAATACAATTGCTTTCTCTGTTCCACCAGGTTGGTGTCTCAGTGTGTGTACCTGTTCTTTGAGCAGGAGAGCCACCCTTTCAAAGAGCTGGTTACCATCAATGGAGGTCAATGCAATATAGAGGAAGAGGCCATAGAGGACTGGTTTTGGGATCCACTGGAGAGGGAATGGGAGGAGCAGGAGTGAGAGACCAACCAAGAAGTTTGCTACGAGACTTGTCAGCCGAGTTTCCTTCACGCTCACAATCCTGAAAGCAAGAAAACAGGGATTAGGGAAGTAGGAAAATATCCCAGTATCCATGTAAGCTTATCACTGGGGCTCACTGCTCTGTGTAGGTGCAGGACACGTGCAGCTCAGGAAAGGGAAACTCATCTCCACTGCACTGAGATCAGCACTTCTGGCCTCGTGCTGACACTGAGAAGGCAGAGCTCTGCTGGATCCAGGCCAGGCACTTAATCCACAGCTCAAACAGAGCAGCTGGAAAAATGCCAAATTCCCCTTCTGCAAAGCTCCACAGATCCTATTCCTCAACTAAATTGCCCTCTAAACCAATTCTGTTTAGCAAATTACAAAAAAAATAATAAAACCAAAACCCAAAACAAACAAAAAACCCCCCCCAAACCAACAAAAAAACCCCCACCAAAAAATCAGGCAGGAATCCTCCTTCTGGGCAGTAATCCTTTCCTCAATTTACCCAGTGCACAGACAATTGGCTTTTATCCAAAAGAAAACTCATCAACATCTACAGGAACTAATGAACCTCTTGTAAAAAATAAGTCTGCACTCTCTTCACTGCAAGTCAGCATTTTTGATGTATGTGAGGATCTCCTCGTTTATATGGAAGGGAAAACTGAGATCACTACACAGTAAGCTAGAAATTTAATTCTGGTGTGGATAGCAGTTGCACTGCAAATTGCCTATTACCATGCAAAACATGTAATTAATTAATGCAAATTTTCCAGAGCTGACAGACCACAGATTGATTATTTATTTATTTTTTTTAATCTGGGGGGAAAAAAGATGACAACTGGCAGGAAAACATGCAGCAACTTTCAGAGCCTACTTGGAGAGGGTGAAGGAAGGTTGCTTTGTTTTCTTTTCACTTCAATTAAACCTGTGAGCACCTCCTAGTTTGGGAAAAAAAAAAAATGCCAAGAAACAATAGGAGGAAAGAAAACCCTCATCTGTCAAGATTACTTATAAATAGAGTAAAGCAGGATTCTTAACTTTTTTTGAGAAGATAAATCCACCAATTCAGTGGATAAGCTAATGAGTAAATCCCCCTATTATCAGGAGAAATGGTTGTCCATAGACTGTTTTTGTGTCATCTAGTGGCCTCATTCCCTGGATGTGAGACCTCATATTCCAAATTAACCCTGTACACAAAATACTCTGAGGATTAACACAAGAGCCAGCCACAAGATCTATCAAAACATATTTCCCTCTTTTTACATATGCACTGTTTGGGACTTTGTAATCCCTCTGCCCTAAAGAAGATTGCTTCCCAGCTAATTCCTTCAATATTAAGTTTTTGAGAGTCTTGCCTGTAAGTAAGGTCAGGTTGAACTTCAAATCTGTTTATATATTCAAGAGCATGATGAAGCTGTGGGGATGAAGGAGTCTTCCACACCTCTATTTAGAGGGAGAGGGAAAGGGGACCAGCCTAAGGCTTGCTCTCAGGATTTGGGTGACATGGCAGAATTAACATGAGCAGTCACAAGACCTTAGGAACAACAGATATCAAATAGTACACAAAGTTCTGAGGACAACACTTGAATTCCTTGGTGAGTAATGGTGCAGGTTGTACATATTGTCAGCAGCTGAGAGAACTGGGGTTGTTGAGCCTGGAGAAAAGGAGGCTGAGGGGAGACCTTGTGGCTCTGTCCAAGTCCCTGCAAGGAGGGTGCAGAGAGGTGGGGGTGGGTCTGTTCAACCAAGGAGCAAGGGACAGGACAAGAGGAAATGGCCTCCAGTTGCACCAAGGGCAGTTGAGATGGGATGTGAGGAAGAATTTCTTTGCTGAAAGGGTTCTGGGGCATTGGCAGGGGTTGTCCAGGGCAGTGGTGGAGTCCCCATCCCTGGAGGGATTGAAGAGTCGTGTAGACACAGTGCTGAGGGACATGGGTCAGTCATAGGGGACTGGTCAGTGTTGGGTTCATGATTGGACTCAATGATCTTAAAGGGCTTTTCCAAACAAGGCAATTCTGGGATTCTGTATTTCAGGCAAAAATCTAACCCACTGCTGGGGATGCTCATGACCTGCAAGCATCAGTATGAGCACACACGAGTCTGCTGGGTTCTTTGCAAGCGAAGTCTTGCAAACCAAAGAGCTCAGGATCAAAATTAGATATGAAGCCACCACATTTCAATCAGCTGCAAGTCTGCAAGTACAAGAACAGCTCGAAATAGCAGCCCTTTGGTAATGGATTTTCAAAGTTCATGAAATTCTCTGCCTGTTGTCCCTTGGGGATGCAGCAATCACAGCACTGAAGTCTTTGATCACATACAAGATGGAGTGATCACATACAAGATGGAGTGATCACATACAAGATGGAGTGATCACATACAAGATGGAGTGATCACATACAAGATGGAGTGATCACATACAAGATGATCACATACAAGTAGTAGCAACTACTACTGTCAGCTCCTGCTAATGCCACTTATTAAAGTAGTCTGGAATTTCTGATCAGAACATAGTTCTGTGCAACCTGCTGTAGGGAACCTGCTTTGGCAGGGGGGTTGGTCTAGATGGTCTCCTGAGGTCCCTTCCAACCCCTATGATTCTGTGATAGTTAAAATTGCTCATAACTGACCAAACTTAATAGCTTTCAAGATGAAGCTTTCAGCTTCAAATTGTTCTTTCACCAATTCTAGCACTTTTCTTATTTCCAAGGTGAGGACATCAAGAACATTAAGTCAATAGAAGAAATCAAGTAATTTGCATGTGTTCAGGATCTGGTTTGGCCCTTGAAGAAACAGCTCCAGAAATCCTGTGCTGCAATGGAAATGAAGTAGTTAATGGAGATTGAAGAGCATAATCCAGACTCCTTTCCCCAGAATCCCTTAAACAAGGCTAGCACAGGATTAGCCATTCCTGACCTCCTCCATACGAGCCATGAGAACCTATTTGCAGATTGCTACACGAAACTCAAGTGGTTCCTCTACAGGGGAGAAAAAATTTCTGCTTTCTTTTTGACAGATCTTTATTGTTTATATCATCATCCTCACTGAGAGCTTTGATTCGAATGCAGGAAAGGAACGTGCCAGGGGAGAAAGAACTCCTGATTTTCTAATTGAGTTTCATTACATTTCTTTTTCAGCAGAGCTGGCTAAGAGGAAAAAAAAAAAACAATTAAAAAGATGACAACATTACTCAGAGCCTCCTGTTTATAGCTCAATGTTTTTACAGAGAACAAAAAGCTTCAAGTCTCAAAGGGAGTTCAAATAACTAGGAAATGCCTGTTCCCTTCTTCACTCCCAAAATCCAGTTCACAGCACTCATTTACATACAGATTTGCCTCCAGCACAGGGAGAGCTGTGCTACGAGGGAACACACTTGGTGAGATTAGGGCATCCCTCAGCCCTCTCCAGAGAATCACTGGAGCTGTATCTAGGTTAGCATCATAGAGAGCTCTACAGTGCTCTTGTGGGGCAGCTGGGGGAAGGAGCAGAAGACAAGGGCAGAAGGTAGTCCTTAATTTGGGCAGCAGACTTGACTTTGTCAAAGATAAGCCAGAATAAAGACACTGAGTGGTAAAATAGAAGAAAAACCACCAGGTATTTAAATTAACAACAGAAGACACAGGAGGGAGGCTTGGCACATGAGTTTCAAAGTGCAAATTCTTCCTCTCACAAAGAAATGGAGGGCAGAAGTATCCCAGCTCAGCTCATGGACACCAGGAGCAAGGGCATGGATTAAAACCCTCCAGAAGTCAAATTACAAAGTTCCTTTTAAAAAAAAATAAAAAAAAAAAAATATATATATATATATAAAAATATATATATATAAATATATATATATAAAGGTTTAGTGTGTATTCAACACAGATATAGTTGTAGGAACAACTAATAGCAACACATACTAATGGAAATACAAGCCCAAGGGAGTGATCTCCCAGGAAAGATCTGTAAAAGCATTGTGGGGAGCAGCAGGATTCAGCAATTTCCAGATGTGAAAGGTGAAATCTGTCCATCACCAACCCAAAAACCAGCTGTGACAGCTTGGGCTGGGCCAGCTGGCACCAAGAACAGCGTGAAGGCAAGACTGAAATTAAAAGACAGACTCACTCCATCCCCCAAAGTAAATGACCACTTAGCCTCACTTTTGATAAGTGGCAACTCTGAAAATGGAAACCAAGACAAGATAATTAAAACTAATGGCATGTGAGTGGAAAATACCACTTCTGAGATAAAAGCACTCAACTGTAACATACTGAGATCAAGCAGACCAGATAATCTCTATTCTGAAGCAGGTTTCATGAGAAAATTTTTGTTTTGTTTTGTTTTTTTTAAATAGGTGTTTGATAAGAGTGTGTTGGACAGCTCTAAAAGCTGGTCTTGAACAGAAAGCTGTGACCTGGGCATGGCTTTACAGTCACTTTTGCTTAAAAACAAGAGATTTTAATAAGCATCTTACTTTCCCAAAACGTGGCAGAAGATGCTAGGGGAGCTCTGAAATAATGCTGCATTTTTCCTACCCTTTGTAATAACCACCAGATAGGTTTCAGGCAATGAATCAGACTGCATTCTTCCTGGTGAAGACATCTGGAAAGATCTGGCCAAAGCATCTCCACGAGGATAAACCTGAAAAAGGCCTTGGACAACTCTTCCAAAGGACAATTTGCACCAGAGTGGGTGGAACTCCTCCAGGCTGCCACCAGCCAATGACAAGAGTATAAATTTGTAGCTGTCCTGAAACAAGAGCTTTGGTGAAGGCGGATGAAGTGGGGTCACAGGCCATGCTGGCTGAGGTGGCTTCACTTGGCACATCTCCCTTCCACGTTCCTATCTTGCAGGTCTTCAAGAAGATAGCTAACTCCCCAACCACGTAACCCACGGTACCCAAAGGATTAGGAAACCACAGATGAAACCAAAAGAGATACAAGACAGCTCCACAGTTCCTACTCACGTCTCATAGATGTGTCCATTTTCAACCCTCTCCTCCACGTAGGCCAGGGCACGGACGTGCATTGGGGAGTGAGGGAAGGCAGCGTGGATCCATGGGAGGCCGAAGACTGATAGCCCTGTGTTAATCAGTGCAACCAGCAGGAGGTCCCAGTGATAAGCTGTTCCCTTCACCAACCTGAAATGAGTTTTTTGTTGACAGCAGTTACACCTGGTACAAATTATAACAGGCTGTTCTGAGCTTCAATGCTAAACAGCAAAGTGCACTTCATGTACAGAGCAATTTCACACTCCTCCTGCTTTACACCCTCCGTTATATGAACGTGGAAGGTAATGCAACTTGATAGCTTGCTCCCAAAGCAGTCATCTCCTGGAAAGAACAACACTGAGCAGAAAGGCAACTCGCTAAAATAACAGCCCATGAAAATTCCAGCAGCGTTTTGCCACTACATTTATTGCAGAGTCCACTCCAAATGTCTATCTGCTAGCAGAGTCCATGAGTGGAGTGCTTTGAAACCTGGCCATGGGCTGCCAAACTACTGAGACTGGTGTTTTCCATCTGACTTTTTATTTTTTACCCCTGATCTCAGTCCTTCCCCATGAGCAGAGCACGTGCTCGGTATGCGGCAGCAATCCTCTAATGATATAACTGCTCCTGCGTGATAAGAAAAGGGGAGATGAATTCATTAAGCTTCAGCTCCTCCTTAGTAGCCAAGCAAGGAGATAAGCTCCTAACTCTGGTGAATGCAGGGTAGCATCCTCATTTTGTTTGTTAGGGGAAGGAGAAACTGCCAGCCTTCATCAAGGGAGTTAACCACTTCATGCTCCTTCTGCAAGGACCACACAGAGCAGCTGATGACACTGGACTCGTATCTAGTTTAATTTTGCCTTTTTTTTGCAAGGTCAGCCCAGTTCCTGAATATGCCCATCTGGTGCCAACTGCTCAGATGCCATGAGTAAAATTTAGGAAAAGGCTTGGGGAAGGATTCAGTGCTCAGACTTTGATACTTAACTCCAGGTCTATAGCTGTGTTTTTGCTTGGGTATCAGAGCAAGACAGTAGTGATCACTCTGATACAACACAAGGGATCATCATAGAATCCCAGACTGGTTTGGGTTGGAAGGGACCTTAAGGCTCATCCAGTTCCAACCCCCCTGCCAGCAGCAGGGACACCTTCCACTAGACCAGGTTGCTCAAAGCCTCATCCAACCTGGCCGAGAACACTTCCAGGGAGGAGCAGCCACAGCTTCTCTGGACGACCTGGGCCAGGGTCTCACCACCCTCACACCAAAGAATTTCTTCCTAATATCTAATTTAAACCTACCTTCTTTCATTTTAGACCCATTTCCCCTTGTTTCATCATTAACTGCCCTTATAAAAAGTCCCTCCCCAGCTTTCTTCTAGGCCCCCTTCAGGTACTGGGAGGCCACCAGAAGGTCTCCCCAGAGCCTTCTCTTCTCCAGGCTGAACAGCCCCAACTCTCTCAGCCTGTCCTCACAGCAGAGCTGCTCCAGCCCTGGCATCATCCTTGTGGCCTCCTCTGGACTCATTCTAACTGGTCCATGTTTTTCTTGTGTTGGGGGCTCCAGAACTAGACAAGCCAGTGAGCTCATTGGAATGGGAGCACCATTTAGGTGTCTGAATGCCACCGAAGCAAGTTCTGTTCAATATCCAATAATAGACTTGGAGCCATCAGAGATGCTCCAGGACATGAGGTGTATGTAGCTAGCAGACACAAGCTAGTAGGCACAATCCATGCCTAATATCTGTCTCAGAAAGCAACAGATGCCATTGTTTGGGCAGAAGAAATCTTGGGTGGGGTTCAGTTTTGGAACAATAAGGCTCATCTCACTTGGAAGTGCTCACCTCCATTGACTGAGGCGGCCACGGGGTGACCAGGTCAGGTAGATGTCTACACTGCAATGTCTCTGACGCTGGAAGGTGCTGGCAGGAAGGGTGGGATTGTAAACACGCTTCCTGTGTTGGCTTACACTTTGAAAGCATGGCCCCTTGCTCATTTGCTGCTTTCTCAAAGCAAAGGCACCTCCAGCATCCCCAGGGCTATTGTTTGATTGTCCTATCTGCCCTTTTCAGAGGGTTTTCTGTGTACAAAGGTCATACATCTAAGAGCAGCATCATTTCAGTCTCCCCTTGGGACACTGTTTGACAGTCTCAGCAGTCTTGCAGCACTGTGTGTGGTGTACACCTGCTTTGAGCAATGGACAGGCTCCACTCAGCTTGTCTAGCTCAACACACAAAGATCTAGAGATCTTATCCCAAGTTATCACGCTGCCCAACCAGCCCAGTACTCCTTGGACTGTCCCATATTCTTGCTTTGATTATTTTTTAGCAAAGCACATTGGTGTCCTTTCAGGCAAGCATCATCTTTTCCCTGATTTTTTCAACAGGAGAAAATCACTACATTTGGGAAGACACCAAACAGCATGTTCTCCATTTGTCTGGTAGAGATGATTGTAGTTTTATTCTGTGATGGTACCACAAACAGTTGGTGTCAAATCCTAGTTTTCCTTCTTTAAAGACTTAGGAGCCCTGATCAGCATAAGCTCAGCTGTGTACAAAGCATTATGAAAAACACTATGAGCAATTCCAAAGAATATTTTACATTCTTTAAAGACACCCTAGTGGAAACCATCAAAAGTTTAGAAGGAACTTATATTGACATGACCCACTTACATTACAGATTTATGCAACACTTAAAGAAACATAAGAAGATAAGAGGAAAAAAAAAATCAAGTGGTCAAAGAAAATCAAATTAATATAACAGAATTTGAGCTTGTCTTCTCTCCCCTAATTCAGCGTCACTCCAGCTACAACACGGAGAATGCTAATGTACATTATGCAAGGAGAGAACCCTCCCACGCATTACATTAGCAAAAAAAACCCCTCTGAGACATGGTAGTTTCCCTGGAAAAAAGTCATACACATTCATTCTCCATATCCCATCTGATTGCAGTTGGCACAGAAACATCAGAAGGAATATTTTAATAGCACAACATCTCCAGTTTGCACATAAATCAGACCTATCAGATGTACTGTTTCACTTCCACCTTTTCAACTGGAGACTAACAGCTCCAAACACTTTTTTTCTGATGCTCAACTGCAGCATGTCATGCTAGGACATTTGTGCAGGTCATTGACTTTTCATTTTCAAAAATATTCTGTGTACTGCAAGAGCAATGCAAGTGTCCACATGGGTCAGACACTCTCTAAACATCCAGAGGTACATCCACAGACCTCAAACCATACAAAATATCTACATAACATTCACACACGAGCAAAGAACAAACAGGCTGAGGTGAGGAGCTCATTGATGCTTTGCATTTTTAGCCCATTCCTACAATATCATGTTTTGAGGATAGTGAGGAGGTCAAGCAGTAGGGTTACTTTGATCTGTAACAATAAATGTTCTAAAGAAGATGTCCTGAACATCTTTTCTGATATTCAGACAAGCTTTGGACAAGCAGTGCTGAGAAAAGACTTGGGGATATCCCTCCACAGAGGAAGAGAAGTACCAAAAGCATTACCTGTTCTCTGGGGCATTTGTGAGTGATGCCACAATGTTCTGCTCGATGAAGAAGAGCATTGATAGGAGGAACCCCAGCCCCATGGCGCTCATCACCGACCCAATGGAGAGGGACTGGACCGGGGCCAGCACAAACAAGCTCTCAGATGGGTTGTAGTTAAATTTGGACACTGAAAAGAGGAGGAGAATCATGTTAGGAGGCATCTTTTCATCCAACCATCCACATGGACTCAACTAATGTTTTACCCACCCCAAAAACTATGGGGAAGCAACACAGCAAACCAGGAGTGATGCTCTGGCATGTAGGAGCCAGAAAGGCATAGAAGATTGGCTCATCTGGCTGTTTTAGTTTAATTTTTTTCTCCATCCTCTTAGAACTTGGCTGCCATCCTGATTTGACAGATTACTGCTAGTTCTAGTGAGGCATTACGTATATTCGAGCAAAACAAAAGATGGAAACTTGTTTTCCACAGATGCAAAGCATTTCTAGATTAGAAAACCTTATTTCTAACTAACACTATGCTCCTCCTGCTCAGTTAATCAAGTGATAGAAGGGCTCTTAAAGCTTTTTCATATCCAACCAGCTGTGCAAGGCATTTAAGTATAAAATGCCCCTACTTTCCTGCCATTGAGAGAAATCCATGACTAGGGATAAATCACACATGGCCACATATTATTTCACAGTCCAAGTGGATGGAATGGCCATCATAGAAAAAAAAAGTCATTTCTTATTTGTTTCCATACATTTCCTCACATCATCCACTCACGTCACCACAGGACAATGCAATTCCTGTCCCCATTATCGCTTCCTGATATGGAAAAGCTGATCTATTTGGCCAATGAATGGTGTCTCATTTTTAGATTTCCTTGTGTAACTTAGAACTGCCCAGATGCTCTGCACCTTTTCACCTAAATTAGGAAAACGTAAACTGGAGACAAAGAGGACAGACTGGGATCATCAACTCTAGGTCTGTACGACTGGCAACAACCCTTCCTGCCCACTAATTACCCTGCCCTTTGTTCTTCACCAGAAATTCTTGATCCTCTTTATTGTAAGAGATACCTATTTTAAATTACATTGAAATGAAAAGACACACTGGAATAATTTATCTAGAGAAAAAGCTTCAGTCAGCCTCATTTGATTTGAGATTTGATTGAATTAAATCTAATATTGAGGAAATTGGAGCTCCTGGGGTGGTGGGAGGTACACACGGTATTTGTGGAATTCTATGGAAGAAGTTTGCTATTTTTTCAGCAAAACCTTCCTGGGATTAAATTTCTCTTTTCCTTCCACCCTAAATAGCTTCCCCTAATATTCCAGAGAATAAAAACACAACTTACTTTCAATTTCCTTGAAGATATAGGAACCCACAACAGAGAAAGTCAGGACTGAAATCGGTAAGGCACAGTCGGACAGGATTTCACGTACCCTGGCATGTAGATATGGGCTGCAATTTAAAGACAAAAAAACCATCAACACCACACTGTAGGGACAGTCACTCAGTCTAGAGAGCATTAATAAGTGACAATTCAGTCCAATCTTGCAGATATTTGGAGCAGAGAATTAGTCTTTAATTCAGCCCTAAATCATCTGGAATCTATAGCCTCTGAAGGTTGATGAATGCACGAGCAAAACCCATAAAGAAACAAGAAACTAAGATGCAAGCTAGAAAAAAAGCCCTCCAAGCACAAATTTGTGTCTCATTTCCACTTTAGTTTAATTGCTTATCAAGCATTTCAAATGAGGAGCTTTAAGGGGTAATAGGAGTAAAACCCAAATTAGAGCTGGACATTTGATTCCCAAGAGTAGACCGAAGGTACATTCCCAGTAGACCTTCCAGCATCATCAAGGATTTTTGTCCCCTCAAAAGGGTTCAATGCCTATTTGGGAGGATTTACAGGAGTTCCAACATGAAACACATGGTTCACCCAAAGCTTTCTAAAAAGTCACTTGTGACGCCAAACCGCATACGGAAGGGCATCATCCAGCGACCGAACACTTTGTTCTACTGCAAACATTTTCCGGGTGGCCAGCCAAGTTCATCTCTGGCTTTGGCTTCCACTGCCACTCATGGAAGAATTCCACCTGATTTTTTTCTGGGTTACAAAATTAAGATGTAAACCATTAGCAACTCCTCACAGGTAATATGAAATAATCAGTAGTCTGAGCTCTAAGACTGAAGTAACTCACCTTTTCTTAAACTGATAGAGCGTATGACCAAGCCAAAGGGTACCCAACATCAACATGAGACTAAGGACGGCAGTTTCACGTCCATAATGCACATCATGCGTGCCTGTTTGATTCTCTAGGGACATGGATCTGCTGACTGATGAATTCATCAAGAAGGTGGTATTGATGCCGAGGCTTGGAATAGCATCAGCTCGTGCTTTTTCCAAGTAACTGTCTCCTGTGCGCCCATGGTAGTAATATTTCTTAAAAACTGTACAAACAACCAACAGGCAAGCATTAGGACAGGTTTGTGACAATCAAAGCAAGTCAAATAAAGTGGTTTCTTCTTGCTTGATCATGCAATATTAACATTAGGCTTCACCAGGCTTATAGCTCTACCCCTCAAAACAGTGAAAAGAAATCAGGAGAGCTGCTTCTTTTATAAAGCCAGTGCTTTACAAATTTATTTTTCACTTATTTTCACAGGTAAAAGTTAAATTTAATCTAAAGCAACATGTTTGAACTGGAAGGACTTCCAGTGCTAATTATTGACATGATTTTGTTCCTAGCACTGGAGTTAATGCTCTCATGTATCTCTATATCTAAAGACACCTACTTTCAGCAGCCTTGTAAGCAAATTTCATCAGGATCTTTGAAATAATTAGGAGGAGCCAGGCTGCCCAGATCCTTAAGTGGACTGTAAAAATGTACAATAATTACTTTTCCTCCAAGGCTAACCCAGATTTTAAAGATAATTATCATGCAAAACCTTGCAGAACATTTAAATTTACACTGCAAATTGAAACAAAGTTAGAGAGCATGTAAAGTAAACCTGTACAAGTGAAACACCCAGTAATACCTCTGGAACTGTCCATAAATATTTTAGGTTAGCTCAGAGGCATTTATAAAAGTAATTAACAATTGTAAATATTAACAGTTGTAAATACACTCTTGCTCTTGAGCATTTAGACAGTCGTGTTCTCATTTCTATGGCACTGGTTGTCTCCAAGCAGATAAATGTGGTTTAGTGATATTTTTTCAGCTCTTTTGAGATTATTTAAGCTCTTTTGGGAACAAGAGCCTGAGGTGCCACAAGGAGCAAATGGAATCAGAAGGTGGGAGTTGGGCTTTGCAGCCTTAATATTCCCATGTTATGTGGTCTGATGGCAACAGGCAGCACCCACTCTCCTTCAACCCAATGGGAAGATAAAGGAGGATGGAAACCACCACATCAGAGCTTTGCAGTCCCTCTACCTTTCTTGGCTTTAGTCAAAATATCCCTTCAAACTTTGCATAGGGAAATTCAGAAGTTTAGGGCAAGACCATCCTCTTTAGGCAAAAATACAACAATTTGAGGCTTAAGCTATAAAGCTCCTCATAACATTTTCCCCCCACCTCCAAATAATAATCATGTCCTTTAAAACCCCAACCATCTCAGGGTTTCCATCTGCAGCAGCTACAGGGGAAAACAGGCAAAACAAACTCCAGTTCTAAATATTTGAAAACAAGCAAAACAAACTTTAAACATTCATGTGAAGCACAAATTGGTATTCACAACCACCTTGAATTTAGCCAAAACACAGTTTGTGTTACTGGTGGTTTGGAGCTCACTCCAAACATGGGTAAAAATGCCCCATGTTTTGCTATGCTGCCATTTTCACAGCAGTAATAACCCTTCTTGGAAAAGGGACATCACTTGTAATAACCCTTCTTGTACCATCTTGTAAAAGGGACCTGGACACTGGACAAATTGATGGGGTCAACAGGACATGAAGGCCACAAGAGAGGACCGGTTACTTCACATTCCATGAAATAGAATTGAAATGTATATGTATAGAAATTTAAAGATCATAGAAGGTTTCTGATTCAAGATTTAACTTTTCAATGTTCTCTCAGCAGCAGCCAGAAATGAGATCAGTGCACTTTTAAAGCACGAGAAAGCTTCCCCCAGTAAGGAGCAATCTCATTACAACCTCCATTAGCACCGTGTATTTCTACATCGCGTGCTACGGAAGAAGCTCTGCTATCATTTCCTCCCCTCCATCCTCACAGCTGTGTCCAGCCCAGGCAGGACACCCACACCTGCTTTGCAAACAGGTAAACTGAGGCACTAGAGCACTGTCATGACCTGCACACCAGCACAGAACAGGTTGTTGGAGGATTTGCAGTTTCCAGCTGTGAACGTTAAAGGACAACTTTTGTCCTAACAAAAATGATTATGGCAGTATTTCCTGGGGATGAGCAGCTGGCCAGAGCTAAAAGCCTGTTCACCATCTCAGCTGACCCTAAGCATTATTAAGTCCTAGAGACACACACACTTTCTAAGCACGTGACAAACCAACAGCACACACAACCCAGCAACTATGCAGAATGGATTGACACGCCTCTCTATTTAGATTTCAACTGGAACAAACAAGAAATAATTTACTTTGGTTTGGGTCTTGTGGATTTTCTCCATTTCCCACACTTGGCTATACTGCAATAATACATTTAAGGGCTGAGCACATCTATTGCAATAATATATTTAGGGCTGAGCACATCTTTGGTGCTCTGGCATTCAGTTTGACTACATCTTCCTGCACTACCTCTCAGGCTGCAATTCAATTTGCACCCACTTCAAAACTAGGCAGGATTGCTCCACTCAGTCCTGGATATAAAGGAGGAAGCTTTGCCTTTTTTCTTCTATTTTAAAGAAATGAGAACACACCAAGATGTCTAGCCAAAGAGCTTCACCCTACACCACGGACTTGCTATGAAGTGTTTGATTCCTGTAGGTTTATAGCTTGTTTTTATAACAGAGCTGAGTGAATCTCGTTGCCCACGTTCAGATTGAGCAGCAAAGCAGGTGGTGCCCTTGCTGAAACAGAGCCATTCTCAAAATTAGCGTGCACTCAAGTTCCCTCCAACAACAGTAACCGGCTTTGTTTGCTGCGGTCGGCTCACCACTGTTTCCTGCAGAGTGCAGATGTCAAGATCAAACAAACACAGCTTTGGTGGCTGGGCCACATGGCAAAAACAAAGTGTCACTGGGATAGTGTGAATGCACATGGCTTGATTCCTCTGTACAGTATTGCATCCCTCCCCCCCTTCTTTCCTGCACATCTACAAGTACTTTGCAAAAAAAAATAAATAATAATAATAAAATCCAGGCTATGAACAGACTGAGGAAAACATATCTGAGCAAGAAGCAGGATGTCCCCTGGCACTCAGGAAGCCCAAAAGTCCCTGTCAGCTGGCTAGCTGTTACCAGGACACATCAAACTGTGTGGTACCAGCTTTCTCTTCCTACTTAACCACTCAACCAAAGTTCTGAGTGGGAGAATGAAGCAGCAACCATCACCTCCTGCTACAAAACAGGAGCAGAAGAAGAAAGATGAGTGAGCAACCATGAGCTTCACTGATGGGCATGTGTTTAAGTATGAGCACTGAGAAGGTTAAGGATAAAGTCTGCATGTACCAGTATCTGTGTCCTTCTGCATCTGGCTGGACTTGAGGTCCCATCTATTGATGCACTGAACACTCCCAGATGCAGCTCAAGTCAACATGAGCTGGCCAATGAATGGAGTGTTGGTTTGATTTTATTACCATTATTCCTATAAACTCAGCCCTTCCCAAGTACAAGGGAGAATGACACTAATTCACTAATTATGCTAATTAACTTCCAGGATCCTCTCCTGTCCCCACTACAATACTCTGAGGTATTACTTGCATATTCCTGGAAGTCTGGCAGCCAAGGACAATGGATGCTTTCTGTACCTTTAACCTGCACCTCATTCCGCTGCTATAGGCAATCAGCTCTACTACAGAAGCACTGTGAACACTGGCATTTGCTAGTTTTTACAGAATATTCTGTAATTGAATATTGAATATGAAATTGAAGCAGTTGAATATTCTGTAGAGGAACACCTTAGTGCCACGGGGAGACTGTTTCATGTCTCCTGAACGGGGCACTAACAGCACACATTAAGTTAAACATCAAGCATGGAGAAAGCAAAGTATTCCAGAACGGTTTTTCCATCATCAAGCTTTCTCTGAGGATATCTGAAAGATGCAGGTGTTCTTCAAAGAAAAAAAACTCCTGATTTCCCAAGCAAAAGATATGGCCAAGGAGCCAAATTAAGGATTCCTAAAGAAGTGAGGAAATATCTCACTTCAAATTGCTTTGCAGTGTCAAACCTGCTCTTTGAAGGTGTTCTCCTTCTGTGCAAGATATCATAATGAGCCAAGCTTGAAGATCTTGAAAACAAGGGATGTGCTCAGTGTGGTTAGGTATCTTCTGAAGGATTTCAGGGGATAGCCCAACCTTGGCACTGTTGTACAATAAGTTTTAACAGATAAGGAATGTAGACATGGTCAACCCCTCACTGGGACCAACAGAAAGGTTGCCATTCACATGGCATTGCTGCTAATGTCTTGAACCTTCACAAATACCTCCTGCCAATCCTGATCAGGAGGAAGAGAGGCACCAGAGCAACTTGTTAAATCCCAGGTCTGCTCAGGGATACTCACCTAGAACTTAAGCCAGACATGGGGAAAGGGGTTGGAAAGGGCAGAATAGCTTCAGGAACATGCTGGAGGGCATTGCAGTCCTTATGATGCCATTATAGGAGAAGAGTCTCAGAGTTCACCTAAGAATGGGTAATCTCAACCCATCTTTTGACTCCTCTCCATGCAGTTTTAATAATGTGGCAAGGAAAGAGGTCTAGATACACTTCATTTAAATTGGTGTGGGGTTTTTTGTTTGGTTTTGGGGGTGTTTTTTTGCCAGGACCAAAGAGGCTGGTATCAGGGGAAGCCTTTCACAACAACATTAATACAGTTTCTCCATTTCAGTTAGGACACTTATTCTGTCTCAGGTAACTGCAACTGAGCTGAGAGAAATTCTGAATATCCAAGTAAACCACTGACACAGGGCTACTCCAATCTCACACACTCTTTTTCCTGAAGACCCTGAATGAACAAGGAACAAGCAAACATGCTTAATTGCAGCCTTGTATTTCCCTTTGACAAGGAAGCAAAGCAGAAATCTCCACTGAAAAACATTGTTGCAAGACTTACCTTTAATAATACCTTTGAAGGCATCAAGCACAAACGTGATGGATATAAAAAGTGCAATTATCTCTTCTGTTGACCTGTAGAAAAATCCCAGGAATTAATATAGCCATTAGTAGAGTCTGCATTCAACTCCATTCAAAGGAAAATGAGCATATTCATGCATTTACATGAAAATATACCAATTTTAGTTAGACTTCAACTCAGGAAACAAAACCCAGTGAATCTTTAAAAGCTTCTTTCAAGCTAGAACAATCAGCTGAAATGATACTAGCCTCATCTTGCAAAATACATTTTGCAGCAAGTTTGTAATTAAAGAGCTTGTGGAATGTATAATTTTTCCATTTGCTGAATAATCTGAACACAATATGACTTCTTGAAAATAGCTACCTTTTAAAGAGCTTCATCAGAAGACTGAAATTAAAGAGGGAGTACATCACAAGGAAAAAGCTGTTCCACAGTCCAATCCAGGCATAGAAAGCACTGAAATCCAAGTTGTAGTCATCACAAATTCCTCGGATGACTGCAAAAATGAAGCATTCATGTGTCAGGTTAAACTTTTGTCATCACTACTCTGTGATTCCCATATGCCTGATGGCAAAAAGAACCAATTTCAAGACTTCACCACAACACACTTATGGAAGATATGATTAAACCCCCATTCATACACTCTTGGATGAACACTGGATCAACCTAAACTGTTCTCTCCTTCCCCATCCCCTTCCTTCAGTAGAAATGGGGAGAAGCACATGGAAGAATTCTTCCACACTGCTCAAAGCATCTTTCCCAGGGATCAAGGCCACAAAATCAGCCTTTGGAATTTGCTCTTGCTGGCATTTTGGGGTGCTGTTGGAGCAAGAGATCTCACACATGCTTTTGCACCAGGCTTACTCAGTCACTGAATTGTAGATAAAACTTAATGTCTTAAACTTTTCAAGCTAATCATAGCCCATCTGAATGTTCCTATAAGACAGAGTTTGCTCTTTTACACCTCTGGCTCAGTAATATCAGCTTGCAGCTGTAACTGGAAAACTATTGATCAACCTTAACAGATTAATAATAAAAAATAAAAAAGCCCTCAATCAACAAAAACCTGTCTCAGGCTCTTATCCTCATGTTGGTTTAATGCAGCCACATGAGAAAACCATGAGATGAAAGAGATTTCTTCCTTGAAGAAATGCTTATTCTCACGAAATGGTTTTTTTGATGAAAGATGATTCCTTTAGAAACCAACTTTAACTAAACCTGAAGCAAATTCTTCCCCTCTCCCTCAGCACTGGAAGCAGCCCTTTAAAATGGATTTATTAAACAAACACAACTAAAACTCCAACAGTATTGCCAGGTTCTCGTAAAAAGTCCCATTCCAGTGATTGCAACCACACAGGTCCCCTGATGGAGACATTTATTGGACTCACCATTAATGTAGATTGCTAAAGGAGCCGTGGTGAGGAGCACAACTAGAGGTTGCCCCGAGAAGAGCGCGTAAAGCAGCCCTCCAATACACTGCCCGACGATTGTCTTCTGCACATCTACGATTAGAAAAGATGGAAACAAACAAGGTTTTTAACCAACACCTCCCTGACCAAGGAGCGTTCACAGGGTGTAGAAGCCAACTGCTAAGAAGAGGGTATAGAGGTGAGATATTGGGAAAGCAAGAAGTAACCCTTTGCCACCAAACTTGTACCAATAATTTACGTTGCCACCAGGTTTCCAGATGTTGAACTATGGAAGGTGGGTGGGGTTTTTTGTTCAGTTTGGGTTTGTTTTTTGTTTGTTTGTTTTTTAATTATTTTAAACAACTATAAAAATGTAACCAGTGTTTGTGGAGGCCTTCAGGGTAAGATTTCAACTAAGACTCCTATGAATTGTAACAGCAGTATGAACTTCTTCAGGACCACAAATAGGACAGGACAAAGCATCCTCTGCTATACCAGTGGTTTGGATACTGGCAATCAAACTCAGATCAAAAGCACTAGAGTTTGTCCTAGGAAAAATGTGCAGATAACTACATGGTTATAAACTGAGCATCGTTTAGAAATAAGGTAGCATGTAACTTTATCAGTCCAAGTCAGACAATACTACCCAAAGTGTTCAATTTTTTCTAGTCTTCTGAGAAAGTCATGAACATAACAATTAAAAAAGCCTTCAGTGGTGTTCTATTTATCAAATAAAAACTATCAAAGTGTCCTGTGACCAGAGCTACTCATCTTGAATACATGGAATCCTATAACAGATGCACAAAACTGATAAACTCACCAATAGCTCCTCGGGTATTTTCATCATTGAGTGACCCAAATGCAATGGATGGAAGGAGGCAGGCAAAATACAGAAAGATCATTGTTGTGATGTACTTTCCTATAGCTTTGTTGTTTCCAATAACACCTAGTGTAAACCATAACAAAAATCAGGTTAGTACTGTCCACTTGTCAAGCACTGAAACCCTACTTGCATCAGCTGTATGTACCACTAGTTCTTTTCCATGCTGAAAGGCAAAAGTAGAAATTCAGTCTACACTTTAAATGTATAGGTAGGTCTTTAACATTTGCTTCTGCATGACCATGCTCTTTTGTTCATCTGGGACCAGAAGCAGAAGCACCAACATGCCACCAGACTGCTTCAACAGACATTTCTGGCATCATCAAAATGGGAAATACTGGAAGATTTGTGTTCAGTTTTGTCAGTCCCAAAAGCTTGGAAGAGGATCAAAGCAGAAACCATAAGTTCAGGGTTTAGAAGCTCCCCTGTTCTCTGGCTTTTTTAATACCAAATTTATAGGTATTCTGGTCTATGCCCCTAATGAGCTTCATGATGATCACTCGTCTTTGCAACTCATGATGCTTTGGGCAGGAAAAATGAAGCACTTCATTTTTCCCTAGGCAGAAATCTGAGGTTATAGGCTTGAATCAATAATATGCTATGCTGAGCCAATTAGTGCTAGCAGACTTACAAAAACAAATAGCTCAAGAGGTCAGGAATGCGTACGTTATGAGTTTTGCTTTAAAAAAAGAAAAGCCCTTCTGAAAGAATTACTTCTTTCTTTTCCATCCACTCACCCCCTTTCATCTCCATCGGAAAAAACATACCAGGCCAAAACAAAAGCAGCCAGAGAGAGAATTAAAGTGTCAAAATATGAATTTAAGGGCCTCTGAAGTAGCTTCCCTTTCCTGTTTTCAGGCTGATGTCCATCCCCAGTTAGCTCATACCACACAAGAGAAAGGATGAGAGATCAGAGAATGGTTTGGGTTGGAAGGGATCTTAAAGATCATCCAGTTCCAACCCCCCTGCCATAAGCAGGGACACCTTTCACTGTATTGCTTGAGGAGGACACAAGCTTTTCCATAGAACAACCTCTTCAGAGAGGATACATCAGAGAGGGCCTTTACAAAGAAACAGCCTTCAACTGACCATCCTTGATGACACTACTGCTGCGAGACACTTGGACAAGCTTAGAGTCACCCAGTTCCCCTTTCTGGAAGCCTCCTGAGCAGTGAACCACACACAGGCACCTGCTCCTAAGCTCCCAAATGCCCATGTAAGCTTTTTCTAGCATGAGTTCCTTGCTGAGGGAGCTACAAGTCAACGAGATGAATCAGAGAAGAGAGGGCTTTGCGTTAGAAGCAGTTGGTGCAACACTGAGAAAATCTGGACATTGCCACAACAGATTAACTGTATCACTGGAATGGAAAAAAAAATATCACTCAATGACTTTGGGATCTTATCTAACATCTGTTTTCTGCACCATTTGTAATGCAGAGATAAGGACAGAAGGAAGACGCAAAAACCAAAAATCAAAGATGCTGTGTAAAGAACAGGCAGCCACATGAATAAAGGAGAACTTGTGATGGCTCCTGTTCACAGACACGAGAGGAACAGACATAAATAGGACTCCTGATGCTCAGCATCCTCAAAAAAAAAAAAGCACAGGGTCTGAAACTTGACAAAAGAAATCTCAAGCATGCAAATATGAGCCTGACCTTCCAGGAGTCATAGGACCAGCTGTTTCAAGGCAGATTCCTTTCAATTTATTGTGAAGATTCAGAAACCACAGACCACATTCCTGACCAGTCTTGGCAACCAAAGGGCCTGAAATTTACTTCTTGGAGATGAAGCTTTCTCATGTGATATCAAGTCCAACAGCTGCACGCTCCTACCTCACACTCTCAAGTGCCTGAGACCTTTAGAGAAGAGGAAAGACTTGGCAGGGCAAACAGTGGACCAAGTGGTAGTTTTATAAATAGACACGGTCACAACCTTGTTCAGATGATTTTGTGCTGCTCCACAAGACCATTTTTTTTGGACAAAGGATTCTTTCTAACATAAAGGTCTTTTCCAACCAAAATGATTCTAAGACCATCAAGTCCATCAGTAAACCCAACACTGCCAATTCCACCTCTAAACCACGTCCCTAAGCACCACATCTACGCATCTTTCAATTACCTCCAGGGATGGTCACTCCACCACCTCCCTGGGCAGCCTGTTCCAATGCTTGACAACCCTTTTGGTGAAGAAGTTTTTCCTCATATCTAACCTAAACCTCCTCTGGCACAACTTGAGGCCATTTCTTCTTGTCCTAAACATGTCCTAATGTGAAAGGTCAGAGGCAACAATGCCTGAAAGCTTTGAAATAATTCATAAGACAACAGGCAACCAGGACTAGGATAATCAACTAATATTAAAAAAGCTCATTTGCTAAGCAGAGGAAGCTACATAAGTGCTGAGGTGCTTCCAAAAAACCCCAAACTTTTAGGTAGATAAACCTTAGTATGAGAGGGCAGAAGGAAGGAAGAAGCCTTGAAGAGCTTCATGCATGGCTTTTAGTTTCAGCTTCAATCCTTGCAAAGCAAGCAGCAGGAGTCCTTGCTGATTGTGGAGGTCCTTATGCCACATCATGGCTGGGTCCAAGACTTCCAATACAAAGCTGTACTTTCTTTAGTTCACAATCAAGCCACATGAGATCCAAACAGCAAAGAATCTCTACTGGTGGACAGCAAAATTCACTTCATAATGGGAACAATAACTACATCAGATTAAACATACCCTTTCATAAACATGATTAATCATTCTTTAATTGCAGTGAAAGTCATGAGCAAATAGTGCCTCCTTTCACAGAATCACCTGAAACAAGCATTAAAATCGAGTGTGAACCACAATTTACCTTTTGCCTTTTAAAAGTCAACATCTGGCTAAACATTTCCTGGGTCTATTTGCAACTCAGGGACTGACATGACTTCATTTAAAAGAAGGTGGGCTGCATCATGATGGCATTTCATCTGCAGCAGGCTCATAAAGCTATTGAAAAGCGTGTCACTCCCAACTGCACCATGTAAATTTGTAGCAGAAAATAAACTCGCAGCCCAGCTGTGAAATTTGAGTACCTGCCTATTACAGCAGCAATCCCTTGAAATTAAGGTGCATCTACACACTGACATGGGAAGCAATTACATTCATCAACATGACAGTTCTATTTTACTTGCTTGAATTTCTGATATGTTGTAGGTTTTGGGTTTTTTTTTTTTTTTAAAGACAAGTTTAGCATTTCAGAGAAAACTACAGCGTTGGTGGCCTGGGTTTGCTTGGTAACATCAAGTTAATGACCAAAGGACTAGGACTAGAGTTTCTGAAGTCTACTAATTGTACATTTACTGAATCAAAATTGAGACAGATGGACATTCTATGAAATGTCTGACTATTAATGTTCCTTCCCAATTCTCTGAAATATCTAACACAAAACAAGTTTAATTATACTGATCTACAGCATGGATGTGTCTATTAAAGCCCTGATTTAAAAAAACCAACAACAATCATCCTTCAATGGTAAGAACACACAGTAAGGATAATTGTTCACAAGTTTTGAGCCATAAAAACCTCAAAGCATTACAAACTTCTGCTAATGTCCTTAAGCTGGGCTTTCACTTATGTTAATAGCTGCTGGACTCTGCCCAATTTTCTGAAGATGAACAGAAGATGAATCTGCCCTAAAGTCCTGTGAAGAGTAAATCACAGTACAAGTGAGACTAAGAACTTAGCTGGAAAAGGAAATCCACCCTTACTGATTTTGGAGCAGAGAAGCCAAGCATATGCTCAGAAGAGAAGTATGAAGAAACAAATCAAGGGCTCAGAGCTTTCCCTTCTTCTCTCATTTCTTTCAGCCCATTTCCCCATGAAGCCAAGACTCTTGGAAGGAAACATCCACAGACAAAACAAGATGCTTTTATGCACCTTTAATGCATTCCCATCCACCACTGATAGAGAGATGTCAAAAGCATCATAGCTAAGAACTCAGATCATGATGTCCCCAAGTGTCCAACAGGTCATCTTCAAGTGGCTGTTGAACTTTTACACCAAGGTGATATTTAGTAATGAGGGGCTGCAGAGATGAAGGAGCTACCTCAACATCTTACCTAGGGCAGCAGAGACACTGAAGAGAAGGGAAAAAGCCTATCAGCAACCCCTTTATTTTTTCCTCCTCCTTCAAGAATGCAATCCTGCCAAACAGGGTGGCCAGTGCAGCCAGGTGGGAGAGTCAGTGAAGATTTAGCACCTACCAAAGCCAATCCACAGTCAATGTTTCAGCAGGTTTAATCTTTGTGCTATCTTACCCAACTCAGAAAGACAAAGCTTCCCTTTTCAAATCCCATTTTTCCAGTGCCTTCAAGCCTTCCTTTCTAAGCATGTCTGCATTACAGTGAGCTTTGGAGATCTCCCTCCTGCAAAACACCATCACGAGATCCTGCCAGCAGATGCACTGGCCTTACTCTCAGGAGCTGATTAGGGACCCTCTGCAGGACCAAGGACAGGGAGGAATCCACATCTCCAGCTGAACTATCCACCCACCACAGCTGAACGCCAAGGACACAGGTCAAGGCAAACAGGGGGAAACAACACATCTCAGCTCTCCTCTCTTCCCTTCACCCTCTTTCCTCAAGAGGTGAAAGAATATGGCAGAACACAGCATTGAAGCTCACCATAAAAACCTCAGATTTCCCCCTGGGCACTCCAGGCACTACATAAATAAGTGTTTATTCTTCTATGTTGTACCAGAAAATACACAATTTAGAAAAAAAAAAAATATATATATATTAAGAGGAGCAAGTTTAAGGGGTTTCAGGAAACTTGTATCACAGTCCAGTCAGAATTCCTTCCTTCATTCAAACCAGCCTCAAAATAAATAAATAAATAAAAACAATTAAAAAATAATCAGGAAGCTCCTACAGTTCATCTGAGCTGTTTAAAGAGTAATAAATATTGAAACACAGATGATTTGAGCCTATTTGACAAGATCAGGATGAAGTTCTGTACAATTTTTTTTTTTTTAAGAAAGTAGAATCCTATAAACAAAGGTTCTAGTCATTAAGAGGAGACTAACATGCCAAATTGTGTTAATCCTAACTTCAAAGGAAAATTACAGGTGTTCCTAGGCTCATCTTCAGATGCTCCTGCTGGAAGACACCTATTATAAGCCATCCATATCACTAAAGTCCTAGAGTAAAAGTTGAGAAAATACACAAGACTTCTACAATCCAAAGCAGTCCTAAAACTGACAAATTCCTAATCTGGAGGGAAAAAGAAAAGAAAAAAAGATAAAGATGATTCTTTTCCTTCCTCTCCCAAATCGTGATGGTTAAGGATAATTTAATGGCCAACTTTGTGCAGTGTGTGAAGAAGACCACTGACAAAACCTTTGTGGGCCCTACACAAGCCAGACATTATTTATCACCCTGTCCTTAATCGATTTATCTGACTAAACTAAAACCCCAGGATGCTTCTCAGAGTGAGGATTTAGAGAATTCAATCACTGGAAAAAAAAAAGGCATCTTTAATTCAGAGCTCTTTGATGATGCACGTGTGGTTATCTGGAGTGCAGATACTTGGATAGCTCAAATCCCCAAAGTTCTGGTACACTGCTGCTTTGAGATGGTCCAGGAATTTCACATTCCTGATCACCTTCGGTCTTGGTGGTTTATGGCACATGCTTTATGTCCATCTGGTTTTCATTCCATGCAGATCCTTAAAGAATTCACATCCTAATTTCTGGTTTCTGGGAAGAAATGGCACATACTAATATATAGGTTTTAGAAATATCCCCTTTTCCCCAGGTCTTATTTGAAAGAGCACAAGGGCTCCTAAGGTGGGTACTTCACTTTTGAGCTGCAATAGGTCTTGAGTTTCACTTGGCTCATTCTCCACCTTCCACTCTCCAGAACTGTGTAACAATTCACTGACACTTTTTAACATATATTTGCATTTTACACCAAAACTATTTTTCTGTAATATTTGTAATGTTGGATTCTCACTACAATAGTATTTCATCACTCAAGGCAGATGCAACCAAGAAAACAATTCTTTCAAGCTAGACAATCCCAGAACCTCATTCAGGCCAAGCCTGATCTGCTGTGTACATCATTCATGGAAAGCTTGTGGACCTGGCTATAGCTGGCAGCCCCAGGGCTGAAAGGCAGCATGCACAGGTTCATTTGGATGCATGCAGAGGTAGAACACAGACCTTGAAACAGATTTCCTAATCTGCTGACAGCCAAAGTTGGCTGCAGCACCATCATATGATGCTTTTATGCCTGTGAACCTGCTGTGCCCAGACTGCTGATAGCCACAGCAGACACCTCTCTATCTTGAGATGCATGTGGGTCCCCACAAGGTGCTTCTGCAGCACTTCCCTTCTGAAGTGCTTCAATATCCCTTTATCATCCAGTCAGACATGAAGTGTCCTTAATCCACGCCAGAGGTGGTCAGATCAGGAACTTAAATCACCTGGCAGACCCAGTGCCAATTATGCAGAAGAAACATTTTATCTGTTTTATCAGACTCCTTGCTGCTACCCTGAAAATAATTTCTTGACTGCCTTCCTCCTCAGCATACCCTCAATCCTCAGAGAACACAGCATTAGCTTGACTTCAAACAGAACCTGCCCTCCTTTCACTCCAAGCCCCTCCTCCTACAAGGACAGGCTGAGAGACATGGGGCTGTTCAGCCTGGAGAAGAGAAGGCTCCAGGGAGACCTTCTAGTGGCCTCCCAGTACCTGAAGGGGCTCCAGGAAGGCTGGGGAGGGACTTTGGCCAAGGGCAGGGAGTGAGAGAACAAGGGGTGATGGCTTGAAAGTGGCAGAGGGGAGATGGAGCTGAGATATGAGGAAGCAATTCTTTGGTGTGAGACATTGTCCCAGGTTGTCCAGAGAAGCTGTGGCTGCTCCTCCCTAGAAGTGTTCTCGGCCAGGTTGGATGAGGCTTTGAGCAACCTGGTCTAGTGGAAGGTGTCCCTGCTGATGGCAGGGGGGTTGGAACTGGATGAGCTTGAAGGTCCCTTTCAACCCAGACCATTCTGTGATTCTATTATAAAAAGAATTTAATCTCAGCAGTTACCTGGAGAAAGCATCCAGCACTCAACCACTGTGCTAAAGCCAACATCTCATCTCATTTTACCCTTCCCAGCAGAGTGGATACCACTAACTTCAGAACCCACCCACCAATTGGTGAAGCAGTCTCAGAAGACAAAGATAGATCTTTGTGGCAAGGAACCACTTGGCAGCTCCCTCAGACAGACACATGACATCTCTTTTGGTCAACAGCTGACTGCTATACTCCTCTGCTGGTGGTAACCATCTGTGTTGAAATGGATTGGAGGACACACATCTGTAACCCGGCCACACTTGCTCTCAGCTTAAGCTGCTGTGGAAGGTGGCTTTGCACCAGTCTGTCTACAAAACAGGGCTCAGGTGAGCATCTTGTGTTCTCATGCCAACTCCAAGGGAGATAGCCCTCAGCAGAGGTGTAGGGGAGAAGACCGGGACACTGTGGCTTGAGCTAAGGAGGATTTAACAGCAGGAAGGTTTCTGACAGAGCTCTAAGATTCTCCCTACACTTTACATCTTTATTTTATGCAAACTTTTTCAGTTTGATACTTGAATATATTCACCAGCTCTCCAATAAGCTATAAGAAACTGAACATGTTTTGATGTCAAGCCGAGCCTCTGTAAATCATAGTTTGCCCTGAAGATGCTCTGAAAGTGAAAGTCTGAAAGTGAAAAGGAAGAAAGTGACTCTTACAACTAACAAGGCCATTCTAGGAATTATATCAAGTCCAAAACCTGAGGCTCAGTGTAAACACTGGATTGCTGCTGCTGTGATCTGGCTACAGCAGACAAGCTATATCCTGTTTTTCAAAGCACTGAGCTGAAGTTATTGCAGCTCAGATTTTGTTTGGGCATTCTCAACTCCTACAGCATCACCATAATTGCTATTGATGCTGGCTTGTAAAGGCCTATTAGACCAGTGCTGACTAATTAGTTTGCAATAAGTTGATCTGTGTCTACCCATGACAACAATCAATCCATTTAATCACCTCATTGCTTCCAAAAAATACTAAAATCCTCACCTACACACAGCGAGTATCTTGGTTAAAGGCACACTGAAGATTCTCATCTGTACTAAGCCACGCTGCCTATTCACAGCTTTTAGTCAAAATATTCTTTTAAATCAGAGAGCTATTACACATATCAAAGCACACATTCGATGCACACTGTAAACAGGAACATCACATCACAAAAAATCCAGAATCAAGCCAATGCTTTCATAAACATTGGCCAACATACCGTCAGTGAAGTCCAAAGCGTACACTGGAAATCTTCGTGCAATGTCATCAGAAATCCCCTTGCCAACATTGAGAAACTCATGCAGCTAAAGAAAGGAAGGAAGTGCTGTGTCAGTTTAAAGGCTCATGTATTGTTAAAGAGATTAACCTCCTTATTCAATACTGATAGGAGCAAAACTGGTCATTTTCAATAGGGCATTCTTCAAATCAGATTTTGTAATGATAATAAAAATAAACTCTTTGCACTTCAATTTATAACCTTAAAAGCATTGTAAAAAGAGAAAATCCCCCAGACCATCCTGTTTTCCACCCTTCCTTCCCTTCTCCCCTCCTCCCATTCATATCTGCATCCCTGCTTTGCAGGTGAGGGAGTTGATGCCTAGCATGGAAGTGACCCACTGAAAACACCCACACAAGGATTAGACCTTGGAGTGCTGAGTAATGTTTGGGTACCCATGGGATAAACATCAGCTCAAAGATCATGGAATGGTTTGGGGTGGAAGAGACCTTTCAAGGTCATCTAGTCCAACCCCCCTGCAATAAGCAGGGACATCTTCACTAGAGCAGGTTGCTCAGAGCCCCGTCCAACCTGACCTTGAATGTTTCCAGGGATGGGGCTTCCACCATCTCTCTGGGCAACCTGTGCCAGGGTTTCACCATCCTCATAGTAAAACATTTCTTCCTTAAATCTAGTCTGTCTCCCCTCTTTTAGTTTCAAACCATCATCCTTTGTCCTATCACTACAGGTCCTGCTAAAAAATCTGTCCCCATCTTTCTTATAGGCCCCCTTTCAAGTATTGAAAGGCCACTGGAAGGTCTCCCTGGAGCCTTCTCTTCTCCAGGCTGAACACCCTCCCCAACTCTCTCAGCTTTTCCTCATAGGGAAAAAAAAAGAAGAGGGATTTTTCATCTCTGATCATTTTTGAGGCCCTCCTCTGGACCTGTTCCAACAGGTCCACATCTTTTGGATGCCTTTTCCATCCCCTCCAACCAACTTTTTCTTTAGATGTCACCAGAAAAAACTCTTCCCCCAGATCTACGTGAAGCCTCTGAAAGAAGATCCCCAACAAGTGCCATTGCCATGGAAAAGACCTCAAATCAATGTAGTAAAGGAACTAAGATTGTCTACACCTCAAACTCCACCAAAAGGGAACAAGCTGAAATAACTTCACATAACCAAACTGTCATTTCTGCCCATTAAAAGACAGTAAAAATCACTGTGAAAGGATTCCAAAAACCCACCACGTTCCCTTTTATTTCTGCCTGGGGGCCTGCAAGGTGCAGTATGATTGTTTATATGATCTGATGCATATCACAGGCAATAAAGAGCTTTTTTAGAAATAGGTGGCAGCTGCTATTGACTTACAGCCTCCCAATTCTCACCACTACATCCTTACAGAGAGCACATGGAAAGCGTCAGAGTAGGCAACACTTGCAAATGAGGCACCTGTCAGATTTTTTTTTTCCCCTGTTATCCTCAGCTCAGAGTACACATACTACTCTGAAAATCAAATGCACCTTTATATATTATAATTAATAATTACCCCAGCTGCCTCATCTAAAACATTTCATATTTTTGTTGTAGAACTAGACAGAGAAAACTCATAATTTCTGCTAGGGAGTGTAAGGGGGTGGTGGTGAGGGAATCACACATCCAACATTTACACCAACAGACCATTTCAAACCAGCACGGACATCTTCCTAACTCTTTGGCTGGTTTTATGTGGAAATGGATAAAAACTACTGCTTTGGAAAGTTCTTGACACTACAGTGCTCCTTTAATAGATTATACAGCTTTACCTTTTCTCGTGAGACTCACCTGACTTGCAGTGCCTGGAAGATCAGAGCCATAAATAACACACAACAAGGAAACCTCTCCTTTAAAAGGAATACACTGGGAATGGCAAATACTAGGGTTTAGGGTGCAAAAGATTCCTTGGAGGACCAGCTCCTTTATCAGTGATCATCACATCTCCTATTTCACCTACTTAAGTCAGTTCTGTTGCACTTTGCCTTTCCCAATACCTGTATTTACTTCAGGACAGTTCCAACTCACTAACCTGAACAAACAGGATGAAGAGACAGTAGACATCAGCATAACATCTGCATTTTAAGCATTAAAAACCAAAAACAAACTATGAGCTTAAACCATATTTGAACATCAAAGCCATATGCACTTGAAAAGCAATTTAATTTTTTTCTCCCCCCTAGAAAGACATTCCTGAAGGCACAAGTCAGCCAGAGAATCACAACAGTTTTAATGACTAATATGTTTATTCATCTCACTGCAGTGACTATGGGGAAAATGATGCTCGAGGTATCTCATCTTCCAGGGAAGAAGCCACACACTTGCTGCTGGCCCTGGGGCTGAGTGTGGGGTGGGGAGGGAAGGGGCACTCATGCATATTGCCTGTTTGTAGGCAGTGGTGAGTGTGCAGAAAAGAAATGTACTGCCTAACTTCTCATCCCACAAGGCACATTGAGGCAAATTTGAGAGAAGGAGAGGTTATGTTTGGGTTATGTTTGAGAGCCCTGACTCCTTCATGCATTTATTTCTTGCAGGTGGGCAAGTTCAGCCTAGGGTGGGACTGGGGAGGGACTTTTTACAAGGGCAGGTAGTGATAGAACAAGGGGTAATGGTTATAAACCAAAAGAGAGTAGATTTAGATGAGATATGAGGAAGCAATGCTTCACTGTGGTGGTGGTGAGACACTGGCCCAGGTTGGGCAGAGAAGCTGTGGCTGCTCCTCCCTGGAAGTGTTCTCGGTCAGGTTGGATGAGGCTTTGAGCAACCTGGTCTAGTGGAAGGTGTCCCTGCTGCTGGCAGGGGGGTTGGAACTGGATGAGCTTTAAGGTCTTTTCCAACCTAAACCATTCTATGATTCTATGTCAAGCTAAATCCCATCAGTGGCTAAAGTACAGAAAAAGCTCTTCTGTACAGCTAATCCTCCTCTTTCCTCTCTGCCCCACTAACTTCACACTTAACTTGGGTTGCACTGAGGAGAGAAAATGCCCTTTTTGCTTATACTTTTGTCCCCCAACGTACCCACCACGTATCTTCAGCATCTGACTCTACTCCAGACACATTTCAGTCTGGCTTTTGTCTCCTGACATCTTCTGAACTTGCACCTCATGAGGTTTTCAAAAGCCTTGGAAAGGACAATGCTGGCATTTCATTCTTGCCCTTTTAGATTTGCCTCCTCATACTCTCTGGTGCTGGAATTTCTTGGACTGCCATTCCCTGCTTCTTTCTCTTTCAGTGGGTCAAGTTTGGCTGACCCATTGGCTTTCCACTCCTGCTCATGGTGGCACCTCTCTCATGGCCCTGTCATGTTTTTATTTAACATCCTGGTACTAGATGGCCTTTATTCAGAAGGCCTTTCTTTCACAGATCTGCATCCCCCACCAAGCTCAAGGCTTATTAGTCTTTAGGAACCTCAGCTGAGGTATCCAGCACCAATTCTCCTTCAGTCTCTTATCTTTCTTTTCTGCAAGTAATTCCACTGCTTTGCCCATGTGGCTGCTAATACACAACAGGGGAAAGAACAGCGAAAAGGAGCACACAGAAAAGTCCCAGACAAAGTTCATGAATCTTCTACTTCCCATTTTACAAGTCTCTCCAAGCCATAAATGACCATTGTTTGTGTTAGAAGCTAAACCAGCACTATGAGTTACACAACCAAACAGAAAATACCTGCTCCAACACCACCAAACCTTTCTTAGTCCTCCCCTAAAGTACTGGGGGGGTTGCACAACTATTTTACAAAGACCAGGGACACCCTCCTACTGATGCTGAGCCAACATAGCCCAGCCCTCTCAGCAGATCCACACAGGTATCAAACAGACATTAGATCACATCCAGAAAGCATCCCAACTGTCAGGGGCTCCTCCATGAACAAAATCACAATTAGATGACTCAGTAAACAACAGGATTTCAGGCTGACTTAATTACCACTGAGTATATAAGCCTTGCCTAAATAATACTGTGATATGAGTCAAAGCAAACTGTCTGTGCTGTAGGCACAGCGTGGTCTGCAGATGTCCTGTCCCCTTCAGTGGTTTAGCAGAAGGAATAATGAGCAGCTGTGAAAATCCCACTCTCAAAGAGCATTTGAAGTCCCCTTCTCCCCCATCACTGCAGGACCAAGGGGAGAAGGGAGAAAGATTTTTATGTCACCAAGAGACTTTATCCTCCTGAGGGCTCACTTGTAACAAGACAGTAGCTCCAGATTAGGGTATTTATTTCACTGGGGGTGGTTCACAGGTTGAAATTACACCCCTGGTCTCATATGTGCTCATATTAAATGCTTGCTTTTTAGAGGGCTATTGCACAGGGCAGGCAGAGTGGGAGGAGATGCTGCTGGAGATGGCTCTCATAGGAACTGAGGAATGCAGGCTATGATCTCAAATCAACCTCACTTCTCTAGGCAAATCTTTACTTGCCAGGAAAAGAAATCTCCATCCCAGCTCTGAAGGTCTATGCTGGCAAGGCAGGGTGGGGGACAACTTCTTCCAAGAGATATGAGAAAGCAGAGTTACTGCTACACAGGCTGAGTGTCCTGAGAGCTGAAGGATAAAATGTTTTAAAAACAATGATTTACCAAATCCAGACCAAGAATGATCAATGCCAAGAGCAAGCACTAAAGAAACAAAGATCACTACAGCACTGGCTCAGAGCTGTTAAAAGTCTGCCTGGCCAAGGCTGCTTGCCCAGCAAGGCAGGTAGGAACCACCACTTCTCAGGTCCAATGCCTACGAGCTCACTGTTGCATCCAGACCTCATGCTCATCAAACTACAGAGCAGAAAATCCTCTACAGACTTTTAAAAAGGACCAGTTTCAACAGAAGACTGAGATACTTCAAATGCTCTAACAAAAACTCCTTTGAGAGACCAAGCTCAAAGGGTTAAATCTCCTTCACCCAAATTACATTACTGCAACTACTCCAAATACCTCTGCTCTGAATGAGCTAGATTTAAAGAGAGTTTCAGGACTTGTTATGCAAACTTAAGAGCAGGTATGGGGTCTAGGAAAGTTCAAAGCACTACCTATAAGCAAGGGGACTCCACAGGAAAAACATGAGCTTTGCTCATTTCCAGATGTGCAGATCAAAACCCCTTCAGTCTATTCCAGGAAAAAAAAAAAGGTAAAAAAGTGATAAATTAACCAGCTTCTGCACTGTAGGCAACCCAAAGCTTTAAGGTTATTTGTAATTCAGGGAGAGGAGCAGCAAGCTAGAGATGGCACAGTTTGTTTTTCAGGTATGCTGTCTAGTTAAAAAATGAATTTCTGAACGGAAAAGCAAAGCAATGACCAATACACAGGAAATTCCAGAAAAGAAAGCTGAGTTACAGCATTTCCCTCAAACTTTTTAAAGTACAAAGCAAGTAACGTTTTACAGAGCTACAGATCAAACAGCAAGAAGTCAGGCCAAATACTGACAGGCAACTTTTATGTGAAATTACCATGCAGGGATGGCCAAGAAGTCTTTTGGCTGCAGGAAAGACAAGCAGCAGCTTCCTTCAGAGACTTCTGATTGTAACGATTAAGTACCTCGGACTGACAATGCACAGCGATCCATTAATCTCATCCTTAACTAAGCATCTGGAATCAAAAGTCCTGTAACCATTTCAACCCCCTACTGCTCTGCATCCCTTCAGCACCTGCCTCTTTGAAGTGGGTTTGGTTTATAATTAGATTTACAGCAGGAGCTGAGGAAGGTAGACATACACACAGCAGACATTTGTAGAAACCTCGGTGCTGAGAGCTTGCTAGGAAAGCCCAATGGTTGCAAGCAGCACAAATGTTTCATCTTCTTACCCCAAACCCCTTGCATTTATGTGTTTGGACACCAGCAAGGCAGAGGCATGGCAGATGTTGGTCATCCTTACCTTGAGTGGCTTAGGACCATGTGACTTGTGCCCATCGCTCATCGCCGAGGGTCTCTGATTCACCACCGTCAACAAGTGGCGTTGGTGGACTAAAGCTTCCTTGAACTCCTCTTCAGTTTTGGTTTCGAGGAGTTTCTGCCGAAAGGTTATGTCTGAAAACATTGTGGCAAAGGTCCTACCCACTTCTGTGGCTGTTTTGGTACTTTTCTGAGAAGAAAAAAATACAGGAAAAAAAACAAACCTTGTAAAACTTTTCACTGCTGAAAGGTAAAACCACTGATTTACGCTGTTGGGCATCATCTGAAGAACAAGCTGCCTGGCTTCCAGGACCTTAGGCACACCCAATGGATAAAAGCACATGTGAAAGCTGTTGCAAAGGAACACACCAACCACAGCAGAATCCTGTGAAGGTATCAACATACAGGGCCTGGACAGAAGCACTGATCAGTCTTACTCGATCACCTTCCCAGGACTCGATCCAAAGCTGAATCATGCTGAGCATGCATTTTATCCTGTCGCCCTTCAAGACTGCTAAGACTAAACAAATAAGAGTCTTTGCTGTCCTACAGCATCTCAGCATTACTGCTACAGGGGTGGAAAGACACAAGGTTCCTGCAGGTGGAAGTGTCCTGATGTCTTTTCTGGAAGACAGATTATTGTGGACATCTGCTTCATCATCTTCCTATTTTCTGGGCATTAAAACTCAATTGAGTTGGTCTCTCTGGGGCAATTCTGGCAGCAGAAGTGGAGATTTAGAGCTCTCAGATAACATAACTACTGGCACAGAGGAAAGCACAGGAAACAAGCAGCTGAGCACGCACAGAAGCAGCACTATCTTCACCAAATGCCTGGAAGGAACATGAGACACAAAAATGAAAAAGGAACAAGTGCCTATCCTCAGACCTTAACATTTCTGTGAGCCACAAGCCTGATCTTTGAGGATCCAGCATCAATGGTATCCAAGCCCACTTTCCTACTGCTCCAAGCACCTTGGAAATTAGATACAAAGGGAACAGTAAAGGAGATTGAGCTCCCCATCCCTGCACAAACCCACCAAATCCAAGCTCTGCAAACCCTGACCTGCTCAACTCCTTGTACCACTTTGGTCAGGACAGGTAAGATACTTGCCAAGGCAAAGTTATGCAGAATTGTACCTCATTATGAGCTCCTTTTGATGCAAAGTTTTAACCCCCCCTGCCTTAGCTACACTCAACACTCATCATGAAGCAACTGTTAGAGACACCCAAACAACCACCTTCCTTTGGACAGCTTCCAAGCTCCTTGTGTTACTGTGAAAAGTAGTACTGAGCATATGTGATTGATCTGAATTAGTTTTCATGATTCATAATGAAGTAAATGAACAATTTCTTCATGAACACAACCAAAGAATTCAGCACTGCTTAATACAAAGGCACAGACGTGGGTGGCAGCGTACTAGTCCCGAAGGCATCACTCACACTGCCCTGCCTCCACCTCTCCCCCATCACAAGGGATGTCCTTTCAAACATGCTTGCTAGCACATGTTCAAACTTAAGTTTCTAAACTCTAAGGAAGAGTTTGGATTTAAGTGAAGATAATTAGGACATGGACCTACTGGAGCCAGTCCAGAGGAGGCCACGAGGATGATGCCAGGGCTGGAGCAGCTCTGCTGTGAGGACAGGCTGAGAGAGTTGGGGCTGTTCAGCCTGGAGAAGAGAAGGCTCCAGGGAGACCTTCTAGTGGCCTCCCAGTACCTGAAGGGGCTCCAGGAAGGGTGGGGAGGGACTTTGGCCAAGGGCAGGGAGTGACAGAACAAGGGGTGATGGCTTGAAAGTGGCAGAGGGGAGATGGAGCTGAGATGTGAGGAAGCAATTCTTTGGTGTGAGGGTGGTGAGACAGTGTCCCAGGTTGGCCAGAGAAGCTGTGGCTGCTCCTCCCTGGAAGTGTTCTCGGCCAGGTTGGATGAGGCTTTGAGCAACCTGGTCTAGTGGAAGGTGTCCCTGCTGCTGGCAGGGGGGTTGGAACTGGATGAGCTTGAAGGTCCCTTCCAACCCAAACCACTCTGATTCTATGATCTGCTCTGGGAATTGCTTTTATAGTTTGTAAGCTTGGGCCTTTCAGACTGAACCAGTCTGGATCTGCCATCACAAGAGAGACTTCTCCTTTCAACTCTTAGAAGTAGTAGTCCTTGGTCTGGATGCTGCAAGGGGTTACTCCAAGCTGCCCAACGCTGCTCCCTTTCATTGCTTTCCCAGAGATGAACAATTTAGAGGAAGAGCACAGAGATCTGCAAGAGAACTCAAGTTTTTTCCATCCTCTGTATTAGAGAAGGCCAAGGAAATGGATTCCTCAGCACAACAGATGCCCATTTTCTGGGCTTTTTTTATCCCCCCAAGCAAGGCTCATTTAATCTGTTACTGTCAGCAGGTTAATTATTTTAACTGCTGTACCAGAAATGCGTACTTAGAGCTGGCTAGATAAACTAATTTAAAATAAAAAGCATATTGGCAACTGAAGCTCTGCTTGGCCTCCCCTCCCTTTCCTTAATTTGATGCTGTTCACTGAAATTGCAAACTTTTGGGGCTACAAGCGGATGCAGAGCTGTTTGCTGGGTGCTTTGCACGTAGCTGGCAGGAGATAAGCAAACTGCCATACAATGAGAAAGAGATCAATGCAATTGCATGTGGGTTCAGTTGTTTGCCTGCTGCTTTTCATAAGGAACATCAATATGTTTTCAGCCTGTTGGGTTTGAGATCTATGCCAAAAGCATTGAACTGCTCAGTTGGGAAAAATCTGCCAGAAATCCTGTGAAAGAAGGAAACACCAGTATTTTCATTTAAACAAGGGTGGTGGAAGGGAGGAGGAGACAGACAGACCAGACTAGAAGGTCCCAAGGTTACACAAAGAGCATTGAAGAGCAGGAAATTGAATCAGAATATGTCCTGTTCCAGACAAAGTCCTGAACCTCTCCAGCACCTCCCAGAGGCACAGATCTAGTAGCTCCAAGGCATAAACAGCCAGCTTAAGTGTGAAAAGGTCTTGAGCTTTGAACTGTCCAACCATTAGCTAGAAGAACACACCATCTCAATCAAGCCAGTGCTTTCTAGGAAGACAGGATAGCAATCCCCAATTGACCTTGATGCCCTCCCACGATATTACAATGAATGTGTCATTTGTTGGTATTTTCTGCACCAAAGAACCAGTAAGTACACTTAAACAAGCTTTAACCTTGCTGTTTTGAGTGGCAAATGCTGTGAAAACACATCTCAAAGGATCTTAGCACAGCCTGATCTTACAGGCAGCCAAGCTCCCACGTAGTCTCACCCATACTGCAAGAGAGCTCACAAAACAACATCTGCAGTGCAAGTCCCATCAAGAGAGTTTGCTGGGAAGCACCCCAGACCTCTGCAGTGGGGCACTGGGCTCCAGACTCACAAGAGTCCTTCACAGGCACAGCTTCAACCAGGAACATCACTCCTTGCCTCTAAAAAGAGTAGCTAAACTGGTAAAGTTAGAAGGGGGAATCTGTGGAGTATTACAAGCATCACAGAGGCAGCTCTAGCAAAAAGTGTACAGGGACTACAGACACACTTGATCTGCAGTGTTCTCCTCCCAGTCAGGCTAGAGGCTGTTCTCCAGTAGGAGATGAGGATGCAGCTCAATCTATTCTTCACAGATACAGAATAAACCATCTTGTCAACTGCTGAGAAGATCTCAGAACTGTTCACATCCTCATGTGTTTTAAAAATAACATATTACCACTAACTCTAGAAGGAGAGCAAAGAAAAGCAAACTTGGGAGAACCCCCTGCAGCACCAGAGCAAACAAGAGAGCAATACTCACCATTTTAGGAGGAGCCAGGACTAATATCACAAATCTCACTTCACAGGAGTTTTCACCCCAATTCTGAGGCCTCTCCAGGCGGCTGATGCAAACGTGACGTCGCTGAAGGGACTTTATAGTGCAACTGTCAAGGAAGATGGCATTGTTATACATGGCACATGGCATGCTCTCTCCTGGTGTGCAAGGTTGATAAACACACATTTCAACTTTCAGAAATACAAAGTGTTGGTTATGAAAGGCTCACTTCTGCAGTCTTAAACAGTGTTTTTTAAGCTACTGTTCACCCAGTTCTGCTAGCTCTTTTGTAGAATTTGAACATTCATGTTTTTATGGGAAACAACTTTCAAGATATAACCAGGCAATGGTTATAAACTGGACAGGAGTAGATTTAGATGAGATATCAGGAAGAAATTATTTGGTGTAAGGGTGGTGAGACAGTGTCCCAGAGAAGCTGTGGCTGCTCCTCCCTGGAAGTGTTCTCGACCAGGTTGGATGAGGTTTTGAGCAACCTGGCCTAGTGGAAGGTGTCCCTGCTGCTGGCAGGGGGGTTGGAACTGGATGAGCTTGAAGGTCCCTTCCAACCCAAATCATTCTATGATTCTGTGATTTTAAGGTCTTTAAAATCTGCTCTTTAACAGCCAAGAAATCAAAAGACAGAGAACACATCTAGTACTTGCAGTGCTACAGAAGCTTCTACAAAAAAACCTCTTAGAGAAAAATCCCAACACCTACATTACCAGAAAGCAGTTTACATTTAATTTCATTTCACCTCATCTCTCAAAGTGCTTTTGGAAACATAAAGGCAAGATGCCAAACCAACCTATTTCCACTTCTTTCCCCTCAGGCAGATCTCTCTCTGTGTTTGAATGGCTTTCCCTATTTGCTCCCAGCTGTTATTTTTGCACTTTCTGGTACAGGTGTGTTACAGAAACCAAGTTGACCTCCTCGTTCAGGATCTGCAGAAGCTCTGGCAGGCAGGATTACTGCTCAGAGGGAAATCCTTGGCTGCAATCCAGCCAGCCCTGCTGGGCATGTGATGGCTGTTTGACTCTCATAACAAAGACCAGCAACAAATGGTTTGAAATAAACAGAGATCATCTGAGGAAGCCATGAAAGACCAGGTCTGTCTCCACACTGGGATATTTAAAGACAGTTGTGATCTGTGTATCTCATTTTTTTCTGCTGGGAAATTCTGACAAAGCAGCAGAGTGGCTTGGTGCAGTAGCAGGAAGAGGTTAGCACGAGCCTGGACTGCAGATCTCCTGTTCCCATTAAAGCCACCTAATACTTCTCAACTCTTCTGGAGAAGCTCTGATGAGATACATACATAGGTTTTGCTTATTGACACTGAAAGAATTATGGAAGTGTGTTTTCCTACCTCAGAGTGATTTTTTTTTTTTTTTTTTTCCTAGTTCAAAGTCATTTAGACTGCTTCCTCACTTTTATTCATCTAGTAAGTCCTTACATCATCTCTCCTTTAACTTCTCTTCCATAATCCTAGCCTATTTCTCTCCTTTTAACTTGTACTCTGACACTCATGTACCTTGAAGGTTGTTCCAGTTATGGCTCCTAAAAATCTTTGGCTGGAGATGTACTACTCAGGAGCACATTATATTTTCTATTTAGTTCTTAATAACTTGCACACAAAAATCACAATACCAAGTATTTTCTTATTGAGTTTGACTTCCTGATCACAGATTGGAAGCAGCTTACTTATACAAATTAATCTGACAAAGGTACTTGTCTGAGAGCAACTAAACAGTTTAATTAGAACAATATAGGTTATGAGTAAGATGACAGTATTTCATTTATTTCTTAACTCCCCTCCACCACAACCCCTTGTGTTTTTTTTTTTTTTTAAACTCAAATCAGCTTTGGAAGGGAGAAAAAAAACCAAGGCAAGTCCTAAGGTTAGGAATAAATCTCTCCTAAAATAATTGAATATAGAGTGCAAGCTATCTTCTCAACTAAACCCATAGTCTGGATCTGCAACAATCTCTGTCCTTCCCTCCCAAGGGATCAAATAAACACAAACACTGGTTTTCACAAAAAAAAAAAAAGAAAAAAACAACCAAACAAGCAAAAAAAAAGAAAATCAAAGCTCTCAGTAGCAATTGTGCTGTGGCTGGAGAGCATACAAATCTCCTTGTGTTACAGTTCAACAAGCCAATGATGAAGATAAATGAACTCCAGGCTTTCTACTAACAGGAGAACCTTCAAGTGGTCCAACACCTTCAGTTCTTTCCCTATTCACCCAAAATGGTCAACAACAGTGAATAGTTGATATATCATTAGAAAAAGTGACCCTTATTTTGTGGTGTTCTCAGTATTTTCAGGCCTCACATGTTGAGCTCATGGATTAGTATGTTTTGACAAGAAGGCTTTCATTTGCATTTCTGCTCCAGAGATGGCCAGAAGCAGGTTCACAGAGCTGTATTAACATTTCCAGGCATCATCCCTTTCCTACCGTGTCTATCAGGCAGGATCTGCCCTAGCAAGAACTACTGCAGTACAAAGCATGGCCAGAGAAGACTTAAAGGGCAAGGGCTGATCACATCAGCACACACCTGGTGCCTGACACAGGGAAGAATACCAAGGCATGAACATAAGTTTGTATGTGTTGTTTAGCCTGGAGCAAAGGAGGCTGAGGGGAGACCTTGTGGCTCTGTGCAAGTCCCTTGGAGGAGGGTGGAGAGAGGTGGGGGTGGGTCTGTTCAACCAAGGACCAAGGGACAGGACAAGAGGAAATGGCCTCAAGTTGTGGCCAGGGCAGTTGAGATTGGATGTGAGGAAGAATTTCTTTGCTGAAAGGGTTCTGAGGCATTGGAAGGGGTTGTCCAGGGCAGTGGTGGAGTCCCCATCCTTGGAGGCATTGAAGAGTCTGTAGACACAGTGCTGAGGGACATGGGTCAGTCGGGGACTGGTCAGTGTTGGGTTCATGGTTGGACTCGATGATCTTGAAGGTCTTTTCTAATCTAGGCAATTCTGGGATTCTGTGGAGATAAGTGTTACCAGCCACCTCTCAGCAGTACCTATTTGCCTGCTGTCACCCCATTTGAGTGAATCCAAGAACTGAAATCTCACAAAAACCCCAGAATTTCAGCTTTCTCCAGCCTGAGGCAGGAAAGCCAACGTGAGGTCATATAGCAATACAGCAAGTTATTTGGAAAAAATCTATTGGACAGTGCAATAATGAAGCAAGCCACAGGTTCTTCTGTAGCTAGCCTTAAATTTCAGCTCCAGTAACTTGTCTCTAAGGCTGTGCCTTCCAGAGACAACAGTCCTGCCTACAGTGCCAGTCCACAGGGCTACAACAGCACTTCAGCTCAAGAGCTTCTTGGGTATGGAGGAAGAAGTGTGACTCTAAAAGGCTGCTCCTTGTTATTAGATCACTTTCACATGCACGTTAATTTTCCTGGCAGACACATCAAAACTTTGTGTCTCTAAATCAGGAGTTCAGTTTCCTTACCTAGAGGGACTGGGAAAGTGTGCAACAAGAGGATCTTGCAGCACTGGGCAGTACTGGAAGATTTAGCAACACTGAACACATTCACAAGACACTGAGAAACCCACTGTCATCATTACCCATTTTTATCTGAAATAGTTTTATCAACAGTGCTGGAGTTTGAAACTTCTCACAGCTATGACACAGATTCTTCCAACTCTTTTGTAAATAGCTCTGTTGACACTGACATGTGCATCTGAATCCCAGTATCACACCAGTAAAACTGAGTGGACCACTAAAGAACTTCCAACCTAGTTTAGATCCATGTATGGAAACAATTTAAGTCAATAATACCTTTACAAATCAGGCTGAGTTGGTTCAGTGAGGGTAAATCAGAGTAAAACCAGATTTAATCAGGTGCCACAGAGAAGGTTGGATGTACCTGAGCATCACTGCATGGAGGGGAGAAACAGTGTCTTTGTGCAGTATGCAGCCTTACCTTGCTCTGCTCTATCTATTTATTTGAGGGGAAAGAAAAACCTGGTGACTCAGTACTTGTAGTGCAAGACCAAGTCACTTCTGCCCATGTATCATTCAGCATCTTAAGCTTTTCTTCAAATTTAAGCCATCATTTAGCTGACTTAAATGCTATGTCAGGGAGTAGGATTTACAGCTCTCATTTTTTGTTTTAATTCCAGAATCCAGATGCAAATATAAAAGAAACCAAAACTACAGTCCCTACTAGACTCATGCAAATATTTGTAAAGGAAAAAAGTAAAAAAAAAAAGTTACTTGGTTCACATGGAGAAATCCCAAGTTATGCAAGACCACAGGTAAAACTCAGCATAGTTCAGGCCAAGAGGAGAACCACTTTCAAAATGAAGTAACTTTTTTCAAGTAGCACTTAAGCAAATTCCCACAAAGAAAAAAAAGATTCTGAAGGGTAAGTAGCCAAAGCTCCCAAAAAACCTGAGAACTAGCAAGACATTTTCAGCTGACTAAATAAAATCTGGTTTGGCCAAAGCCTCCATGTTCCTTTTTGGTTTGGGTTGAGCTAAATTTGATTCTCTTTTGGTTTGGCCAACAAGCTGAAAAATCTATTTTCACCCAGTATTAGTCACACAAGAAAACGCTGGGCTATGATTTAATGAGATGCCAGGTTGTATCCTCAGCAATTTTATCCTGATCCTCCAATAATTGATCTCATAAAAAGGGCATTTAAATGACAGCATGCATTCTTGATTTCCCACCCTCCTCTCTTTCCAGGCTGTGTATCTAGAGGCATTGAGAGTGGCACTTGGATGGTGAGAACTGGCAATGCTCCATCAAAGTCACTGATACACAAGAGTCACACACACACTGCAGGTCTGCCCCACGCCCAAGATGTTATCAGAGTAATAACACATTTCTCAAACAGATCATAAAAAGGGTCAAACTATGGAGACCTAAGAGAAACAGAAATCCTCTTTAAACAACACAAGAAAGGAAGTTAATTCAGAAACAAATTATCCCCTGCAGTAAGAAAAAGTGCCCAGCAGAGGTAATCAGCTAGCCAGCCTTTTCCTGTCCTGATGCAGAACAACAATGACACTTCTTGTTCTCAACCACTGCAAATAAATCTTCCTCCACAGAGCAGCTCCAGGCACAAGCTTTCAGAAACCAGAATTTGCAAGTGAGGGATGAAGCTGTGACCAGCAAGTCAGCTTGGCACAGGGTTGTTTCAGCCAAGTCACTCCAATCTGGATGTTGTTTTGGACTGGTAAATGCATTTTGTGAGACTCCACAAAGACCCATCCTCTCTAGCAGTTAATTTCTCTACTAACTCTGTATATCCTACAGGTCAATGCATAAGGAGACAATTCCTTCTCCTCATACATATCCTGCAGGTACTGAAATGGGTCATCCTTCTGTCCAACAGATCTCCTTTGGGACTCAAATTCCTAATGAAGGGTTTGAATTTGAGAACTCCTTTGCATAACAGAGCACCTGCAAGAGCTTCAGCCCTCCAGCAGAACCTGGGACAGCCCAAGGGTGGCCAGGCACTTAAAAGAAAAATTAATTAGTTATTTGAACCCAAAGAATGCTTGAGAGATAATGGCTGTAAATTTTGGATAAGAGGCTCTTGTTTACAAGACTCCAAATCTTGTAATAATTCCTTTAAAAAATAATATTTGTTTTAAACAGTTCAACTGTTTAATTTCCCACAGCATCCCATTTTGCTCTTTGAAAGAAGGGCCACTATTCTGAGGAATACACAGTAACTGAAACATCCCTATTTGAAATCTGTTCAACAGCTAAAACAGAAACAACGTGGCTTCTCCATAGACCCACAAATCTCTGGGTCTGGACAAATCCTTAAACACGTGAAATAGGCTTTAATTTGCATTACTTTTGTTGAGGGATCCATTAGTAACACACTTCACACAACCATCAGTTATACATTAAATCTGAGAAGTTACTACTACTCTTAAACTTTATTCTATTTGAACAGCAGTCTTGCTTGATATCCAGAATAACCTCACAATAATACCTGTTTTTGAAAGGCTACCTGGGTTTTTCCAAGTTAAACTCCTCCACAGGAGTCACTGCAATGACACATTATATCAGTATCCTGCAATTTTATAGCAGCACAGAGCACACAAACCACTAAACCACTCTCTGCTTGCAGAGAGGTTTTTTTTCCCCTCTGTTTTGCCTGTTAAAACAGCTTTAGCAAGTCAGTTGAATGCACTGAAAATAAGTCCTTTGCCAATCCACATGCCTTAGTCAAAGCATCCAAAGGAAACTGCTCCTCAACTACTCAAAGACTACGAACCAGCTTGCTTTCATGTTTTTCTAAGGATTCAGCTTTGGAAGAAAGCAATTAAATCTATTCTCCTGGCAAGAAGAATATAGTCTGGAAGTTGTGATGCCTGGGGAATTTCGCTCAGCTCAAGGAACATTTGTTCAATAACCCACACAGATGGTGTTTCTCCTAGGAGGACATCAAGGAGAAAGAGATCCACCAGCAGTCAGTTAACAGTTACTTTAAGATTCTTAGCATTAGGCATCCTTCATCCCAAAGAAAAAAACCAAACAATAATAAAAAAGGTATTTGCATCTCTATTTGTTAGACAGCAAAAGAACTGGGTGTGACAGGACTTGGCTTGTGATGACAGCCACTTCTCCCTATACTCTCCATTGGATAAGGGTGGGTGGAGGGCTTCCTTGGGCTTTTTGAGCCAAAGCTATGCACCACCAAAACCAATAGTTCCCATAGGGGCTTCTTCCCCACCCTTCCTGACCCAGACATGCCAAGCAGCCAAGTTCACCCCTCAAGGCTCTGGATTGTGGTGGATCTGGGTGGTTCATGGGGAACTCTGAGCACCCTCTTGGCAATACATCTACCTGCTGTAGTTATTTGCATGTTGGAGAGATACCAAAGTACCTCCCTAAGCTCCTGCTAACAGGAGAGCTTCCTCATGGTAAGTAATGGATTGAGTATCACAGTTCAGCACTCCCTGTTCTGGGACAGGTCTGGTTCTCTCTCATACCAAGTTCTCTAATGAAACAGTCAATCAGCAGCTTCACAGTGAAGCAGCAAGAGATCTCCATGCCAGTTTGTGTCTTGCTATTCTGGCAAATACAAGAGAAAAAAAACCAGTTGTGTCTGTGGTTTCTAAGGTATGAGATCATGTCCTTGATTGATGAAACTAATATGCAGCTCTCAACATTTGCTTTCTATATAGAGAAATATACCTAGCAACCTTCATTCTTCTAGAGCTGAAGAACTCTGGTTAGTGGGGTGTGCAGTAGGAGTAGTACAAGACTACTCTCAGTTACACAGAATTTTAATGAAGGAGTCTCAAGGTTTCCATAAGCTCATATACCCTAGAGGTATGGCTTCAGCAAGTCCAATCTTGGGTGATTCTAGACAAAAAAACCCAAATATATATATATATATATAAAGCCTTAAAGCCTCTTTTCAATCAGAAGCCAGTTGTTTTCCTGGACTTCAGTGGAACATTCAAACTTTGAGATCTTCAAATCCCCAGTGGTTTGTTTGTCATGTGGCTATAAGCCCAGATCCATCTGGTACATCTCACCTTGCTGTCGGTTCAATACACCTGAAACTGTCAGGAAAGCACCAACTGCAGCAGAAGCACAACAGCTATTTCACCCTTGGCTTCCCTCACCATGGATAAGTCAGAGAAGAAAGAACAGCCCTTCTTCCAGCACAAAACAGAGGGAAACAAGCTTTTGTGTCCATTAGGAATGTTCTTCTGCAGCCAGGCTCTGCATAAGTCAGTGAAAACCCTACACAAGTTTGTTGGGTTTTTTTTCCCCTTTCTGACTCTAAGCTAATTTAGGCTTTAATATTTCCCCTTGAAATCAATGCAGAAGCAGCTCCACCAAAGCCACATCTGAGCTGCTCTTCCTCATTAACATAATCCTACCATGATTATCAAGCCTATCTCATCCACCAGGAATAAAAAGTTAAGGTGCACAGAAAACAGCAGTGCTAGTTTAAAATTTAGCAAAGAGTACAGACTAAGTGCAAGGATAAAGAACAGCAGTTATCTTAAAGGTTCTTCCCACTCACATGGAACATTTTTTCATCAACAAATTCCTTTTACTTCAGAGTTTTGGAAGTTGTTTTGCAATCTGACTTCAAGAAAAATGTAAGATCTAAAAATATGGTTCACAATCTGTTGCACAATAGCTACAGCAGTAACACAGTGCAATAATTAGATAATTATAGTTAATAACTCATCACTGCTTTCCCACCACTTTCTTCTCCCTTTTCAGAGTAACAAAAGGAAGAAACAAGGAAAGTTTTGCACAAGACACCTTCAGGCTGTAAGCTTATTTTTCAAATCCTGTCTAGTCATGGAAGCTAGTATTACTCACATGGATGCATTTAAAGCTTTGGCACACTTTCTACAGAAAAGCTGAATTTTTTCAGCTTTGTGTATATAATCACATCATTTGTATCATGACCTCTAGAAATGCTTTGTTATTAAGTCAACACTTTCCAAAGCCCTCCATAGAGCCATGGTAGAAACTTCTACCCTCTGCCCTTCCTAGAGTAGGATATACATATCCTTACTACCATTATCCTACCTATGGCATCCAAAGGGGAGAAAACTCCTCAAAAAGCCCTCTTGGTTCATCAGTACAGAAAGACCATTTTACTGTATGAACCAATTTTCTTCTTTTTGCAAGTTGTTTTGTACATGCCTGGCATACAAGGGAGGTACAGATTGGATGTCAGGAAAAATTTCTTCACTGAAATGGTTCTCAGGCACTGGAACGGGCTGCCTGGGGAGGTGGTTGAGGCACCATCCCTGGAGGGATTTACAAGATGGAAGTGCTCAGAGATCTGGTTTAACAGTGGACAGGTATGGTTGGACTTGATCTCAAAGGTCTTTTCCAACTAAACAATTCTATGATTCTATGAGGAGTAGAACTGACAGTAGCACATGCAGCACAGACATTATCCAGCTCACTTATTTCACAGAACAGAGACCTTATAGCAAATCCCAGACTGGTTTGGGTTGGGAAGAACCTTAAAACCCATCCATTTCCAACCCCCCTGCCATCAGCAGGGACACCTTCCACTAGACCAGGTTGCTCAAAGCCTCATCCAACCTGGCCTTCAACTCTTCCAGGAAGGGGGCATCTACAGCTTCTTTTTTTGTTCGTTTGTTTGGTTGTTTTGTTTTGTTTTGTTTTTTTTTGTTTAATCATCCATTTCCAAGGCAGAATACTCCACATTTTTTCCAGCCATCAGCAGAGAGTAGGAAAAGAACTACTAGTAGAAGGAAAGCTATTGTGACAGTTCTCCTAGCAAACTGGTTGTGAAGGCTAAAATATGTGCATGCACTCCCTATGCCTTTAGGCACTTATCCAACATATCTTAGTAATTTCTCTGGGAATTAACATATTTATTGACAACTTGACTTAAGAGACTGCATATGCACAAAAGCAACAAAAAAAAAGTCAAATCATTTTGCTTTAGTTGGCTTAGCAACTCAGATTCTGGCCTTCCTCTGTGAAGAGAGAGTTTGGCTTACCCAACATGATTGACTTTGAGACAATAATTTCAAAACCCAGTTTTGGGTCAAGTGGAAGCTGGGGTGAAGCCACCACATCTCATAAATCCCAGGTGACAGAGTCCTTACTGTCTTAGAAGTCTGCTCCAATGTTTAACAGTGTTGACAATTAATCAGCATCTGAATTAATTTTCAGACAAAGTAATCAGTGTCTAAATAGCATTGGAATTTCTGACTTCAATTTGCAGTGACAAAGTTTAGATGTTTTCATCAAAGGAACCAAGAAATCTTCTGGTACAAGTGCCCAGATTTTGGCAGGCAAAGTAGTCCATGAACCAGTTTGCTTGTCCCTTTCAGAAGTTCCCTTCATTAACATTTCTCAGTAATTAGCATTTTCTGGCTCAGATCTTTTTCAGCATTCTTAGCTTGTTAACACCAGATTTCAATAGCATCCAAGAGCTTAATACCCTGCAGAGACTGTGGTCACCTCTGCCCAGGCTACTGCTTGCCCATTTGTAAAGAGGAGCAACCCAGTGCTGAGCCTGAGATCCTCCCAGGTCAGGATGGATGGAGAAGACCATCACCATCTTGACTTACAAAAGCACATTCTGAACTGCTATTCTTCCCAGCAGTAAGAAAAGTTACAAGTTCTGAGCAGCCAGTGGGTTCTACTGATCTAACCCAGGTACTTACATGATACAGAGCCAGGACTGCTGATACTGTACCCCCGTGACTGTCGCCGTGACCCCCTGAATTGTATCTGATAAGAGGTGAACTAGGAAAAGAAAAGAGAAACATTACAGGTTGTCCACGTTTGATTTGTAATTGCAAACATCTCTTTTCAAATGGAAGCTGAGTACTAATACCAAGCATACTTATTGATCTGCACAGTGGATTGATGCAAGGGTGGGGGGTAAGAGACCCCCCCTCCAGGGAAAGATGGGAATATTTGTCCTGATGCTTTTGAATTCTGTTAAACTATTCACAGCTTGGAAAAGCAGCTGTTTTCTCCTCCCAACATCAACCTACTGCAATATTAGGTCATTAGATTAGCATTATTCAACACACACACACATGAGAGGACTGGAAGAGGCATCTTCTGACTCCCCTGTCCTCTCTCCCCTTTCGTTCTAATTACTGTTCTGAGATTATTTTATGGCACTAATTTTTTATTTATTATTTTTTTTTATTGGCAGAAAGCCTAAATTACAGAGATTACAAATGCAAAGCTCTAAAATAGGTAGCAAGAAGTAACCAAAGCATGAACATGCTTACTACATGCTCAGGACTTGACATATCTGTTAAACAAATTCACTCAGGCTGTGACAGTTACATTTGAGGTGCGATGTACATGTTTGTTTATTCATTCCTGTTGACTCTGAAACATCGTGGGTGCCTACAGAGAAACAATGCTTAGTTAAGCTTCTTTACATCTTAGGCTAAAAGATAAGTGTTTTAGACTATGCTATCACATTTGCTGCTACCTTATGGTGACAAAGGAGCCAACACAATGTTGGATAGGGTTACCCTTCTTGAGTTTCTGGAGGAAAACAAAGTGCTGCTTCTCCCTTCCCATGGGCTGGGAGCAATGTGAAGGCTCAGCCCTCCCCAACCAATTACTGATCCAAAGCAGTCAAAATTCCCAGCCTGTTTGAATTCAGATGGAGAACCACAAGGCAAAGGAGCCATTTCTGAAGAGACACCAGCAAGTGACTCTGTTGAAGAGCACTGGACACTTGTCTGAGGACAAGTACACTTAATGCATCCAGACAAGACACTTTAGTGCTGTAGACTTTTTACCCCAGAGAACACCAGTATGTTGTCTTAATAAAACAGGGGCAAAACTCCACCACAACATAAAAACCCTGGGGACACGAGACCCATCAGAGTGACATGGAAAAATAAAGTGTCACATGCAACGTGCAAGTCTGGGGGCCATGCAGTAGTGAGTGTTCAACACAACACCAATTGAAAGTGTGACAACTTCACAGTAACCTGCAGGCAAAGGCAAAGCAAGAGCTGATTACCATTCCCTTCTCGTGGGGTCCCTGAATCTGTGAATAAAGTGCTCATTATTTTTTCAAAGTTGCAGCTTGGCTCTGTGTTCTCTGGATCTTCAGCAAAGTGTTTCAGCATCTCTCGAAGAACATCATCCAAGGAGGTGGCTGTTTCATCAAGGATGATGCTGGCTCTGGCCAAGAACCCATCCAGGTCTCGGTGGGCTCTGACTTCTTCCTCAAAATTCTTTAATTTCAGGTACTGTATTAAGAAGAGGTCAGAGCATTAGAGAGTCGCACACAACACCTAACAGCAAAGGCCTAGGACCTGTGTAGTTCACAAACAGCTTTGTTGAAGTTACTATCACCAAGCCAATGATTCTGGTATCACTTTGACCAGAATTCAAACCACATTATAGAAGAAAAGGAGTTTTATGTTATACTATTAATGCATTGAAGACCTGTATTTTCAAGTTTTACCCCAACAGAGTCAGCACAGGTGAATACCTAGGCACCATCTATACCCCAACATAGAAAGAAGAATTAAAAAAACAAGTTTTGTTGCCTAGGATGAAGCACAGAAGTCAGCCTAAGAGCAAAAATATTTAAAGTAGCATTTAAAATCCTCTTTAGGTTTAAATAATTTAAGCAGTTTGCAGCAAGGCAGGAAAAGTTACTGGGAAGAAATTGACTCTGAGCTCAGCATTGTGAAAAATTACCAGTATGCATCTGAGTGCAACCTAAGCCAGCTCTTCTCAAACTGGGAACCATCCCTACCCAGCACTCCCAGTTAGGGAGCCTGAAGTAGGAGACAAGGAATGCCATCCAACCCACCACCTTTATTGACACTTCCTACCTTTCTACTGTTCCCACTCCCAGGGAGATTTTCTTCTTTTGTGCATAACATCTAGTTTTAAATATATATTTTTTAATTAAAAACCTAAACAACCACCAAAAAACCCAAACATCCCTAAAAAGCAGACAGCAGTGATACTGTCTCAACTCTGCTGGTTCTCTCTGCTGTCCCAGACTCGTTGGCCTTGAGATGGAAGAAACAACCATGCTGTGTTACAGAATCTCAACTCCTTTCTCTATTTGGCAGCTGGGAAGTTCATTAATTCAATGATCAAACTACAAATGTGTCCTTCTCATTTCACAGCCCTTGGAAATCCACACATGCAGTTAACACTCACAGTACTGGTCAAGAAGGACTGACAATCCTGTCCTCTCCTTCAACAGCTGAAGATTGAGGGAGGAAATAGGAACTGCACTTTGTTATATGGATCTTCCTTCTGACAGGAAACCAGCCAGGCTTGAATTCATGATGCTGAGGACCAGATTGTGAAGATCCATTTAAACCCTCAGTTGTCCTTCAGCTCAGTAAGGATCAAGCTCCAAACAGCTTTTACAAATCTGACACTGAGTCACCTCCACAACCAGGACCTTGGCACGTTCTCCCCCAAGTTACAGGACCACCCCAAAGCTTGACTCATGGATCCCCTCCTCTCACAAATACCCTCTTCTACCTTTTCCATTTATAGCCTAGACACAAGAAAAAAAAATGCATTTCACTAATTACTGTAATTATCAGAGCAACTATCAAGTTGTCAGTACACATCCATTGCAATTAGCACTGTTTTACTTTGCATCAATCACTTCTTACATCCTTGAGAAAGCAGATTCTCTGAAGGATTTCAGCTCCCACCCTCAAGGGCTTTGTTACCATCTGCTCTTAGGAGCTGAGCAGTGACACAGCTACATTACAACTCCACCTAAAGGAAACCATTTAACTGCAAGTGGCCAAGTCACTCAAATTATCACTGCACGAGAGCACGTTAAAATACCTATCACCATCTGTCACACTGGTGTGCAGGGGGTCACCATATGACCAGCAGCCATCTCCCAAAAATAAATCATTTCACAAAATCACAGAGTGGTGGGGTTGGAAGGGACCTCAGGAGATCATCCAGTCCAACCCCCCTATCAAAGCAGGTTCCCTACACCAGGTTGCACAGGAAAGTGTCCAGGTGGGTTTGGACATCTCCAGAGATGGAGACTCCACACCCTCTCTGGGCAGCCTGGCCCAGGGCTCCAACACTCTCACAGGAAAGAAGCTTTTTCTTCAGTTTCTCTGGAACTTCTGGTGTCCCAGTTTGTGCCCATTGCCCCTTGTCCTGTCACTGGGCACCACCCAGAAGAGCCCGGCCCCATCCATTTGGCCCCCACATTTCAGATATTGACAGACATTGATCAGATCCCCTCTCAGGCTGCTCTTCTCCAGGCTGAACAGTCCCAGCTCTCTCAGCCTCTCCTCGTCAGGCAGATGATCCAGCCCCTTCATCATCTTTGTGGCCTCCACTGGACTCTCTCCAGAAGATCCCTGTCCCTCTTGGACTGGGGAGCCCAGAACTGGACACAACACTGCAGATGTGGCCTCACCAGGGCAGAGTAGAGGGGGAGGAGAACCTCCCTTGACCTGCTGACCACGCTCTTTTTAATGCATCCCAGGACACTGTTGGCCTCCCTGGCCACAGGGACACACTGCTGGCTCATGGCCAACCTGCTGCCCACCAGCACATCCAGGTCCTTTTCCTCAGAGCTCCTCTCCAGCAGCTCAGCCCCAACCTGTACTGGTCCATGTGGTTGTTCCTCCCCAGTTGAAGGAGGAATTTCAGTTTGTCTGGCATGCAGAACCCAACTTAGGATGTCAGTTCAAACAGCAAAGAGGCCAAAAGACCTAGACAGGATTTAACAAGGTAGATGGCAGAGAAGGTACCCATGGAGGTATGAGGAAGATTAAGAGCATTAGGACTGCCACAGTGCTGAGGAGCTTTCAAAAAAATCAAGAGTGGCTTTGTGTCACCAGCTTCCCCCATGCATAAGAGGAGCCACCAGGAACACAACAGTGGAAGGGAAAATTGAGGGATAGCTGAGGGACAGCAGAAATGAATTAGACATTCAGAAGAGGGCTATTATCTGCCCACATCATCTCAATCAACACTGATCCTCCAGTGAGCTCTGCATGACAGCATCATTTGCTTGTTGTGGCAGGACAGCACTGTCAGCAGCTTAACTGCAAGTCATATGGATTCAGCACCAGCTCTGTCACAGGCTTCAAGCAGTGCCTTGGGTAAATAATTTTCCATGCCTCAGCCCTGTTTCATTCCCCTGCTCCTGGTCCTTTATAAAATAGGGGCAATATCCATCCTTATTATCACTCCCATAACACTGGGGAAGACAGTGCACATTAAACATTGCAAAGCAACGAGCCACCACGAAAGGACATAAATATATCACTCCTTGAGACCAACCAAAACCAAATTAGTGGAAGCACTGGCACAACAATGCCTTGGAGATAACTCAAGCAGAACTGTTCCAGTCAGGACACCCAGTGATTCCAGGAGAGATTAATGATTGTTCCTTCACAAATATTTTAAGCTAGGTAGTCAAGTCACACCAGGTTACTTGATGCTGGAAACTTGATGCTGGAAGCTGCTTAGCAAGAAACCCAAGACAGCAAAGCTACACATTGCATCATGACAAGAACAGAGGCTGCTGTGCCAAAGAAGGTGGAACACATTGAAACAGCTTTCCCTCAGCTTTGGGAAGGTCTCTTGGCCAAAGTCACACACACTATCTGTGCAAAAAAGAGCTCTCAACACTCATCAAGTCAGCCCCAAATGCAAGTTCTCTGCTGGGTGGCTGCTCTGGAGACCACCTTCACACACAGACACTGCAAGAACCTTATGAGGTGTCCAAAAAGCATGTTGTCCCAAGCTGAGTGCTAGCTGTGCTGTTATCACAGTCACTTGGGCAAATTCCCTCAGAAACACATCATAGTGTTTAAAATAAAATAGTGATTAAACAGTTCAAACCATGTCAAAGAGTTCCTTATTTATGCCTATCAAGTGCCATGCCAGATAGCAACTCACCCAAGACACAGGTTGCTCTTCCAACACTCCTGAAGGGGCACAAGAACCATAGGCTACCACCAGAAACAGTGACAACCAAACAGGGAAACATCTCCAGATAAAGCTTCTGACCTGACCACTTTTCTGCTAGCAATTCTCCCTTCCCAGACACTCAGAGTCATCTCCTCTGTGACTCAGGTCCCAATTTCCTTTGCTTTTGAAGTGCAACATTTCCACTTGTCTTCCCTGGAGGCAAAAGCTGGCAATAGCATCTTTTCTGGAGGCCTGCTAAAGCATGCTAGCTCTCTGGTATTTTTTTTTGCTCAACAGCACACTAAAATGCATGAACTATAGGCCAGAAAAGCAGGAATCCTACAGCTCTGAAAAGAAGAAATAAAACAGAAGAGACACTTATGTGTTAGCAGATTCCAACTACTCCTCATCAGAGGCAAATCCTGCATTTGGGCTTAGAATTTGCACTTAAGTGATTAAGTTCTTAAGTTACTTTCAGTCAAGTGTATACAAGAGAACCTTGGCACTTGTATTAGACAAGACAAATTATTGACAAAGACATTTCCATTCCCAAGCACAGAATGGCTTCTTTTAGCTTCTAATTATTACTCAACATCAAACAATGTTTAGGGTTTTTGTTAGTGGTGGTTTTGGTTTTTAACTTGGAAGGAAAGTTGCTCTGTCCAAGTCCCTGAAAGGATGGTGGAGAGAGGTGGGGGTGGGTCTGTTCAACCAAGGACCAAGGGACAGGACAAGAGGAAATGGCCTCAAGTTGCACCAAGGGCAGTTGAGATTGGATGTGAGGAAGAATTTCTTTGCTGAAATGGTTCTGGGGCATTGGAAGGGGTTGGCCAGGGCAGTGGTGGAGCCCCCATCCCTGGAGGGATTGAAGAGTCGTGTAGACACAGTGCTGAGGGACATGGGTTAGTCAGGGACTTGTCAGTGTTGGGTTCACGATGGGATTTGATGGACTTAAAGGTCTTTTCCAATCAAGGCAATTCTGTGATTCTGTTTCTTCTACCAATGGTATTGACACATTTTCCTCCCCCTATCAATTCAGCCTGCTGAAATACCTTCTCAGGATTGGAGCAGTCTTAGATTCTTAAAGCAAAGCAGAGTTGAAGAGCTCTCTGGGATTCTCCAAGAAGCCCCCAAGGCTTTGGTACAGATTTAAGAACCCAAGTTACAACCATCAGCGAAGCCTGTGATATTTGATTTACCAGGATCAGCAATGCTACAGACAGCCAGTCCCTCCAACCAACAAGAGTAAAGACAAACATAAGCCATGCCTCACAGCCTGAAAGACCAAGACTGTATGTTGTATTAAATACCAACTAATTTTCTCTCCACACACTTTCTTTGTATTTTCATAGTCAGAAGTTTGTAGTAATTCAGCCCACACAAGTTTGGTTTGTTGAGGTTTTTTCTCCATTTACACCTCATCATTACTGAGTTATAGTCTCAAAAGCAAGTGTAAACTAAGCCTTGTTTCCTGGTTGTCCTCCTAGACTGTGTTTTTCCAGGGAATTCACTCCTGCTGAACCTCGTGAAGGCAAATCTGATTAGCTGGAATAAACAGGAAACCAAATCACAGCAACATCTATTGGGTGTTTCTGCTTTCGGCTCCAGAGGAGCTCAGCAGCCTGAATCTCTATGGTGTGTACTTGGATCCCTTTGCAGGCAGCTGCAGAAGAGAAAGTGATGAATTAACATGTCAAGGAATTGTCTGGGACAAAAAAGCAGTGGAACAATCAGAATTACAGATAAATTGTTTGGGGAATGAGCAGCACATGGCTTTTTAGGTTTAAATAAAGACAGGGGAATTCAGGGAAAGAGGCATTAATATGCCTTCTGTTTTGGCCAGGAAAAAAAAACCTCCCCATACTCATGGAGTGTTTCAAGATCCTTTTCTCTGTACCTACATGACAAAAAAATAAATCAGTTACACAGCATTCCTACTTACCTTCCTTGATGTGTGCAGTAACACGCAGCCAGCACTTTCATTTTCAGCTGGAAAGGGAAGAAAAAAATAAAATAAAATCAGAAAAATGTTACTACTGCATGTACCTGACAGGCAGCAGGATCCAAGCAGAAGGCTCAGAACAAGGTGAAGTGTCACACTCTTGGCAGAGGATGACCTCTAGAGAAAAGCAGAGATTCAATTTTTACAACATTTCCCATTTTGGAAGTATAAATCAAGTGTAGAAGCAGCCTTTGGCATTACTTAATTAGTGGGGGTTTTGCAGAGCTTTTTTTTTGTTTTTTCCAGATTTCCTATGTATTTTTACTCTTCACTTCTGCCCCCATCTCTCAAAAAACCCCCAAATCTAACTCCTAATCCTTTAGGTAATCATTTAATCCAGTGCATCTTTGTTTGATAGATTGAGGCTAAGATTGTATGAGTCATGCTCGTTTGGAAACCATTCTTGTCCTCATTAAAGAGTCAACAATAACACCCAGGCACTTCCAAGGGAGAGAGCTGCGAGAGATCACACGCAGTGACTCGAAGATGAGCACATTTATGTCCTGTCAACTCACCACGCTGCCTCCATAAATCTAAGCATAAAGCAACAGAGCTCTTGGGAAAGAAAACTGCTGTTTAGAGACTATTAAATGTCATTTAATATGTAGCTGAGTTACAGGGATGGGGGTACCAGGGAAGTTCCCTGTTCAAACTTCCAAGTACCAACATGAACATTTTCCTAGGGTATCTATGAAGCAATTTTCTGGGTATAAGCTTAAAAACAAAACCAAAATCCAACTGTTTTTGCCACAAGCCCACTCTGTACTGCTTGCATCCACGACAGCTTCTCTGTAGCATTGCTAGTACCACAGGTACTGGCTGTGCATCCTTCACTTTGAGTCCTCATCTTCACAACCTCCAAAAAAACCCACAAGACTGAGCTGCTATCAAAATTATACATTAAACACACGAGCAGTTTTCATTCAAATGAGCATAGTAACAGCATGGAAAAAACCCACTGAAGACCAAAAACCTTTCCAGAGGCCAAGCTGTGGAAAAGTACAGAGATGTTACACAGAGTTACAGCTATTCAGACAAGGTTTTTGCTTCCTTTCCAAATCTGGACTTCCAAATCCTAACTTGTGAAGAACTGCTGCAGCCCCATTTCACAGGCTGACCACACACACAGAGTTTTTCAAAGCCCAGCTCTGCTACTGCTCAAATAAACTGTCTGAGGATGCAATTCAGCTCCATACACATGAAAACATTAGAACTGCAAGAAAGTAATGATTTTTTTGCACAGAGAAAGCTGCTTTAACCAAAACCATCCCTGATCAAACAGGAATTCAAGTCATGTCCACAGTGGAGTTAAAAGGCTGCAACTCAAACTGGGAGCAGAGTTGAGTGTAGTAGAGAAGAGGGAAAGGATTCCTTCATCTCCCACTAAACAAAACAAGATAGTTCAGAGGCTTTGGTTACATCACCCAACTTCCCCCAAAGTTCACTTGGACGCCATACACCTGATTAAAACCATCACTTACTAAACAAGTCTGCTGTTGCAATGGTCCCAATTATTACTGCTTTTGACACATTTTTTGGAAAACACAAGCTGTTTCATCTAAAGAATGCTATTCATTATTAAAAAGCAAGCACCCAATAAACCAGAAACATCAAGCTTTTTCCCCAGGCTCTTACATTTGTAGTTCTCCAACGCTCACTTACTCAACTTACAGCCTAATTACAAATGCTAAAGTATGCTGGAAGATTTGGAAGCCATAAATATTCATTGAGGAGAAAATATGTTTTGGTTTTTTCAGCTGTTGCAAGAAATAGTTCTAGAGAGACAGAAAATACCCAGAACCTTGAACAATACCGAGCATGTGTTAAAAAGTGGTATCTGCATATCTGCAGCCTGTCCCTAGGGACACACGCGAACGCAACAGAAACTCATGTTGGCTTTTTATCACACAGCAACTCTTGGTTCCTCTTATCAGTTTCAAGCCTGTATCAATCTTCTCTGCTGACAGCTCTCTCAGGTAATCATCTTGGATGAGCACTGAGAGCTGCTTTATCAACACCAGCAAAACCATCTAATTACATCTGTTGGACTAAGGTCTTTCAAACTTCTCCAAAAAATAAAGCTATTTTGGGTACAGAGGTGATGCTTTGGAAGGCCCAGAGCCTCATTCATCATTTCATCCAACACATCCCTCAGATTTGATCCACAGAAAGGAGACAGACTGATTCTGGCCATCCCAGTTCTGGGCTGTTATCCTAAAAGCCCACTGGAGTGCTACAACATGACTAAGGGATGGTGGCAAACCCAGTGCAACATGAAAAATGGGGGGAAAAGGACACAGAGACTTCCCAAGAGTGCTTCTGCCTGGTTTATGAACCACCCATCTACTTATGGCTGAGGAACACCCTAGGCAACGTGGGATAAAACCCTGCATGAGGTTGCCCACAACACATCCATCCAGAGATGACTTGGCTAAAGCTCAAGACCAACCATGACCAGCCTGCCACCCATTTTCTCCTCCTTTGTGGCACTATCACTACTTCTCTCCAGGCATGGAGAAAGGAAAGAGACAACTTATGGAGGAGATGGAAAGATACAGCATTGTTGATCCTTACACCTCCACAGAGGAGCCCTTCATGGGGACAAAATAACATAGAAAACCGTGATTCACCCTCTACTAACAACAAGGGAGAAAATACTCATCAATCATCTATTATGTCTCACTATCAGGAATAAAAAGTAGATTTCACACCTGAAAATCAAGATTAAGTATACTTAAACAGAACAAAGAGGTCAGGACCATGTAAAAGTGACTTTTATTTCTGTGGTCCCTTTTGTTGGACAAAGCAAACTGTAAAAGTTTATTTTAAGCAAGCTAGCTAGCTAGCTACGGACAGTATTGTCCCTGTCCTCACACAGGGTTAAAGGAGAGCTGCCAGGGTGACAGACTTTATCTGTTAGGCTGTGCTCCAGGTTCTGCCCAGGGGAAAACCAAAAAGTCAGCAACGTATCTCTGACATCCCCTGGCAGCCACATCAAGGCAACGTGCATAGCCCGAATTTCTGGGATGCAGGCACAGAAGCACACAGCATTACTGAATCCTCTCTACAGGAGACCTGCTGGCAGTTCACTTCAGCTTTAGTGACAGGAATGAATTGCCAACGTTAGACTTGCACTTGTGGCCTCATCTCAACACATTCTGAGCCCTGCCAGGGCACTGGGGCATGCCTCCACTTTTTCTTTCCCATTTGAAAAACATGATCCATCCAGCTCCTCAACATGAACAAGGAGATTTAATACTTGGAAGTGAGAAACACAGCAGGATATTTGCTATACTCCAAAGTGGTTTAATCCCTTAGACCTTGTGTGGTTTACACAGCATCCCTGATAGCAGCCTGGAGAAATGAAATCCCCTACTTGCTCCCCATTTAGATAATAACACCTTCTATGCAAAGGCAGCCCTGAAAACAAACCCATGGAAGTCAAATGCCAAAGTTTAATGCTTTTCACCTTTTGCTTCACCATATATCCTTTCACTTAAGATCTATCGCTTCCCTTGTCCAGGTCCTCAGTGCTGCCCTTAAAACCTGAGAAGACACCAAAGCCTCTGGAGCAAAGCAGCTCTGCAGAGGATGTCTGCAGCATCTTAAGACCCTACTTTTTTTTTTGGAATATAGGAGTAGAAATTAGAGAGCAGGAGTTTTTGGGCTCTGCAGGTGTCAGTGCACATTACTTTAGATCTATATGCACTCCCCAGAACATCTGCATGATAAATAGGCTAATAAATCAGAGCAGAATACTAAGTTAGCACTTTCATGGTTTTCTAAGAAAAATATCAAGGATCCAGCATCAGTGGAAGTATTTAAGGTTTTAGGGTTTTTATTACAAAAAGAAAAGCTGTTTTATCTGGGCATTATTGATTTCTTCAGGGGTCTGAACAAATCTAAGCCTCAACCACTTGAACTGAACCACATTGTGAGCATCAAAAATTACTATGCTTTTAGAATCTGTTGCCTTAAAAAATATAAATAAGAACACATGAGCACATGGCACAAGAGGAGCTTGTTAGGAGCAGTAGAGATACCTCCAAGTCATCACTGGCAGCGAGGGATTGCACAAGCAGGATCTCAAGGGGATCCTTTGGCTTTGCTGTCCTGCCATAGCTGTGCCAAGTCTGGAATCTTCCCCAGACTTGAGTATTTTTGGTTATATATTATCAGATAAATAATCATGCCCCAACTATCCCATATTCCCACAACAGGGTGGTGGGCTGAGCTGTAGCAGAAAGCCTCAAATCAGCTGGGTTCATCCCCCTTAAACCAACATTCAGATTAAAGGCAAGTGGGAATAAAGCAATTAGCTTCAAGTTTCTGGAGCAGGATGGAAAGGAGAAGGCAGGGTGGGGAAGAAAACCTCACCTGAGTAAAGCTCAGCACAGACATCACAACGGCTGGGCAGGTGAAGGACTATCGCCTTGCACGTCTCTCTGGCCATTGCAGAGGAATTGGAGGCAAACAGCACAGACAGACTGACCAGAGCTTTTGTACAGAACCAGGGACGAGATAAGAGCACAGAGCGTTGTGTCACTTGTCACACACCCCAACTCCTCAGACATGCACACCCCACAAAAACAAAATTGTGATTTTTTTTTTTTTTTTTCCCTTTTTTTAAGAAGTCTTCAATAAGTTTTGTCATTAAGTTTGGGGCAAGGTGGTTTTGTTTTTGTGTTTGTTTTTTCTTTTTTTCTTCACACTAACTAGAGGGACAGAGCACTCAGAATCTCGGGGGGAAAACTTCCCCAAAGCAAATCCAAAGTGAAGCACCTAAAAGGGAAAACACAGCCTTCGTGCAGAACCACCCGTGCTACTGAATCCTTCCCCTGCACCTTGGCTTTTTAAGCACCGCTTTGAAAACACCCTCATCAGGAAATTCAGAGGGAGGCCGACACACAATCGGTGTATCCACTTTCCATTAGAGTATAGGAAGCTTCAGGAGCCCAACATCCCACGCTGACATCAAACTGCTAAAACAGGAGTTATCAGATGGAACGCGTGGGTCAGCATTGTGCCTCGAGACATAAAAAGGACCTTGGTATTAATGTGAGGAAATGTGACTATTGTGTGCAGAATGATACCCATTCAGGCCCAGACCACTTGTCTCTGGACGTTACTCTCTCTGGAATATCCTTGGCGCCAGCATCTAGCATTTCTCCTTGTCCCCTTACAGACAAAAAACACCACCCCCACCTCCCCCCCAAAAAAAAACCCATCTCAGCAGGGGCTGGGCCATGACTTGGAGCACGGTGGTTTTGCTGGGAGCAGCAGTGGTGGGTGTGCACGTGTGTGCCTCTGGAGTGGATTACAGGAAACTGTTGATTCTTCATATCTAGGAATGATCAATTGTCCAGAGGGTGGAACAGGTTTTAATTTCTCATGAAGCGTAAATCGTGTTCCGTTATTTCCCCCCTCCACACACACCCTGACAAAGCCACATCCTGCTTTGCAATCGGCATTTCAGTGCCATCAGGATTTTGCCTTTCCCCCCCCACCCCCTCAAAACCCACCCCCCTGCTTCAGGCACCTCTCTGCAGCTAAAAGCACCAGCATGAGCATCAGCTGTAAGTACCAATGCATTCTGCAAAAGCTGAGCAGCTACAGCTCCACAAATCCTTGATAAATTGTGCCCAAGTTTAGGAAAAAATCCTGTGCAAACCCTTTTACTGCAATCTGGGAAAAGGAGAAGAAAGTGTATGGGTTTAAAACACCAAGCTGCAAGAATGAAGCCCAAAGAATGAAAATAGTTGTCTGGCTAATTAAAAGGAACTGCCAAGGAGATAAGAACGCTGTGACCACTGGCAAGGCTGTGGCTTCGTACACTTTGCAGACCCACTGCAACAAGTGAAGCTTGCATTTACCTGTCCATCAACTTGAAGGCTCAACCTTCTATTCATCTGCAGGGTTTTATTTCCAAGTGTGCTGAAGATAAAGCTCTCTCCAAGTCCCTTGGAGGAGGGTGGAGAGAGGTGGGGGTGGGTCTGTTCAACCAAGGACCAAGGGACAGGACAAGAGGAAATGGCCTCAAGTTGCACCAAGGGCAGTTGAGATTGGAAGTGAGGAAGAATTTCTTTGCTGAAAGGGTTCTGAGGCATTGAAAGGGGTTGTCCAGGGCAGTGGTGCAGTCCCCATCCCTGGAGGGATTGAAGAGTCGTGTAGACACAGTGCTGAGGGACATGGGTTAGTCATAGGGGACTTGTCAGTGTTGGGTTCATGACTGGACTCAATCTTAAAGGTCTTTTCCAATCGAGGCAATGCTATGAAGTGGTCAAATCCCCTAGTTTGATGTTTCTGCAACAGGCTGAAGGGATTCACATATACACACCTGCAGCCTGGGCTCCAGAGGGATGTATGGGAAATTTCATATATAAATAGAGTCAAATTCACACCCAGAAATCACTAAGACAGAAGGGTTAATACAATTCTAGCTAGGTAAGTGAACAGAAAAGCAGTTATAGGAGGCTGTGAGCCACTAGACAACTAACCTGGTAGCTATGAAAGAAGTAGGACTTGTAGCATGTTAGTCTGGAGAGGAAAGAGGTCCTCCCTCCACTGCACACCAAACTCACTGATGCTCTTCAGCCCCTCTGGTACAAACTCCCAGGAAACAGAGCATCAAACTGGATTTTCCTGTGGTGGGAGGGTCCCTCTTCAACTTCAGTCAAGGGAGTCATGGAAAAGGGACTTCAGCTGGGGTAGGAATGCAATACTGACTCCTGCAAAAATACACACAGCGGGGCACAGACCTAACATTTTACTTATACACATTTCTTGTGACTTAAGTACAAGTCTCAGCCTCTCTAAAAACCATCCTTATCTTCCCCTAGAAATACTGATCCCAGGTCCAAAAGCATCCAGCTTCAGATAAAGACCCATCTTCACATTGGAGGTACTAACAGAAGTCCTGCCACCAAAACCTAAGCTGGAAGGATGAGAGGCAGAAGAGAATAATTAAAAAAAGCTTTTCATCAGCTACCACAAGGAAGCAATAAAACACCCAGGAGAAAGAACTCAAGTGTCAAGATAAGAAGCATTTTAGTACCTAGGCATCTGCATGGATTTGGGCTCAATATTCCATGCAACAGCAATCAGTATTAATTAAAAATGAGATAGGCTATACCTTAAACCCTACACTTCTCCCAGCTATCCTATTTTAGCTAAATCTATGCACACAGCCACTCATTTTACGACAATGGTTAATTGTCAGGGTTTTATGGACCATGCTATGTTTTGTTGGCTCAACGTTTAATCCCACGCAGCGATCTTTTTAAAAGAGAATTATAGTAAAGTGCATCCAATTATGCTCATAGCGAGCTGAGCATCCATCACTGCGAGATTAACAACTCGACAGGATGACAGCAGAGCTGTCACCGCGGCTGTAATTCTACTTACATTGCCTGCCAGCACCTAGACCCTGAGGTACCAACTCATCCTCTCCCCAGAGAGGATTTTTGGATCTTTTCACTCTCCACTAAGGTGGGCAGCAACCTACCAGCAGCTTGCCAGAAAAGGTCTCCAGCGGGAGAGAATTTGGACACCACGTTCAGCCGAGAAAAACAAACCCTGACAATCAGAACAGGCATACAGAGACTCAGATGTCACAGAGCAACTATTTATCTTGTTTCAAGTCACCTTAGAGGTTTTTTCCTGCTGGAGATGGAGCAAATGCATCTGACACCAGGGAGCAAATCAGCACAAACAGTACTGGAGAGCCCTCTTTGCAGAAGATGGACCATGGTCAGTCTCTCTCTGGTTAGGAAGCAACTGCCCAAGCCCGAGCAAGTATTGCAATGGGTTGCATGACACAAGAGGGCAATATCGAGCCCTCTGGCTCAAGGAACCCTTCCAGCTCAAAAAAAACCCATAAATGTTTCACCCAGCTTGGCAAAAGCAAGAAAATGAGGTGACGATGGAAAGACATCATTCCCACATTTGCTTTTCCTCTGTGTTTAAAGAGCAGCAGAGGATCTTGTAGGATCCTGGTTTACCAGCTCTTTTGGGGATGGTAAATTAAGTGTTTGAAGGGATCTTATATTGACTGGACAAAACCTGAGGGTTTTTTGGTTTTGGGTTGGTTTGTTTTTTTTTTCCTTTTTTCTCCTTCCTTTTCAGCTTTTCTTGCTGAAAACAAGTACCACAAGTGGTCAGCTCCACAGTTTTGTTCCAGAAACGCAAAGCTTGAGTATAAACCAAAACAACTAGAGAGCAGCAGCAATGCAAAGGCATTTCTGAAAAGCATCCCCTTGCAGAGTGGGACAAGGAACAGTACATTCCCAGACATACCTCAGCCATAGCTCAGTTAAACCTCATTTCTGGTAACAGTTCAGAAAGTTTGTTAAGAGGGTCCTTTCCCCACCCCTGACCCCAAAAGTTCAGGCTACTTTCATTAGTAGAAGAGCTGAAGGGGCTCATCTCTGCCACTGTCAACCACCTGAGAAGTCAGTTTTCCAGGAGGATCAGCTAGACCCTCTGTAGCCAAAGACTGATTTAGGATCCATCAGGATAAAATCAACTCTGCAAGATGCTTCAGCAAAACCACCTCCAAGAAGGAGCAGCCTAGATGAGCCCCACACCTAGAGTCTGAGGAATCCTACGCTTGATGCTCACAGAGAAGAACTACCTGGATCACTTTCATGCCATTATGGGAAAAAACAAACAAAAAAACCCCAACAAAACCCCCTCCTAATTTTTATACTTGCCATTATTGAAAGTCTAGATTTAGTTCTGCCTAAAGCTCATTTTTAAAACCTCCATCCTTGCATGTGTGAAGGGGACTCCAGCACATGAGAAGTCTGTTTTTCCTTAAAAATCCTGAACATCTCAGCTAAAGAAAAAACGATACAACAAATACCACCATTGCAAACATCAGTGCTTGAGGGAAATAAGGAAGTCTTTTTTGTCCTGTTTTCAATGGAAGGAAAAACACTTACAAAAAGCCCAGGAGGACACACAAGGAAAAGTCAGCTTCTTCAGACACAGAAGAATCCACAGCACTTGCATTCCTTATCCCCAAACAATGCACCCCACGGCATTAAGCCCGGACTTGTCATAGCAGAGTACAGTTCCCCTTAAATCTTTCAATTAAGATGGCATTTGTAAAATTGCAGGCTTGAAAATAGCTAGATGTTATTCCTATGTTCAAATAACTGTTCCAATTTGAAAAGTAGACATCAAGATAGTCAGAGATCTGGGCCATGCCTATTCTGCATCATGGTTTGCAATAATTGCTCATGGTAGATCAATTGGATTTGCTTGTAATCTAAAATAACTGAGCAAATGTGAAGGACTCTCTGATACTGTGATGCCAAGTTAATCCAGAGCCCTTGCATTTAATCTCCAAAACATTCAGTGCCCACACAGGCAAGCTCCAGGCTGCCTCCAGCTGCTGGGACAAAACCCAGGCTGCTGCCGTGTCCCAAAGCTGCATTTTCTTAGGCTAGCAGCATGAAAGCCAGGTTTTGCTAGCCCTTCTCCTTCACCATTTAGCATGTGCATTAGAGAGGATGTTAAAATGCTGTGCTAGAGGCAAAAAGCAGCCTCTAGGGCAATCCAGGGATTTTATTCCTCGATAGCAAGCATTTTAGATATCTTCACAATTTGTGTTAACGAGGCTTTTTGGAAGTCCCTTCCACATGGCTTATCAGGTTGGGTAAAGTTTTGAAAGGATACTGGTTTGGCAAAGAGTGTGCAAAGAGCATGCTCACCTGTAACACAGGTACAGAGCCACCTCTGACAAGGAGCAGCACAGCACCAGTGCCAACAGAACCATCCTCATCCAAAGTCTCTTCATCAATCTGTGGAACACTCTCTGCCACTTGCTTTTCAAGCAGCTCTCTTCTACCCTCTCCAAAAACACTTGGCTTATATGAACCAACCCACCACTCAAAGCTGACAGCACAGCTCCCCAAGGGTGGAAGCCCCAGGGATGCATTTCACTGGTATGTTCACCTCCACCATCATGCATAGGTACCATTAGCAAACACCATCCTCTTCCCCTGCATAAAGCTGCCCTGAAGCAGGCAAAGGTCCTATTAAAGCATAATTGAGGGAGTTTGGCACTTGGGTCCTCACCTGGAGCAGGTACTTTGTGTTTATAAACAGAATATAACACACAGCAGCACTTCCCCGTGCTGTAGCCATAGCTGTGTGCTGTGGGGGTCTGATCTCCATCCAAAGTGTGTAATAAACTGGTTCTCTCCTCATTTTTGCTATCTGCCCCAACCATAGCAGGTGTAGGGATTGCTTGCCTTCACCCAGGGTGATTAAACTCAAAAGGCACATGTTCAACCCCAAAAGTCCCTCTACATTTTCTTCCCTTCCCATCTGCTGCGGAGAACAGCGACTGACCTTGGTGATCCACAGCTACCACTCACTTCCAGCATTTTAATTAAAACATGAACAAAAAAACCTCCAAAAACCTTGGGAAGCCCCAGACCCACATTTGAGTTATCTACAGGGACAAAAACCACCGAAAATCCCGATTTCCCACTAGAAATGCCTCTCCTCCAGCAACCAGGCCACAGCAGTGACAGCAACAAAAAGGCCTCAGGCCCCAAACTTGAGGTCTTTTTAAGAAAAAAAAGGGGGAAAAAAGGAGTCAGGATGCTTCCCATGGATGGCTGAAGATCTACTCAGCAGCCAGACATTTATTGTTTTCCAAAAAAAACCCCCAAATACTCCAAAATTTTGCAAAAAGGAATGACCACATCGTGTGGAGGGGGGGCAATCACTCACCGGTGGCATTTGGTGGCACCTCCAGGTTAACGTTGACGAAGAAGCGGATGCTGTCCCCCGAGACAATGGAGGAGTTCACGCCATCAAAGAGTTCCTCGCCCCCCGTCTCCTCCTTGGCCTCGCAGCCATCGTCCGTGTCGCACTTGAGGTACCCTGCCAACAACATGGGGAGGGCGGTTAGAGGGGCTGTGCCGGGGTATGGGGGTACCCACTGACCATGCCCGCAGCAAGACTTCGGCAGCTCCAGGGCCTTGTGAGGGGCTTATCTCATGCCCCTCATGCCTGGTGAGGGCTGGAAATTATAAATAATGAACTCCAACACATTTTGGTGTGTCCAAAGGGTTGTTCTGGATCCTGGGTGGGTGACACCATGGGCTTTGCACGCCAGCCTGCTCGTTAAGTCAATGGTGTGGGAGATAAATCCAAGGGGATATGCCTCAGAGAGGAAAAAAAACACACCAAAAAAAACACAAAAACCCAAACAAGCCAACAAAACCAGGATGAAAAATCAGACTGGAAGCCCTAAAAACATCAAGAAGCAACCCAAAAGCAAGAGCTGTGCTTCAGCCCACCCCAAACCCAATGCACTCATCAGCTCGAGTCACCAGCAGCACAGTTTCACTTGCTTTCATTTCTCATTTCACTTGGAAACTGAGGAGGGGAAAAAAAGAAAAGAAAAGGTTTCCAAGGAGACACCTGATACGGATGGACAGACCCACAGCTCCCCATGGGGCAAAGGAACAGGTCACAGGAGACAGCAGCACCAAGAAAGCGAGACAAGTTTCTTAATTACAGCAGACAACTCCTTAGCCTTTCGCAACACTTCTAATTAGAGTTTAGCCTCATTCAACAGCAAGCTGGTTCACTGCAACGTTTTATTACGAAGCAGCTGGAGGACTCTTGTGGCGTTCTCATGTATCATGTTTAATTAAGAGAATTAGGGACATTATAGAATGTCAATTTTTACATTACCAGGATTATTCAGCAACTTCTACCCATTTTCCGACAAGCCTTTTATGCCTAATTTGAAGCAGGAGGGATATATTTCATTAGCTTGCTTTAGGCACTACAGCAAAATGAAAAGGGTGAGCTTCAAGGCGGAGGCTTGAATGGAAACTAAAATATTGATGGCTTTTTTTTTTTTAAAGCCTCATATAACGTCGAGGCAGCAGCAGCTGAAAGCGGCGCATGCAGGCTCTGAGGGATCTCGAGCCAACAGCTCACCACCACAAAAAACAAGCCCCAAGCAGAGAGGCCACAAACAGGAACTCGGTGACACAGGACAGGGGCTGCAGTGCTTCCTGCCACGAGCGATGTGCCGACAGGCGCTCAGCATCTCCCCGGGAACGCTTGGAAGATGCTAGGGGTTCAAGCCTTCAGGTAATTTCTGAGGCACAGGAACACAACAAAAACCTCAGATTAATCTCCCCCCAGATCTCTGCCTCCTTCATCGACCTGCTTAACAGGAATAAACGTGAATCAGTCCTATCAGAACTGTTCTGAGGGCTTCAAAAAGCATCCAGGTTGTGGCTGTCCCCATCCAGCCTCCCAGACAGCCAGCAAAACACCCCAAGGGTGATGTCCTCTACTGCTGGTGGAGCTTAGGCAGCTGTTTTACAGAATGGCAGAGGTTGGAAGAGACCTCTGAAGATCATCTAGTCCAACCCACCCTGCCAGAGCAGGATGACCTACGGTAGATCACACATGAACACCTCCAGGCAGGTTCTGAATGTCTCCAGAGACAGAGACTCCACAACCTCTCTGGTCCAGTGCTGTTACCCTCACACATCCCTCCACAATGGAAGCTTGCCCAAAACAGTCAGAAAGAAGTGAGGTAAGGAGAAACACAGGAAACACCTGAACACAGTACTCCAAAGTATCACAGCACTGTGGGCACAAGCAGGTATGAAACATCTGCAAAGGGTTGGCAGATTACTGGGATTGAGGGGCAGCCTGTGTCCTGGAGGGATGGACAGCATCCAGGCAGAGTGCCTGCTGGCATCAGAAGTGCTGTGAAGCTCCATGCAAGTATCTCAGTCCCAAACAAAGTGCCAAGCTTGGAGGTTGGTTTGTCTGAAATGCATGATGGATACCATAAGCTCTCCTCAGCAAAGCACCCACCAGTGCTGACAGCCCCCCTGGTACCAGGGGAGCTTGGGTAGCCCTGCAAAGCAAAAAATCAGCCTGGAGTAGGCTCAAATCCATGATCCTAGCTTTTCCATCTCGGCCACACCCAGGACTGCAGCTCCAAGGAAGCTGTCACAACAGGTCTGTGCTTCTCCATCCTCACCACTCGGGTGGGTCAATTGGGAGGCACATGGGGGGCAAGATGCACGCAGCTCAGAGAACATGGTTAAGTTCTTCCCCGGTGTCTTAATGCAATTAAGATGCAGATGGGTAAAAGCCAAACAAGAAAACTATTTATTCACTTCCCAAAGCCACTGAAACTGGCTTGCTAAGAGCCCAGCAGCGGTGTGCCCTGAAAGCGGAGAGGGCTGGAGACAAGAGAGAAGCAACACAGGAGCTGGAAGAAGGGCAAGGGTGGAGTAAGATCAGAGGGTTGGGCAGAGGTCAGCGAGGACTCTGGCAAGGGAAGCATCCTCTGTTCCTCTCTCTTTAGGGGAGGAAAGAGCAGAACAAAAGGCAGCCGAGCCTCACGTCCCTTGGGCAAGGGACGGACAAAACACTCAGCTTGCAAATAATCCCAAACCTGGGCTGTACAGGAACTGCACTCCCAAGCAGGTGTCTGCTTTGTCACTAAACCACCTCAAGGCTTCAAACCACTCCTGTTTGGAATCCTTCAGCCTCCTTCAATCTGCCAGGCATTTTAAAACACAAACAACTTTGGTCTGTCAAACACAGGGTCACCTCCAGGTGAGAAGATGAGCTGCATACATATGGCAGATGCACCTTCCCTTCCCTCTGAGCACGGTTCAATAGCTGCCTCCAGCCCTGGCAGCTGTTTTCCCCCTGTCTCTTGATGATCCCTGACTGCCACCCCTGCTGCTTGAAGGGCACCAGATGCCACAAGCAACAGCAGAAACCGTTTAGCTCCTCTGAAAAGCGTTTGGTGTTTTGCAGAAGTTCAGAGCAGGATCTGATGTGGCCCTTGCACAATTTGTGTGAATATCCATCAGGTTTCCATATGGAAGTGTTACTGAAACTGCACTTTATATAGATTGTGCTATCAGCAATTGCTTCAGGGGTGTGGAGGTTGGGGATGGACAGCTTTGGAACTGCTTCAAATTGGCTGGGGAAGAGTTTAAGATCTCCAAAATGGTGCCCTACCCCCCCCAACTCTATCACTTCATATGAAGGCAGCATTTGCTGAAGCACCATGAGCTACATTGACAGGGTGAGTCAGAGCTCTGAGCACAGGAAGTGCCACTTCAGCTTGAAATATGGTCTAAAAGCACTAAAGAGGTTTTGCTGAGTCAGGAATTGAGTTAAGGTTGGCTGAGAAGAACAGAGCAGCCTTCCTGCACCTTGAAGAATACCTTGTGGTCAGGACAACCCCTCTCAGTCCACCCTGCAGGACTCATCTCATAGCAGAGAGAAATGGAAAAGCATGAAAAGTGCCCGAGGCCAAGGACAACAGGTACCATCCTTCAGTGCTGCAGGAACAAAATCAGCTCCTCACCCTGTGCAGCCATAAGTAGTCTTGACCCTAAGTCTTCCTATACCTCAGCCCATCCTCTGCAGCAGGAGAATCAGCCATCTCCCCATTTTATACAGGTGCTGGGAAAAACAAAAGCAATTTCTCTAGCCACTCCCCTCTAAAGCAAGGCATTTGACATGGTCTCCCACAGCATCCTCGCTGACAAATTGAGGAGGTCTGGGTTGGATGGTCAGATAGTGAGATGGACTGTGAACTGGTTGGTGGGAAGAAGCCAGAGAGTGGTGGTCAATGGGGCAGAGTCTAGTTGGAGACCTGTGTCTAGTGGAGTCCCTCAGGGGTCGGTACTGGGTCCAGTACTATTCAATATATTCATCAATGACCTGGATGAGGGAATTGAATGCACTGTCAGCAAGTTTGCTGATGATACCAAGCTGGGAGGAGTGGCTGACACTCCAGAAGGCTGTGCTGCCATCCAGAGAGACCTGGACAGGCTGGAGAGCTGGGCAGGGAAAAACTTAATGAAATATAATAGGGGCAAGTATGGGGTGTTGCACCTGGGCAGGAACAACCCCAGGCTCCAGTATAGGTTGGGAAATGATCTCCTAGAGAGCAGTGAAGGGGAAGGGGATCTGGGAGTCCTGGTGGGCAGCAGGATGACCATGAGCCAGCACTGTGCCCTTGTGGCCAGGAAGGCCAATGGCATCCTGGGGTGCATTAGAAGGGCTGTGGTCAGTAGGTCAAGAGAGGTTCTTCTTCCCCTCTACTCTGCCCTGGTGAGGCCACATCTGGAATACTGTGTCCAGTTCTGGGCCCCACAGTTCAAGAAGGACAGGAAGCTGCTTGAGAGAGTCCAGCACAGAGCCACCAAGATGATGAAGGGAGTGGAGCATCTCCCTGATGAGGAAAGGCTGAGGGAGCTGGGGCTCTTTAGCTTGGAGAAGAGGAGGCTGAGGGGGGACCTTATTAATGTTTATAAATATTTGAAGGGTGAGTGTCAGGAGGATGGAGCCAGGCTCTTCACAGTGGTGTCCAATGATAGGACAAGGGGCAATGGGTGTGAGCTGGAACACAGGAGGTTCTGCTTGGATTTGAGGGGGAACTTCTTTACTGTGAGGGTAACAGAGCCCTGGAACAGGCTGCCCAGGGAGGATGTGGAGTCTCCTTCTCTGGAGACATTCAAGACCTGCCTGGACGCCTTCCTGTGTGAACTCATCTGGGTGTTCCTGCTCCTGCAGGGGGATTGGACTGGGTGATCTTTTGAGGTCCCTTCCAATCCCTGACATCCTGTGATTCTGTGTAAAGCATCAACCCTCCCCCTGTAATTCATGCCTGCCTGCAATATCCATCCCCAGCCTTCTCTCCTTCCTCTCATTACCTTCTCAGATCCACTTCATCTCCCCAGTCCTGCTGCTATCAGCCCTCTCACAACTCAAACAAGGTCCTTGCCCTGCAGCTCTTTTGCTTTTGAGCTGACTTCTAAGAGTCCAGGGCTCTGCTGAGACAAGCAGTGAATTGAGCTGCAGCAATCAGAGGTGGCATTACCTCTCCTTCCACTGCCTTACTGGTACCTGGAGTAATAAAATCAGTAGAGTAGTAGTTAGCAGGATGCACAACTTCAGCCACATCATATATATTCCCTAAAAAAGTTTAATTGCTCCATGGGAGCAGCATTCACAGCCCAGGGGCTGGAGACTTCTCCACACAAACTGAAATCTTTATCATCAAACTCAATTTCCTAGGAGAAAAGCAGCTATATTACTAATAACATTATCTCACATCCCAGGTTATGAGATTTATGCCAGATGCAGCCCCAGAGTAACCTCTCAGCGTGCCTCGGAGGAGACAAAGTCAATCGTGGTGTTTTAATCACCACCTGCATCTGCAAGCATGCAAGCTAACGAGGTTATGAGTGCAACTGCATCTGTCCTCACTTTGCTGCAGACTCAGCTTAGCACAGCAAGACAGACAAAACACTCCAGGAAGAGGTTTCTGGGGGAGATTGGGCACTTTTCCTTTTGGCATTACCCAGATGATGTGCAGTTCTGGGCATGTGCATGTTACGCTTTTTTTTAAGGCAGATACATTGCTGCTACTGTTTTAGCAGGATTTACATGGATGAGATAAGGGACATAAAATCATGGAATGGTCTGGGTTGGAAGGGACCTTAAAGCTCATCCAGTTCCAACCCCCCTGCCAGCAGCAGGGACACCTTCCACTAGACCAGGTTGCTCAAAGCCTCATCCAACCTGGCCGAGAACACTTCCAGGGAGGAGCAGCCACAGCTTCTCTGGCCAACCTGGGACACTGTCTCACCACCCTCACACCAAAGAATTTCTTCCTCACATCTCAGCTCCATCTCCCCTCTGCCACTTTCAAACCATCACCCCTTATCCTGCCACTCCCTGCCCTTGGCCAAAGTCCCTCCCCAGCCTTCCTGGAGCCCCTTCAGGTACTGGGAGGCCACTAGAAGGTCTCCCCGGAGCCTTCTCTTCTCCAGGCTCAACAGCCCCAACTCTCTCAGCCTGTCCTCACAGCAGAGCTGCTCCAGCCCTGGCATCATCCTCGTGGCCTCCTCTGGACTGGCTCCAGTAGCTCCATGTCCTTGTGCTGTTGGTGGCCCCAGCACTGGAGGCAGCACTGCAGGTGGGGTGTCAGGAGAGCAGAGCAGAGGGGCAGAATCCCCTCCCTCGACCTGCCTCCCATACCCATACCCATGTAGCTAGATTAGCAGTGCAAAATAAGAAAGCCAAGACCAGAGCTTGTCAAAAGTCATCAGCCTCTGCAAAAATTCCTGGCTTTATTTCTGAAGGACCACATTAACAATCTGATTACTTAAAGCAGTGTTCTGGAAACCACTGGCTTTCACCCTCAACTGCCAAAGTAGTCTACACTACAAGTCTGGAGAAGCACTCTCATTGATAACACCTATCTGCCCAGCAATACCTATTCCCTTAGCCAAATCCAAGCCCCAGCTTCCAGAGTCCTGGCATGACACTTCCTCTTCTTCAGAACTGATAGTTTCTCCCTCCCATGATATCTCTTCAAAAATACAGAAAGCTAAAGTTACACTAAAATGGTTCTTTCAAGCTTATATGATTGGCAACCCAACTCCATCAACTAGCCATGTTAAAAGCCATCTCAGATTCCTCAAATAATTATTTAGACACAGAAGGCAGCACAGTTGCAGGACAGTCAAGTTGATTTTGCTAAACAGCACTTGTGGTCACCTTGCCAGAACATAGGAGCAATGGTAGACACTGCACTCCAGTGGGATTCAGCAGCTTCAGATATTTTACCCAAAATGCAAAGGCTTTCCTTCTACCATCACTGCTTTAGATATTGTTGTCACTGATCCATTCAGAACTGAAATCCAGCTATTGGTCCCACTCTTAGTGCTTCAAACCATAAAGCTCACACAAGCCCAGAAGCCAGCTCTGCTGCAGTCAGTCAAGTGCAGGATTTTGTAAGTTCTTGCTGTGGAAGAGTCCAAGAGCTATTTGCATCCAATTTCTCAGAAGAATGACAGGTCAAGTACAGAAGGACAACAGAAGCAAATAGATTTTAAAGGTAAGGGGACACAGGCATTACCCTAAAGTCAGGTCTGGTTCTTTGATCATCCCAGTGCTCAACTGTAATATATAGTATTAAGGAACCCAAGAGAGAATTAAGCCCTATATCTAACCAAAAAACTACTTATGGTACTGGCATTAAATTTAAAAAGCCAGTTTCATCAGATTTTTCCACTCCCATAAACTTTCAACTTGCTCTAACCAACAATAGACACTAATTTCTAAGAAAGGCATGAGGTTTTAATTAACCTGAGCTAAAGTGATCAGCCTGAGCTTTAAGCTATCAGAGGGCTTGCTTTGTTCCCCAAGTACTGCAGGCTTGGAGATTCACCATGTCACTCAGAAAATACCCAAAATCTCAATATTGGAAACTCAATTAACTAATGGAGCCTCCACCTCCCTTTTGACCTTGACACTGTGAACCAAAACACAAACTCAGGTTGCCTCCAAAGGTTAGATAACCATACAGATAGTTAATATTGGGAAGGATAAAATAATCAAAAGATTCAGGAGAGACTAGAAAGAGCTTTGATACAAGTGTTATCAGTTCTCCAGTCTGCACAGTATTCTAGAAAAAAAGGGTTTAGGCAGCATCCTACTCTCACAGACTAACCAAGGCAATCTCATATGCTGATTTCAGACTAATTATCTACTTACCAAAATACATCTCCTTTTTCAGACAAAAAAAGAGAGCAATTGTATTGCTGGAAAATAGCATCTTTCAGGTAAATATTTGCTTAATTTTTACATGTTCCTGCTGAGGTTAAACTTCAAAGTTCAGGGGTTACTTATTGTTTTGAATCACAAGAGTCTGAAAAGCACTTGTGAAAAATTCCTTCCTTCCTCCCAAATTACTCCCATTTCACAGGCAAGAACAATTGCAATGCTGTAGCCACGGAGCAATGCCCTCCCCAAGGATGAGATCAAGTCACATTTTGCAAAGCTGTCTCTTACAATTAAACATTTAAGCCACTTTGATTAAATAAAGCAGTTCTGCATGCAGCTGGATGCTTCCTTGCTAAGATGTTAAGCTTTTCCTTTGGTTCACAGTCAAGAGATTCCCTGGCAAGGCTTGTTATTTTTGTCCTAAGAAGATTTACCCATTGTGTGGCAGGCAACCATGTGGACATGGTTTATGCCAGCCCAGAAGAAGACAATTAGGGGGGTAGGGGTTGTCCACAGACTGCCTTGTTGGACTGCTGAGGGTTTGCTGCTGATAACTCATCAGCAACAGGGCTCCAGAGCTTACCTCCCATGCTTTTGTTAGAAGACCTCCTTTATTAAGCCAAGTATTATGAGTTGGCACAGGTTGACTAATGACTTCTCTGGGTCATCTAGGTGGGATTTAGAGATGTATCCTCCAATCCCAGCCCTTCCACAGGCAACTTAAGGGGCAGAAGAGCTGAAGAAGTGCTGGGTGGTGCTTCTTGGTTCTTGAGCAGTCATTGGGAGCCCATTAGAAACTAGTCTGCAACCTTAGAATCACAAAATGGTTGGAAAGGACCTTAAAGCTCACCCAGTCCCAACCCCCCTGCCAGCAGCAGGGACACCTTCCACTAGACCAGGTTGCTCAAAGCCTCATCCAACCTGGCCGAGAACACTTCCAGGGAGGAGCAGCCACAGCTTCTCTGGCCAACCTGTTCCAGTATCCTTCTGGAGTAATGGCCACCTGCTATGGAGATGTCAATCCATTACCTAAGCTTTCAGAGCTTCAAGACCACAGATTAAACCACAACTTCCTCTTGTTAAAAAAACAGATGTAGAAGGTGTCTAGCAGGTGAGTCACCAAGACCAGACCCATATCCTTTAAGTAACAGATCCCTCCACTACTGGCCAGCTGTAACTTCAGTCACATGTGTCCAACCCTACTTCAAGTCAGCCTTTAGTCATGAACAGCCAGATGGAAACATCAAGTTTCCCCTGCCACTTCAGTAATAATTCATAACAGAACTGAAAGAACTGATCTGCTACAAAAAAAAACCCAACAAACCAAACAACAACCACACACCCAGGCACTTTTTGAATTAATTCCAGTATTGTGTTTTGCAGCCAGATTTCTAGGAAATGTTGTGAATAACCCAAGTAATTCAGTGGGGCTTTGTTTTTATTTTTTTTTGTTTTGTTTTTACAACACACAACAGCACGTGGAATTTCAGTTCTGTACCAGAACCCACAGAAATCAGGAGTGTTCATTTTATTATAGGCCTCCTGATAGACAGTTCTCAAATAAAAATCTCCAAGAGACCTTCCAGCTACCCTCTTGGGCTCTCCTTAGGTAGCAGGAGTGCATCTCCTGTTGGTAAATTGGGTATCTCATCAAGGGAAACCCATTGCAAAAGGATTTGTTTCACAAAGACATTTAGATTAATCTCCTAGTTAGGCAAATAATTCCAAGACAGATAAAGACAAATTAAACAAAAAAAGAAAAAGAAAACCCCACAGCACACATACCAAACTGAACTGCAAACTGAAAAACAACAAGCAGCAGATAAAATATATCCAAGCCAGACTGGGGCCTTGAGGCCCTTCAACACAACTGACATTTCTTGTGCCAGCAAAACCAATTAATAAGTCAGAGGAGACCAAGCAGCGAGGGATTTGCTCTGGAAGACAAAAAAAATTCTGCTGCAATATCTGTTGAGCCAGCTTTAAAACAATGCAACAACTCAGATATCCCCAGCTCCATACTGGGACAACTCAGATATCCCCAGCTCCATACTGGGACAACTCAGATATCCCCAGCTCCATACTGGGACAACTCAGATATCCCCAGCTCCATACTGGGACAACTCAGATATCCCCAGCTCCATACTGGGACAACTCAGATATCCCCAGCTCCATACTGGGACAACTCAGATATCCCCAGCTCCATACTGGGACAACTCAGATATCCCCAGCTCCATACTGGGACAACTCAGATATCCCCAGCTCCATACTGGGACTCCTTCCTTTGGATTTTGCAAGAGGAACTAGAAAGCCTCCAGTTATCAGGGGAAGTTCTTTGTCCAATTAAAAAGCTCATCAGACATTGGTAGAAGTTAATCACTTGTATAGCTAATACCAATGCCTTAGAGCTAATCCACTTGTAGCAGGCACTAGATACTCCCCCACCACCACCAAGGAGGGTGTAGGAGGTTGACATCCAAGAGACAATGTGGGGCTTGATGAATAGTTATTCTCAACATTGATTGCTGAGCTGCCTTTCATCAGGACTCCAATTACCTTCAGGTTTGGATTGGGTCTACACAGTCATCTCATTAGTCACTTAAATTTGCCAGGAAGAAAACTCATTTGATGAAACAACCTCAATGAAAAATTCAAGTGGCTTAAACACACAGCCTGCTCGTGGGGCAGGTAGGAGGACATCAGATATTAGTTGGCCATGCCAGATTTTGTTCATTTAACTTGTGCAATGGACTTGTTCCATAGCCTCAAAACAAATGAGTAGAAACGTGGATTTTCATCAGCAAGATAGACCAGAGGGCAACTATTAAAACTGACTTTATACATGGATTGAAAACAGAACACAGCCAACAGCTGCCATCCTACTTGCTGCTACCACACTCTACATCAGAAGCTTTAACTGAGCAGGTACAAACTTATTTCCTTATTTTTCCCTCTCCCCTACAGAGCAAGCTATGGAACACATTTTAATTTTCTCAGTCCTACTGCATGCATTTACCTTCTGCAACGCACTAAAGGCCACAAAAGTACTTCAGTCAAGTTCTTCCAGCTACAGGGAAAAAACAGAGTATACTGGAAACTGGAACTTGTAGCTAAAGACATGAGTTCCTTTGATCAACTTTCCAGATTTTTAGCCAGTTAGGAAGTTATCAAATAGGTACATAGTTGGGACCATAACAACTCTGAGCTTCCAGAATAATCACATACTAACATCCATTCACTAGAAAACACTTCCTGGGCTTTCCTCAGTAATTAACAGAGCTACAAATTATTAAATACTTGAGTAAGTTTTTATGAACAGTAAATATCCAGGAGATTCTTACAAAGCACAGCTTTGGTGCTGCAGCCAAGCTTAACCTCACTACAACGATTTAAACTAAAACTGAACCTTCAAATATTCAGTTTTAACCTTGCTGCAGCTACACAACAAGGGGAAGAAAAAAAGACAGCTGGCCAAGAGACAATCTCTGAGCAGAGCCTCAGATACAGTCAGAAACAAAAATATACTAATTAATAATGATACAGAAAGCCATATGTATATGCAAGATCTGAGGAGGAGATAAGGAAAAAGCTCAACTGTGCAAAGAGCAATAATATCAAAAGATGTTTCACTGCTGAGAAAGGGAAAAAAGGGAAGTGCTAAGGGAATCAAAGGAAGGAGTTTTGGGTTTTTTTGTGGTTTGTTGGGGTTTTTTTTTGTTTGGTTGGGTTTGTTTTGGGGTTTTTTTTGTTGTTTTGGGTTTGTTTTTTTTTTTCTTTGCTCCCCACCAATACACAGCTTACAGGATTGGTTTTATTTTCAAGGTGGGGCAAGAGGATCTCTTCATCTCCATAATGAACTGGCAGATTCAAACAAGTGGTGCCAAGAAACAGCTCAATGATTAAGTATCTCCAGTTCAAAACAAGCCATTTTGAAATTACATGAAAAGGTAACTTCTTTCTCTGTGCTTTCCTCTAGCCTTGATTAAATTTTTGGGTAAATTTTCAAGTATCTGGGTGCATGAAACTTTTATACAGAGACAGCCAAAGCACTCCCTCACAGATGGATGTGAATATTCACACCAGCAACCCTCAAGATGTGCTGTCCATATATTCTGTGCAGAAAAACACAAGCCCTCAGTGAAATCAGGCAGTAGAAGGTGACTCATCCCTCAACAGCAACTGAACTTTTAAAAAAGGTCAGTTTGTAATGAGGAACAAGAATGACAGCAGATTTCAGTGTGAAATAACCAAGAAATCCACTGTATTTTCAATCACAATTAATAGAGTGTTCAATCTTGCATGCAGGCTGAAGAGGAACTTGCAAGCAACCCACCCTCCTTCCTCCAGACCATGGAGAAGCATAACAGGAAAGCAGCATACAGAATTTAATGAGTTCTTGATGGTAGCTTTAAGGTGCCATCTCCTTAAGACAAAGGAGGAAGCTGAATAATAACACAAACAGGGCAGAAATAAATGCTCACTGCTGTGGCACCAAGTTGCATATCTCATAGGAGAAGCATCCAGAGATCTGCCTTTTGTTTTGTTTTGGTTTTTTTTCTGTTTGTTTGGGCAGTTTGAGGAAGACATTGAGTCTTGTAAGGGAGCATGTAAAGCCTCCACATAAGATGCTAGCACTGACAGCTGTGCTTGTGTTCTCAGTGGCAGAAGAGCTTGGGATGAAGTAGGTGGCTCCAGAAGACAGCCACCTTTTTTTCCTTCCTCCAAATCATACAGCAGGATTTCTCCCTGTTCTCAGCCAGAAGCTGGAAGCTTAGTCTTCTCTTCAGGTTCCAACCTGGACCACCCTTCTTACATTCCCAGGCCTCAAGAAAGTACCAGCCACATCCCAAGGGGCCACACAAGCAAGCCAGATAAGGTACGAGCAGGGCTATCTAGACCTTGTGTCCCACATGACCTCAGAAAACCTGCAAATACCAAAGACATAAAACCTCCCTGAGGTCAAGCATTAATTTCTGCCCTTCTGCAACTCAATCCAGCTTTTAGAAAAGGTCTCTTACAAGAGCTGAGAGCACTTACTTCCCATTTTATCCTTTTACTCCTAGAAATTATCTAATATAATGCTTTCAGAAAAGGCAAGCGAGCCAGTGCAAAAGGAAATGCTGTCAATAGCAGTGCTAGATCTACCACAGCTGACATCTGGCAGGCATTTGGCTTCCCCTTTCCAGATGTTAACCTAAAGACTTGGCCCCCTGGAACAAGAAAGATGAGTCTTGTGACAGCAACAAGTATCTACAGGTCTAAATAACCAGAGCATTTTAGTGTTCTGCTCTCACCATTTGAAAGTTCTGAATACTCCAAGCACCTTCTCAAGGGCAAGAAGCCCCAAGCCCTTAGAGGCTACAACCTAAAGAGGCTGGTCTTGAGTTGAACTCTCAAGATGAGCTCTCCCTAACAACCTCCATGCATGCTACTTCTCCAAAACAAGTAGAGAAGTTAGGAGTTCACTACACTTCAAGTGTGGTTGTACTTTGTCCCTCTATCATTAAAACACCTCTGAGAGCTCAGCCACCTTTATTAAGGCAGATGGTACAAGTTTCCAAATGGCTCATCTTTATCTTGCTTCAAAAAAAAACCAAAAACCTGAGAGCACTTTGCACTAAAAGATACATTTGCCAGAGCCATCCAACATTTGTCTGATGCTCTTGGCAGGATGTCTCCAAAGGGATCTGACACCTACACATGATCTCCACTCCAGAAAAAGACAAGCAAATCCACCTGCCAGCCTGTATTACAGAAAAACATCATGAAAGAACTTGAAAAACAAGGAACCACCCAGAATAGTCACTGATGACAATGTGAAGATGATTATTTACTGCTTTGAGTATCTAGAACATCTACGTACAGGATTTAAAAACAGAGTCTGCTTCCAGTATAAGATTGCACAACCACCATGCAAGACTATCTTCACATGCTGCTTAAGCCAAATGGATTTTGTATTACCCATTTCAAGTTCTCAGCTAACCCTGTAGTGCAACTCTCCCTCCAAATAAGGTGATTCTAATAATAAAGTCAAATAATACTTGCCACTCTCTTCAAAGAAGTATCCATTTCTTGACATCGCTGCTGGTGGAGACTCTAAAAAGACAGAAAAAAAAAGAAACATAAGAATCATCAACATGCTGAACATCTTCACCTCATGCTGAACTCACTGGAAGCCTGGAATACAGCAGAAAGGCAGTCCCAAAATACTGCAGAGGCCTCAGATTTTTCCTTAATGTGGCAACTTTAACCTTTTGTTTATTGACTTTAGCTTTTACCAGAATACCCTATACAGTCACAGTTACTGCTTGAAAAAAGTTGCAGTCTCAGACATCCTGGGCTGGGACCACAAAACAGCAAGACTAAAGATCAGGACAAGCCTGATCATCTCAGTGACCTATCAAACCTGAACAAGTGCATCCAAAAATAATACAAGCTAAGCATCTACATGGCTTTTATCAAAAATAAAAGCCATAATGAAGTCCAGGTTGTAGCTTATGCTGAGATAAAAAGAACCAGTTTAATTTAGAAAAAACAAATGAATTTAGATGAAAACAGGATCTTATAACCTACTCTGCTGCTTCTAATCATTAGGATATCCCAAAACAGTGCTTGGCACTTGAAGATAAGGACCAGAACACTGCAGCCTTCCTTGGCCCGCTTCCTGAGCTGGGGTCCTACAGCAAACACCATCTGCACCAACAGGGTCTCACGAGGAAGCCACAAATGGGAAATGACGCCGACCAAGAGTGAACCCACAAACACAGCAGCACCAGGACCGAGCCCCCATCGTTCATTATGGAACATACTCTATTTGTTAGTGAGTCAGTTCTGTAATTAACTGCTGGCAAATTGAGTGTTTACCATGCAAAGAAGATGTTCAAACAGCACAGGAGCACCTGCTTTAAGGTGTGATCAAAGTCTGGTACCCAAACCCAGCCTGACTGCTTTTAATACTGACAGTATTTGACAGTTCAGACTGCGTGGGCTAGAAGCACCAGCTTTTCTCTACAGGTGCACACTCCATTTTATGGTGAGCTAACAGAGCTCTTTATTTCAAGCCTTGAGCAAGAGTCACCCAAAGCAGTCCCTCAGAAAGCTGTTACTAGATGCTGCCTCTCTATATGCTTCTTCCAAGCCAAAATGCAATCAGAAAGAGGAATAGATTCGCTCTGTCTTTCCCAACTTCATTAAGCTAATCAAACATTACCTACGCAAGCTTGGGATGAATTTGGGCCAACAAGGAAAGAGGTTTTGCCTGCTTTATTGTTCTACAGATTAGGCTTCCTGCTTTTCGTCTGAGGTATGAGACTGTTTCCCAAAGACTCTTTTCTCTACCCCATAACTTTTGGCTTACAGGTTATGTGCCTTTCCCTCCCCCCCATCCTCTTTTACAGTGTGTCACGTTTTCAAGCATCATAATTCATCCTGGTCCACCGGGAGCCTTTGGACATCAGACGGATACAAGTCACACCACTGACGGCAGCACCTTCCAGCCCTAATGTTTGTCACAGCCCAGTGTGGCTCAGACCTTTCAGGGAATTTGGCTGCACAGGTTCCTGAAGCAACACTCTGATGAGCATTAAAAAAAAACCACAACAAAGAAACCCACACAAATCTGAGGGCAATTCCAGTGTCTGGTCCAAGACAGAAACATCATGTTCCAAGTTCATCCTAGAACAATGGGTTGGAGGAACAAATGCACCGTGGCCAAGGGGCACCCATTACACGAGTCAATTGTTTCCCTCCACCTGGAAGGGAAGGAGAAGATCCATCCAGACTGATTAGCATGCTAATGATCAAAGGAAAGTTTTTTAAAGAGGCTCTTATTGTGTAATGATTGCATTTACGTATTTCAGAGAAACAAACAAAGCAGACGGATTACCCAAGGAACTGACATTCCCACCAGGATGATATATCAATTTCTCATTTCTGTTATGGCTTCTGAGGGAGCCTGAAGCAACATGTTCATCCTTCACTAGGCAAAATGAGACACTTTGCTTTTTCTTTAACCAAACACACCTCTTTCTACAGGTTGATAATGCCTAATGAACAGAAAATTAGAGCTGGTTGGTTTCTTCATTAGAAATTAGCTTCTAACTGCAGCATTGCCTGGCTGGACAGCTTGACATTGCACCTTTATGGGAGATTCTGGTTTGGTTCCTACTTGGACTAGGCATGAAGAGGGCAAGGCTGGGGTATTACAGCAGGCAATGCCATTTCATTAGGTGGCACTCATTCCTCTGAGTCACTAATGAGTGATAGTCCCCTAGGCAACATGCTCAGGCAATTATGTTGGAGGTGCTGTTTTTTTTCAGATGAGTCATATAACAGAGGTCTTAACCTCGTAATTAAAGATGCAATGGCACGTTTGGGGAAAAAGAAAAGTCAGGCGTTCACCCTACTATGTCCTGGCTAAAGTCCAGCCCTGGTAATTTGTCTTCTCCCTACATAATGCTGTCCCATAGCACCAACGTGATTCCGATTTCAAACCAGTCTTCTGGGAGCCTTTTGGAAAGTTGTTACACCCCCCACGGAAGGGGCTACGCACATTAACATCAGCAGTGGTGTGCAACGTGCCCAGGAGGTAAAAGGTGATGGGGTGTTTACACAAGTCCAGGCACATGCACGGAGCTATGGCACTAGCTTAAAGGTCAACACCCTAGCAGAAGTAGAGGTAGGAAGGGTAAATTGGGGGCTACCTCACCTGCATCTCTGAGAACCTAGAGAAAGCAGCATGCACTTAACTTTTTAACTGAGCACAACAAAAGAGACAGATTTGGCTCTATCTTGAGCCGGCACCGTGCGCTGGCAGCCCAGAAGCCAATAACCGTGTCCTGGGCTGCACCCAGAACAGCGTGGGCAGCAGGGCCAGGGAGGGGATTCTGCCCCTCTGCTCCGCTCTCCTGACACCCCACCTGCAGTGCTGTGTCCATTTCTGGAGCCCCCAACACAAGAAAGACGTGGACCAGTTAGAACAAGTCCAGAGGAGGTCATGAGGATGATGCCAGGGCTGGAGCAGCTCTGCTGTGAGGACAGGCTGAGAGAGTTGGGGCTGTTGAGCCTGGAGAAGAGAAGGCTCCAGGGAGACCTTCTAGTGGCATCCCAGTACCTGAAGGGGCCTACAAGAAAGCTGGGGAGGGACTCTGGCCAAGGGCAGGGAGTGAGAGAACAAGGGGTGATGGCTTGAAAGTGTCAGAGGGGAGATGAAGCTGAGATGTGAGGAAGAAATTCTTTGGTGTGAGGGTGGCGAGACCCTGTCCCAGGTTGTCCAGAGAAGCTGTGGCTGCTCCTCCCTGGAAGTGTTCTCGGCCAGGTTGGATGAGGCTTTGAGCAACGTGGTCTGGTGGAAGGTGTCCCTGCTGATGGCAGGGGGGTTGGAACTGGATGATCTTTAAGGTCCTTTCCAACCCAAACCAGTCTGAGATTCTATGATCTTTCTTCTTTATGCATCAGCGCCCTTCTCCCACATTTCCCCCATCAGTTCAGCACAAGCAAGCATAGCTAGCGCCCCATAAACATAAGCTAAGGATGAGGCCAGCTAGACTGTGCTTAAGTGCCTCCTTGGTAGCAAGTCAGCAAGGCAAACATATCAACAGGCTCCATGTGCCTCTCCTTTCTCTTGACTTACGGGATTTTAACATTCAAGCTCTCAGCTCCTCAGTTCTGTTTTGCTGAAGACGGGAGCAATGGGTTCAAGTAATGCAGAACTGACAGCAAGGCACAGTCCTCTTCTCTCTAGCAATAAGGTCCATACCCACAGCCTCACCTACATTTCCTCTCCCCATCTCACCTCTGCTCTTAAAAAAAACCTGTTCAACCAAGGGGAAGTTATAAAACATCACAATAATCAATGCAACTGTTCAGCTTAGGGAAGCCTGGGCAGGAACACGAGTCTCTAAACACATTGGAAAGACGTTACAATGCTCCAGGGTTTGCCTGAAATTGCAGAAGTGTTTCCATGGAGTATAAATCAACCTTTGCACTAGCCTTTGCCAAAGGCTGGAGAAAAAGACCTACAGTCTGGGGAACATTTTAGTATCACAAGGTGGGAGTTCCCCCTTTCCACACCAGCACACCACTTCCCTCCGTTCCACCAAACCCATATTGCTAGTTCCTTTCACACACGTTTTCTTCAGATTTTGGCAATTTAAAAAAATCCAAACAAAGCAAATTCAGCAAGACAGAAGGTCAGGCTTCTAGAGAAAAAGCTGGAAAGCATTATCTCGAGGAGCTAAGATACACAACACCACAAATTCACTCTTGTGGCCTCTAGCATCTCTCACCCTGAGGTCCATGTCTTCACTCTCCAGCCTCTGCTTTCTTATCCTACATGTAACAAGCACAACTGGACTCTCCACTTGCTCCCCCTGTCCAAAGGCAGAACAAGACACTATCTTCCATTATCTGCAAAAAAGCATGTGATATACAGCTCTTTTGACAATTTAAGCAGTGCTCTTTATTTTTAAGAGTTAATTTACTGCAGCAAATAAGTTTCTACTGCCACACCACCTTATTCCCCCCAGGGGTGTCTATTAGATGAGACTAAATTGGACAGACATTAAAAGTGTCATCACTTAGTTGCTTTTTCCAAGAAAAGCTTCTGACTAGTTTCTCATCCCTTTACAAGCATTGGATTCAAAGGTAAAAGTGAAGAGCTGAAATGCTGCAAAATGGAAAACAAAACCTATTTCTCTAGGCTCAGGGGTACAGCTTCACATTTCAGAAGTCACTACCCTTTGACTTGAAGCTATTGCAGCAACTCCAAGGGCCACCAAGAGGGAGGTACATGAAGTTTACTTCTTAACTGGTAGGACAGTCAAGTTTGCTGTAGTTTAAGGTACTTGGTATATTTCCTGATTTCTTACATTCTTACCATTTTTACATTTGCATTTAACAACAAAACCAGACAAAACCCTTCCACGCCATCCTCCATTATTAAATTCCTGTGGGAAACGCATCTCAGATCTAATAACCCATTTTAACTCTCTTGTTTTAAGGTTAGTAATAAGTTCTCTTGAGCCTTGCAATATTAGCGGATTACAAATAAAAACACATTCTCTGGATACTTCAGTAACTCGATTACAATGTTCTGCTGCTGGCATCTTCCAAGTAAACAGCCTTCTGCAGCACAAGCCTTATACTGAAGCAAAACAGAGCTCTCCAACAAGCTTTCTACAAGTGGTATTACAGACTTCAGCTTTTATGACTTCCCTCCAGTAAAACTCTCCCAAGTTCTAGTGCCCTGATATTTAATTGAAGTTTATATTCAGAAAACACCATTTTGAAAGAGTTATTGGACAGGTTCTTTTTTATTTACAGGTCCTTTTATATTAGCTGCTCTTGGGTTGTCTCTGAACATAGGCAGCCCTGTACATCTGGAGTACTTAGTTACTCCATAAGCACTGATCAGAAAACATAAGGTACCTTCATCATTTTTTACTGATACTATGCTCCAGTATCCAAATTTCCACCATGTTCTTCAACACTGCTTTGCTGAAGCTCTGAGGACGTTCTGAAACTCAACAGCAAATGCCACACCCTGCCTTAAAGTTGATAAAGCAAAACACTGGGGTCTCTGAACAAGAAGTTACAACAAAAAACACTTGTTGAGCTGAAAAAGCCCTTCAATTTTTCCAGTTTCCTCCCAAGAGGAATTCTCAGCACAACAGACTGAACTGCCCAGTTACCTGGAAAGAAATCTACTTTCAAGAAGACATGTAGGGCTTCAGCTTTGAAGCAAAGTTTTGACTGCTTCAAGACAACTCAAATACCTCCAGGAATGGTGGAGTCCCCATCCTTGGAGGGATTGAAGAGTCGTGTAGACACAGTGCTGAGGGACATGGGTCAATCATGGGGGACTTGTCGGTGTTGGGTTCATGGTTGGACTTGATGACCTTAAAGGTCTTTTCCAATTGAGGTAATTCTGGGATTCTGTGATTCTACTTCCAATGCTAAAACCATCCATCACTACCACTAAAAAGTTGGGCATCAGCTTCCCTGCCTGATGGGGAACATTGCAGTTGGTTGCACCACCTCAAACAGATCTGAGGCCAAGTCCAGCTTAAACAAGAGCATCGCCTCATCTAAAGCTTAGATCTGGGGGAAGATGACAAAGCTAACCCTACTGTAGGCTCCACCACACCTAGTATTTGATATTGAACTCTGAGCTCACCTCTTTCTTTTCTCTCTCCCACCAAGAATTAACATCACAGGACAAGGGAGTCTGCAGTTGTACATGTGACCAGGGAGCTGCACTCAGGTTCATGCAATTTGAGGCAGTGGGAGAGCCATGATTTACGTGCTTCACATACTTAATAACCAAATGATGCTTCTACTACCCTCCACTCAAACTCAGAGGAAAGCTAGAGAGACTTGAGAGGAAAAAAATAAACAGATGTACACACAAAGAATAATATTTCAAGGAAAACCTGCAGGGTTGGGTTTTTAAAAAAAAAAATAAATAAAAAAGTGAAGCATTGACTGAAAGGATTTTGCAACCGAGAGTTTAAAAATCTCTCTATACAGTAAGAGCTCAACAGCAGGAGGATGAGGAAACCTCAGACTCCTTTCGTAACACAAAACTGCATCACCACAGAAGAATAGGAAGAGAGCTTGACAGGCAGCAAATCTGATCACACTGACTGGCTGATTGGGTCCAAACACAGGATCCCTGTCCCTGTTCAAGAGGGACAGGGATCTTCTGAAGAGAGTCCAGCAGAGGCCACAAAGATGCTGAGGGGCCTGGAGCATCTGCCTGACAAGGAGAGGCAGAGAGAGCTGGGACTGCTCAGCCTGGAGAAGAGCAGCCTGAGAGGGGATCTGATCCATGTCTGTCAATATCTGAAATGTGGGGGCCAAATGGATGGGGCCGGGCTCTTCTGGGTGGTGCCCAGTGACAGGACAAGGGGCAATGGGCACAAACTGGGACACCAGAAGTTCCAGACAAACTGAAGGAAAAACTTCTTTGCTGTGAGGGTGTTGGAGCCCTGGGCCAGGCTGCCCAGAGAGGGTGTGGAGTCTCCATCTCTGGAGATGTTCAAACCCACCTGGACACTTTCCAGTGCAACCTGGTGTAGAGAACCTGGTTTGGCAGGGGGGTTGGACTGGATGATCTCCTGAGGTGCCTTCCAACCCCTACCTGATTCTGTGAAATATATCAATATTGCAAGATTCTCCCACATAGCATCCCTTGTGCTCATAAAACCTGACATTTTGTCAGTTTTCAGGGAAGAACCAAGCAGCAAGGTCTGCTGGTGGAGAAATCTGCTGCAAATTATTTAAAACCATTCAGGTCAGCGAGAATGAATGGACAGCAGCATGTTAAAAGCTATTTTGCCTTAAAGTACCCCTTCTCATTTCCATCTACACCTTAAGCAGCTGATCCCTTCCCACAGCCCCACGTACTTCAACTGGAAAACACTGGTGAAAACACAGCTCATACTGGCACAGGCAGAGATGAGAAGCATGCCTCTATGCTGCTGTTCTGGGCAAAACCAACTGACACACAGGACAAGAGCTTGAGATTTTACCTGTTTTTCTCTGCACCTAGAGAGGTCTGACAAAAAAACCAAAACCAAACAAACCAGGCAAGCCAAGGTAGAGAGTCCAGCACAGAGCCACCAAAATGATGAAGGGAGTGGAGCATCTCCCTGATGAGGAAAGGCTGAGGGAGCTGGGGCTCTTTAGCTTGGAGAAGAGGAGGCTGAGGGGGGACCTTATTAATGTTTATATATATTTGAAGGGTGAGTGTCAGGAGGATGGAGCCAGGCTCTTCACAGTGGTGTCCAGTGGTAGGACAAGGGGCAATGGGTGTGAGCTGGAACACAGGAGGTTCTGCTTAAAGGTGAGAAGGAACTTCTTTACTGTGAGAGTAACAGAGCCCTGGAACAGGCTGCCCATGGAGGGTGTGGAGTCTCCTTCTCTGGAGACATTCAAGACCTGCCTGGATGCCTTCCTGTGTGATCTCATCTGGGTGCTCCTGCTCTGGCAGGGGGGCTGGACTGGGTGATCTTTCGAGGTCCCTTCCAATCCCTGACATTCTGTGATTCTGTTTCAAAATGGATCACCACAATTCAGAGAAGTGCAAGATGAGTAAGGCATCCTTATTAATACTTGGGAGAGAAAGTGCCTGATAAATACAGTGTACTGCTGCTTGTGGCAAGCCCAAACATAGACCTTCCTCAGAAAGCACCAACTTGCATGGATAAAGGAAAACATAACAGAAAAGTCAAGAGGGGGAAAAAGACCTTTTGTAAGTCATTAAATGGGAAATATCAGCATCTGCTACCTTTCAAGGAGTTTTAACTTGAAGGGATAAGAATCAAAGAATGTTGTGTTGTGAGTTGGAAAGGACCCACAAGGATGATGGAGTCCAAGTCCTGTCCCTGCACAGGACAATCCCAACATTCACACCATGGCCCTGAGGGCCTTGGCCAAATGCTGCTGGAATCTTGTCAGGCTTGGTGCCATCAGCACCTCCCTGAGGAGCCTGTGCCAGTGCTCCACCACCCTCTGCCTCAAGAACCTTTTCCTCATGGCCAACCTCCCCCTCCCCTGCCACATCTTCCTGCCATGGCCTCTGCTCCTGGCGTTGGTGGCCAGAGAGAAGAGCTCAGCGCCTGCCCCTCCTCTTCCCCTTGGGAGGAAGTTCTAGACCATGATGAGATCTCCTCTCAGTCTCCTCGTCTCCAGGATGAACAAACCAAGTGCCTTCAGCCTCTCCTCATATGGCATTCTCTCTAAATCCTTCACCAATTTCATCACCTTCAAGATCAACTAAAGGACTCTTCTTCACTGCAGTTTGACAGCCTCACTCCCTCTGCAAGCACCACATGTGCTCACTTGGTGCAGACACACATCCATCCACACGTCATCCCCAGCAGAGACTGAGGGGAATAAACTCTTCTTCCAAAGGCACACCAGAGCCCTATCCCTCCTCAGCTTCTCCTTCATTCGTCTCCATGGCATAGCTGCAGGGAAGGGCTCAGCAGAACTCCAGCTCCACAAAGAACCAGCTGTGTTCCTCCTCCCCATAGATTATATACACATGCCCATCACATACATGTCTAAATATCTTCCTAACACTGCTTTCTACAGCACTCTATGAAGAATAAAGAGTTACCAACATACTGGTCATTATGGTGAAAGCCTAATGACACACTCCAGCCAGTACTCACAGGAAGGGCAGACTCCCCTTCTACACTGCTGCCCTCCACTCTTCTTCTTGGCTTATCTTCCTCCCCATGAAGTTCTCAAGCCTTTAAAAAACTCTGCCAGACACTGAAGGATGATGAGGAGCTCACCACCACCCAGCATACCCAAAGGTTTAACAGAGGAAGCAGTAGACCATACCAGCAGGTGGTGGCACTACTTTGGAATAAAGCAGGGATTTTTCTTGGAGACCTCTACATAAATAGGTTGTTTAACACATTGTCTGCATGCAAACACCAACAAGAAAACAACTTTATGAGGTCTTGAAAACAGTCTAGAAAACAGCTATGATCCAGAAATTTACATCTACCCCAAACCCCTTCACCTTGGTAAGTGTTTAGAAGATGATTAAGTGTTGGCCCAAGCAGACCCCAAGAAGGATGGTGCTTTTAAGAAGCCCAATCCAATGGCAAATTGCTGCTTTAGCCAAGAGACTCAGACTTGCAGGGATACTCCTGGTGTGTAGACACAGCCAAGTCCTCTATCAGTCCTTACAGGAGAGGATGTTTCTGTTGGTAAAGAGCACTTTTAAGAAGTTATGTATGTTTAACACTCTTCTTGCCACAGAACTGCAGAGACATGTTGCTTGTCTCCCCTTGCCCTCCTACTAGAAGGAGTATCCCTAAAGGATTTTCCTCACCTCTTTGCTTCCCACAAGGGTTTCATATCCCCAAAATTCACATTTTTTTGACACTAAACCTAACTAAACATCTCTAACACCGGAGAAGTGTCTCCTTTCTCTGATTTTTCAAAGAAACAGCACCAACCCTCTGACATTTCCTAGGCTATCCCACCGTGCACCAGTCACTTGGACATAAAGCTTTGCTCCATGGATCTGTCTAAACAGTGTCCTCCACCACAGTGTGACCAGCCTGGGATGTCAGTCTCAATCCAGGTGGAAAACACAACTTTATAGCTTCATGGCTCAGCAGCCACTGAAGTATCAAATCAGGGATTATATGCAAGGAACTGGATATTCTTTTGATGAAGGGAAATGGCATGAGGAGGTCTCAAATCATGCCATGGTCACTCTGGTAAACAAAACCCCAGAACTAATATTCACTGGCTGTGTAAATAGAAAGCATCATATTGAAAGGATAAAGCAGGAGACATCCTCCTGCCTGCTCACTCCCAGGCAAACACACACCCACACACAAGCTCAAGGATCAGACGTGTCTGCTTTCAAAGCATATTCCTCACTGCATTGAACAACTCCCCTCTTCATCCCCTCCTCAGCTTCCTCCAAACACCCATCACAATCAAACTATCTAATAAAAGATGACTGGTTACAGCAGTGACAGCTCCCAGAGACCTTCACCCCCCCAAAAAACCCCCCCAAGCACATGAAAGGTTGGTGTCAGCACTGCTTGGATTTACCAGCAGCACCAGGTTCTCCAGGGTTGACTCATCACAATTTAGCCCACCCGAGCAATTAATATCCGAGGGTGCCTCCCAGAGGTGAGCTGCAAGAGGAAGCAACCCTGGAAATTGAGTTTTACAGCTGCTTTGTTAACAAAATCTCTTTTTCTCTTCCACCAAGGTTTCTTGGCCAGCGTTTCGTAGGTGAGCAGGACAAGCTGAGAAATGGGGGAATGACAACACTTTGGGGATTTGGCTGGAGGACAGAGAATTTGGGCTATTTGCCTTCCCCCCTCCTGCCCCAACCCTAAGTTGAAGGGGGAAATTTCATTTTGTTGGGCTCTCTAAACTCAGTGATTTAAGACTTGCAAGGATTTCTTACATAAGTGCTACATGGAGAGGAAAGAAAGCAAATACCTCCAGAGATCCCACAAGCTGGCAAAGGCCCAAAACCAAACCAGTTGAGGCTTTTCAGTAGACTTTTCCTGAAACATTTAAATAATTTAGAAAGCATTAACTCTTACTGACAGCTTTTCAGACAGCTCTTTCACTTGCAGGGCCCTCTCAAAAACCTCATAACTCTTAATCAAAGATACTGCAATGGCCCCATATCTTGGTCAGGGTTGAATATGGATTCAAAGAGGTGTATGAGAGATTTTTCTTCTCTGAAATGCTTTTCTTATACAGACAGGTCTTCCAAAGGCCACCACCTGCCACTTATCTGCAGTGGTACTGTGTAAAAACCTGCAAAAATGGTTAAGAAACAGTCTATTAACATTTCACTTGCTTGGGGTTCACTCATGGGAAGGGAGCTGTTCCCTGCAGTGGTTCACTTGTGCTAAATATTGTAAAAATTAAGCAGCTGCAAGATATAAACTAGTAGCTACAAACTTCTTGTTTGGGGTTAAGTGGAAGAGATGCTCCAGCACCACCAGTTTCACACTCCAGCATCACCCCCTAGTGTACCAGGATTGTGTTTTGGGACACAAAGTGCATTACTATCAAGTTTTTATCCCCTATCTTATTGCCACCAGAAATGAAAACAACTGTTAAAGAGGCAGCAGTGGCTGGGTCAAGCTTTGCAGTGAAGTTAGTCCTGTACCCCTTCCCACCACCACTGCTCAAAAGGCATCTAGATCAAACAGGAGACCAGCTCTAACTCACCCCAAACCAGAAGTTAGGTCAAAAACAAGGTCTATACTAGAAAAAATAGAAAGACACAGAAGTAGAGCAGTGTACTCAGCCACCTGGTCACCAAATACATTTTCAGTTTTAGTTCCAGGGGTTTTTTCCCCCCAAGAAAAAACTCCTCCTTCCATTAAAAGGGATAATGGTCCAAAGGATACCCAAAGGGCAGCCCAGTTGTCCTCTACAGCCTCAACCCTCCTCCCAGAAACAGGGATTTCAAATCACAACAGGCTTGGCAGGATATCACAAATCATCCCATACAGTTTCTATGTCTAAAAGCCACAAAACAGCAGCAGTGACACCACCACCATCATGGGTGGGGGGCAAAGCCAGCAGCCCCAGATCTGATTTTGCTGTCCATCATCAACCCAGAATAAAAATACCCCAGTCCAGTGATGAAGAAATAATTGCAGACTGACAATCCATAATAGAGTGTTATTCATTAGGACATTGTTTATGGTTCATCTAAATGGCTTCCATGGCTACAGCACCAGGGATGATGTTTGCTAGCATTTTATATTACATATATGCATTTTGTTTTCACTCAGCACCGTACTTTTCCCCAAGTGAGACATCAGCCTGTAAAGCCTCAAACAAACAGGCTGTTTTAACATTCATTAGAGAAAATCCAGAACAGGTAAGATCTCCTGTGTTCTCATCTCCCCATGTATATCTTAAAAACTAAATTCAAACCCTGAAAGACAGCACTCTGGTTAATGTAAATTGAATTCAAAAGGTATCCTTAAACACAACAGCACAGAGACATCCAGCACAGGCAAGAGATATCATCACTAAGCAGCAAAGCCCATTGAAAATACATCAAGTACTGCCTTACTTTAGTGAATTAAATAATTAAAGAGCTGGCAGAGCTGGTTTTCTAGATTTCCTGTCCAAATGCATCGCCCAGCAACAACAGTAGTGCTTCAGTTTGGGTTGGTTTTTTTGTTTGTTTGCCTTTTATTTTTTTTTTAAGACCACAACTTACCTGCACTACTTCCTTTAATAGAGATGCTGTTCAAACAGCTCCGCTCCCCTCCTGGCTGCTCCCTCGGAGCCACCAACACTTGTTTCCCCCAATACCACTTGCTCAGGTGGCCGAGACAGCAACGACTTGTGCTTTTTCAATGGCTCCAATATTAATCCATCCAGAGCATCTTTCTCCCTCACTTCCAATTGGCAAATGACGAATGGGTGGAGTGAGAGCACGACCCATTAGCTCCCAAACTGGTTACTTTCCAAACCCAGCTCTCCCAAATGGAGATGCTGGTGAGCTGCTAACTTCATGCCTGGGAAGCTCCACTCCACATGCCACCACAACAGCCCTGGCCAAAGCTGGGCTTTGAGTTGTCTCCTCCAGCCACCCAAATCCTGCTGCTTCTCAGAGCTATATGCCTCTGGTAGCAAGATGGAAAAAGAGAATAATTAAAGTGACCCTGCACTTTGGAGCCGGTGGTTTTTGCTGGATGCTCTATGGAGAAAGCTTGTGTGCCTCCTTAAATAAAAAAAATAAATAATAATTAGGAAAAAAAAAAAGCTTTGTGGCAGCCAGGCTCAACTGAAGTGAGAAGATACTGTACCTTGCAGACAGAAGTATAGAGAAAACATGAGGATGTGAAGATGCAGGAAGAAGAGGTGGGGGGAGAGAGGTGGGGGGGGGGGGGGGGGGAGGGTGGAGAAAAAGATTTGCTGCCAAGAGGTAGATACAGCAAATTTCTTAAAGATATTTCTTAAAGATATAGCTGCTGTACTCTGTGAGCACAGTGCCTGCCCGATCGCAGGGCTGGGCTCTGATGGTTTTTCCACCCTACCCAGCATGACAATTCAGCTGCACAGGGAGCAGCAGTGCAAGGGTTAACACACACACACACACATTCAATGAGGAGCCTGCATAAGGGAATGAGAAACAGGGCAGTAAGTCTGCACCCTAACAGCAAGTTGCAAAAAAAATAGAGATGAAGAGACCTCACCTCATCCGAGGAGACTTAGATCCAAGCCTGTCTGCCCAGCGCTGGACTGTTCAGTGCCAAAAAAGCTTTGCAGGGATGATGCCACAACCTCTCTCCCCCCACTTCTTCCAGTCTATTTTACTGCTTCACTTTCCTTACAATTCAAAATTTTCACAACAATAAGCCAAGCCTCCCCCAGCTGGATATTTAAAGCCCAGAGGAATGGTCTGTGCTGGCCAAATAAATAAATAAATAAAAACCAAACCAAACCAAAACCCCTAATTCCCAAAGCAACATCCAGTCAGGCTTAGAAAAAATGAGACCCCCCTAAAAAAATTAATAAATAAAACAATAAAACAGAAATAAACAGCAAGTTATGCAAATGCTGGCAAGACTGGGTCACTTCTATCTCCGAGTCCCCTACAGTAACTCTGCCAATTACTGTGACTTCAGTACAAATTTCCCCAATAATCACATTTACCGGGAGGCGGCAACCGTTTGGCAGCGCCCAGGGAGGCGAGGCAGGGCACGGCTCGGGAAGAGGCATCGCTCTGAGCAGAGGGATTCACTCAGAGCCACATGCCCCCGTTTTCTGTCCCTGCTACAGACTTGTTTCCGCTGCATGAAACCACAGGCAATGCATGTTTTTAAACACCTCCTACGTGTTTTCTCTGCCGAGACTGCTCATCCAGTCTCCTCCATATTTTTATATATATATTTATTTTTTTACATGCCACCTGACGAGCTTTTCCAGGTAGGGTGCATCATATTCAAGCTGTTAATATGATGTAAAGGAAGTATATTATGGTTCATAAAGCATTTGAGGGTGGAAGAGACCCCTTGGAGTAGCTCCACTCCTCCCTCCAGGCAGGACCACCTTACAGAGCTACATCAGGCTGCTCAGGACATCATCAAGCCTGATATCTTCCTCCAAAAAAAGTTTTACAGTCAAGACTCCTGTCCTTGGGATCAGCACTTAGGGCAGGGCTCTGCTCCTAAAACAAGAGAATTTCCTAATTTTTCCCCATATAGAGACTTTGCACTAAAGCAATATGTAAAATTTTGAGCCAAGCTGATACTTTTAAGGTGTTTTCTTTCAGCAAGACAAATCTCCAATAGAAGATCTTAATACTTTCCCCTATACTCACACTTGATACCTTTAAAAACAGTTTAAAGGACAGAGTTAACAGCATCACAACACCAAAGGTGAATTGAGCCTGCCTCACCTCCAGCAGGTATTTCAGGTTTCAAACACCACCGGATTCATTTCAGCAACTGGACAAGCTTGTGAAACAAAAGACTGGCTCAGATCAGTTTCTATTTTTATTTTCCCCCCCACGCTGAGGTTGTTTATCAGTTCTCCCTGGCCACCAGGGTGTAGAAGGGATCGGAGCTGCTCCTTAGCGGAGATGACAGCGGACAAGCAAGCACCACCAGGAAAGATCTAAGAGAGGAGAGCATCAACCCAACCACACCAACTCATCCACCAAGTCCTACCTGCATTGCCTCCCTCCTTACCCACCATCACCAAATCCACCTCAAACCTTGGTGGGCTTCTCTGTTTACCCCATGACCACCCACCCCCTCCAGTCCCCATCCCTGGTCACGCACCGTCCACTGGCCCGGTCCATCTCTGTGTCACCAACTGTTGTGGCCACGGGGCCAAATCCTGCGAAGAGCCAGCACTTGCCCCAAACTGGCCATAGGGTGAGCGGAGAAAGGTGAGCCGGGGGTAGCAAAAAGAAGCCGGCTCCATGAGGACGGAGAAGAGAGGAGAGCCAGGTACGAAACAAACCGCGTCTCCCTTCACCTCCTTCAGCGGGTACTGTTGGGACATGCAGTCTCAAAGCCTTTTATTTTTCCCCCCTCCTCAAGAAGTTCTTTTTTGAAAGAAGAAATTTTTGGAAAGAAGAAATTTTTTTTTCATTAAGAAATTAATTAAAAAAAAAAAAGGAGAAAAAAAAACCCAAAAAGAGCTGCTCAAGCAGCCCCTGCTGCTGCTGTCACAGCCCAGCAGAGCACACTGGAAAGGCTGCGTCTCCAGCCTGTATTTAAACGCCCCTCTCAGAAAGCAGAGATGCAGCACAGGAAGAGACAAATTCCAGCTCTGCGTCGGGCTGATAAGCCAGGTTTATAATATTCAAGAAGTATTGGCATTACTACAATTCCTCCCCCCCTCACCACCAACCCTCCCCCCCCAATGAATATCTTGTGCAGTAGCTTGTTGTGCACAATAAGCAAAAAAAAAAAAAGAAAAAAAGAAAAAAAAAGGAAAAAAGCCCAATCCTTAAAAAAAAATAAAAATCAGCCTGTTCCGGTGGGAACAGCCAACACGTTGAATAAAACAAACACACGCGTGTTAAACCCGGGGGACGCAATTAGGCTCGGAGCAGAGGGAAGAGGCGTTTAACTCCTGGAAAAGGAGATGGCAACGGGCGAGAGGAAAAGGAGAATAAACCTTTAAGCCCGACTGTACTCCACAGGGTGCTTTTTCCTCCGTGGGGTGAGCTCAAGTGGCAGCTCCCACTGCTGTAGGATGCCAGCACTTGCCCCAACACCAAAAGGGGAGGAGGGTCACCTCATCCTCACCCCCTAAATTGCCTCATCCTCTTAATTTTCCACTCCTTATCTGTCCCCAACGAGTGGGGGGCAATTGCACCCAGCAATAACTCACTCCATCACCTTCACTGTTCAAAACCCACTCGCAACATCTCAAGACAAAGGTTGCCCAGCTCCAAGCACCAACTGCCTGAGATCTTCTCTACACCAGCTTCAAATTTGTGAATTTTCCCTCCTGCCAGAGCCCACATCATCACTATTCTCCATCCATCCCACCATGGTATAGCTGCAGGGATGCACCAAGGGCAGCCAAGCCCCATGAGACCTCCTGCTGCTGTTTGTTATCAGCCCCTTCAAACCTGTGGAACCAAAAAAGCACACATAGGGAAGAAACACAACACGAGTGTAAAGTCAGAGTTACCCACTCCAGTGGTTTCTGTCAGGTTTTCATGCTTTTCTCCCCACCTTCCTGCAGTTTCTCAGCAGAGCATTGATGAGGAATGAAACTGGACTCTCATCCCTCCGTGCCCTACCTAAATCACAGCTCCCACTGGTCCATCAGACCTTTCTCCAATAACAAAGTTAAACTGAAGCCCTTTGCACTGACTTTTTCTCCTTTTTTTTTTTTTTAATTGCAAGTCAGAGCCAGGGATGAATTTAGAAAGGGGGAAACAGAAAAACCCATGGAGTTACAAGTGACAGCTAAGTGCTTTGATATCAAAGCCAGCACTGACAGATGCAGAAGCCTGCAGTGCTCTGCTCCGGGCCAGCATGTCACCATGCTCTGCAGAAAGGCTTTATGAGGAGCTTATCCTAGATCATATTTAGAAAGTTATATTGCATTTAAAAACAAACAAGTTAAAAAAAAAAAAAGAGAAGAATTTTGAAGTTTTACCAGAGGTCCCAGCACAAACTCCTAAAAGAGCTGCTTTGTAGAATTCATGATCACAAAACACTGCTCAGACCCAAATTAGGATGAACTTTAAGGAATTTTTAACCTTATTGCACTGCATCCTTCACAGTGGACTCCTTAACCCCCCTTTGGCAGTGATGGCACCACGCCATGCCTCAGCTGCTGCTAGCAGCAAAGGTAGCTCGGATCTAACATATGCTGGATATCTGCTGGTGTGCTTGGCAGTAATTTGCATATTTAGAGGGTAGATGACAGTTTCATGATGATGAGTCATTAAAGTGTCCCAGAGAGTTGTTTACTCCCAGAGAAAAATCCTACATAAGGCAAGAGGACTTTTCTAGAAGTGGGTTTTTGCATTAGGAAGAGGTAACTCAAGTGCCACTCAAACTACAGGAGTAGAGAGGTTTTGGATAGCAATCACCATGGCTTCTCAGAGACACCAAAAAAAATCCCAAAACAAAACAAAAAATAAATCACAGCACACTATTAGAGTAAATCACTTAAAAAAACCCCAAAAACCAAAAAAACCCCACTCAACCCAAACCAGAGATCAGCTTTCCCTCCAGGTAACGTGTTTCAGCACCTGTGTTTAAGCATAAAGTCCACGTGTGGTGCATCACCACTGTTCTGCAAGGACAAGGTTTGAGGTTTTAGTCTTTTACAGCCAAATAAAATGGGACGAGGCTAAATCTGATAACTCTGGAGTAAAATCCAACTTTGCAGCTAACCTCAATCTCCTTTCTGTAAGAAATAGTAAACTTTTCACTGACACTTTTTTCTAAGACAACATAGAAAGCTTCCATTTCAGATCCTTTTGCTTTTAAACCCAAGACATCTTCATTTTCACATCGACTCAACATAAAAATAAAGCTCACTTTAGGAACTTTTTACAGCCTTAAAATGATTTACTACAGCTTTACTAGAAGTCAAGGCGTGACAAGTTTCACACAGGTATCTTACACCACAGAATCACAGACTGGTTTGGGTTGAAAGGGACCTTAAAGATCATCCCAACCCCTCTGCCATCAGCAGGGACACATCACATCATGGGAGTCAAGCGAGTGCTCCATTTCAAATCCCACCTTACATTTCTAGCTGTGTTCATTTAAAGAAGCCCAAGTGTTCAGATTGCCAAGGAACAACATGAAAGCTGGAGAAGAACTTCCTCTGTGGTACATAATTCTTAGAGAGTGGCAACTGCATACAAGCCACAGATATTTCAAAACTAGGAGGACCCTGGCTGAGATGGATTAGCCAACGCATCTCGATTACAGCGGGAAAAGGGTGATGCGTGGCTCACAGGGGTGGTAGCAATGACTGAGGTCACGGTGTAGACAGGACTGAAGTGTTGCATCACTGTTTCCCTTCCAGTCTCCAAAAAAAAAAACCAGCCACAAAACCAACTCCAACAGCAACCCAGGTGAGAAAACTGAAGTAGCACTGGATTTATCCAGCCCTGAGTCAAGCAGTTTATCCTATGCTTCAGCTACAGCTTTTGAGGGACAGTAATTCAGCAAAGGAGCAACAAGGCAATGTTCACACCTAGATAAAACCCACATGACAAGTCCTGCAAACATTGCACATTGGGGAAAAAGTTCTAGGTTCCCAGCAGAAATTGTTCACATGTATATCCATGCAGGGTAAAAAAAACCCCATGTGGGGTTCACATGCAAGTCCACATCATCAGGTGTCAAGATGAAGAATGACAGCCCTGGACATAGAATCATTGAATGTTGCAAGTTGGAAGGGACCCACCAGGATGATGGAGTCCAACTCCTGTCCCTGCACAGGACAAGCCCAACATTCACACCATGTCCCTGAGGGCCTTGGCCAAATGCTGCTGGAATCTTGTCAGCCTTGGTGCCATGAGCATCTCCCTGGGGAGCCTGTGCCAGTGCTCCACCACCCTCTGCCTCAAGAACCTTTTCCTCATGGCCAACCTCACCCTCCCCTGCCACATCTTCCTGCCATGGCCTCTGCTCCTGGCGTTGGTGGCCAGAGAGAAGAGCTCAGCGCCTGCCTCTCCTCTTCATTAAAACAGCAGCGCACAAGAGAGTTTTGAGGAAGATCATCAGATCTGAAGCAAACTTTTTCATTAAACCTGGTGAGCGGCAGGGGGGAACAAAAACAAAAACAAGGGCACAATCTTCCCTGATAAGAAATCTTCAGGAGAAGTTTGAGGACCAACCTCCCACTCTCTGCTTTGCAGGCAAAGCTGTTGTGCCACCTACAGTTGCTTTTCCTCCAGAACAAACTTTCCTACCCGAACCCAAGTCCCTGTCATTTAATTTTGTGTCAAACCAGCACAAATGCAGCCATGCTGATTAAGGAAGTGTTTCCTTCAGTACGGCGAGGCGGGGAGGCCCTGCAGAAGATAACTCTGAAAGTTGAGTGTAAATCACAAAGTGCATTTCAAAGCCTATTTAAACCCACCCTCTCCCCCACCTTTCAAGAAAACCACATCACTAGTGTTTTTGCTAATGCACACGACTACCCAAAACCTTTTACACTCATTCAGCTCAAGCCATGTAGTTTCTTTTCTTTTTTTTCCCCTTTTAAAAGTCTTTTTATTGTGGTTTTTGCACCATGACCAACATGAAGTCAGGCAACCGCATCCGCGAGCAAAGCACCGGAGCGGAGCTGAACACCACACTGTGCCCTCCTCCCTTCGTTAGGTATAAACAAGTAGCAAAAAAGTGGGGGGGAAACACCCCAGAACAAATATTTTTTTTTTTTTTAAATCACGATATTTACATCACTTTTTCACCCCCTGGTATTTATTTTTGTGCTGTTTGTGTGATCCCAGAGCTGGGACGTCCCAGTGCTGCTCAAGGAGCCCAAGATTTTGGATGGGTGTCAGCACCTCCTTATAGATCCCAACCAGCTCCTGACCAACAACAGCAACAAAACCTCGAACAATGATACAAATGGAAGATTTTCTAGATTTTTTTTTGCCTCTTCCAGCATCTTTCCAAGCAGGATACACAGATACATCCCTATCCCCTCCCAACCACTCTCCCCATCGCATCCCAATCCCCGATCCCTCCCTGCTGCTGCATAAAGCTGGGGTAAAAGATGAAGAAAAAGGGGACAGACACGCTGCAAAGTGCCGACACAACTCATCACACGGGTGTCCCCCCACCAGCCCCACTCCTGCCCGCTTCTCCTCACCGCAGGGCTGGAGGTGGAACACCCGTCTCGCTGCCATGGCTGCCGGGGGTTTTCCTCTCATCCCGTCTTCATCTCCACACTTGTCAGGTTTTCTGATGCTTTCCAAAAGATTTACTTAATTTTATTTTTTTTTTATTTTTTTTTACCCCGCAAAAGGCAAAAAAAACCAACCCCCAAAAACGGTAAAAACCGAAGCGACCGGCGGGGCACGAGCGCGGGCTGGAAGGGGAAGGGAGGGAGCGGTGCCACAGCCCCGCCCGGGTCCTAGCGCCCGCCCCGCTGCCCCGCGCTCCCAGTCCGGGCCTCGTGGCACCGCTCTCCGGACCCTCCCCACGACCCCATGGGGCTCTCAGACCTTAAAGATTTAAAGTCAATTCTTCTCTCCTCACCCTTTAAAGTTAACCCATCCCTCCCCCCTTACCTCCTATACTGAGGTGCATCACTTCAATTAAAAAAAAAATTAAACAACAAAAACTCCCAGTTTTCACTTTTTTAGGGATCCCACTGGTTTGGGTTGAAAGGGACCTTCAAGCTCATCCAGTTCCAACCCCCCTGCCAGCAGCAGGGACACCTTCCACTAGACCACGTTGCTCAAAGCCTCATCCAACCTGGCCGAGAACACTTCCAGGGAGGAGCAGCCACAGTGTCAACCTGGGACACTGTCTCACCACCCTCACACCAAAGGACACTAGAAACATTAACTTCATCTCACTTGCTAACAACTTCACATCTGGGGAAAAAGCATCAAGCTGACAAATCTTGCTTTTCCCATAAAACATGCTGATTTACACCAGAGGGTTCCATCATCCCAGCTGGTTTTCTCTGAAATCATGTGGCACAGGCATGTTTGACTCAAAAGCAGCTGGGATTCAAATTAAATCCTTGATACAGACATAGGGATGTACCTTGAGTTTCTTTACAAAACCAAGCAGCAATGACAGTGTTTTGGTTTTGTTTTGTTTTTTAAAGCAGGTGCAGAGTGATGCTCCTCACCCTGCAGCCTTTAAGAAAAAGCAGAAAAATTTCAGAAATTCTTACAGACTTTGTTTTGCTGGTTGTTGTTTGGTGAAGTTTTTTTGGGTTTTGTTTTATTTTTCTTCCCTTTTTTTTTTGTGGGGATAAGTTTTCTCCAGCCACTGCTACCTTGTTTACTTACAACCCAAGCAAGTCTCAGTGGGAATTTTTTTTCCCTTTTTTTTTTTAGGTGTTGTTTGTTTGGGGTGTGTTTATTTTTGGAGGGTTTTTTTGGTATTTTTGCCTCCCTGCTCAAATCCCACTTCACAGAAGGAAGTAGGTGCCAACACCAGGAGCACTGAACAAGAAGCAGTTGAGGAAGTGGTGAACAAACCTTAACATCCTTCTGCTGAAATAAAAGTGAAGTAGCAATCAGAGACTGGCAAGAGGACATTTGCATCACCTCCAGTGTGTACACTATATCATGTTCAGATAAATAGCTGTACTACCATAAAGGCTGGACTTAAACTTCTTTATTTCTCCATATCCCCATCTTTCCTTCTTCCCAACAAGCCTCTGAGCTGATGTAGCAGCAGCAAAAAATTAGAGAAATTCAGAAATTAGGGGCAAAGGGGGTTTAGAGAAATCTTAAAGACCTCTTGGCTTTTGATTGCTACAGATCTTGGTCTCAAAGCAACATATCCATAATGAACCTTCATCATCCTTCAAATCAGCAAACCATATCCAGAAAAAACCCAACAAACACATAGAAAACCATTTGACACCACTTCAGCTGAAGGTAGGAACCCCCCTGCCAAAATTTGAAAGCTTAAACTGCACAGATCCAGCAAGTACTGGAGAAAAGGGTTTTCATGATTATTTAGCACCTAGATAAATACAAACGAATTAATCAACTCATTTTCCAGTTTTAAATGCTAAGTGGCATTTTCTTCAGCTTACAAGAAAAATCCACCTCCATCCAAAAAAATCATCAAGGGAAGAGTAGTGAGAAGTTCTAGTCTTAATCCAATTAGGTTGGTTTGGAAGGTGGACATATTTTAAAGTAAGGGTTTGTGGTTTTGTTGAAGTTCTGCTTACATTGCAGAAGTTAATAGTTGGTTTAAAGGTTTAAACTGTACAGATTTAATACAACATTTAACTCCTTGCACAAGTTGAATGCGTGGTTACATCGGGTGATTGGGAGGAGCCAAATCTTCCAAGCAGTGACCTTGCCAGCTCCTCCTGGAAGACAATGACCAGGAAGAAGAGGACTATGGAAATACAAGCAAGAGCACACAAGGACAACTTTGCATGGCTGTATTTCATCCAAATCTCCTGGAGAGTTTTGTAGGATTCCTTCCAGACCTACATCCTATGGGCACACAGCTAATGTGGAAAACTGGGCCTCATATTAATTTCCTTTTATACATCAAACCAAACCATATTTCCCCAGGATTATGAAGAATTATAGCAGTAGCTGTCCCTTGCTAGAAATATTACCCCCACTACCAGTATAGTTTTCTGGAAGGTATCAGCTTATCTGATATGATGCCAGGCACCAGAGAAGATATCAGATACCTTCTGTCTGGCGCTATCTGGTCTATCCCAGTGTCTCCAGACCCATTTTTTGCAAGCAGTCTGCACTGGCCCAGCTAAGCTCAGTCACCCAGAGGGAGCTGGATCCAAGGAACAAGAGTTACACCCTACTCTAAGCCCTTCAGCTTCTGAGGAGCCTCACCTGAGTAGTCCCCTCCAGTAGGTTACTAACTTCATGCACAAAGACAACCTTCCTTTAAAGCAGATGTTCATCACCCTCTCTTAGCAAGTTATTGCTTCTTGATTGCCTGATGGGCATTAAGCAGCTCTTTGTGGCTAGGCTGGTTTGGGGCTAAACACCAGTGGGAAGTGGATTCTTGCCTGCCTTCACAACCAGACCATACAGGACCTCATTGCCTGGTCCAGCAGGATCAGCCTTGTATCTGAGCAGAAGACACTTTGGTTTCCTCCAAGCCAGGGACAGACACCAGACATATTTGATTTTTAGCAGGATGCTTTTGCCAAGACCATGATTTTACTGATGGGCCAGTATTGGAGACCACAAGAGTTTGGAGACCAGAAAGAAACACTAGGTTGACCCAAGAATTACAGAGAAACTCTTATCTGATACCCAAGCATGAAGTACTGCTGGGATTCCTGTGCCTGCAGCACAGCCAAGGCATCAAACAAAAACAAAGACATTGCTCATGGTAGCATGACCAGCAGGTCAAGGGAAGGGATTCTGCCCCTCTGCTCCGCTTTCCTGACACACCCCCTGCAGTGCTGCCTCCAGTGCTGGGGCCACCAACAGCACAAGGACATGGAGCTACTGGAGCCAGTGCAGAGGAGGCCACCAGGATGATGCCAGGGCTGGAGCAGCTCTGCTGTGAGGACAGGCTGAGAGAGTTGGGGCTGTTCAGCTTGGAGAAGAGAAGGCTCCAGGGAGACCTTCTAGTGGCCTCCCAGTACCTGAAGGGGCTCCAGGAAGGCTGGGGAGGGACTTTGGCCAAGGGCAGGGAATGAGAGAACAAGGGGTGATGGCTTGAAAGTGGCAGAGGGGAGATGGAGCTGAGATGTGAGGAAGAAATTCCTTGGTGTGAGGGTGGTGAGACAGTGTCCCAGGTTGGCCAGAGAAGCTGTGGCTGCTCCTCCCTGGAAGTGTTCTTGGCCAGGTTGGATGAGGCTTTGAGCAACCTGGTCTAGTGGAAGGTGTCCCTGCTGCTGGCAGGGGGGCTGGAACTGGATGATCTTTAAGGTCCCTTCCAACCCAAACCATTTGATGATTCTATGATCATAAAAAAACATATAAGCATCACCATACCTCCAGTCAGAATTGGTTTATTCTGTTTTAATCATGCCCTCAACCCTTTAAATCCCCTCCTACCTCCCGCTGCTTTGACTACAACTCAAGTGAAACGTCCCTCTGCTTCACAAACAGAGCTCCTGTTGCACATCCCTCCCTGTGCCACCAGCTGCAGGACCAGCTCTGCTTCCAGGACAATGCAATAGATGCTGCAGCACAGCAGAGGGAGCACAGTGTCGGGGGGAACCACCAGATAACAGTTCCTTTTTGAGTTCTTCTCATTTGGAAGAGGTTTAAGTGTTTATCCCACCATCATTTACCTCAATGTTCTTTGGTCTCACCCCTGGAGCTGAATCCCACAAGTCTCAACCACAGTATTAAGAGTCCCATTTCAGGACAGACTTTTGAAGTTGCTCTGGAATAACAGTCTGTAGAGACTCAGACTGGTTTGAGACACCAGATTTGTTAAGGAAATTCAGGATTAGAGGTCCAGGTAACTAGTGACCTTGCAGTTGGAGCAGTTGCAGCCTGCAGATTGAGACTGTGGGGTGAGTTTAGCAATTATCACCTTTTTTCAGTGCCTGTCCTCCAAGCCACAGCAAAGGCATGAATAAACACGAGGCAGAACTGTGTCAGTACCTCCAGATCTCAAGTTACTCTTCGAAGAATTCCCCCTTCCAGAAACTCATCCAAAGAGGAGAGACAAGACCAGAGAAACAGTCACAAAACAACTCCAAGAAAAGCCACAACTGTCCCCTTAGCACAAGGGGAACCAGGGGAGTTTAAGGGGCAGCAGCACAAGGAGCTGACTCAGAATTCTGATGCTTTAAAACAAAGAAAGACAACTCTGCTTCTCCTTGCTCACGTTCACAACTAAGGGGAGAGCCAGTCACATCTGACAGAAGGAGAAATTACTTATGTTTGAGTAAGCAGTACATAAATACTCATTCCTTTGTCTCCCTCCTGTAGACTTTTTTTTTTCCTTACAGCTTCCCACAGCTCCTCAAGCCCAGCTGGCTCTCTCCTACAGATGCTTGGAGCTATGCAAGGCCAGCAAGGACCAGAGCTGGTGTTCAAACCAAGGGCTGCTGGGAAGGTCAGGCTCCTTCAGATGCAGATTGCACCCAGATGGTGATTTCCTCCTGGCACTGGTAGGAGTTGGGGAAGGCAGCCAGTCTCTCCAGCGTACTCTGCCAGAGCTAGAGGCAGAAACTCCCTGGCAGAAGTCACACCAGCATGCAGGTTTTATTAAGCCAGGACCACGCAGCCAATTTGCATTACCACCAACTAGGACAGGGAGATATAAGCAGGACTGAGTGCTCAAACATCATAACTGCATTTGCTGCACAGTCCTTACCCTAAACACAACCCCCTCCCCACACCACAAAACATGATCCATTTTTCCTGGGACAAAGATGCTTTCACCTCCAGGAGGTTTTTAAGGGCCCCTCACAAGCACACAAGGGGAACAACTCTCACCCAACCCTTGCCTTCTTGCAAAGGAGCTAGATACCAAAGGAGGGAACTGCAGCTTGGAGAGGATTTGGCTTCAAAGTCCAAGCTCCAGCCCTCCTAAAGAGTGCACATTTGGGGTGGGAGATAGCAGCAGGAATAAACCTTTTTCTCTTTGGAAGAGTTATCCAAGTATGTCAGCTCTACAGGAGCAGTAGGAACAAGGATTCCCTAACAAAACCAAGCTGGATTCCCTGACCTTCCATGGTGACTGGAAGGTCTTGCAAGAATGAAGATCCCACCTGTCAGCAGAGCAGGAGCCAGCATGGCTGGACACCTGCAATATTAAGTTGTGGTTCATGTGATGGACACCAATGCTGCCTGGGCTTTTGTCTCTTGACCACATTAGTTAGCAGGGGTTGAGTGAACCCCATTCTGCTTGTCTGAGGCCCTGATGGCCAAAACATTAACTAGAGACTACTTGGCCATCCCTGGAAGCTGCCTAGACCACAGAGTGAGAAAGTCGCTCCCCTTCCCATGTGTCCAGGAACAGGGGATGCTCAGGTCTTCCCCTCAGGAGGGACATTAAAGAGTTGTTCTTCATCCAGCCACCTATTTTCACAAGATATTTCACAAGCAATATTTGAGATCAGGCAGTCCAAGACTGGCCAAACTCGCATCTTACTAGAAAGATGGGGTCACAACACTGAGAAAAGACTTGGTCAGACTTAAGTCCCCCCTAGCTGGGCTTAGCTTGGAAACAAAGGGAGCAAGACAGGCATTTGGTGGTCTGCTAGGGAGTTTAGCTAGCAGAAGATTTGCTTTGAGATCTTCCCAGGCTGCAACCAGTGAGATATAAGTTTGTCATGGATTTGTGGGCACTGAAAGCTTCCACTAGACAGTGCAGCCCCAGACACTTGTCCTGTCTGACTGGTTAAAGCATCCCATACAGCACATCACAGGGCCTCACAGGCTCCCTGCAAGATAGGTGTGGAGAGCAGAAGAGAGGTATTTCCACAGGGAAGTGCCAACACAAAGCCTTATCTAAATCTCACCCAGACTTTGGAATCCTACAACACACCAAATGCCATCTCAAATCTTCCCACTTCTTGTAGGAAGGGCAGAGTGCATCATGCCTGTATGGGGTAGGAGAGCTGAAGAGAGCTAAGGGAGATAGTGTAGAGAGAGCAGCTCAAGAGAGGAGCAATAGCATGTGTACTTCATTGCTCTTACAGCCACAGTCTGTCCTCAGGCTCCTGAGCACGCTCTACCCAAGGGTGATATTTGAACCAGGGTTTGAAGGAACATTGCTCATGGTTATTTTGGTATAAAGGAAAAAGTTACTTCTAAGGGAACATGGGATTGAAATCCATCTCCCAACCAGTAGTTCAAGCTCTAACCTGCCACTTTAACACCTGAGTGTCAGTTTATCTTTCTGTAGCAATTAAACAGAGGATGTCTCCATGGAGCTCGTCAAAGCACATCTCAATTTCATGGCTCATTAACAAGAGGACACAGTGTCTCCACCTGTGTCATTGCTCCCTGGACCCTGTAGCAGCAGTCAACCAAGGACCAGAGAGCCAAGACTCCATCTCCCTCCTGCCAGCACATACCTGAGAACTAACATGCCTCATCATTTTGGGACATAGCTGGGATAGTAGAATTGCTGAGACCCAGCCATGCCACTGAAGTCATCTAAGAGGTGACCTTCAGCAAAAGATGCTTTTGAGTTGCTTTGCTTTCTATGTGGGTAAGATCATGGGAAAAGCCTACCCTTAAATGAGCTACACAAAGAGTCTTGCAAGCCTCATGAGTAGGTCTCAGGCAGAGATAAACACACAATAGATTTGCACAGAGCCACAGCTGAATAACTGACTTCAGCCTTCGTTTAGCCTCGGAGCATTAAGAGACTGTTGATTCCAGGACAGAACACACTTGCCAGCCTTTTTTTTGTGCAAGAGTACAATTTAAAGAAAAAACAACCCCAAAACCAACAAAACCCTCAATAACTAGCCCAGCCACTGGCAAGCCCAGCCTCTCCTCTGCAGTTAGCAGCAACTCAAACAATGTGAATATTTTCACTGCTGCTGGAGGCAACGTGCTGGCGATAAGGAGTTTAGCATGGAGTTTGTTTAGTTATTTTCAGAACGCTAATGGATTTAGAAATAAATGATGGTCCTTACCCAAGACTCAGCTGAGCATGTTATGAAGCTCAGAAAACAGACTAGAGCAGCAGATCCAGATGATGTCATGTAATAGAGCAATAAAGAATTACACAACTGAGGGCGATAGATAAAAAACAGGAACGCTCAGCAACATCTAGAGATGTAATAAGGAATAGCTTTAAATTTGAGCTATGCACACTCACAAAGCCCCTTGCCCAACACATCCAGTTAGATCACACATCATCCACAGATGTAAATATTTACCTGAAACCTTCATGACAAAGAAGAGGAGGGCACCAAGCGTCAGGGTAGTTTCATACCAAACAAAAACCCACGGGAAGAAGTGGAGGTGAAAACAAGCCTAACGAAGACCAACATTCTCCAGGCAAAGAGTAGTTTTGTGTCAAACTCAGCAGCAGGTTCACGAGGACTCGCAGCTCAGAGGAGCTGGTAGTCAGGAACGACTATAACAGTTTCCAGACAAGCTCAAAACCCCACTTTTAACACAAAAAAAGATCATATGCTGGGATGCGGTTGTGAAGATTCTTCACACTTTGAGATGGTGACTTTCATCTCCCTGAGCACATACAATTGCTGGCAGCAAAAACACAAGGAAAAAAAGAAAAACCTCAAGTTCCACAACAAGCTTCAAAGCCCAATAGTATTTTACTTGCTGCTAAAACAGATTCAAAGTTTGCTATGCTCATTTAACTTTAATTGCATGAAAAGCCTCTTGCTTTTCTCTCCTCGAAGGGCCACCCTCCCCCAGCGATAGGACACTAGGGTACAAGTAGCAGGGATGCTCTAGCTTTCCAAGTGAAGGGATCACAACTTGACACCTCTAGCTTTGACACTGCACAGGCTGGGAGCAGAACTGGGTATTTGGTAAAAGGACATGGTAGAAGAGGAAAGCAAAGAAATGTGTCAAGTCCAAGTAGCCAACAAAGTTTGAGTTGAGTGTGAGAAATGCAGCATCCCTGGACAAGTCCTCTTAGAGGTGGGGTATCATTATATTCTGTGGGAGATTCACAGGAACAAAGAGCAGAGGGTCTCCACATACCTGTGAGTTATCACATCTGTTCAGCTTTGAGACCACCACTTCAAAGGAACATCAATTTTAAGGAGACACCTGCCCTCTGAAGACAGTAAAAGCTAATGCAGCACCTCAACCCAACAGCAGAATGGCACTTTGGGGCTCAGCTCATCTGGTAGGAAGGGAATGTGGATATTCCCTAGGGACAGCCCTTGGTCTTGGGCAGCCAGATACAGAAATTTATGGTGAGCTGAAGGCCTCACCAGCAATAAGACTATGTGAGAACTCATCATAGAATCACAGATGGGTTTGGGTGGGAAGGGACCTTCAAGCTCATCCAGTTCCAACCCCCCTGCCAGCAGCAGGGACACCTTCCACTAGACCAGGTTGCTCAAAGCCTCATCCAACCTGGCCCAGAACACTTCCAGGGAGGAGCAGCCACAGCTTCTCTGGCCAACCTGGGACACTGTCTCACCACCCTCACAGTAATCTTAGAAAGAGATGCTCAGATTAAGCCAAGCTAATTGAGTTCAGTCTTACCCCTGAAGAGACCAACTCATGGCTTTACCTCCCCACTATTGGCAAACACAACTTCCAGGCTTCAGTGAAGAAGCAACAAGGGGATCTCTTTTTTCCCATTGAGCAAGAGCCCAGAGGAGTTATCAACACACCTCCACAGCACAGATAGGACAAAACCCTTTCAACAGCTGTTTCAGTTTGGTTGGGGACACTCAGGGACAGGTAAAGAGCTGTGTGTCCCCTACTCCCACTAGGGAATGAAGGGACACACTTTATTCACTTGCAGGACAGATCTAAGGAGGGATTAACCACCTTCACCACCTTCCTTGGTAAGAAACACTCTAGCAGAGAGCAGCCCAGTAGCATTAACCTCAAAGAAAATAAAGAAAACAAATTTATCAAGGTATAGTTTTAAAATATTTCTATCTTGTTCCAGACATACAGATATGGGACAGAAATTCTCCCATTTACAAGTGAGCTTCTCAGAGACAATTGGAGTATGAAAGCAGTAGCTGGGTGTGCATGTACTGAAGCATACACCATTAAAATAGCATTCTCTATCAAAAACTTCATCAGCTGTTTGATGATCAGTAACATAATAGACTGCAGGAGCCACTGCCTGAAGATACAGCCACAGTTTGGCCTCATTTCCACGCACTGATAGGCAATGTGGTTGCAGTGGAACCATCACCTAGTGTGGTTTGGGACACTGGTACCTGGTCCTCATTGTCACTGCAGGATAAACACTAGTAGCACCTCTCAACAGCAAATTCAAGATTTTGTAATCCACCTCCCAAGCAAGGAGAAAGAGTTATTCTCCCTACTGTCAGATGAAACAAAACCAAGCTCTTTTGATGTTAAAAGCCCAGTTGACTCAAATATGCAAGTCTTTAGATAACACTTGTTCTTTAAAACTGGTTTGGACCAGTAACATTCCCAGTGCTTGGAGAAGTGGATTAATAAAGCCCTTAATGCCATTATGAAGCAGCTTAATGCCTGTATAATTATATTTTTAATTATATTTTTTTGCATCAAATGACATAGATTATCGATGCCATCAAGGACTTATCTACTCTTTCTTCTATGAAGAGTGACAAAGTATAAGGCCAAGCAGGAAAGAGTCTGAAAGCATTACAAATAGCCATCTTTCTTCTTCAGACACACACTTGCATTTCTCTTCTGTTGGTTAATGCGAGTAGTCACACTGTGAAGCTGTATTTTAAGTGCAGGTAGAGTCAACTCAAAGCTCAGAGCCTTCCTTCTTGACCTTACATATCAGCCCACCATTCCTCTGAGCTATCCTTGAGTTGAACCAGTCAGTTTTCATTCAACCCAGGGCTTTCCTAAACTTTAAGCAATAGGGTTCTTTCCAGCAAGGCCAAACTCACTTTCAAAAGAGACGTTGTGCAGGAGATCAGAGGGTCTGCAGAGAAACAGATCTACCTAGCTGAGACTGGGCCACATCCATCTGTACCTTCCCCACCACCCACCACCACCTCCCTGGTACCTTCCCCACCACCCACCACCACCACCCCCTCCCTGGTACCTTCCCCACCACCCCCCACCACCACCCCCTCCCTGGTACCTTCCCCACCACCCCCCACCACCACCCCCTCCCTGGTACCTTCCCCACCACCCCCCACCACCCCCTCCCTGGTACCTTCCCCACCACCCCCCACCACCCCCTCCCTGGTACCTTCCCCACCACCCCCCACCACCCCCTCCCTGGCACCTTCCCCACCACCCCCCACCACCCCCTCCCTGGCACCTTCCCCACCACCCCCCACCACCCCCTCCCTGGCACCTTCCCCACCACCCCCCACCACCCCCTCCCTGGCACCTTCCCCACCACCCCCCACCACCCCCTCCCTGGCACCTTCCCCACCACCCCCCACCACCCCCTCCCTGGCACCTTCCCCACCACCCCCCACCACCCCCTCCCTGGCACCTTCCCCACCACCCCCCACCACCCCCTCCCTGGCACCTTCCCCACCACCCACCACCACCACCTCCCTGGTACCTTCCCCACCACCCACCACCACCACCTCCCTGGTACCTTCCCCACCACCCACCACCACCTCCCTGGTGCCTTCCCCACCACCCACCACCACCTCCCTGGTTGTTTTTTTTTCCCCCTTTCATCTTTAGCACCAGCTACACATCTCCATTTTCCAAGAAAAAAAATAAACAGTTGGACAAGCAATTTTTGGGATAGAATATTTGCAGTTGGAAGGAACCTACAACAATCATTTAAGTCCAAATGTGAGATGATTAAGCCTGCTTCCTGCAACCTTTTATAATAGAGAGAAACTGTTTCAGAGTGATCTGGAGGCTTTGAGCTTTCTTTTCAGTCTTTGCAAGATAGAAAGGGAAACTCTTAAGCATTCAATACCCAAATGACAATCTCAAAGTCACCTGCCAGTCTACAAAGGGTTTGAGGAGAAACTGTTCCATTAAAACTTCCAGGTGGATTTCCATGTTTTCACATCTCCCATTTCATGGCTTACATTTGTCCCATTCATATCCATAATTCAACCAACCTATAAGAAATTGTCAGTATTTTAAGACTTCAGCTCCGTTGTTTGGCATGAAGCATTGGGCAAACAGGTTTAAAGCCTGTAGTTGGAATCACTCACTCCAACGTTGTTGACAGAGCTAAACAAGATCCTGAGAGTGAACAATACAACAATTATGGTTTCCTCAGAAAACTGACCTGTGAGGAAAGCAATTGTGGACAGGCTTTGAGACAGAGGAACTGGAAAGGAACAGAACAAAACCAAGCAAGGTAATTGGGGCTGACTAGCAGGAAAATCTTCAATGATTAAGCCAGTTTGACTGCAGTCTAGTCATCCTCTCCCAAGAGAATATTATTCCTGCACAAACTGGAAAATCCCAAAGGTTGCCATATAGCAAACAAGGGGGTTTTGTTTGGATTTAATTTTTTTTAATAGCAGAGATGTGGATGATAAAAACAAGTGGTTCTCATCTCCAAATTCAGCATTTTACCATCAATCCTGTGCCAGAAGAATATAAAACTACATTCTTACCACAGGAAAGATCCCTACATGTAAAAGGATGCAAGATATTGAGTGTAGGATTCATTTCTGAAACCTGCATCTACACACAACTATATAACCACGTTCAGATTCACACACCTGCAAGCTTTTCTTATCTAGAAAGGAGTTTAACACCCATCCAGAGAGTTGCAACTCATATAGATGTGAATGGGCACATTCAGCCTCAGTGCACAACACTGAACCCATGAAATGTCCATCCCAGCTTGAAAGCTACAATCTAATGTTTCTGGGACTCCACCACTTAGTTTTTATTTATTTTGGAGAAAACCTAGCCTTCATTGATTCTCCCCTTCCCTCTTCTCCACCTGAGACTGCAGAATTACATTAAGTATCTTCAAAGCACTGCTGTTAGGAAGGCTCTTACCCCCAAAATGAGCAGAAACAACTTTTTTACACCCCACTGACAGAAACCAGCCCTTGTTTGCCAGTTTGAGAGTTCACTCAGAGTTGTTCACCATCACCAACTTGCCTATGCCAAGCTGCAGATCCTGTTCTGCAGACAGCTGCAATTACAAACACCTACCCACTGTCCTTCACATCTAGGGTGGTTTTTTTTTTTTGGGTGTCCTAGCTGAAGATAACAAGTAGACTTCAAAAAGCCACCTACAGAAGTGCTGGCATGCTATCACCCATTCAGATGGTTTCCTCTTGCAGACAGACTGGCTCCTGGCTAGGAATCCTGGGGATGTAGGTAGAAAAAAGCAAAATTAAAGCAGAGAGCAACAGTAATTTCCTTCTCTGGGGAGCTCCCACACGCCCTACCCTTTCACCAGCCTTCCAGCGAGCAAGGTCCTGACATCCTAGGACGTGGCAAGTGATTACACCCAGAGACAGAGCAAAGCATGTCAGGAGCACAACTCTTTCATCACAACATTATGTGCCTTTTTTTGAGTGTTCAAAGTCCATAAAAGCTCAATCAGTTTGAAGTAGCCACAAGGATGGATTTGTAGAAGGAACTTTGATGCTGTTTCTGAACTCTCAGCAGCAGAACAGTCAAAAACGAGGGCTTCTTTTGCTGAAGGGGAATGTTCCCTTGAACTGGTTTTAACATCTAGTACAGAACAACCATTTGGCCTCTAAATGAAATCAAATATTCTTGGTAGACTAAAGATTTTGCTCACTCCCCTGATGAAAAAGAGACTTCTGAGAAAAATGCATCATAAATCTTCTGAAAACTTGTAGTGTCTGAGGAACTCCAACAGACTGATATGAAGAAAGACAGCTAGATTCAGCTCAGACTGGTCTGCAATTGCTATTCCCACAAGAGAATATTTTTACACCCTGGTAAGCTAGACAGCAGTTTGATTTTGGGGACATTTTAGTTCAGAGCTAGAAACAACTCCTCTATTCACAGCATTTTCTTTCCCAAGACGGTGCCAGCCTCAGACAATTTTCTCTCTGAACACTGAGATCTTGAACTTGATACCTGCTGGGAACCAGATAAGCAGCTAGAATTGGAGTCACAGAGTTGACATTATTAAACCAACTAATGCACATGCTGCTGAGTGGAGACTGTCCTTAAGTGATCACGTTTACCTTAACTCCATACAGTTCTAAGCTTTAGGGAAGGAGAGATCCAATTATGCCTTTCCTGGAGAATCCTCACAGAATCCCAGAATTGCCTTGATTGGAAAAGACCTTTAAGATCATCCAGTCCAACCATGAACCCGACACTGACAAGTCCCCTATGACTAACCCATGTCCCTCAGCACTGTGTCTACACGACTCTTCAATCCCTCCAGGGATGGGGACTCCACCACTGCCCTGGCCAACCCCTTCCAATGCCCCAGAACCCTTTCAGCAAAGAAATTCTTCCTCACATCCAATCTCCACTGCCCTTGGCACAACTTGAGGCCATTTCCTCTTGTCCTGTCCCTTGGTCCTTGGTTGACCAGACCCACCCTCACCTCTCTACATCCTCCTTTTGGGTAATTAGAGAGCAATAAGATTTTCCCCTCAGCCTCCTTTGCTCCAGTCTAAAGAACAGGAAGAGGCTGCAGAGCAGGAAGAGGTTGAGCTTCCATCCCTTTCCAGGTACCAAATACACAGGTCCACAAAAGATTCCTTGTCAAAAACCACTAAGTCCTACAAATGTATTTGCCTTTACACACAAAAACCAAGCACTCATGTCATACATCATGGAGTTCTCAATGCTCTTCCCTAAAACAATGCAGAAGCATTTAGGTAAGAAGTTGCATTATGCCTACGTCATCTCCTTGACCATGCAGCTATTTCAGGATGATGGTCCATCTCTCCCCACCCAGGTCACAGTTGACATGAACTTTATTCCTTCAAATCTTTCTCTCCCTTTCAGATCAAGCTACCAACAAGCTCTGTACTGCTGTCAGATAGCAAACACAGAGGGGAGCTGATCAAGGCAGCATCTGAAGGAAGCAAGTTGGACAGCCTGCTACTTTCATACCATTCTGTTTTCAGCCTGGAGATACAAAGCAGATACTGACAGTGCATTTGAACAGAAGACCTGCATGCCATCACAAGTATTTTATTGACTATATACTGAGAACACCACAGCAGTTAACTGCCAACCATCTTCTGTCAACGTGTGCTCCAAGACTCCTCTCTAACTTAAGCTACTTTGATGATTGCTACCTGTGCTATCTCAGTCAAAAGACTTCTCTGTTCTCTGAAGCAATGCTACATGGATTACAGAGTACTGAGAGACAGTTGTGGTCATACTGGTTGAATAATGTGACTTCCCCAGGCCTTTTGTCACCTCCTCAGGATATAGACACTCAGTGCCCAACAGATTGGGATGAAGATATTCATCTTGGTCCACACTGACAAATTAAGTGCTTTTGTTAGTTTTAGCAAGAAATCTTCACTGAAGATTTAACCTGAGCTTGCTACCCAGCTTTGTGTATCTTCACCGTGAGCAACCTGCCACCAGGCATCACATCTCTGGTTTTGGTCCCCCAGCAGCAGATTGGAGAAGCAGTTTGCATCTTCACCAGAGACAGGTTGGTTCTGTCTCAATATCAACACCAATTCTTGTTTCAAGCTCTATCCCAAGCAACATAAGTGAGATCTGACAGACCTTGAGAATCATAGAATGGTTTGGGTTGGAAGGGACCTTAAAGCTCATTCAGTTCCAACCCCCCTGCCAGCAGCAGGGACACCTTCCACCAGACCAGGTTGCTCAAAGCCTCATCCAACCTGGCCGAGAACACTTCCAGGGAGGAGGCATCCACAGCTTCCCTGGGCAACCTGTTCCACTGTCTCACCATCCTCACAGTGAAGAATTTATTCCCAATATCTAATCTAAACCTATTCTCTTTCAATTTAGACCCATTTCCCCCTGTTCTATCATTAACTGCCCTTACAAAAAGTCACTCCCCAGAAGCCTTATCTGTTATTGTCCAAGGTACATGCTCCAGCTCACAGCAGTTCAGCACAATTTGCAGTTTATTTCAGTCTATATCAAACTTATCACTGCCTACATCTGATGTGGGTTGAGTCACCAGACTTCTTTCAACCTCACTCAATGAAAAAGATTGAAATCACTGACTAGCAGTGTCCCAATCCTACAAAACATACTGAAGTGCTGAGAGCACCATCCCAGCCAGATTCAAGGTTATTATCTGACTTTCTGAAAGACTCAGATGTTCCCCTGGTACCTTTCTTCCACAAGAAGGGTCACAATAATCAAGCAATAGAAACTATGAGGAAAGAGTTTAACAAGTCTTATGAAAAACATAAGGAATGGCTTTGTAAGAACTGGGGAAGAGAGCAGGATGCAGACAGCTAAAGACACAGCCCATCTCCTCACAACATCCACACAGAGTGCTTCTGGCCATGCTTCCTACACAAACATCCCACTAAAGTTTTGGTCCTGCAGAGAAAGCTAAAGCCTGGAGCACTGTTGCTGTCAGTACATCAGCTTTGAACATAATGGGGATCACTGGTGATGGGTTTGGTGCAAAGCAAGAGCAGCTGAAGAGCTGAAGAACAGCTCCTTCCACGCATCAACAAAATCTGCATCCAGCCTAGTGTCCTGGATCTGGATAACAGCTACCAAACAAATATCTAGACAAGAACTTTAGCACCAGCACAAGAACCCAAGCACAAGACTCTTCCCAGGGCATCCTCCAACAAGTTTGGAGACCAAGGACTTTCAGAGTTAGAGGTGCTCTGTGCAGCACATACCCCTTCCACTGAAGGGCTCACTCATTCTTTGAGTTCATCTTCATTACAGCATCTCCAAAATGCTGCAGCAGGGAGCTCCACAGCTTAGCCTGCTGTCACCAGAACAGATTCCTTTTGCTAGATTTTTAAGCAAAAAACTTGCATAACATGCCTTCATTTCCCACTTTGGTCTCCACTCTTCAGTCTCTTTCCTTTTGACCTTTTGGAAATTAATGTAACTTAATCTAACTTTTTGTTCTTTCTATTTTTGACCTTGGCCCTCACTGTTGCCTTTGTGACCCTCCAGTCATGCTAAGGACTGCTGGAGGGGCACACTGTACAGACACCTCTACATTTTGGAGCACTGTATTTTACAGGAAGACAAGCCAGGTTTCAAGAGACAAGGAGACCAAAGACACATGAGGACACCTCTCCTTGACTACCAGAGGTCACAGTACTTGTCCTCCATTACTGTCTGGGTAAGTCAAACTCCTCACTACACTTCCAGTAAGCAAGAGGCCTTAAATCAAAGGAAGATCAGATCATACAGTGTCATTCTGATCTTCAGCAGCACAAACAGAATTAGTGGTGGCCTGGAGGAATACCATTTTGACAGACTATTTTAGGTAGGTTAAGCAAATTTAGCTCAGTAACACAAGTTTATGTTCTACTTCCCTCTGGGAATTATGTCCCTGTAATGACACTGGAACAGAGTTTAATGAAAACAGAGTTGATTAACAGTGCAGAAGAGAGCACCACAGAACCAAAGTCAGGGTTAAGTAATTGCCCAGTTATTATCCCAACAGAGTACTTGCTGCTAACATAAAAGCTTTCCAAACATTTGGTGCCTGATGAAGCAGTGGCACCTCTACTCCAAAGCAAGGAGATCTGTACAGTGATTTCAGCTGCCTGGAAGAGTTTTTCTGGAAGGAACAAAGCATGGAAGCCCAGAAGAACAGAGCAGGGAGCTCTGAGGGAAGCAACTGAGATGCTTTGAAGCAGGTGTCCTGCAGGTAAAGGCTTCCTTATCAGAGGGAGCTTTCCATCAACCCTCCCTGGGAAGAGGCTGAGTAAGGGGTGGATCAGAACAGGAGAAGCAGCATGTCTTCCCACACCACACAATTCCTACACTTTATAGCAGGGGCTTTCATATTTTCTGAGCAAAGATACTGCCTTCGGGGTAATATTCTTATTGCCAGACCATTGTGCTCATGTGAGATGAGCACTGGAGTCCTGGGAACCAGCTGGGGACACCACATCTAAGATGACCAAGTAGCACCCAATATTCAGGGGAACCTCAAGGCTGCCAAAATCTCTTCTTAACACCATAACTATCTTGGAACATATGTTTTTGGGACAGGAAAACATGGGAGCAGCCCTTTTCTACTTGCATCCTTTGGAGCCAGCTCCTCAGAGGTGGAAGCTCTCCATAAGTTTAAGGCCAGCAATCTTCAGGTGGGCTCCAAGTACTTTTCACAAACAGCTCCAAACTCCCAAGAGCTGGTGAAGCCTGGGAATACCAGACATGACCAACTTGGGCTGTTGTCTGTGTACATGTGCCAGGAGTGTGAATAAAGTTGCAGGACCAGCTGCTGGAGTTATTTAGGGTATTCCCAAAGCCCTCCTCCTCCATCCATCCATCCATCCTGCAGCTCTGCAGAGTGGAGAGACCTCATCCCCAACCATGTGCCCAACCATAGAGCAACCCATTTGATCCACAGGGCACTCACCACTCAGATACACCTTGTTTTCTAAGTTATCTTTGCCAAGCTGATAGTGAGTTTCAAAGAACAAGAGCCAACTCACACTAGGACAAGGTTTTGCCATGTGCTGCACAGCCCACTGAGGACCTCTAATGCCATGGGGGAGGCAGAAAGACACAAGATGAGCAGATTTACTAAAATCAGTGCTAGTTATCAGCCCTGCCATCACCATCACTACTGGGAGGAGGCAAGACCATGGCCATGGGCCACTCCATCACCTTGAAACCACCTTGTCTCCTGCAGACCTGCTGCTTCATCCTAACCCAGAAGTGTTTGGGGTTTTTTGTCCCCTCCACCACAGCAGCCCAAGGCTGGACTGATGCTGCAAGAGTTACACAGGGCTGTGCTGCACAGATCCTCCAAACATAGCTGGGAAAGGGCTGGTGTCCCCATGCAGGAAGACCCCCTGCTTCCAGAAGGAGCTCCAAGGGGAAGGACTCACTTGGTGGCTTCCTGGCTTAGCCAGCCAGGGAAGCTGTTTGTGCTGGCAGCCCTGGCTGGAGAGCACCACTGCATTTCATCTCAGCTTGTAATAATTACCCACATCCAGGGACAGCCCTGAGGGCTGTGCTCAGACATTAGGAACAAAGCCATAAGAGATAATAGCATCCAAAAATCCTTTCAGCATCTCCTAAGGACTGACCCTTGCTCCTGCCTGGGTTTCCCTCTACCCCCAAGCTTTAAAGGAAAAAGTGATGGAGAAGATTGAGACAGAGATAAAGCCACTTGCCCAAGTTCAAGAGTCAAATAAAACAACACAAGCAGAGTTTAGGTGTCTTTGGTGCCAGCTGTAGGTCTGGGTGATCCTTCTTCCTCTTCTCAATGCCCTGTGACTCATTTCTTGCTGGGATAAGCCTGATACCCCTTGTTTTTTTGTTGCTCATGGAGGGGCTGTTGCTTGGACAAAGGTTATCTCTACCAGGAGTAGCAGGGAAGAAAGCTATGGCTGAGAACAGCACGTTCACTTTAAGCTTCTTGGCTCAGGAGGATGGGAGGGAAAATAATAATAATAAAAATAAAAATAAATTTAAAAGTTCAGAATTGTGTGCAAGAAATGCTGTGTTTCATTACTGAACAAGTTTGTCTATAATGCAAATCCCAATTAAGGGTGTCACTTCTGAGTGTCACAATATTCCCAGTGCAAACACACTCTGCTCACAGCATTCAATTCTTAGAAATATCAAAGTAGCAGACACAGGAGCAGGCAAAGGGCCTTCAGAGTCTGCTCTCTATGTTTTCAGCTATCCAGAGGAGGCCAGAAGCACACAAAGCAAATGCATCTCCTGCTTTTAAGTGCATATATCTGTAATAGACCTTAAGGTGCCAAAAAAATCCCCCAAAAAAACTCAGTCTGGGCAATTGCTGAACATTTCCTAGATCCAAAGAGGTCCAACCAGGTGCAGACAGAAGCAAGTGCTCTGCAGAAAGGCATCTACAGGTAGTTCACCTTCATTTAAAGTTGCTCTCTAGACTTCTCCCAATTTCTCCAGACTTTAACCCAGCATCACAGCACTAGCTGACCTTGGAAAAATCACATGGGCTTCTCCAGAGCAAGGGACACCAGGGTTGCCAACATCTTTCTTGACTCCTGGTTATAGCCTTACCTCTAGATGGGTCTCACCCACCTCCACTGGTGTTTCACTTCTGCAGCTGGTGTCAGATAATTTGTCTGGTTATTTTCCTCTTGGTAAGGTCTCCAAGGGTAATCAGAAGGCTTTTAGACAAGCTAAGGTTGTTTTTTTCTAGGGGTAGGAACCAATATACAGCCTGTTTTGCTCCCTCACTTTGTTATCACATCCAGCTCCCCTTGCCCACTCCATCCTGGCACACATCCTTGGCTCTTGAGCTGGCCAAAGCCAAGCTGGTGACCAAGGCTATTTCAGTAGGTAGCTGCACTTAAACACAGTTTGTAGCAAGGTCACACACTATAAACATCCTGAATTTGTCAAAATGGACTTTGCTACATCTAAAAGACCCCCACAGTAGCATAAGAGTTTCTCTTTAGAGAGAAGCACTCTGCAAAACTACCAAGAAAGCCACCATCTAGCAAATGGATTTCTACATTGCACTCAATGCAGTTATTCTGCTGTGCCAGATTGTTCTTGTGCTGAAAAGTTACCTCTTCCAGACAAAAGAGGGAACACTGAGTGGGTTATGACTTCCTTTGGATAAGTTATTTAATAAGAAAGGAAACCCCAGCAGAATAGACAGCACAGCATGTCCTGCTTTGTCCTGCACCATAGGATTCCCATTCTGCACATCTTGAATTTAATTGCACAGAGTTCTGCTTTTTTTCCCCCCACTAAAAGAGCATTTTAGAGAGCTGACATCTCCCAGCACGAGTGCTTTTGAGTGTCAGAGGCTTTTCTGGGGATGTCATGTTTGTACAGCCATGAGAGCCAAGGACAGCATGAGGAGGAACCCTGACCACCATGCAACCACCATGCTGTTGGTAAGCCAAAGTGAAGTCCAGAATAGGTACAAATGGTCTCCTCTGCTCAGTTCTGGCTAGCATTCCTCTTGGCCTTGCTATGACATCTGTTGTTTCATAGAAAAAAAAAGTCTCCTATGAGATTAGACACATGATTTAGCCCTTGCAACCTTGCCAACCTCACACATCATTATCACAACCACTTCTCATGCCGCCTCTACAACACCACCTTAGCCTACAGGCTTACAGTATGATTTGGCCATCAAACCCATAAGGAGAATTGCTTGACAAAAAGCCCTCTGAAGTGGGCCTGAACTCTTGCCCTTTTTGGATTGTGGATGGATAAATTCTTAATTTGTTTTCGCACACTCCAAGTTAAAAGTTTGTCAGATGTGAAACCGGACATTTAGCCAAAGAGACTTGTCAGGAGCCCTAGTTCAAAAGGCTCTTAGATCTGCTATAAATCTCCAAGCTGTGTCTCAAGGGAGAGAATCTTTAAGGATTAACCACTCAGTGCCTCAGAAAAAGAGAAATTCGTTCTCCAGTTGTAACATAGAGTGTTTGTCCCAGGGGTTAATTTTAGATTTTTAATAGGCAGAAATAACTCACAAGGGATACTACTAAAGGGGTTGGGGGTTGCATTCATAGATCTATCTTGCAATCCAGCATGACTGTTGCAGTGCTTTAAGCTTTAGAAGCTTTAATTTCAAAGAGCCAATCTGCATTTCATCTCAAAGTTCATTTGGATTGAGAAAATGACCACCTCCAGCGGAGATGGAAGGAATGCTTTAGGCTAACGCGTCAGGGTGTGTTAGCTCATTGGAGGCTCATGGGAGATATGCAACCACAGACAACTCAACCCTCTTACACTCTGAGGAGGGGATGTCCTGTTATGGAAAAGTCTTCCTTAATCATAGACTGCTTTGGGTCTGGAAGGGACCTTAAAGCTCATCCAGTTCCAACCCCCCTGCCAGCAGCAGGGACACCTTCCACTAGACCAGGTTGCTCAAAGCTTCATCCAACCTGGCCAAGAACACTTCCAGGGAGGAGCAGCCACAGCTTCTCTGGCCAACCTGTTCCACTGTCTGACCACCCTCACAGTGAAGAATTTCTTCCCAATATCTAATCTAAACCTCCCCTCTTTCAGTTTAAAGCCATTTCCCTTTGTTCTGTCATTAACTGCCCTTATGAAAAGTCCCTGCCCAGCTTTCTTGTAGCCCCTTCAGGTACTGGAAGGCCACTATAAGATCTCCCCTGCAGTCGTCCTTCCTCATTTTGCAAGCAAGGAGAGCTCACAGGCAGGACAGAGCATCCTAAAGTCACACCAGCACTGTTGGAAGAGAAGAGAACAGGGCAAACCTCTGGTCTACAACATTACAACACCTACTGTGCACAAGCCACCATGCTGATCTCTTCTCCTCCAGCTTCCCCAGAAGATGAAGAACCAAAAGACCATTCTTATCATTCAAGAGAAGGAGAGCCAGAATGACATTAAGAGAAGAGCTGATTTAATTGTATCAGCCTGGTTTTGGTTAGCAGACTCTTGCTGCAATGACCCACAAGATGAGCCAAAGGCTCAGCTACCCACAGGGAATTTCAGATACCTAAGAGAGGTTATTTTGAGTGCTATGCAACAGATATATGGCCTCACCCCTGGGGGACCCTGAAGTAAAACTTAATTTTGAGTGCTCAGATGATACCAGTATTTCTATATTAAGATAATGCCTGGTAATAGAAGCTTGCATCAGAATGTTGTTTTAAACACCAACTGCCTCATACTTTTCCACTGGCAATTTCAAACACTCTAATTAAGATCATCAGAAGTGGTCATTTAACACAAACCCCCTGCATCACAGTACCCCAACAGGTAACCTCATGAGCAGACTTCCATCCTAATTTTGGGAGCCTTGTTACCTCAGATATGAGTGACCAGAGCAACTAAAATGGTTTCAACTTTCAGACTTCTAAACACATCCTTGTGGTGGGACCTGGAGCTAGTCACAGAGCTCGCTTCAGGCAGACTGACTAGCTGGTTGTCCTTGGTTTTAGCTCTGTCCCAGCTAAAAGCCAGGACACTGGTGGACATTATTGACCTTCTCACATTAAGAACATTAATGGACCTGCAGCTGTGTGTTCTGGATTGTCCACAGTTTGTGCAGAAGTCAAAGAGATATCAGAGGTATTAAAGATATTTTTTTATTCTCATCCACTCCTACCTGCACTGAAAGTAGGCTTGTAAATAGTTCAGTCTATCATGCCGCACTATTTATTTTGTAAGAGGTTTTCAGGCAAAATCAGGTGGGTGTCAGCTTTTTTTATCTCCTGCTCTGCTTTTGCTAGCACTTGGATAGAGAAGACCAATTGTATTTATTCATAATAAGACAACATACAAAAATAATCCTACCATTGATTAGTTTTTAAGCTGTCAGTGCCAGATTGCTCTTAGCTGGACTCTAGATGCAGCTAAAACTCTGTATATACAGTATATTTTATCTGAAGTTGTACTACAGATACATTTCATGCTGCACTTTCATGTGGTCATCCAGCCCTGTGTCATGTAGAACAGACCCTTTCATCCTCATCTCAGAAGTTTCTCTGTGTGAAGAGCTGCTGGATGATTTGTCACCCTTGAGAAAAGGTTGCTTCTTCTCACCCTGTGGAGGTAGAAGCAATGCTCTTTGCTTTTATACACTCAAACAACAGCTAAGGCTTCAAAAGCCTCCAAAGTTGATGGGAAATGAAAAGCAAGTCCAAACTTGCAGTGTTCTTTTCAAGGTTCCTCTCAATCCTTTCACAAACCTGCTCAGTAGAACTAAAACTGCAATTAAATAAGAACCCAACAGTGAAGGCCCTTAGAATCATAGAAACCTTCAGGTTGCAAGAGACCTTTAAAATCATTGAGTCCCTTCCCCTAGGTGAAGGGCTCCACACAAAACCAGACCCCTTCAAGCAACTGGCCCCTCCACAGCTGGGGAGGAATGGAAACAAGTAAAGGGAACTGCAGCAGAGAGGGATGTGGGGAATTTGGAGCTGGGTGAGTTTTGCCCAATTAATGACTCTGCAAGACAAGTTCCCTCTTCACAGAATTGCCCAGATTGGAAAAGCCCTTTAAGATCATTGAGTCCAATCATGAACCCAACACTGACAAGTCCCCTAAGACTAACCCATGTCCCTCAGCACTGTGTCTACACGACTCTTCAATCCCTCCAGGGATGGGGACTCCACCACTGCCTTGGCCAACCCCTTCCAATGCCCCAGAACCCTTTCAGCAAAGAAATTCTTCCTCACATCCAATCTCAACTGCCCTTGGTGCAACTTGAGCCCATTTCCTCTTGTCCTGTCCCTTGGTCCTTGGTTGAACAGACCCACCCCCACCTCTCTCCACCCTCCTCCAAGGGACTTGGACAGAGCCACAAGGTCTCCCCTCAGCCTCCTTTTCTCCAGGCTCAGCACCCCCAGTTCCCTCAGCCGGGAACTCAGCACACTTGTGCTCCAGACCCTTCCCCAGCTCCGCTGCCCTTCTCTGGACACGCTCCAGTGCCTCAGTATCTTTCTTTTAAGGGTCACAGAGGATGTGCATGTAGAGCTGTGTTTCTATATCCAGCCTTTAAAACAGAGCTCATTAAATAGACATTGGAGACAGCATGCCCCACCCCACATCTGCCTGCACTCACTGGAGCCATTCTATTAGTTGCTGTCCAAATTCATATTTCATGCTACAAGTGGTGGTCGAGCAATAATCCAAGCAAGCAAATAATCTAAGTAAGCAAATAATCTTGCATTCTTCTCCAAGACACACAACTACCCGCCTCCCTGGATGCATATTTAAATATCAAAGCAGTCTGTCCTTTAAGACACCTCCAAAAACATGTCATTCTCACATTCTCTCATCTGCAAAGCTGGAGAGACCAAGTGACCATGGCACAATTCGTGACATTTGAATACTTTCCAGTTAATTTTATCTGCATGTGAACTTTGAGTCAAGATCAGAGTTGCACACGCACAGACCTCTTCTCCTCCAAGGGTGCTTGCACTGCCACGCACAGTACCTGTGTCACATCTTCCACCCTTTTTGGCAGAAGGCAACAATCAACCGTTCATATGGCACAAGATGAAAACTATACTCTACCAGAGCCCCCACAGCTTGCCAGCAGGCAGAACTCAGCTGGAATTTGACCAGAGATGACATCCATCTCCTAGACCAAGCCTTAGGACCTCTACTAGAAGTTTTGCAAACACATTTTGCTAAGGGACACCACATCCTAATGTTGCACAAACCCTAATCCTCTACAGATATTCTGCTGAGCTTTAGATACACAGCATTCATGACACATGTGGATTTAGAGCTAAGAGCAGCTAGTCAAGGCATTGCAGGGTGAAGGCATTGGGTTTCTTGATGTTCTGTGTGCAGGCTCTCACTAATTTGCAACAGAGATGTCACCTGTTGCCTTTTGAAGGCAAAAGCAAAGCTACTCCAATTTCGAAGCAATTAGGCTTTCCCAGGAGGCTCAGTTTCTAATTGCTTTGTTTTCAGAGTCAAGTATCATTCCTGATAAACACCATCCCAGCTTTTAAAGGAACTGGCTTACACCAGGGACATCACCAGCCTCTCAGGTGAGATACATAGTGAGAGAGAAACACGATGAACAGATACCTGCATATAAAAACCACAGCTAGATCCATAAGCAATCCACCTTCTAGGAGCTGGAAAGTGGAGTGGACAGAAGCTGTATCTCTGGGACAGTGAGCAAGATATGGGTGACCCATGGTGCACAGGAAACCCTAGAAGAGTTCAACAGGAGAGTTGGGGCATTTGGTGATGAAGAGTGTGCCATAGATGAAGATTAAGCTACACCAAGCTCAGGTTAACAGCTTCACACATCAGAGGCAGAATTAGATCTGTATGGAAGTGACAACTTACTGATGTAGCTGTCAGCATGAAGAGAGCTGAATTCCTACTTTGAAGTAAGAGCAGCTAGAGAAAAAGCAGAGAGGGACTCAGGGTGCTATGGTACCTCCACAGAAGTCAGCAATGAGAACAAGGTACACTCGAGATGTGCAAGTACCAGCACAAAAATACAAGAACTAATGATGAATCTATTTATCAGTTTGCTAGAGGAGCTAAACAATGTAATGTTTTCAAAAAGGGATAAAGATAAACCAAGCCAACAAGACATCAGTATCAGCTGACAAAAAGAGGTTAAAGTCATGAGGATGAAGAAAAAAAACCCAAAAAGATGTGTAATCACTCCCCATACTATGCCACCTTCAGAAGAAAGGAGCTGTCACCCACAGAAACACAGTGCTGATGAACTGAGAAGGATGTCAGTTCAGCAAAACCCTTTGTATTTAAATAAATCTGTTCTTCTCTGCCAAAGCTTTGCTTAAGAAAGCTTTTTTTTCCTTATTTAAAAAAAAACTTGAGCAAAACAGACAATATCCTCACACAGCAAGCCTCTCTGTGTTTTGTCAATTCTGATTATAAACCTTTATCAACTGGGGGAAGAATCCACATGACAGAGTGTGGATACATCCCTTCCCTGTAGTACATTTCCCAGTCTCTGGTACACCATGTACCATTTAATATATCCACATAGGAGAGAGAGACAAGAGCTACAGCTGAAAATTACTCAAGAAAGAGTCATGTTAATAGAAACCTGCCTCAGAGAATTAGTGCTCATCATCTCAAACTTCCTGTGCCTGTCTGTGTTGGCCTCCTTACTTAGATAGCTGTGTCACATTTGGGCTACATAACTGCCTGCCAGCCCCTCAACTTTTACTATTTTAGATATTAAATGATTTGGATACAGAAGCATCACATCCATTTTCTACCAATAGCCAAAAGTTTTATTTCCTAATAGTTACAGCAGAATTTAGTGCACACTCAGTACTTTGGAGATATAAAGTGTTATTTAATTGCCATCATGAAAAACTAAAAAAAACTAAAAAAAAAAAATCTTAAAACAAAGATAATTCAGCCAGGAAAATAATTTAAGTTTCTCATAAAGAAAAGGTCTCTCTTCCAAGTGCCTTTCCAGCAGAGGGACTTTATCTGTACAGTTTTCATCCTCTAATTATAAAGATGGGAGTCACAAATACATTTAAACAAGATGCAGTGGGGAGCAGTACTATGGCTTGTCATAGCTCCTCAGTCAGCCTAGGAGATCTTCATTACCAGAAACAAACAAACAAGCAAAAAACAAAAAATAATCTTAATTTATCAGAAACACATTTTTAATTCTTCAGCAGCAGAGTTACCACCTTCCAGGTTAACTGTTTCTCCACTCTACATGAACAAAACTATTCAACAAAAATCAGCAACCAAATTCTGTTCTTGCTGGTACAAATTCAATGTGGAAATTTATTCCCCCACCTCCATGTAGGGGACACTTAAATGGCCCTTTCCTTGCCCATACCTACTTTTATAATGGAATCACAGAATGCTTTGGGTTGGAAGTGAACTCAAAGATCATCTAGTTTCAACCCCCCTGCTGTGGACAGGGTTGCCAACCACTAGATCAGGCTGCCCAGGGCCACATCCAACCTGGCCTTGAATGCCTCCAGGAATGTGGCATCCACAGCTTCTCTGGGCAACCTGTTCCAGTGCCTCACCACCCTTTGGGTGAAGTTTTTCCTTGTCTTGACCTCCTTTCTTCTCCCCATACCACCACACAACGTGGAGATGCATCCAGATGTACAGTACTGACTGCCTACACGCCAGGCCCACCAAGGGGATGAACGACTTTCAACAGTTTCCCTCATCACCAGTATCCAAGTACTTATGTCTGGGCCATGCTCTGAAATCTGAGCTGGAACTTTGCTCAGTAGCTGTGTAGTCACAGGAGTTGCCTCTTTCAGAGGGGTGCAGATTCTCAAGGTCAACACTTGACAATGATGGAAACTGATGGCCAAACCCCTCTCAAGTTGATCCTACGCTGTTTACCCCAAACCCAGGACAATGCCAGGCTCAAATTTCAGTACCTAAACTCATTGGTTGCTGGGTTTGCAGCCCCACTTGCTTTTCCATTAGATTATATTCAGACAACTCCAATATGCAGCAGGTAAGAGATGAAGGTGAGGAGTCCCTTCCCCTGGAAGGGTTGAAGGCTGATGCAACCAAATATTTCAAATGCACTGCCAGCAGAAACCCTCTGAAGCTTGTGACCTAAAGGCACCATATGATCAGCTGAAGCCCTTGCCAGGTTCTAGGTACTGAACAGCATCTCCAGTAGACAAGAACTGGTCTCTTCCAGCATGGAAGTGTTCACCTTCAGGTAGAGATCTGACTATAGGTAAAGGAAATCCTCAATTCCAGCACAGCAGTTGAAGCCTATCACTGTGCTCACAGCCTGCTCTTCCTTGGTCTCTTTCTGAACTTACTCCAGATCCAAAGAAGCCCTGCAGAGCAGACATCATCCCCAGCTTGAGAGCATATTATAAGAGCAAGACTTGGGTTGTAGGTCCACAAAGTGGTGGTAGTGGCTACTTCAGTTTGAACTCAGGTCACACCTGGTCCAGGCATGGGATCCTCCAACTGCAAGGCTATTTTATAAGAGCTACTGAGCAGGAGAACTGGCTATTTTTCTTGTTAATCCCATGGCTTGTTACCATGGAGCTCTGTTGCTAGTTCAGTGCTATTCGCCCACGCCAAGCACCAAAGAACATTATTATAAGCAAGACCCCTCAAGGGCTTATCAGGGAGATACTCATCCCACCCAAGATGCCAAGAGCAATTTAAATTTCCCTCAACAAGTGTATCTTGAATCTGAAGTGACCAGTTAGTGGGACAGAGGGGTTAAGATGATGGTTAGCTTTGTTCATCTCCAAGTTTGGCACCCATGTTCACACCAGGTGGCATATTAAACATTCAACTGCTTTTCAGGCTCAGAGCAGGAGAAGTTTGGAAAGTACTGAGGAAGGTGTGCTGGTTTGTCTGGGATAGAATTAATTTTCTTCATAGTAGCTACTATGGGGGTATGGTTTAGATTTGTGCTGAAAACAGTGTTGATAATGCAGAGGTGGTTTTGTTATTTTCTGCTCTCACACCACCCCACCAACAAGCAGGCTGGTGAAGCTGGGAGGGGACACAGCTGGGACAGCTGACCAAAGCAATATTCCATACCATATGATGTCACACTCAACATGTAAATCTGGGGAAAGAAGGAAGGTAGGACAACTGGAGTTATGGCATTTGTCTTCCCAAGTAACTGTTACACATGATGGAACCCTGATTTCCTGGGGATGGCTGAACATCTGCCTGCTGATGGCAAGTGGTGAATCAATTCCTTGTTTTGCTTTGCTTGGGCACATGGCTTTTGCTTTACCTGTTAAAGTGTCTTTAGTTCAGCCCATGAGTTTTTTCACTTTTACCCTTCCAATTCTCTCTCTCATCCCAAGCAGGGAAAGTGAGCAAGCGGCTGCATGGGGCCGAGTTGCTGGCTGGAGTTGAACCATGACAGAAGGCAAGAGATCTACTGATGCACTTTGGAGGAGATGTAGGGCTTCAATTTTAAAGATAGCATCTGTACACAAGAGCCTGACTACCATATTCAAGCAGCCAAAGCTCCAGAGAGCATTGAGGGACAGTTCTTGTGATGGAAGCAGCTGAACTGACAGAAAGCAAGACCATCTTAGCAGACAGACATCACCCACTGCAGTTCATCTCTGTTCTAAAACTCAGTGCTTAGTCCTGTTGACAGCACCATACCCCGATTTCCAATGTAGTTCAGGCCTGAGAAAAGGAGTTTGGAGGTGTTGTACAGAAAGGATTACTCACATGTCAGCACTCCTAGTAAGGAAACAGGGAGGCAGAAAGCCCTAGCAGAGAAGATCTGGGCAAAGGTCTATCATACTCTGGTACTATAGATGTGGCATTTAAAAAAAAGCAGCAAGAGCAGAAGAACTCTTAGTTAAGCATCACAACTATTATTTCTTCATTCTTCCCCCTTTCTCATCTAGGCTGAGAGATTCTCCAATGCCTGTGGAGAGTTTGGACTTCAGAACTTACCAACATGCTCCACCAATGATTGCCAACCCAAGGCAAAAAAACCCCAAACAAACAACAAAAAAACCCTAAAAAACCATCCCAAAATACTTCAAAAGCATTCTCTCAAAGCCCATGATGAAGCACCAAGCAATACACCACAACCCCCTACCCAGGTAGTAAAAGCCCCAGAGCACTCCACATCTCTCCTCCTCCTCAGTCCCCAAATTTGGGGGTACACAAGCCCCATAGCAGAGCTATCTAGCATTAGTGCTGGCTATCACAGAGCCCATGGACCAACATCAGACTAGGCAAATGCCACTAACCTCTCACAGGAACCATCTCCCTTGCAAAGGCACTTGCTTGAATAGGTCAGATGAACACGCCCATGAGACTGCTGGTGACAGAGAGGCCAAGGAGCAAGTCTCAAGAACCCAGACACTGGGATAACATTGATAAAAATACATTCAAAACAGTGAAGTCAGCCAACTCCAGCCTTCCATTTAAAGAATCACTAGATCAACACCACGCTTACTCCTTAAGGTACAGACAGTAGGAGATGAAGTTTTTTGGGGGATTTTTTGGGGGTTTTTTGGTGTTTTTTTTTTTTAAGTTGTTGAATCACACCCATTCTTAAAAATAAATCAACTATTAAAAGCCACACTGCTTTAGAGATACATATTCCCCATTGTCCTAATTACAAAGTTGGCTGAAGGCAGATCTTTGGGAAAAAAAAAAAATGAAACACGGCTGTTGTCATGCTGTTTCAGCAGGGTGGTGTGTCAGAGGAAGTTCTCCAGCAGACAATGTTCTTTCAGGGTCTGATTGTATATCTAAGGGAGGGCCACATGGCCCCATGACCTCTGAAATACATCCATTAAAGAAAATAGACTCGCAAGCACACAATCGCTTCCATTTGTCTTTTGTGCTATTGTGGTGCATTCAGAATGCTGGGCTATTTAACCAGGAATGATGTGGGGTCTGTGGAGGTCTGGGCAAGAGTGTGGCAAGTCTGAATTCAAGTCCTTCGTGTTCTTTGGGGAATTCAGCAGGACTTGATTTTTTTTATTATTATTTTTTAATTATTATTATTTTTTTAGCAGACTTCTAAAAGAGATAATCTTCCTTCCAAGACTACATCTTTAGACAATATTATTAAGGCTGCATAACCCTTCCCAGGAACTGTTTTCAGTTGCTTATAAATTCACCAAGTCCTGGCTCTTCAAGATAGGTTTGCATGCTTGCTGGGTCTGCCTCAGGCAGAGTTCTTCTGGAACATGTGAATTCAACTGCTTCTCAGAAAGCAGCATGGGAATAAACACATTGTTTTGTTCAATTTCTGGTGACTTTTTTTTTTAAAGCCTTGGACCCATGATTTAGAACTGGGACTTTAATGAGCATGGGGATGGCTTTTTGTGTCAAGTTTAATTTTTGTCATTGCTGAAAATCTAGGCAAATTAGAAGCTTTTTGAGGGGAGGAGAAAAAGCAACTAAATTGCATGTGCTCAACAAGCCTTAGACTTTAGAATTTAAGACTCAAGGGTTTTGGCCTTACTGAGTAAAATTGGCAGCAGGTATGGGGCAAGCAGAAGGTAATGAGGAATAATAGCCAGTAAAATAAAAAAGATAAAATACACAACATCTGGAGATACATCAAGAGAACTGGGGACTGAAGGAGAATCAGAACCCAGGTTTGAAGGCAGTAGGCCAGAGCAGCATGTTGGGTAAACTGAAAAGTCAAATATGGGACAATGTCAAGACAGCTCTGGCAAGAACTCTCCTGGCTCCACCACGGAACATGCCTTTCTATGTGATGGGAGGATCTTCATTTCACCCATTCTCCTTGTCAGGAGAGCTCCATTGGCCAAAGTGTATTTTTTATGTCTAGTGCTGCTCAACTGGTAAAGCCCTTTTCTGTTGGAGATCACTGTTTTAAGGGGCAGAGTCTGCTCAGCAGCTCTGGAAACACAAACCTGCTGATGGAGAACACTGACACCAGAGGCACACCGAGAAACACTTTCACAGTAGCAGGCAGCAATTAGCTTCTACAAGTTTTTCTTATTTTCCAAGTGAAAGAGTGTAAGTCAGTCTTTAATTATTCAACCATAAAACATACAACATTAGTTCCATTATTCTGTGCTTTAGAGTTGCTGTTGTGGCCTGAGTGTTTTTTCACAGCTTGGCATGAAGTTGAGTGTTGGGCATTATGCTCAAGGGAAACAGATCCAAACCAGTAGTGTTTGCTAAGCCTTATGCAGCATTTGTATAACCTTATATCTGGTTATTACTCCTTTTGCTTTTATGTTTTAGAATAGAGATGGAAAAGCATAAGCTATGGTTGCATCTTCCTGAATGAAGTCAACGACAGACAATTCTACCATCATAGATTCAAGTTGCTCCACAGATTTCCAGCTCTAGTGAGTGGGTCTACACAGAATCCCAGAATGGTGGGGTTGGAAGGGACCTCAGGAGATCATCCAGTCCAACCCCTCTGCCAAAGCAGGTTCCCTACACCAGGTTGCACAGGAAAGCGTCCAGGTGGGTTTGAACATCTCCAGAGATGGAGACTCCACAGCCTCTCTGGGCAGCCTGGCCCAGGGCTCCAACACCCTCACAGGAAAGAAGTTTTTCCTTCAGTTTGTCTGGGACTTCTGGTGTCCCAGTTTGTGCCCATTGCCCCTTGTCCTGTCACTGGGCACCACCCAGAAGAGCCCGGCCCCATCCATTTGGCCCCCATACTTCAGATATTTATGGATATTGATCAGATCCCCTCTCAGTGCTAAAAAGACAGAAATCAGTTCTACACTACCCATGCAGCATGCAAATATTATAAACACAACTACTCAGTTAAGTGCCTGGACATCTGGTGCCTAGAGCATTCAAGTGAAAGATGCATCTCGAGTCCTACACTTATATCAACATCAGTGATGTATGCACGAGTTTCAAGCAGTCTACTGTTCCTTGTGTGGTACAGGCCACATGAAAAGTCAGAACTCTGATCTCATCATCTTCATAAAATCATTAAGGTTGGAAAAGACCTCCAAGATCATCAAGTCCAACCATCAACCCAACACCACCATGCCCTCGAAACAATGCTCTGAAACCATCTTCCTTCAAAGAAGCTTCAACCCAAGTCTGGCAACACTCAACTATGACATTTCACACTTAAAATGTAACTCTGCTAATGCAACTGCAAAGGCTCAACTATAATATTTGAGAATTTTGCCATTTGTTGGTGAAGGACAGGTATACCTGCTTCTAATCAATGATATACCTGATCTTTAAAGCAGAAAAATCTTCCCATGTTCAAGGGTAACATAGCACCTCCTTCTGTAAAGACTGCATTTCCTCACTTCATCCAATCTCACTTTTAAGCTGAAGAAGAGTTTTGTCAAGTGTTTTGAGGTTTATGTTAGAAGTGTGAGCAACTAGAAGTGCACATTATGCAAACTTAACCTTAGTCCTGACCCCAGCAGCATTTTCTTCCTCTTCTGTCAGTCCACACTCTTGAGGAGGTCAATTTTATATGCTTTTACATTGTTTTTCTAGCCCTTGCCAGCTTTCCATCCACACAAAGTTTTTCATACCTTATTCAGGGTTCAATAAAAGCATATGATAGCATCTGAAAATGAGGCAGAAATAGATCTGTTACACTGCTTTATTGAATTAATAGCTTGCAGAAAGGTAATGAAGCTTGTCCAGAACAAGATTCTACCCCTAAATTTTACCTCTCACAGTTCAGTTTCACCAATTGCAAGTTCACAACATTTAATGTCTCTTTACTGAGACTAAAAAGCTTGTTTACAATGGGATTGCTTTCATAAATGAGGTTTTTTGGATCCTCAATCTAGGCAGAGTCCTTGTTAGCAATTCTATAACCCTACTGTGCTGTAAACAGCTGTGCTTGTAGTATAAGATAGGTTGAACATTTTTCTCCCAACCTTTGCCAAGCCAACTGCTTGTTAGTGGTCTTAGCTCAGACCCAAATATGTCAAAGAGTTTTGACTTGTCCTGCAAGATCATGCTTATAACTGCTGGGCACAGCAAACCTCTTAAAAACCTGCCTTGTTAATTTAAAGGTAATAATAAGACAAGCAGAAAGGTAGAAAGGACATCGTCTGAACCTGATGATACCAAGCTGGAGAGCAATGGCTTGAAAGAGGCAGAGGGGAGATGGAGCTGAGATGTGAGGAAGAAATTCTTTGGTGTGAGGGTGGTGAGACCCTGGCCCAGGTTGGCCAGAGAAGCTGTGGCTGCTCCTCCCTGGAAGTGTTCTCGGCCAGGTTGGATGAGGCTTTGAGCAACCTGGTCTAGTGGAAGGTGTCCCTGCTGCTGGCAGGGGGGTTGGAACTGGATGAGCTTTAAGGTCCCCTCCAGCCCAAACCAGTCTGTGATTCTATGACTATGTTTCATCCAGCTAAGATGATGATCTCTTGGCTTTCCAACCACTGGGAGCAGTTGGGATACTGCTCCCACTCCACAGGCTTTTTCCACAAGGATTTTCAGGATCTCCTGAGGAAATGTGCTCAGCTGTGTTTTGTTTTAGCACAGTCTCATTAACCAAGCTTGAACTGCAGAGGTTTATGAAACGATGTGCTAAACTACACCATCACTTCCTCTGTGCTTGTGCAGAAAACTCCTAAAGGCACATTGTCTTGCAGGACAGACAGTTGCAGAGTTCTTCCTTTGCTTTCTTGTTTCTTAGAAGTGTACTGCAACTCATCTTAACATCCTCATCACAGGAAGTTATCTCAGTCTTAAGAATGACCTCACCCACTTCCAGTTTTTCTTACACAAACTTCTATTTCCCTAACAAACCAGTCAACACCAATATTGAGGAAGGTTCAACTCTCAGCTACACACAGTCTGGTTTTACATACACTTGTGTGCACACAAAGTATTTCCTTTGGGAGACTTCAGCCAACCCTTTCAAGCCTGGAAAGTCTCTTGGGCTCATCCATCTGCTCTCAGATCTTAAATAACTTGGATGTACCTTGTTTTTAATGAAGGAACAGGAACATGGCTGTGTGTCCACCAAAATATCCTTCTTCCAAAACTAGTTTTTTTCCTGCAAGCCAATATCCTTAAACCCAATTGCACAACTGCTTTGGTCACTCTGATCTTGGAGCACACACACAAGTGTTCAGGGAAGGATTACACCCACTCCCAGCACAGCTTGCTGCCCATCTCATCTCAGCTATGCTATGCTGTTAGCTGGTTTTGCTCTCCTGTCATGTACCATCATTCAACATGAAATATGCCAGCCAAAGGGAAAAAAAAAGGTTTAACTGTACAAAATTAAGCAGTTTGTCAGAGTAAAAGTTTAATATAACTATATTCCCTCCGGTAAGTGTTATCTAATGAGAGTGCAGGGCTCCCAACACTCAATGGGTGGCCTCAACCCCAGGGAACTAGGGAAGGGGGTGGCTAGTTAGAAGTGGCTACCTCATCCAAGTTAAACAGAACTCTAGTATTTGAGACTAGCAGTGGATAAACAAATGTTTTCTTGAGAAGCAGAACAAAAGGAAGTGACTTGCAGATTTATCCCTGGATTCAAAAAAATCACAGGTAGATTCCTCAGCATCCACTACAGCATCAGGAAACTCCTTTAGCAGAGATGCTCGTTAGTTATTTCCCTCTGTGCATCCTTTTTATCCTGTAAAAGGCTTTGAGATCACCTGTCAAGTTTGGCACTAGTTGGTTGTTAGACAGAGGACACATGTGGTACCATTACATAAAACCTTGCTTCCTTTAGGGGAAAAAGCAGCTAAGAGCACCTCAGCAGCTCCTACATAGTTATTAGCCTACTTCAAATACCCAGCACAGAGACTACAATAGATCTCAGGGTGACAAGATCTGGATGCAGACAGTGCTGGGGGCTCAATCAAGTTTGATTCTTCAAGGACCGTGACAGCTCATGGCACACACAAGTCCAGGGGAACATTTCTGAGGATGAAGTGCCTCATTCAGTCTCAACAACAGTTTGCAAAGACTTTGACTTCTTTTTTTTATTTGAGTTTGAAATAAAAGGCATCCCCAGGCTGAGCAAGCTGTCAGCTGCAAGCCTCCAGCACACAAAGCAGCCATTTCATCTCCGCTGCACAGGACATCACTGTGCTGTTTTGTTATTACAAACTCACTTCTTAATTCCCATATCTTGGGGCAGGGGGAGAAATGCCAGTGGGCTTATGAGGCTTGAACAACCCAACTCTCCTATTCAGAGGAGATCTGTTCCTGTTTTTCAAGAGCAGCATGGCTAATTTGAAGGGAAGCTATAATTACAAGAACACAGGAATCTAGAGATTAATAAACCAACAGCCTCTAGGATTAGTTCAAGGATCATTTTTCACAAGCAGACACGCAAAGATATTGATGTACAGGCATGTTTGTGGAGATATGTGGAGGTTCTGACTCCAATCTAAGACCTTACTGCAAATAAGATTGTCATCAACACCATCAGACCCAGACATGTTGGTATCTCCAACCACTTCTGTCCCAGGGACCAGCAGCAGTGCTCTGCCCCATTCCAAGGAGCAGAGGGAAACTACAGCTGAACCCATCAGTGAGGGATAGGAAAAGGAAGATTTGGGACTGTATGATGGACAAACACTGGGAGAAATCCCATATGCTAGAAAAAAAGTAAATACCAACATTTGTTTATTTTATCTTTGGCTGCTGATTTAGCAAGATCTAACTTGTGAAAAAACAGTCCTCAAGACAGCTTCAGCAGACACACAGCCTTGTCCAACTGTTCTGATCTAGGGCATGTTCTTCACCACACAATAAGCCAGCCATCCCAAACAGACCCATTTTGGATCACCACTGAATATATGCAAATATATTAATACCTGAATTGCTCCCATCAGAGCATAGCTGGACCTGGAGCAAGAAATAAACTAGTCTGACTCCCTAACAAAAAATAAGCACAGGCAAACTTTAATAGACATGGGTTCAAACATCTTGTTAGGACAATAACAAATATTTGCATAACACTGTTGAAATCCTAATGAGATGTCAGATACAGACACTTGTACTTGAAAGAAGTGTCTGTCATGCCAAAGTTACCACCAGATTAGGAAACAAGGCAGGGCTAAGGCAGAATTGCCACATTAACAAGCCTGGCCAAATACAAAGGAATCCAGGAAATCACCTGAGGAGTCCTCTGGTCTCACTGTCTGTGCAGGTGAAAGCCTTCAACTCAAAAGTCAACAAGCTAATTGCTTGGAGAAGCCAATTGTTTCCGTGCTAAAGCAGCAGCTGGTGCATCAAGTTTTACGCCTTTCAATTATGACTAAGCTGAGAGCTGATACCAAGGTACAGCCTGTTTTCTGTAGACTTAAATCTTTTGTTTATCACCTTAATGCCAAGACAAGAATGAGCCTGAGCATCAGTTCACCTCCCTCACAAGCAAGTGCGTCATCTCTCCTAAAGGAACAGGAGGAAGCGAGTTATTTGGGGAAATGCCAGTATTTAAAACTATTAAAAGAACTTACTGATCCCTAAGATGTGAGGTGGTTATTGTTAGTCTTGAAATATCTCAGAGGATGCCATCAGCCACTTACTTGATCTAGCAAGATCCAGAGAAATAGCTAAAGCTATGGGATTGCTCATCAGGGATGAAAGGTATCACAATGGGACATCTCCTTTTGAGGTAGACACAAACCAGGTTGCAGTAGAGACACACTTTCCTTTCAGACCTCCAAGAGCCCATGGTGTTTATCTCTATCAAAGCAAAGTAGCACCACTACCATTAAATTAAAGAGTCATAGTAAGATTTAAGCTCTTTCTTGTCTGATCTTATGCTATTATGTGTCCTACCTTACCTAGAGCAGGAGGAACTTTTGAAGAGATAATAACCAATAAAGCTATGCTTCCCTTGTACAGTGCTGTGAAGCTTTTCACCACTGTCTTAAAGCAAGCAGCTCTAACAGTCATTAGAAGTCAACACATAGCCAAATTGAGATTTGCTACTTGACAACATCTCAAACAACCTCTGCTTGAGATGTTCTGACCTCAGGAAACACCACTTTCCCCTGGCATCTTCATCCACGGCACTGTCATAGAATCATGGAGGTTGGAAAACACCATTAATATCATTGAGTCCAACCATAAACCCAACACTGCCAAGTCCACCTCTAAACCATGTCCCTAAGCACCTCGTCTACCAGTCTTTTAAATCCTGCCAGGAAAGGCGACTCCACCACCTCCCTGGGCAGCCTGTTCCAATGCTTGACAACCCTTTTGGTGAAGAAGTTTTTCCTCAGTTGCAATCTAAACCTCCCCTGGTGCAACTTGAGGACATTTCCTCTTGTCCTGTCACTTGTTACCTGGGAGAAGAGTCTGACCTCCACCTCTCTACAACCTCCTTTCAGATGGCCAAGGCAGAGACCTCACACACTTGCACCCTCAGTGCAGGCACTGCGAGAAAACTCTCCTGAGATGGGCAGCTCTTGAGAATAGACTGGAATAAGAAAACATGATGTGGACTTGCTCCCCTAAGACCATCCAGGCACCTCAACAGAGTCTCAGCACCAGGAAGGTCATCAGGTTGGATGCAGAGGGTTGCTTGTGTGCAGAGCATCCTGCCAGCCTTCATAACAGCTCTCCTGTCCCATGGAGCATGAACACCACCTTACTTGCACATGCTGGCTGTCCTCTGGACAATCTTGGCTATGGAGATGCATGGCACACCACAATTCCAAGGGTTTAGACACCACTAGAACCACTACTGACTTGCTGTTGTCCAACCCACAGCCCCAGAAATATGTTGCAGGTGGTACCTAGTGTCAGCACACACAGGAAAGAGGATGAAGAGACCCATGGCACAGCACCAAATTGGCTTTATCAGCCCACATCAGCATGAGCTGCCTTCAGCACATCACAGGCTTCACATTTCTCCTCCCACAACTTAAATTAACATCCCACCCCAAGCCTTACAGCAACAGCTGGTCCCACAGAGAAAGCAGATCTGCTCTTTGGCTGAAAGGGAATATATATTTATAGTTCCTAGCAAAACCCTGGCAAACATCCTCTGGTTTCATTCATGTCCTCCTAACCTTTCTTTTAGGAGGACCACAAACAACTCTAGCAGCACATACACACACCTCCCCATAACAGCTTCTCCACCTCTGAGCACTTGGACTTGGAGCAAGTGGCACTGGTGACAGCTGCAGATCACAAGCTTTCCTTGCAGAACTCCAGTTTCTAAATGCAGTTAAATCAAAGGAAACCCTGAGCTGCCTGCCAGGAGATAGTGATCAGAGAGAGAGACAATACACAATCCTCCACCAGAGCAGGAGGAAGAAAAAAACCCACAGTCCATTTACAGGAAAACAAAGTTGTGGAGTTGTTTGTTGGGTTTTTTTGTTTTGTTTTTGTTGTTTGGGTAGGATTTTTTTTCCTTCTTCATTCCAGGATGTAAATTCTCTACTTACAAGATGTATTACAAGGCACAAGTCTCCAACAAGTAATACTGGCAGTAGAGAATTCCACACAGTCTTTGTTGTCACCTTTCATGGCCTGGGACACTGTTTTTGCTTAGGCTAAGAAGTTTTGGGGAGCACCACTCAGCAAGGAAATGTGGACCTAACATAGTGGCACTTGCCCACCTAAATACCTCAAGCTGAGGTAGAGCATGCAAACAGACTGACCACACAGCAGTGGCTTCCTCAAAAGGATTGAGAAGCATTCAAACAACTTCTGTTGCCATAATGTGCTTTAAGGAAGAATTTTTTTTATTATGAGGGAGCTGAAACACTGGCCCAGGTTACCCAGAGAGGTGGTAGAAGCCCCATCCCTGGAAACACTCAAGGCCAGGTTGGAGAGGGCTCTGAGCAACCTGATCTAGTGAAGATGTCTCTGCTCGCTGCATGGGGGGTTGGACTGGATGACCTTGAAAGGTCCCTTCCAACCCAAACCATTCCATTATTAGGAAGAAATTCTTTGGTGTGAGGGTGGTGAGACAGTGTCCCACATTGGCCAGAGAAGCTGTGGCTGCTCCTCCCTGGAAGTGTTCTCAGCCAGGTTGGATGAGGCTTTGAGCAACCTGGTCTAGTGGAAGGTGTCCCTGCTGCTGGCAGGGAGATTGGAACTGATGAGCTTGAAGGTCCCTTCCAGCCCAAACCATTCTAGGATTGTACCAGCAAAACATTTTCTTTCCTACTGCCATCACAACCACACTTTTTTTTCCACCAAGCATCCTCTGTTTCACTTCAAGGAAAAAGTCAACAAGAAAAATTGAGTTGATATTTCAGCAGCCTCCTGAGGCAAGAGGAGAAGTGGCCTCTGAAGATGCCTATGGTCACACTGGGAGCGTCACAACTTCAGATCAAAGACCACAAACAGCAGCCCCATTGCAGGCTTCTTTGAACACAGACATGAAACAGAAAAGTGTTAACCAAGGCTAGACTGTGGCTTGTTTTCTGTCCTGGAGCCACACTCTACTGGTCTCTCGGGCATTCATTTACAGCACTGCAGTTTGCAAACTGGATGCCAGCAAGAGCAGCTAGCTAGGACTTGCTGTAGGGTTTGTGGAGCCTACCTATCAGATCTTATCACCTAAAGGCGTCAGGGGAGAAAAGCTCCCCAGCCAGATGATGCATTAAGCACACCAGCTTAGTCCCTCCTCCTCCAGGTGGGAAAGAGACCAAGACATTTCTCCACTGTCATGACAGCCATTTCAAAAAGCAACAGCAGATTGTATCTGCACCAAGACCCATTCAAAAGCAAGCAAGTCCTCTTCAGGCTCCAGCTATCACACATCCCAGTTCCTTCAGACTGGGAGTTGTGAAACGTGGTGTCTCTGTTGTCAGCGTGACCTCACCACATCCAAATGGGCATCAGATTCTATCTCTTCAGACTCACCATTGCTGCACATAACTGCCCTGGCAAGGGATGGGATGCTGTCAGCACCTCCTATCTCCAGCCTTCCTCCTGTGCACTTCAGAGGTTGGGAGCCATCTCCAACTGACGTGAGTGACTATTGAGCAGATCTCCTCTGAACCGAGAGAGAGCCCAACCCAAGTCAAGTTCAGATCTGCATGAGCCAGCAAGCAGTCATGCGAGCACAGCAACACCATCCTGACAGCCCCATCTCCAAGAGCTTTGCTGCCTTGTCCATTCACAGCTCCTTCACTTTTATAAGACAGAACACATCCAGAGTGGAAGGCATTAAAAGTCTGCTCCTTAGTTTTAACCATAACAGCACAAAAGGACCTTTAAAGCAATAAACCAACATCTATGCTATGAGCTACTTGTTAAATTAATCTCTGTCACTCCTCATTAAATTCCTCTTGACTCAGTCTCTCCTACATGGAGAGAAACACAGAAGTCATTACCTGTAAAGTCTCATCAGAGGAATCATCACTGAACAGCAGGGGCTCTGTTGCAAGAAAAAAACCCAACATGTTCAAGGCAGCTGTCTGCTAGAGATGCAGTTTGGGGGAAAAAAAGATTAGAAAAAACCAAACCACAACCTAAAGAGGATGGGAGAACTAGGGTTGGCCCCAACTAAACCTTTCATGCAAAACTACTTTGGTAATCCAGGCTGGAATAGGGGTTCAGGAGGTTCAGTTGCACTTTCCAAGCTTTAAGTGGAGAAAGAAAAAGAATCTAGGAGAAAAAACAAAGTTGACTTTGCAAGTCACTAAATTAATGCCTAGTATCTGGGCCATAGGCAGAGTCCTCCATAAAGCTGGAGCCCTTTTCAACCTTATGTGAAGATGCAAGTAGAGCTCAGCTTGCTGAATTGCTGAGCAGAGACAGACCATGGTGCAGCAGACCTGGAAACCAGACCTGAGCTGCACCAGGCACAGGTAGACAGAGAACCCATCTCCCAAACCTCTTCCACTGGACACCAGGTAGCACAATGGGTGGCTTTTGCTTTAGGTGTTCAGTGAATGCACAGCTCAAAGTGCCACCTACATGAGGGGTCCCAGAACTGAGTGGGCTCAGCAACAAGTCTTCTGATAACAAAAAGTAATTTATTCCATTACATTTATTCTACTAAACCAATCCAGGTTTCAGCACTTCCAGCCAAGAGCACATGCCAGGTCCTGCTATTTGCAGTTGTGACTGAACTTATTTTCAGAAAGAAGGAAAAAAGCAGAGGGCCTCCAGAAACTTATTGGTGCTTCCTTAAACCCTATGGTGGTCTGATGCACTCAACTACAGGCAAGCTGGTCTTTTCATCTTGGTTGAGATGAGGTGACCCTCAGCAGCAAGCCACTACACTATTACTGTCAGGAAACTTCTTCCTGAAGATCAGACAGATGGAAAACAATCACTGTCTTCTTAAGACATGATACAGAAATATACACCACCATTGAGAAAAAACTATTATTGGTGTTTTCCTTCCCCGAGTCATCTCCCTTGCTTGATAGGTTGTACGTTAGCTGCACTCTTTAGGTGACATTTCACCTAACAGAGCAGAGTAAGAGTCTAAATTACATCTCCCACACAGCCCATTCCCCTTGACTAAAGGAAGGAAAGCACTGTAGAGTTCTGGGAATAAGAAAAAAATGTGTGTATGTATATATATATATATTATATATTCCTTTCCCACCTCCAATCTAAGGAGCCAAGAAGAGCAAGCAGAGCAAACTCAAAGCCCAATACCTGCTGGACACACTTGCCAACAGCTCATATATAAGGAAGAGCAAAGACAAGGTTAGGAGCTGGATAGCATCAGTCATTTCTATCTGCACCTACCTTTGGCCTATGGACTGCCTTGGCCAAGTGCAGGCAGATGTTGGCAGTGGGAAGCTCTTGCTGATACCTCACAGTGGCCAACCATGAGCCTATGCCCAATTTTATGCCCACGAGCCTGTGCCTAATTTTCAGACACATGGTCTGAATCTTGGGATTGTCCTGTGCAGGGACAAGACTTGGACTCAATGATCCTTGTGGATCCCTTCTAACTCACAACATTCTCCAATTCTATGAATTTGACAATTTGCAAAGTCATGCAAGGTGGGAATCTACCTACCTTTCCTTCCCTAAGAGAAATGCTTGACTTACTCCACAGTATTAAGATTCCAGCCACAATCAAAGTGAATCAACATCAGCACCAGAGCAAACAAAGCTGAAAAGCACGTTGTTTCTCAGCCCTCTCAGATTCAGCAACTGCTCTCAGTTTACATAGCAATTATTCAAATTTCATTTGTCATGCTGAAAAGCAGCAAGAAAGAAACAAGCTGGGTGCTCACTCTCTACATGAGGTGCAGACCAGCTTTCCCCATGAGCTTTCCCATCAGGATTTGAAGCTCAACTGGCTTCAAAATCCAATTTCAGAGCCATTTCAATATGCTGTGTCCCTGCATAACCTATGCAGCATCATTAAGAGGAAGATGCAAGTTTATTTTTTCCTGAAGTTGAGAATTTTTTTCCCCTCCTCCCTTTACTGGATGAGTTTTGATATCATACTTAGCAGGGAACCAGAGATAAGCCATGTGCTGGGTGAGAGATCTGATGTTTTTCTAAAGCATCTTTCATAAGGCAGCGAGGCAGACGTTAAACAGGAAGAGTTTATTGACTTTAGACTCACTTCATAAAACATTTACATGGGTAAGAGGAGAAACACGAGCTCCCAACAACCCAGCCTGGACTTCAGTTAGAACAAAGATGAGTTCATGCATTGTTCTAGCACACAAGCAATCTCCAACCTTGGGCAGTCTGAACTTTACAGCTGCCACACTTTCCTGGAGAAAATGAAGACAAAGGGAGTATCCCAGTTGGGGCTTCTCACTCAAGTGGGGTTATCTGTCATTATCCTTTAGATAACTTAAATTGGCATGGAAAGAGCCAGAGCCATTATCACAGTATTAAAGTGATAGGTAAAGGTTACAAAATGAGTGCATGGAGGTGGGAAAAAACCCAAAAAGAGCTGCTGGGGCAGGTGAATGGAGAAGCAGCAAGGTATCTCCTCACAAATCTGCCCCTTTGCAGCCTCCCAGACCCTGATGACACCAACTTCTCACCTCTGCACTGTGCTCTGCAACTCAGGGCAATAGAGATCAGCATTTATTGCAGATATTTGCTTTACAATCATCAGTAGAGATCCAGAATCATCCTTCAGCCTCATGTCAGGAATCACCAAGCACACTGGGGTTGGAGAATCAACACTTGACATGGTTTAATGAAGAATCCACATCCAGTTAAGCATTCACATATGTCACTGTGCCAACTCCCTAGTTCAAAGCAGGTTCACACAAGTTCAATTTCAGCTCATATTTAATGACCCAGGAAAGTCAACACACATCATAGCTCACACGAGTTCAGGCTGGTGGGACAGATACACCACATCCTGATCTGGTTGAAGATGTCCCTGCTCACTGCAGGGGGGTTGGACTAGATGACCTGGAAAGGTTCCTTCCAACCCAAACCATTCCATGACCTAGTAACATGTTCATCAAATGTGAGAGCTGCATGTGGCTCAGCTCTCAGGTCTCTCATCCATCCATCCAAGAACAAGAAGTTACTTAGGTACATGAGCAGCATTTCTCCTGCTGTGACAGAGATACCCATTTCCTTGAGGCATCTCAAAGAGACTTTTGAGGAAAGATAAAGCCTTATTTTTCCTTCTGCTCTACAACAAAAGCAGGAAGTTAACCAAAGCCAGCTGTCATGCAGTTCAGTGATGGATCAGCACCATGTTCAACTGTCAGAAGTTGAGTCCTCACCTGGCATTCACCAGCAGGACTTCACCAACCAGGTCATTAAAAGTTTCACAGCCTCCTTATGTCACTGACTCTGATTTTAGTCCATACTCTGGGTAGGAAAATGACCTTTCATCCTCTCCACATCAAGAAACCTCTTAATATGGATGCAGTAGCTTGTGCTACAAGCTAAGGGAATTAGTCATTACCAATTATAAATATATTATTGTGTTTTAAAGAAGACACCATGGAAGGCCTGGCCAGGTAATTTTTGGTTTTTTTGTTGTTGTTTTTTTAATTAACTTGACAAAGGAGATATTTCTTACTGGCATCAGTCTGAGCAACCCATTCCCAGTCTGCTGAGGAAGTGTGGAAATATATAAACCTAATTAAAGGCATTTCCCATGACATATGACAGTCTAGGAAATACTTCAAATGCCCTTGCCTACCACACAAATCGCATCCTTACCTCCTCCTGAGGTTGCTGACAGATGCCACATATCAGACCCCTCTTTGTTTCAATTCAATTAAGCAAAGAGCTTGATTCGATTAGCACGAGGAAGCGAGCAATCAAGATGTTCTCACAGCAGGAACAGTGGATCCTGACCAGTCCTTCAGCTAACGGGCTTAGACACACTTCCCATTGCCATCCCAGGAGCAAGACAGCACAAGTACCACCCACAGGAGAAGAGTTACCACGAGCAAAGATTTTCTGCACATGCTGAGAAAGGATTTTTAAGATGGAATACCTATAGGCTATTTTAAATTGGTCTTAGAGGCACCACTCATAGCTACCATGTGTTCTTAATGTACCCCTTGCCTAGATGGACACAGCCACAAGCCCTAACACACCCATGTCAACATGTATTACGTGTTTAAAAACACATTCATTTCTCTCTAACCCACAGCAGATTTCTGCATTTTGTGCTATTCATTAACTGTGAATTGTTAAGGAAGAGTTCCTATAGTCAAACAGAGATGAAAAAAAAACAATGCTTGACATCTGGAGGCTTTGGTCCTAATTCCATTTATGGGAACGGCTGATGGAGTTTTGTGTTTTTGTTTTGTTTTTTTTTTTTTGTTCTGGGAATATACATCCATTAGTTCCAACTGCACAAAACTTTTAGAAAGAGCCACACAGAGATCAGAAAATCCCAGACAGGAGAATGACTCAGCCCCTTGCCAGGGCTTAGAGGGGAGATGTACATAGGGCTCTCTCCAAGCTCCAGCAGACCTTTCAAGCTGCTCTACCATAGAATTTGCAGGGCAGATTCAATTCCCAAAGCCACTACATCATCTTGTCTACACACCAAGTGTGTGGCTGGAGGCTCCCACACCCACATGGCTTCCTCGCTGAGGAACAACCCACACAGCACTGGTCATGCTGAGCCACGATGCAGAGTCCTTCCATCCCTGCTCAGGAGGTTGGTGGGGGTCAGCAGGTGTTGTTTGTGACAACCTACAACACAGCAAGCTTCCTTGCATAAAGGAATAGCTTCCTCCTTGGGAATAACCCACTTTAAAAAGGATGAGAGATTTATGAACTTGCTTCTCTTCAGGATAAACAGTAGGATGTGGCTTGTTTTCCCCTCAATAACCATCTCTGAGGTCTCATGAGAACACCATCCTCCATTTTTAACCTAGAAAAGCCACCAATATCCCAGACCTGAGGCTATTAAATGTTTTGCACGCAGAAACCATAAGGAAAAACCATCCTGTCCCAGTTTTCCCCCAATCTCATTCAAGATACCACACATGAGCCCAAGGGATAACACCAGAGATGTCAAGTAGACACAAGGAAATAAATAAGAGTAGTTCCAGGCACTGTCCCAGGTACTACAGGGTTCTACCTGGTGGGAACCTCTCCTGTCCTCTGTATTGTGCAATTCCATCCTCTACCCAGATGAGGAGAAGCCTTTGGCCAAGCTGGAGTTCATCCCATCCTATCCCTCAGTCTCCTACAGTAGCATATATATTGTATGGTGGAGGATATCAGCACATCCTTTACCTCAGTCTCTGCCACAGGCATGCAGCTGGGATAATTACATTATATTCCACTTTACTGACATCTGACCCTGAACTCTGCTGGGTGAAAAAAACTTGAACAGTCAGTTGGACATCAACACTAGGAAATTATGGGGCTGAAAAAGGGCTTGGCAAAGCAGCTCACTCCAGCTCTCTCCAGGCAAAGCTTGAGCCAAATATACACATATACATGTGTGTGAAATGGAAGCCTTTGTCAAGGAGAAAAGGAGGCTGAGGGGAGACCTTGTGGCTCTGTCCAAGTCCCTTGGAGGAGGGTGGAGAGAGGTGGGGGTGGGTCTGTTCAACCAAGGACCAAGGGACAGGACAAGAGGAAATGGCCTCCAGTTGTGCCCAGGGCAGTTGAGATGGGATGTGAGGAAGAATTTCTTTGCTGAAAGGGTTCTGGGGCATTGGAAGGGGTTGCCCAGGGCAGTGGTGGAGTCCCCATCCCTGGAGGGATTGAAGAGTCGTGTAGACACAGTGCTGAGGGACATGGGTCAGTTGGGGACTGGTCAGTGTTGGGTTCATGATTGGACTCGAACTTAAAGGGGCTTTTCCAATCCAGGCACTTCTAGGATTCTGTGACTGTAGCTGCCAGATCCTCTAAACCACTGTCTAACCAGGGAGTTGTATTTTAGATTTGTCACTGAGATGAAGGGTTGAAAGCCAAATTGCATGGTAACTCAGACAAGAGGGTCTACAGCACCCACCCTGGTTCTGCCAGGGGAAATCCTTTCCTGAGTTTGCAATACAGGAAGAAATAGAGAAGCCAGCTCCACTTTCTCTCCTTTGCTGACAGATCTTGGGGATTAAAGATTCCCACTTTACCAGAAATAATAATTACAGAAGTGTTTGGAATAAGTTATCACAATATCTGTGGAGCCCAAATGCCTTTGAGCCACCTACTCCCATCACATACAATGTGGTGGTTTCACATGGATAGCAGCCAAGCACAGCTGCTTGATCACTCCTCCCACACAGGGGACAGGGGAGAGAACTGGGGGGCAAGGGTAAGGAGACTTGTAGGGTGAAATAAGAACAGTTCAATAATTAAAGTGAAATAAAACTTAATAAGAATATTAAAATAATAATACTAATAATGAGTGATACACAGTGCAGTTGCTCACCAGCCACCAACCAATCCCAGCCCATTCTCAGATAATGATCCGAGAGGAGCAACAATCCCAAAAACCAAAACCACAATCCTGGAAGAACGAGAGCCCTTCATTAGTATGCTGAACATGATGTTATATGATATGGAATATCCCATTGGCATAGCCAAATGCCAGTCTACTTTACTAATTTTAATATTCCTCATTCACCCCTAGATCCTGCACCTGTAGACTAGCAAAACACAAAGTCCTTCTACTTTCAGTGACAACCGAAAACATCAGTGTGTTATCAGTACTGTTTGCATAACAAATCCCATATTGAAACTAAAACACATCACTGGTCTGGCTACTAAAAAGAAACCAGCTCTGTCCCAGCTAAAAAAACCCAGGACATACAGTTAAAATTGGTCAGTGGGTTAAATAATAGAGGATTTGGGGTGTGGCTTTTTGGGGGTGGGTGACAGGGCAACCATGAACCCGGGAATGGAACTTGCAGACCCAGCAGGTGATGCACAGGTCTCATCCCATTGGGAAGGTGAGGATTATTTTAAGGTCTGAGTTTTAATTCCAGTCCTTCTGTAAAGGAAAAGCTTGCAGCAGGCTCGAGTTCTAGCTAACATCACTTACCAATACCAGCCAACTGTCAAGTTGAGAGTTAAAAGCCACCCTTTGAACCAAGGCTTTTCCAGGAAGGGGAGCCCAGCTGGGTACACTTAATTAGAAGATTCCCAACCACCACCTCCCCCAAGGGAGCTCCTCTATCACAACCAATTGACTTATGAAAGGGAAAATGTCTCCTCTGCTCCCCAGGGCCTCCCTTGGGGCTCCCATGTGACTCCCACCCCCCAACTTGATCTACCAGGGCAACACGTGGCATCACAGGAGACATTCATGGGGAGGGAGCATCCATCACAGGAGATAACAGAGGCCTTTTGAACTGCAGCTCCTATTCACTGCAGGGCAGGGAGACGATTTAATATTCTGGGTCAGCTCCATATCTCACAGCTGTTCAGCAAATTAGATTATTGCTTTGAAGATTAAACTGTGGGGAAGTTCAGTTTCATATTTTCTCCAAGGGGCATGCAGAGAGAAGTTTTTCAGCTCCTGGGAGGAGGAGGAGGAAGACAGTTTGCTTCTCTGTAGCCTTTCCCCAGCAAGAACAAGGGACCTGGGGACAGATCGAGGTCCCATGTGGAGGAGGGAAAGCATCTCTTTTCACAGCAGTTATCCTTGAATCAAGTCCTAAGCAGCAGGAACAAGTATTACAAGGCTGGTTTGCAGAATATGTCTGAGCTTCAGAGCAAAAGTGGCACACACAGGTGGATGCAGCAGAGCTGAATTACCTGCTATATGATAAAACACACCTGAGCCTCCCCCAAACTGCAGTCCACCAGCTACACCACACTCTTAGATAGGAGAGCACCCCACATCATCAGCAGCTTCAGGGGTTGAGGGTATTCTGTTGCATGACTGGGACCATTTTTCATTGAGTTAATCTCATCTGCCTGTACCCCAGACCTAATGCCTTGGCTGAAAAAGGGACCAAATATTCAATCCCCTTCATGTTTCCTACATACAAGTTCCCACCTGGTGGTTTCTCACATCCCTCATTCTTTCCCTTCAAGTGCAACCTGGCCCATCAAGACCTATCCAGAAGAAACAATGAGTAAAAGAAGATAAAACATTCCAGAAGCAACTAGAGAAGTCTCCTCATTGCCCCACCGTGAGCATTCATTGAATGGTGGCTCTTTAGCCAGAAGCAACAGCCCAAAGGCTGCTCTCATCAGTGGATAGAGGAATAATCATGGCATGAGGTCCATCCCCATAGTTTCTTCATTTCTCACACTGTCCCCACCAAGTTGTTTGATGCAGCATTATAGGTTCTGGCCTCATTCCTGCTGACAAAGGTCTTGCAGCTCCTTTCACACTCCATTTATTTCATCCCCTTCCAGGCCAAGCTCCCACTAGGAATTAAGTGAAATCCCTCAGCACCATCATTGCCTAGGCTCCTACTCATACACTTAGCTTCTCCTGGGGAGAAAAATCTTGCTGCATTAGCTCAAATAGCTCATACATCACCCTGTCCACAAGCCTAGGCTACCACCAAGGAGCTTTCTTGGCTGTTCCTCTGAACAACAGCAAGGAAATTTCTTCCCAGGAGCTATTGGCCATAGCTGCCTTGTCTCCTGAAGAGCACAGTTGGAGATGCCACCACTTAAGAGAGAAGAGACACATCCTTTCATCACCTTGGCTTCCCCATGACACAGGCTGTGGTGTCATTTCTCTGCCAATAGCTTTTTTACTAGCTCAAAGTAAAAGTTAGTTGTGGGACACATAACAGGGTGATTTTTAATAGCAACTTAATATTGAAAAACCTTTCTAGTGGTACCTACCCCTACATCAGCCTTTGTATTCAAGGGGAAAAAATATTTCTCACCTCTGTCCCTTTCACTGTTTCACATCATCCTACAGCTCTGCTCATTTACCTTCCTCCTTTTACAGAAAGGTCTGTAGAGACCTTGAGCATTACCCCTGAGCATTGCTTTTCTCAGCAGAGGAACAACATACAAAAAGGACTCCTCAAGAACAGATTTTAAAAAAAAACACCACAAAAAAACACCAAATAAACCCAAATCCATAAAAAAAAACCCCAAACACACAACCCCCAAAAAATCAAGCCATCAGAAACCAGATGTCTCTTAACCAAGCCCTTCAACAGCTTTCCACTTCACTTACTCTACCGGCCCCACACAAAGCCCAACCACTCACTGCATTGCTTATATTGTCTCCCTTCACTTCAAACAGCCACAAAAAGACCAAAAAAAGCAGCAAAACACAAAAGCCATAACTTACCTTGCTGGTCTGAGAGCTCATTTTCATTATTCAGGATGTTCTTTGACTCAGTTATCATCTTCCCAGGGCTCAGGGGATGGAGGGCACAGCCCTCTCCCTCTCTTCCCTTTCTGCTAGCTCCCAGAGGGATTACTCCATTCATCACCCCCACCACAAGCTGAGAAGAAACAGCTCCTCTCCACCACTGGAGAAGAGAAGAGGGCACACAATAAGGAGGCCAGGTCCTCTAATGAGGGTGGGAAGGAAGACAACCTCCCCACCCACCCTCAGCTATACCCTATAAACTCATTTACACTTTGTGATGGAAGAAGCTCCTCAGCTCACTGGGTTAAAACCCAGTGGTCCAACAGCCCAGGCTTGACCCACCTGGGGAGGTAAATACTTAGGGTGCCAGGCAGGATTTCTCCTCCAAGCAGGGAGGTGGATCAATGAGGAAGAGCTGGAAATGCTCACCTTGGTGGTCTGTTGGTGCAGCAGTGGTGATTGATTAATTACTACTTTCTGGAACCTTCCTGGGGTTTAAAAGCACAGCTGGTGCTGGGGTGGGACACGGCACTGGGGTGGGGTGGAGGTTGCACAGGTGATGCTGGGCAGCCTGATGGGGAAACTTGATTCACTTGGAGAAAAGGACAGAACAGGGTTTTCCCCCAAAAGTTCCTCCCAGGTGTATCCTCTAGAGATTGGAGGGGTTTAGAGAAGCCATGGTGAGGGATATGTAAAGTGAAAGTTCCCAAAAATAATTGAGATTTGTGTCTGTGAGATGTTTGGGGACTATCTGATAGGGAGAGCTTGGACCATGTGGCTAAATTTGCTTTTTACTTAAGAAAGTAAATTTTCTTACTAATTTCCCTGCTTTTTCAGTGTTATATTCAAGGTATGTTTTTGTGGGTTGTAAGTAGGGTTTATGATACAATCCCACAACCCTGATACTTCTCCAGAATAGCTGCTTGTCCTGCCATCAGGGCACTATTCTTTATACTCTGTCTCACTATACTGGGCTCCTGGTAACTAAAATAGAAAATGTCAAGGAACCATATTAAAGCAATTAAATAATCATCTGGTCAGTTTCATTTCAGATGCTGTATCTCGTGTAGAGGCTTTAATCCCAGTTTCATGGAATCCCAGAACTGTCCAGATTGGAAAAGCCCTTTAAGATCATCGAGTCCAACCATGAACCCAACACTGACAAGTCCCCTATGACTGACCCATGTCCCTCAGCACTGTGTCTACACGACTCTTCAATCCCTCCAGGGATGGGGACTCCACCACTGCCCTGGGCAACCCCTTCCAATGGCCCAGAACCCTTTCAGCAAAGAAATTCTTCCTCACATCCAATCTCAACTGCCCTGGGCACAACTTGAGCCCATTTCCTCTTGTCCTGTCCCTTGGTCCTTGGTTGAACAGACCCACCCCCACCTCTCTCCACCCTCCTCCAAGGGACTTGGACAGAGCCACAAGGTCCCCCCTCAGCCTCCTTTGCTCCAGGCTCAGCACCCCCAGTTCCCTCAGCCGGGAACTCAGCACACTTGTGCTCCAGACCCTTCCCCAGCTCCGTTCCCTTCTCTGGACACGCTCCAGCACCTCCAGGTCCTTCTTGGAGTCAGGGGCCCAACACTGAACCCAGCACTCGAGCTGTGGCCTCACCAGTGCACAGTGCAGGGGGAAGAGAACTTCCCTGCTCCTACTGGTCACACTGGTGCTGATCCAGGCCAGTTTTTGAGGACAGAAAAAAAATAAGCACCCAAGCACCTACTGAAGTGATATTAAATGACACATTATCTCATTCTTTTATATTATATGACGTAGGGCTGTGTCACACCACCCTCATGTTGCCAGGTGCAAATGCTCATCACTTGCTCCTTATATTAAGTCTGAAAAAATAATCAAAAAACTTCATTAAAGTTGCAAAGTTATGGGCTTTACCACAACTGTATTTTATTCTCTCTCTTCACTTTCATCTACTTGGTGACAGATGTTAGGGGTTCCTCCTCTCAGCCTTTCACCAGAATGAAAGTTATTTACTATTTCTTTATATCCTCCATCCTTGGTGTGAAACTGTTGGTCTTACTTAGAACCCATCATTCAGATTTTGCTGGGAAGATGGCATGAATTGTCTTGGAAAGCAAACTTCACTTTTTTTATATATATTGTAGCATATTTGGAGTTGCAAAAAGCTCTGAAATGAGGGGATAATATTATTGTCCCCTTTGTACAACTGGAGCAGGGAGCCTGGGAGATTAAGGGGAGATGCTCAATATTTTCTGCAGGTGACTCTATTTGGTGGCAAGTTGCTGCAGGAACTGATCCTTACCTTGACAGGCACAGTGTCCTGACTGTACATCTCTACCACACCACCCAGGAATGGAGAGGGGATATCCTCCAACCCATTTGCTTTGCAAAGTAACTCATAATTAAAAAATTTCACTGTGAAAACAGTTTCCACCCAGCATGGAAATTACCTCAGCTCTCAAACATGTTGTCCCTGACAGTTAGGTTATACTACACATCACAACTGGTGCCAGCATTTTTGTGGCAGTGTGATTGGACTCAACTCAGAGATCAGGTCACCTATCAAGAGGAATTTCCTCTGGCTGGTCTCATTTACAAGTGTTAATTGGGATCTGTCTTGCAATTTTTGATAGTAACATCAATAACTTCCTACACAGAGATGTTCTCAGTGTGAAAGATGGAGCATCTTTCATTCCAGAGCCTCTTTAATGAGGGCAGTGTTTCAAGAAGGTGGTACCATCACACACATCTCAGCAGCTGAGTACTTGAGCTGCTCTTGTGTGAGCACCTACACCCATAGCAGAGCCTGGCATCCTTCATCCCACTTTCTCCCATAAAACCAGACTGAAAAACAAATAGTTATGGCAGCAACTGAACACAGATGTCTCCTTTCCTACAGGTTTGAGGAGGGGTGGAGGGGGTTTCTGTCTACATGGACATAAGAATTGCTGTGGGAGGGAGGGTGGATAGGAGATTTCTGAGGTCTCTCACCTCTGCTCAGTTGTGTTTTCATGAAACTTGAAGGAAATCAGTGGGTTTTTTTTGGCTTGGTCAGGTTTGGTTGGAATTGGCCAATGGTGTAAAAAGTTACACCAGGGAGGAGGTGAGTAGGAATAGCACACATGTTTACACACGATGCTCCTATGTATTCCACTGCATTAGAAAAATAGGCTAATAATGTTTCTTCTTTTACATTTTTGACACTAGAAACACCAGTGTTTGCTGCTGGAGATGCCTAGAAACTGCTGTTATTTGCTCCTGTAGTGCAGAGGATAAACACCACGGCAGCACAGAAATGAGAGTTAGGTGGAGGCACATTTGGCACCTCCAACTGTCACCCTCACAAAGGTGAATCTCAGCTCTAGTCCAGCCCTGTTCTTTGCAGGGACTTTGCCTTCATCAAACATGTTCTACTGAGGCTGATATTATCCTTGCAATGATTTAATCCAAAATTATGTTCATTATTCTTTTTTATTTTTGAAAATCCAATGGTTTTTTCTGGTTCAGCTCAAATCTGTGATCAGGGAAAGAATAGACTCCTTTTTTTTTAATTATTGAGGAAGGAGATAAACAGACGGTTTTTTTAATGTATTTTTTTTTTCCTAGAAGCCAGTTTCCTAAGGAAATGAGGCCTATTTAATTAGCTGTGTGTGGAGGGGAAGGTCAGACAGTCACACTATGAGGGAGTGCCGTCTGCTCAATATGCCACATTTTTTAGGTGAACTCTGAGAACATGCAGTCTAGATCTGAGGATGAGAACTAACAGGGACTCACTTTCTCCTCTCTGCAGCTGAGGACTTGTGGGACACAGCCTGAGGAGATGGAGCCAAAGTTGACTGAAACCTGTAGGTTTCAAAAACATAACATTCCTTCTAGACAAATAAGGATGACCAAGATGTTGATGAGCTTGAGGCTCTTATAGACACTGGAGAAGCCACACAGAGTGATGTTCTTGTCAATCATAGGAAGAGCTTCCACTGGATCTCCTGTGTAGTTAGATGTGACAACTCAACTATGGGACACTAATCCATATGATGAGGACAGGAGTTTATTTTTCTGTTGTTCACTGAACTCCTCATTTTCTTCTTCAGTTTCACCATACTGCCCTGGAATGGATAAATTCAGGGAACTAACTGCAGGATAGGTACTTGAGCACTTAAGAGCAATGCACATTTAAAATAACTGAATCATATAATAGCTACCCATGCATCCAGGACCATAATCTCAAATAGCAACAGCAGAAGACAAGTTAATAATAGTCATTGTTACATGATTAAATTAGGTAGATAGGAATAATTTTTGCAGGATTCATAATGGTTTTAATGATATTATTTAGTTACCAAGAACAATATATCTTCTCTGTTCATGAGTTCCTGGAAATCAAGGATGTTGGACTGTAAAATATCTTTGTAAAGACAGAGTTGTGAGTTAGAGCCTCTCTGAACATTAGTTACATACTATATTGCAGTCCTACAGGTCTCGAATTGTCCTTATCCAGCAAGCAGGAGCAAGTCTTACATGGAAGCACTGGGCTTGAGATTTTGGGCAAGTTTGGCTTTTGAACCAGGAACCAGACTCCATGGAGGGATTGCAGGTTGAGCCAAAGCCTGGAGATCACTTGCATCCACCTTGCTGTCCTTACTTTAGAGGAGGCAGTACCACCATAACAGAGTCCTACTGTATGGCTGCACTGTACCCTGGACACATCCAGCAGTTGACCAGCCCTACTTGGGTGTCCCATGTCATAGTGTGGTGGTGTGGCTCTCAGGATAACCTGCATGACATTTCACCTTGGCTGATGTGGTGGTAGGATGGGGTCAAGGCTAGAAGCAAGAGATGAGCATGATAAACACAAACTGGACTTACTCTGGGCCATGATAACTGGGATGTGCTGAGTACACTGCACCATATAAAAAATTTCTTTCTTGTGAATTGCCAACAGAGACTTTTTCCTACAAAGTATCTTCAGTTTTGTGGTGTGTGTTCTCTATGAACCACAAAAACCAGACAGAAAATCTCCAGCTGGAGTGATGCTGCTCTGTCACAGTGCTGGCATTTGTCAACCTCTTCATGCTGCTGGGAATTGTTTCACAGAGCAGTTTGCTGTGGAAATGCAAACTGAAATTGGAGTTGCCCACAACAACAACAAATGGACATTGAATCATATCAAAACAGGTGTGATAGCTTGTTCCTCACGCTGCTCCCAGTGAGAACCACCTGAATTCACAGTTGACTTGAGTTGAACTGCACCAGTAGACACACAGTGTGTTGGTTGCTCCACCAGCATGAGCCAAATAGGATGAAAGCTGAGGAAAAGCAGTTGGGAAGCAGAACAGAAAGTCTGGGGGAGAAGCTTACCAGCATGGGATCAACCTGTGTCCCTTGATAGGACAACCAGGTTAACGTTGAGACCTAACTTGACCAATATTATCAAGAGGCCAAGATGACCCTTGTGCTGAAAGGCTAAGATTGCACAGGTGAATTTACCACAGTAGATGTATTTAAGCAGCTGAATATCCACCCTTGAAAAAAACAGCAGAAAGGAGGCAAAAACTTCAAGGCTGGCAAGGAGCACAGGAGACACATGCCCTGACTTTGGAGTAAAGGAAAAAATCTCTCCATGTGGTTTGGAGAAACAGTGAAAGACAGAGAAACATTTGAGGTTCCCAAACTCTTCTTTTCACCACCTTTTAGTAAGACCATATTTTGACAACATTTGTCCCCATTAGCCAAGGCTGTGAGTGAAGACACCCAACTTCCAGCTCTTTATGTAAACTCACACCTTCTTTGAAGAGAAAAACCAACTTATTTTTGTCATATTAACCCAAATGGATGTTCTCTCATGGAGCAAGGCTGCTGACTTAATGTATCAGTCTGGACATCTTCTCATGTCAGCCTTCACTGGCAAAATGAACAAGTTCATATGTAGATTTGTCATCAACAAATAGAATAACTGTTTTCCTAATTTCATTATTAGGTTTAAGCATATAATTCTAAAGCTGCTTACAATAAGGAAAAAAAAAATCAAAAGGATGAACTCACAATGAAAATGTTCTTGAGAGCATTTGCAGATGTCTGTTACACAGGAGGGTGTAACCCTCTCCCATTGTCACCTGCAGAAGCTCATGAAGCAAAGGATGAGTTCCCATCTGCAGCAGTTTGCAAATTAAGGATTCCCAAAGACTGTTAGTTGATTGTCAGTCAAGGTTACAACACAAAGCAAGGGGTTTTTTTCTGAATTCAACCAAAAATTCTACATATTCTCAATAGCCAAGAGATTTGTTTCTGAGAAAAAAGAGAAGTAGTTGCAGTCATCAGCATAGTCCAAACTGAGCACTTTCAGCTGTTTCTTTTTGACTGAATACCATAACTTAACTTGTGTGTTTTAAGAGCTTCTCCTTTTCCCAGTGAGGACTAAGCCCCCAGTTTCACTGGATAATATGCAATTACATTACAGAGAATCATAGAATCCCAGACTGGTTTGGGTTGGAAGGGACCCTCAAGCTCATCCAGTTCCAACCCCCCTGCCATCAGCAGGGACACCTTCCACTAGACCAGGTTGCTCAAAGCCTCATCCAACCTGGATGAGCATCCAACCTCAGCATCCACAACTTCCCTGGGCAACCTGTTCCAGTGTCTGACCACCCTCACAGTGAAGAATTTCTTCCTAATATCCAATCTAAACTTCCCCTCTTTCAGCTCAAAGCCATTTCCCCTTGTTCTGTCATTAACTGCCCTTATGAAAAGTCCCACCCCAATATTGTTGACACTATTGTTTACAAGGAGACAATAGTCCATAAGATCTGGTGTGAATTGTCCTGTGCTAACTCTGCCCTTGAGTTCACTGGGGCTGATTGAAATGCCAGTACTGGATTTCACTGAAAATGGGAAGGCTTTCACCCCAGAAAGGGTTCACAGGGTAGAAGTTGCACACAAAAATGGGAAAGTTGCCTCAATATCACACTCATCTTGTCCCACCACACTTGCCTTGTGCTGGAGTGAATTGGGGACACAGCTGGAGCTGAACCTCCAACCTGAACCCTGCAGCTGCAAGCTCTACATGCCTGATCCCTTTCTCATGCTGAATGAATGTTATCGTGCCTTGGGTTGATTAAGTGTTATTAAAGGAAACCACTTATCCCCAGGAAAAAAAAAGAAGAAGAAGCAGAATAAAGAAGAATATGTCAAGTGTCTTTGGATCTGCCATTGTAGTCCCTGCTTGAGAAAAGCTTAAAGAGGCAGCTAGAAACCCTTCAGGTGTTGGTGACAAAAGCTCTTTTGTGATGTCCCAGAAAAACCATGACCACACAAAATGTTACATAAGGTTTCAAAATCCCACAGGGTTTCTGTTTGATGGTGTATTAATCTTCTGGCAAACAATAATCACATTCCATTTCTCTCCACTGCTTTTCTGTCCGTATTAAGGCTCTTAATATGATCTTCTTATCTTTCCTATTTCTTTGTGAAATCACATTGATCAATCTGATAAGCAAATAAAAAGCCAATGTGGTCCTGGTGGGTACAGAAGAAAGCAGATAACATTTCCAGCATGTGCTCCAGTGATGATCTAGCAGGTTAGCACAGCCAAGTCTAACACCTCCTGGCCTCCACAAGGACTTTGGTGAGCTTTGGGTGAGGCATTATCCTTAAGAGAATGAAGTATAACTGCTGGGTGATACAAGGATCACTCAGCTATGGGGGGTCAGAGGGGCAAAAACATTTCCTTAGGGCAAGAACTGCAAGTCTGGCTTTGCTTTACACAATTGAGCAACGTGGCAGTAAATGCTGTCCTGCATTTTGGGTTGTGTTTTAAATCCCCCATCTAAATGAAGCTGGAGCAACCAGCCCTTGTGACTGTATCCTGATCTTGGGTAAATCTAGAGCTTTCTCACTGATTTTACTGAAGTCATTTTCTGGAGTTTGGTGCCCATGAGCCTTTTTGAAGGCACAGGACTGATCTTCAGCTTGAAGTTGTGGCCTCTGTGCCAGACCTTCTCTTGGCCAGCAAACAGGGCTTTTGTGCTGATTGGAGAGCATGGTTTGTTGACATACCCAGGTTTTGCTCTTCTTCACTTGATGTCTACTAGATCTAGTAGGAAACACCTAGGAGAAAAGAGCTAATTCCTTTACCTTCCAACAACAGGGCCTGAGAAGACCAAAGACAACTTAAGTTGAAGGGCAACTACTTTACTTTGCATATACTGTCCCTTCAAATTGAGGCTTTTCTGTTCTTTGTAGGACAGTTGCATCTCCCCTTTCTGGCACTGAAGAAGAGACAAGGAGAGGTTGTTTTTCAACAACCCACAAAAACATCCTCTTGTACCTCCCCACCCCTTCACAATGTGTTTCCTGGCCCTCATGAGATTGGCCATCTTTTGTGCAGGGTGAAGCTCTTCTCTTGAGACAGTGGAGAGTAATTCCTGTCATGACTCACATTGTAGTTGGAGGTCACAGTGTCTGATGCAGTTCCCACCCCACTGCCTCTGAAACACAGCAGGAGCCACACTGTGTCTAGGAAATAATATCTCCACCCCCTAATTCTGAGGCCATCTCAGATGGAAAATCACAAAGGCCATGATGAGTAACCACAGGGCTGAGGAAACCTCCCAGCGGAGGCAGGCTCCACTGCTTGTTAATTAGTCCAATCATTAGGGTGAATTTGATGCTGTTTCTGAAATACTGTTTCCTGGTACTCCCAGCTTTGTTTAACTGAGAGCTCGAGAAGACATGCTTCTCTCCAGAAAGAGAAGCTGAGATTGGGCTTCCTTGCAAAGAAGTTTCCTATGTTAAGGCATATGTGTTAATGATGATGTTTTGTGCTAATGGCCTTTGCAAGAGCTTTCTCACTTGGGGAAATCCCAAACATGGATACAGGCTGAGTGACGAATGGTTTGAAAGCAGCTTTGAGGAGAAGGACTTGAGGATATTGGTGGATCAAAAACTGAATATGAGCTGGTAATGTGCACTTGCAGCCCAGAAGGCCAATAACCATGTCCTGGGCTGCACCCAGAGCAGCGTGGGCAGCAGGGCCAGGGAGGGGATTCTGCCCCTCTGCTCTGCCCTCCTGACACCCCACCTGCAGTGCTGCCTCCAGTGCTGGGGCCACCAACAGCACAAGGACATGGAGCTACTGGAGCCAGTGCAGAGGAGGCCACCAGGATGATGCCAGGGCTGGAGCAGCTCTGCTGTGAGGACAGGCTGAGAGAGTTGGGGCTGTTCAGCCTGGAGAAGAGAAGGCTCTGGGGAGACCTTGTAGTGGCCTCCCAGTACCTGAAGGGGCTCCAGGAAGGCTGGGGAGGGACTTTGGCCAAGGGCAGGGAGTGAGAGAACAAGGGGTGATGGCTTGAAAGTGGCAGAGGGGAGATGGAGCTGAGATGTGAGGAAGCAATTCTTTGGTGTGAGGGTGGTGAGACCCTGTCCCAGGTTGGCCAGAGAAGCTGTGGCTGCTCCTCCCTGGAAGTGTTCTCGGCCAGGTTGGATGAGGCTTTGAGCAACCTGGTCTAGTGGAAGGTGTCCCTGCTGCTGGCAGGGGGGTTGGAACTGGATGATCTTTAAGGTCCCTTCCAGCCCAGACCATCCTATGATCCTATGGATTTTCTGTTCTCCAGTGAGAACCAGCATGGCAAGGCACGGTGTCATGGTGCACCATGGTTTGTGCGAGGAGTTGAACAGAGGAAGGGGGACTTTCTGAGGCTACAAGGGTCAATTTGCAATTCTCTTAGCAGTAATTAAAGCCAGACAAAATGGAATAGGAAATTAAATCTCAATTTTTCACAGTGGAAGTGAAATTCTCCAAAGGCAAGAGAGTCCTCTCTTGCTTCACTCTTGAGTTCACTGCTCAATGTCCTTCTGCAAGAGATGCCCTGCACAAGCACAAGCTGTCAGTCTTGTTACAGGGCTAATAGGGTGAAATGAAAAGGTCTGTTCTGTGCAGCAGTTCAGGTCTTCTTAATTTAATAGTCTTGCCCAGCCTTAACAATTATGATCTTATTGATTTAAGGAAAGTAGCAAAGAACATGTAAGCAGCTTGTTTCCTGACACTGTCCCACAAATCAGTCAAAAGGTTGATTTTCATTCATGAAAAATCTTTAAACAGAATTAAAATAATTTTAAAATATTATAATCAGGAACAGAATAAAAGAAGGAAAGACCATTCTTGTGTTCAAGCTCGCATTGGGCTCTGGAGATACACTTGTTGCTTTTCAGATCTAATTTGGACAGATTTGGACAAGGTTTCATGGTGACCACATAGTTGAGGGGCAAGGCTGTAGGCATGAGGCTCTGGAAAACAAAGCAAAGCACCAAAGTCCTGTTAAGAGGGACCTGATGTCTTCCAATCCCAAAGTATTTGACTGTTGAGATATTAGAGCTGCAGCTTCTCCCAAGGTAAACATCAGATGAGAGAAAGTTAAAGGATGACAAAGCTTGCCTGCAGGCTCATGGGGACTTTGAAAAGGAGTCCTTCATAAGGTTGCTGATGATTTCCTCCACCACAACTGCCTCAAAGGAACAGTGACCTGAAAAGGTCAGCACGGCAGGCTTGATAAAAAGTACAAAGATTAGGTTCTGTTTGTGAGAGACAGTGGCAGACACAAGCTACAGCGGTCAAAAGGAGATGTAAAGATTTCTCTGCAACACACACAGTACAGTGCAATGCAGATTCAACATGGAGAAACTAACCTGGAGCTGGGGAGGGGAGGGGAGGGGAGGGGAGGGGAGGGGAGAGGAGAGGAGAGGAGAGGAGAGGAGAGGAGAGGAGAGGAGAGGAGAGGAGAGGAGAGGAGAGGAGAAGAGAAGAGAAGAGAAGAGAAGAGAAGAGAAGAGAAGAGAAGAGAAGAGAAGAGAAGAGAAGAGAAGAGAAGAGGTCACCAGTTTGGGGTTTTTTTGTTGTAAATAACTGTATAACGGGCAACTCTCAAAAGGCCTGGGCAGCACATAAAGAGAGTTTCAGAAATTCATGGAATCAGATGAATTTCACAGCAAAAGGTCAGGGAGAGCCCAGATGAGAGCATGGTCTGTCAGAGAAAATATACCACTTCCCCTGTTTATCCACTGCCTCTTTGAGGTAAACCAGCAGTCTTCAGGAAAGCTTGTGTAACCTTGACAACAGTGAACAGAGACCTGATGAAGAGGGGACCAAGACCCCCCTTTTGATAGTGCTTGCTATCGAGCCACTTTGATTTCCTAATGCATTAGCAGTGCTGTATGCTCTCACTGGTCAACATCTCCTTGACCATTCAGAGGTCAGGGGACTGGGCAGTCATAAACTGGTGTGACCTTCTGATCTCACCCCCCAAAAAACACCTGAGTGAAAGAAAAACTCAACCATGCTGAAGCAACACTGATTTTGTGTGAGTCAATGCAAGTCCTCTCTGTGGAGGGCCACAGGTACTTTGTGATTCACTTCTTATTGTCCTGATGTACAGCATCAACATGAAGAAATCTGTGCCCTGCAGCATCTGATCAAACACTTGGTATCATCATGTTTCACTCAGATCTAAGCAACCTGCTTCACGTTGTTCACACTTGGTCTGAGTCTGCTTGCTCTCCAGCCACTGTGTTTTATAGGGTGGTTTGGGGTTTTTTTATTTATTTATACTGAGGAGACTTCTGGTGTCAGATCCCTCTTTGCTACACCATGGAGGCATTTATAGATTAGGACTGAGTTGCATCTTAGAATCATAGAATCATTTAGGTTGGAAAAGATCCTTAAGATCATCTAGCCCATAAACCTAGCACTGACAAGTCCACCACTAAACCATGTCCCTAAGTGCCACATCTACTTGTCTTTTAAATACCACCAGGGACAATGACTCCACCACTTCCCTGGGCAGCCTGTTCCAATGCTTGACAATCCTTTTGGTGAAGAAATTTTCCCCAATATCCAGTCTAAACCTCCCCTGGCACAACTTGTAGCCATTTTCTCTCACCCTATCACTTGTTACTTGGGAGAAGATAACAGCACCCACCTCACTTTTAGGTGTTTGTACCTCCTTACAGGTAGTTGTAGAGAGTGATAAGGTCTCTCTCCTTTCAGCCTCCTTTTCTCCAGACTAAACAATCACAGTTCCCTTGTTCTCCAGACCCTTCCCCAGCTTTGTTGCTTATCTTGGGATGAAGGGGCCATTCCCATTGCCTAAATTTAGGAACTACTCTGAAATACCTAAGCTGGGAGCCTCAGACCCTCTACAGTCAGCAGAACAAGCAAGGGTTGCAGAGAGTTCACTTAGTGGCCCACATTTGCTAAGTGCTTAAAGTACCCAAAGCATGAAAATACCCCTTTTGTTCATTCAAAGTTGAAATCCTGTAGTCTCTGACTGTAAGGAATGTCTCCCTTCCAAGAACCATCCCATGACTCTATCAACCCTTTCCAGTTGTCAATGCTTTCTTCAGCCTGTGGCTTCCTGAACTGCAGACCATCCTCTAGCATTGGTTTCAGGAGAACTGAGCCCATGGTAAGCACAGTCCTCCCATTCCTACTTTATGTTTCCATACCACTTCTGCATCCCATAATCACATTGGTCCTCTGGTCACCAAACAGCCATGGGAGCCCAGATTGATCCCCACTGCACCCCCAAATTCCCAAAGCCTGTGTCCATGGATCACTGCTGTCTACCTGCATACTTGGCTGGGTTCAAATGCACCCTCATTTTGTGGCAATAAAAGAATCAAAATGTTTTTGCATTGCAGAATTCCTTCCATTGTCATTTATGACTTCCCCACTCTTTGGGTCATCTGCAAGGTTCTATCAATGGTGAATGTATGTTTTCTTTAGGTCATTAATTCAAATGTTAAATAGCATGGAAACACTTTCTGCCCAACCCCAGTGGAAACACAACCACCACATTTATTACTGCATTACAATTGCTCTTTGAATCCTATTAATTAGCCAGCTTGCAAGCTATTTAATGTCTTCTGTGTGCTTTGCACGTTCTAACTCTAATTCAAACTAAAACCAAGGCCAACTTGAAGCACCACTTTCTATAACTTTGTGACAAAACCTATAAGATCAAGCTTGTCACAATTCTGTAAAAATTGGTAATCTGATTTTAAAAAGGTACTTTTTAAAAAATTCACAAAATTAAATAAAAAAATTTTAAAAATTCACTTGATGGCACTACTACTTGGCCTTACTTTTGTTACCTTTCTTTAATTTCCTTCCTCTATTAATGATCTTCCTTTAATTTATTGCATCCTGTGTGAGATGCTGCATTATTTTGCCTGGGACTGATGCCAGACTAACAGACTTACACTTTCCTAGGATATCCCATTTACCTTTTGAAAAACTTAATTACAACATTAGCTGGACCCTCATCTTTCAGAACCACCCAAACCAACTGAAAAAAAACCCCAAAACCCATCATTAATGATCCAGAGACCTCCTCAGGCAGGTCTTTTAAAACTCTTGGGTGCAGTTATCTAGACTCAGCCGTGTCAAGAATTAATAGCTGCTGCCCAAACCCCCCTCAGGGGTTACTGTTGGAATGGAAAGCATTTCACCATCTCGTCTGCGATTACATTATCTGACTGTTCCCAACTACAGAGCACAAATATTTAGGGAACTTTTTTGCCTTCATCATTATCAACACTTTTTTTTTTCTTTTTTTTTCTTTTTTTTCCATTTCAGTCTGGTAATGGCTCAATACCATTGTGAAAATTTCTCTTGCTTTTAATGTCATTTTAAGTCTCCACATTGTTCTCCACCCTCCTGGCCACAGATCTCTCCTTGCATCCTTTCTGTCTGTGACCATGGGGCTTCCTCTGTCTACCCTGCATTTGCCAACCACAAGAATGATGTGCAAGATACGTGGGTGCCATCAGTACTCCCATGAGTTTGTGCTGGGGTCCAAAAAAGGAGGGGTGCTCATAGGACAAGAGGAAATGGCCCCAAGTTGCACCAAGGTCAGTTGAGGTTGGATGTGAGGAAGAATTTCTTTGCTGGAAGAGTTCTGAGGCATTGGAAGGGGTTGGCCAGGGCAGTGGTGGAGTCCCCATCCCTGGAGGGATTGAAGAGTCGTGTAGACACAGTGCTGAGGGACATGGGTTAGTCATAGGGGACTGGTCAGTGTGACGTTAATGACTGGAACTGATGATCTTAAAGGTCTTTTCCAATCAAGGCAATTCTGGGATTCCGTGATTCGCTCCCCCACAGAGACACGCTGAACCTTTCACCTCTGCACCCCAGTGGGGCTGGCTTTGGTTCTCAGCCTCTGCACCAACAGCAGTGCAAACGTATTGTCTTGCACGAGGACCCACGGTGCCATCGGTGCAAGAGGCTTTACAGACAGTCCTGGAGTCATCTTTGAGACAGTAAGAGTAACAGTTGCCTTCTCAACTCATCCTACCTGAAGAGTTGAGAAGGCAAGTCTAGGAGGGCACATCCTTGATGTAAGATCAGAAAAAGTTGCCCAAGCTCCAGAAGCAATTGGGCAGCTGAATGGTAGAAGCTCCCTTAAACATTATTAAACACAAAGACATCATCTCTGGCTAAAGAAGTTAGTTAAGGCCAGGTTGGATGAGGCTTTGAGCAACCTGGTCTAGTGGAAGGTGTCCCTGCTGATGGCAGGGGGGTTGGAGCTGGATGAGCTTGAAGGTCCCTTCCAGCCCAAACCATTCTATGATTCTGTGATAAGTTAATTGAAGGCAGGAAAGCAGTGTCTGTCCGTGGTGGCCCTGCTCTGATGGACACACCTCCCTAAACATCTGCTATGGACCAGTGTAACCAGCTGTTGCATTGGCCTTGCTGAGTGCTTGCTCTCATCCCATGGAGCTGGTGTGTGCCTAGACCCAGAGTGTCTGACCAGAGTAAGCATCCTCCAGTGATTACTTATTTACACCTCATTTCTGGAAAGTGATAAATCAGAAAGAAATCCAAATGCTGTACTGGGAAAAAAAAATTGAACTGCTTCATGCTCAGTGTTCAACCCTTGTGTTATGAGTGACCAAGGTAAGAGCATAGATGTTAAGAGGAAGAATTTATTTGTGTTCAAGTAATATTTGATAAACCCAGTGACCAAATTAGCTTCAAAGGCCTTGGAAACATTTGAAGTAAAAATGTTTTTTATATGTGGACACTGTTCTCAGATAATAACTACTGTGAATAAACAGAATAACAGCGCTGTCTTAGTTTATTTCTTTTTTCTTTTTAATAATGAAGTACTGCAAGTAATATGTGGAAAGGCTGATTCTTCATTTATATTAGAACTCCTTAAAACTCTCATGATATTATTGTACAGGAAAAAGCACTAAAAGGCTCTCGTTTCAAATCCTCTTTAATCTTTGTGGTTTATTTCTGAGCCCTTTAATGCTCAGGTACTGTGGGTAGAGCTGCCTCGCCTTTTGCAGGACAATTCAACCTGCTCACTCCCTCTCTGGCTTGCATTAAAGCAGTGTAAAGCCTCACCTTGCAGGATGCCTCACCCCATGCTTTAGAGGAAAGAGATGTTAAATAAAAGGAGAACAAAGCAATGACCAAAGACAAGGCATGCACCCTGGAGAGGTTGCTTGGTCGAAGGAACTGCCAAAATTATGAGCAACCAGGTCTAGTTTTGAGCAACCTGGTCTAGTGGAAGGTATCCCTGATCATGGCAAGGGGGTTGGAAATGGATGAGCTTTAAGGTCCCTTCCAACCCCAACCAGTCTGTGATTCTATGACAATATTCCCTACAATCCTTAAGCTTACTGGCACATAGGGAACTTCGGTTGGGTGAGAAGACTTGAGAAAAAAACAAAAAAGAAAAAAAAAAACAACAAAAAAAACCCTAAAAGCTTAGGTAATATTTAATTTCTTTCATAATTAATTTGGATGTATATAATGGATTTTAAGATTTTATAAGGGTTTCCACATATTGTTGCACTTTCTGCTCTTGCTATTACTAATTTGCAGTACAGGGTTTCTCAGTTGTTTTGTTTTTTTTTTACCAGAGCTTCTTACGACTACAACAACTGTGAAATCAGAACTAAAACAACAGTGAAACTGTGACAAAAGAAATGAGAAGCAATTTCTATTCAGAGCATTTATAGACCTTTGTTTCAACTAAGTCTACATTTGCTCAAAAGTCTCCTTCAGGAGAAAGAAGGGGATTTTGATAACGTAACGTAGTTCTCCTTTCACCTTGGGGGCAGGAAAACTTTCTGCTCACATCAAAGCTGGAGAATGTGACCAGAAATGTCTACAGCTCCTGTTTCTAATGCTAAAAGACAAACAAGGGGAAAAGAGGTGCATGATACAAAAAAACCAGGGAACATCAACCACGGTACAAATACAACACAAATACCAAACAATACAAAATGCAGGATTTTCATCTTTGACTAAGTAAGAAGAAGGGGAAATTTGGAAGGGAAGAGGAGGCTTCAGCACTCCTCCCTCTAGGTCTTTGTAAGCTACTTTTAATGTACTTGATGAAACCCAGACCTAGCCCTGCACATAAGAAGAGCCACAGCAACTCAGAACCAAGATCCAAGTAACCCCATATCCTATCTTCTGGCAGTGGTGATAACAGCCAGTGCCTAAGGATGAGCATAAGAAAAGGGGCAGCATGTAGCAATACTTCCCCACAATACTTGGTCAGTCTGCAATTTGCAGCTAAGAGACTTCCTGAGCCAAAAGTGAGGTCTTTGTGTTTAAGTCTTCAATGGAATTTTTTTTTCTTCTCTTAATTTGCCTGGTTGTTTTCCCCCCACAAAAAAAAGCTACAGGGCAAGTTATGGAGGTGGGGCACCACGCCAAGACCTCTTGCTGATGAGGAAAGACTGATTGACAATCAGACAGGACATTTTCTCACTGGGAGGAGGTAAGTCAAGGAAAAGATTCCGCTGGCTGGCACGGTTATCGCTGCACATCCCAGAGGGGTATTTGGTTGGGAGTCAGCTGAATGTGTCTGGGCCAGCCAGGCAGCAGGGAGGAGAAGAGGTGGAGAGGACATCTCCACAAAAGTCAGATCTTGCTTTGTCTGCGGACCCAGGTTGCAAAATAGATGGTCTGACACATGGAGCAACTCCCTGGTGGACCAGACTGACTTGGTGACTCCTGCCCTCAGCATGTGGGGTTCACATCAAGTTGAACTAGACCCACATTTCAACCTTTACCAGGACAGGAAAGCTTGACCAGGGCAAGGAGAAGTATTCAGGGGTTCAAATAATATGTTAAACCAGCACATCTGCTGAGGATTGTGGAGGAGTCTCTGTCTCCTTTAACTCCCTGGTGCAGGGTGAGGATGCCTTGAGGCTCCAGGAGGACTGTGGTGAAGGAGAGCAGAGTCCTCCTGTGCTTATTTTCCTGCCTCTCCTAAAAGGAACAGTTAAGGGATTGTGGGCAAGAAGGATGTCTCAGGCAGATGGGTGAGGATTTGGCACTTGGTGGGCACAAGTTCTATCTACAAAGCTTTTCTAATGTGAAAACAAATGCCAGGCTGGTAAGACCAGGGCACAGAGCAAACTCTTCTTCCTTTTGACCTTCCCTCCAGAGAAGCTCAAAGAGTAAAACAAAACCACAGCCATGCAGGTATTTGCTCCTTTTTTAATATGCAAAGATGAAAGAGACAGTGAGGTTGGAAACACAAAGCTCAACAATGAGCTGGTTGCATAAAGCAATATGCAAAACCAGGAGACCTTACACACATGTGGCTACCAGCCCAAAGAACAAACAAAACAGGCAGATAAAACCCAGCCTTAGAAAAGAGAGAGATGATGTTCTGGGAGGTGTTTTCCATGGCAAAGACTCCCTGATATATCTCTTACCCAGTCACTGCAAAGGGACAGCTGGGCTTGAAATGAATGGAGAAGAAATCAATGCTCAAAACCTTTTGCAGTCTTTGAAATGCCACCCTGTCTCCAGACCTCATCATGGTCTCTGAGACCCCTTGTCAAGCTAAGCAACACTTAAACTGTACTAATTATGCATTTAAAGAGCAGTCAAGGCCAAAAGAAACTCAGAAGACCCACTTTGTCTCATTCCATGAGGATCATTGGTAAGGCTGAAGCTCATTCCACCCCAGTTGAAGAGAGAGGGCTAGATGGCACGACAATTTCTTTGCCTCCATTGAGACTCTAAATCTTGGTTTTCCTGTGCTGTCCTCTCTGTATTCGAAACCCCCAGCATTTGTGGATGTTCTGGGAAAGTGGCAAAAGACATCTATTCACAACAGGATTGCTGGAGACAGCTGAGGGACTATTTCCTGGAATGATGGAAAAGGCTTCTTTGTGGATATCTGGCTGGACTGTTTCTATTTGAGTGATGATTTGATTGCTCCTGGGGTTTTGCTGAAATACTCATTATATATTAAGACATGCTGACCCTTGTATGAACATGTTTTTAGTATTATTTGAACAGAAAGAAGCTGGTGAACACTTGGGCTGAATAAAGGCAGTAATATGTGGCTGAAGGCGACTTTATTTGAGTTGGGGAAGGGCCTGGATCAGAGGTATCCAGTCATTCCTTTTAGTGGTTGGCTTTTGAAGCTACAGCCCAGGGTATTGCTACAGTACTGTGTGTTCTGAGATGTTATTTCTCAGGTGAGATGGAAAATGCATCTCAGGCTTCCCTGTGGGACATATAGGCAGAGCCATACCCACAGGCAGGTGTTCTGTACATGTAGATTCTGGTTTTAGTTTGGGAATTGGGGTTCCTCTCATCCTACAGAGAGTTTCAAGCAGTAAAACTAAAGCCTTGCTGTGTCTGAAATTAGGGAATTTTCCTGCTTTCAGGGAAGAGTGGAGACTCAAGTGCTCAGGTGTAGACTTTCCCACGTCATCTGCTCCCTTTTCTTTATCTTCCTTCCTTCCCTCACCCCATCTCTTGCTCCTCTCATCTTCAAACACAAGTGCATCATGTCCTCCCACCCTGCTGCAAACCACCTCATCCTCCACCTTGCTGCAAACCACCTCATCCTCCACCTCGCTTCTCGCTGAGCAGTTCAACCACAAAGTCAGGTCTGACACAGCCAAACCCAAGCCCAGCAGGGTCAGTCACCTATCTGCAGCCTGAGGTCACCACCCCAGTGTCACCCTAAACCCAGTTCTCCCCTCTCAACTCAGGCTCTGTCCAAATCTTATTAATTCTTGCTCCTTAAAAAAAGAAATCAGCCTTCTCTTTCTGTTTGCTTGAGGAAGCAATCAAAGGCCAAGCTACAACCCTTCTTATCCTGTACCTCAGCTGCTAGGAGTAGCCTCAATGGCAGGATCTTGCTTGTCTCCACTCAGTGTTTCCAGGAACATCCTTTTGGCTCAACCCTACCACTCCCTGTTTATGGCCCTCCATGGACCTCCTAAGCTCACGCTTCTTGCCTGGGATGACAAGAGCACCGCTGTGCATGTCAAATCAGCCAAGCTTCAAGCTGTCCAGCTGCCATCCAGAGACAGCAGATGTGGGCACCATCTGCTCACTCGACCATCTCTATCCTCCCCACCCATGCGTTCCTTCTTCCTTTCCCCACCACCTCGTCCACTAAGATCCAGCAAACAGACAAACAACCAGTTTATGAAAACAAAGAGGGAAAGCCAACAGCAGCTGCTTCAAATCTGCTGTAATGCTGGCGGCAATTGCATAAGGCAGAGGTTTTGTTGATGTCCCCACCCCATTCCTGAGAAATATTGAATTTAGTGTCACTGTGCCCACTGCCCATGCCCTCAGCACATTCGCAGCGCGGGAACCACCCCATCCACATTTGCAGCACGTTGCCAACAAGTGGCAGCATCAAAGACCATCTCTGGATTCACTTCTCCCCTGACACAATCCCACAAGAAAGAGGCAAGATTCAAAACAGCCTCCTCAACCCAACCCAGCCAAGTTCCTTGTCATGCCCTGGACATGCAGAGCTCAGTAAACAGATGGGTCTCACCATGCCCAGGGGACTGGTGGCTCTAGGCCTTGACAGAGCAGCAAGTTTCAAATTAAATGACCCTTCAGCAAGAGGAACCAGCCCCCAGCCCCCAGCAGCTCTCGTCTGCTAGCAAGATGCATCGCCATGCCCAAGGCATGGCGGAGCATGGACCTGTCCCTCAGCTCTGGTTTGCATTAAATATTTCAGAAGGAATATACTCAGATTCAAATGTTCTGCCTCAACCACGATGTCAGGACTCAAATCTCCAGCCCTGGCAGCTGAGATCTGCTGCCTCAAGGACAAGCTCACATGTTGACTTGCTCTCGACAAGCAGGAATGGGATCGAGACGCTCTCCCGGACGCGGCGCCTGGACTTGGCCATGGCATCCCTCCATGGAGAGCAGGAAAGAGCTGGCCATGTCACAGCAGGAGAGCAGACAGATTTTCCTTTGCTGTCCAACTTTTCAGGTCATCTTTTTGCCCAAGAACATTTTTCCAGTGTGAAAAAGCCATCACCCTAGAAAACAGTGGTAATATTTAAAGCCCATCTGCCATTTTTGTAGCATGAGCTGCAGGACTGAACATGTGCATGCCATCCTATAACTAAGTGTAACCTCCTCTTTCATTTGCAAACCATCTGGGGAGAGGTAGGACCCATATTCCTGAGACATCAGTGCAGGGAAAACCCTGCAGTTGTAGAAGAAAAAATAGTTTGTGGGGTTTTTTTTAAGTGGAACTTGTGATACCTGGAGGAATCACAGAAGGAAGTCAACAAAGACCCATAAATCTAAAAAAAACCCTATTAATCTGAAGCAAAGAGACTCCCAAGATTTCCTTTGTGGCAAACCCCATTACAACTACAGGGCAAAAAAATATCTTCCCAACATCTCAAATCTCTGTGCACAAAAGAATTTATACTTGTCTTACCATTTTGCCCTGCCCTGTGCCTTGTAAGGGGACTGGGAAGGTGGTTGCTTTGGGTTTGGTTGGTTTGGGGGTTTTTTTTGGGTTTGGATTTGTTTTTGTTTTGTTTTGTTTTTCAGGAAAAGATTGATAGCTTAGAACAGATGAGGAATATTGAATGAGAAAATTTGTTACACTCAAAATCTGCTGTTCCCAGATGGACATTTTCCCTGGCCTCCTTTCCCTTTTCTTTGGGGACTTCAGTCCCATTGCAGGCACTAAACACCTCAAAAAAGGGGTAATGAAGCGCTCAGGACTCTGATGTTTAAATCCACGGTAAGATTTATTTCCAAATGGCTTGTTCAGAGCTACAGAGGGGATTTGTAACCCTGCCAAGAAATAAATCCACAGTCCCTGAGTCCCAATAAGTTTTCTTAACCGCAACATAATTCATCCTGTCTCCTGATAGGGGCATTTGGAGATTTTAGTCTGGCCTTCCTGGGCAAGAGGGATACTTGTTCCTCTCATATATTTAAAATCTCTATTGAACAAAATGAATTCCCAGTTGGAAGTTTGAAATCTCTCATAGATTTATTTTTTTAAACATATCAACTATTGGGATTTTTTTTTTTTAATATATTTTAACTTAACTACATCGTGCTTCATCCTGTTTTGACTCAATTTAGCCCAGAAGTCAAAATAAAATGGGATGATGAAGCTTCTCTCTTTCTCCTTCCTCTTTCAAAGGAAAAAGCTGAAAGAAAAGGTTTTGTCTTCCTCTGTGGCAAATGGGGTTGAACTCGATATACCCCCATGAAACCGCTCCTCTCCTACAAAACTCCTCCTGGAGCTGTGAGCCCTTCTGCTGGAGCACACATCAGATATTTTCTCTGGCTCTTCCCAACCTTCATGCCACTAATGAGAAAGGTAGATTTTTCTGGCTGCCTTTCAAAAGGATTTCACATCAGAAAATAGAGGAAGGCTTTCCCCTGCCTTGGGGGATTCACAGCTCATTGAGCAGAGGAGGGAGAAGAGGTGACATGAAAGAAGAGCATAAAATGATAGATGGTTCTGAGAGAGCAGGCTGGGAATCCCTTACTTTGCTGTTTTCATCATATCTAGAAAACAAACAAACCAATCCACCCAACTCAGTTAAAAGGCAAATAGGACACCTCATCAATTTAAAATATGTTATTACAATGCTTAATTAAGCTGTGGAACTCATCACCAAGAGCTGTTATGTAAGCTCAGGGGTTAGAAAGATATTTTTTTCTTTTTAAAAAGAAGGAAAAAAAAAAGAAATGAGAAGAAATTGGCATTTATCTGACGACTGGAGCATTTGCAGCTACATTAGGTTTGTCTGAAAAAAAAAAGGATATCAATTCTCATACTGCAGAGCACAAACAAGCTACCAACAGCCCATTAGGATGAAACTTCCCCTGTGGGAAAATTGCATAATTTATCAAGCAGAGAGTTTCTTACATCTTTCTTTGAAACAGCTGGAAATGATTAATGTCAAAAGCAAGATCTGGAGTAAGGCTGGCCACTGGTTCTGGCACACTTTGGATGTTTTTTTTTGTATCACTGAGTAATTAAAGCTCAGAGAAACTCAGCAGGCCAGGACAGAGTTAAATCATTCTCTATAATTTTAAGACTTCTCATCTGGATGTGGAAAATTGCCTTCTCCAAAGGTTTATCCCTGGAAAAACAGACCCTCCTATGGAAGTAGTTGGAGGTCAGTTTTATGAAGCATTTCAGAGCCAAAAAGCAAAGCTAAAGCTATATGTGCCCGGATTCCCAAAGTGAATGCTGAGGTTGCCTTGGTGACACAACGGTGTGGTGATTGCAACTCAAGAGGATTTTAACCCAAGGGAGTAACCTGACAGCAGAAGAGAGAGGTTGCTCTTAGTCATAAATATAAGGAACTACGATGATCTTTGTGTTTTCCTGGCCATAACAGCCCTATAAATTGGATAAAAGAGCCTGTGACAACCACCAACAAAGGTGCCAGCCTCAGGAACCTTCCTGGAAAACCATTTTAGTGTCTCTTGTCTTGCACATCAATTTTAGTCAATTTGGGACAGGGACTGTCTTTCCACCCTATACACAGCACTTAGCACAGCTCTAGCTGTGTCCACAACTGGTACTTTGGAGTTTCTATAATAATACAAATAAAAAAACGAATAAAAGAAATTAACCACTCTCCCTCCCCCCCCCCAAACCCTATTTCCTGGAAAACGTGTTTTACTTCTCATTGAAAGGTCTTCAGCTGGACAAAAGATTCCCTGATGTACCATGGCCACAGAAACTCATCATGCACCCTGAGGGGACCTGGCATAGGACAGGAAAAGTGGTGAGCCCTTAAAGTTAAATGGTGCAGAAGGCCCACAAAGGGATAGCTTTCAGTGACATTCCCAAAACTTGGGATTTTTTCAATTACAATAATTATTTATTTTTTTTTTTAATGGAATTAAGTTTTCCATGGGGAAAAAGTGTCACAGTAAGTCATGAACAAGATACTACTGCCCTTACTTCATCTGGTTTTGTGAACTGATGTACACATGGACTGAAGCTGCCTGCTGT